>OX382278.1:25578325-26778325 GCA_947507595.1 Pyralis farinalis
AAAACGGCAAAAAATCACGTTTGTTGTATGGGAGCCCCCCTTAAATATTTGTTTTATTTTAATTTAATTATTCATTCTTAAAGTGAATATATAAATAAATATTCTGTGAATATTTCAAGCGTCTACCTGTTGCCGTTATCAATATCGAGCAAAAAAAAATCGGCCAAGTGCGAGTCGGACTCGCGCACTAAGGGTTCCGTACCACTATCTATAAAAACGGCAAAAAAATCACGTTTGTTGTATGGGAGCCCCCCTTAAATATTTGTTTTATTTTAATTTATATATTTATTGTTAAAGTGAATATATAACTAAATATTCTGTGAATATTTCAAGCGTCTACATGTTGCCGTTATCAATATCGAGCAAAAACGAGCAAAAAAATCACGTTTGTTGTATGGGAGCCCCCTTAAATATTTATTTTATTCTATTTTTTAGTATTTTTATCAGGCGATATTAGGAGTTCTAGAAACCGGCAAGCGTGCATGACCACAGCAATGTATGTTATAGAATCGAGTAAGGAGGATATAAGAACCTGCCTATCTCGCAAGGGATATGGATTGATTCTATATATAGATAGATTCTATCTATATTCTTATTGTGGAATGTATGCCAACTTGTTTTACAATGTTAACTTTGTTTTGTCAATTGGCGTACATGTTAAGCTGTTCGATAGTAACGCACTTCTTATGTGTACTGCCACAATGCACAGTCATCAGAAAACTTAATTGAATATCTCCTCTACTCACGCGAGGAAACGGATATCACGTTATTTATTGTAAACACCGACAGGCCACGAGAGCTAGATCTATTTCATTTTTATAGCTGTACCCGATGATGATAGACGTACACGCAAGTGCGTATTCTTTATCTATACAGATAAATAAAATTGGAGTGTCTGTTTGTAATATTAAAATAACCGCTTTTTATTAAATGCATAAGGATGTATACACGGTACATATACCAAAATATTTTTTTTACAATTTTTGTTCCGGCTAATCTCTGAAACGGCGGGACCGATTTTGACGGGACTTCCACTCGCAGATAGCTGATGTAATAAGGAGTAACTTGGGCTACTTTTACTTTAGAAATTTTATTTATTTTTATTAATATAAATAAATAATAAAAAAATAACTATTCCGCGCGGACGAAGTCGCGGGCACAGTTAGT
Organism: Pyralis farinalis; assembly: GCA_947507595.1. NCBI lineage: Eukaryota > Metazoa > Arthropoda > Insecta > Lepidoptera > Pyralidae > Pyralis > Pyralis farinalis. Next base: position 25,579,493 of record OX382278.1, read on the forward strand.
TGTATATATATATTAATTGTATTTTATAAGCTTAATAGTTCTTGCTCCAATTTTGATCAGACTAAATAGTACAACAAGTTGGTAAAAAAGATAATATTTACCCTAATCGAGAGGTGAGAACCTGGCCTCCTGTAATACAGGCTTATCAAAGCCTGCTTCAGGCACCAGCTTCTCACACTAAAATGTTTTACACAATTGTAAGGTCGCATAGTTTACATTATTCACCTTTGTATTATATATATATATATTTATATATATTATATTTAGTGTCAAACTGTGTGAGAAGACAATAAAGGAGTTTTATTATTATTATATATATATATATATTAATTAAATCTTGTTTTTTACATTTTTTAAACATAAATGGTTATAAAAAAACATTAAAAAAATATAAAAAAATGGGCACCCGCCGGTAACAAAGCAAAGACCCAAGCTACCGGTGGGCAGGGCTCTAGAGTGAGGAACTTCCTCACAATGCGGGCCGTGGCCAAAAGAACCACCTTCTAAATCAGGTTCTTGACCCAACTGTCAAGCGAGAGCCTCTCAAGCTAGCGGTCGAGACTCTTCGCTATAAGTCATTATTATCTCCTCATTACCTCACTCAGACGCAGGAACGCAACAACCCTCTAGGGAGTTGTTATTTGGCTGCGGTTTTCTGTGAGGTGGAGGTACTTCCCCAGACGGGCTGCTTTGATGCGCTCTACCTCTCCTTAAACATCCAGACCAAGACAAACAGACATATTCATGCACACAAATGTTTGCCATGTGTGGGAATCGAACCCACGAGCGTTGGTGTCAAATTCACGACTAAGCCACAGAGCTCGTCAAATCACGAGCTCACCAGTAGGCTCCTGTGTTAGCAACAAAGGTGGCATCCAGTGAGTGATACTTAGTTTATTATAAGCGTTTATATGCTGTGGTAACCGCTTTACATCAAACGGGCCGTATGTATGTATGCGACGTTGTATAAAAAAATTTAAGACATGTCTAAGGGAAGGCCCAATGGCAAATAGAGAATTTTCATCTTTATTTTCCCAAGAATAACTTCTTAAGAGCATTGCGCAAAATTTGTGGTATATCGCTTGCTGACCGCGCTCGTAACGAAGACGTGAGAGAAAGAGTTGGTCTGAAAGAGAGTGTCGGTGTTAAGATAAGAATGGGCATGCTCCGTTGGTTCGGACATGTAGAAAGAATGCGGGATGAAAGAATTACGAAACAGATATATAATGCAAAAGTGGAAGGATGTAGGAGCCGAGGAAGACCAAGACTAACCTACCATGATCAAATTGGTCGTGTTTTATCAGAAGGTCATGTCAGGAGCCCCAGAAACCGGCGAGCGTGCATGAAAAGAGCTATGAATGTCACAGAAGCGAGTGAAGTATGTAAGGACCGCGTCTTATGGCGCTCGGTACTCTCTGCCTACCCCGCAAGGGACTTGGCGTGAAGATATACATACATATACATACATACAATAACTTCTACACTCAAATATTAACACTAACACTTGAAACCTTCATCAATTTCCTACTTTGTAATATGAAAATCATGCTATTATACAATTTCTCGACGAAATATCAAGTCGCGAACTAATGCAGTAACAGGCAGTATAGTCGTCAGCAAAAAACTTTGCTCATAAACAAGTCCCGCCGTTAAAGTACGTTGCGAGTTTCCACTGTTCCACCATGAACTTTCACACTCTCACGGGAATTCTACTTAGATGGTTAACTTGCGTATAACCGTGAGACGCGTAAAGTGGAAACACACAGCAGAGGATCGCGTCACGCTGGAATATATAGCTATAGAATATACCGCTGAATATAGTTTGACGAGCTTGGTTACGCAGTGGTTAGTAACGCTACTTTGACACCAACGCTAGTGGGTTCGATTCCCACACAGGGTAAACGTTTGTATGCTTGATTTGTTTTGGTTTGGGTGTTTTCTATGTATCATAAAGTATGTTAAGGAACACCGTTCCTATATGAAATCTTTATGTTTGTCTGTGCGTTTGTCTGTGTGTTTGTCGTCGCTTTTTTTCGAATATTCGAATTTTGACTTCAGATTCGGATTCAGTATAAAAAAGTAGAATAGGAATGTTCAGGAACACCGTTCCTATCTTTTAAGGAACATGGTCAAAATGGCCGACAAATTAAAAAAAAATTGAATTGTTATATAATTGACGAGCCAGGTGTTCCTCTGGCAATGCAAGCTTGCGCATTCTCAACTGGTTTTAAAATGTATTTACTACTATTTACAGTTGTCTAGTACCCATACCGCAATTGCGCTTCGCTTACTTGGGATTTAGCTTAGATGGCACTGTGTAATTTGTCCCACAATATTTATTTGTTTATTATAGTTTTATATAGAGACTATTGTGTTTAGATGAGTCGTGATAGCCCAGTAGATAAGGAACCGGACTATTGACTATTGGTCACCGGTTCGAATCCTGGCATGTACCAATAAATTCGTGTTTTCGGATTTATGTACATATTTGTAATTATCAATTGACCGGCGGTGAAGGAAAACATCAGACGTGGGAGCTAACCTAAAAACTGTCTGGCTGTTCTTCGGGGTTGCGGAAATCTGACAGCAGTCACTCCATACAAAAATCAGTGTCCTCGTCAAATCATCAGGCTTAGGTAGCGGACTCCGTCAATCCTAATGGATTAGGAAGCAGTTTAACACAAGGAAGAAGACTTTATCGTGTCTAGAAACAAAATGTAAATGTGGACAGAAAAATGGTGGCCGTCACTGGACGCCCGGCAGATGTGAAACATCTTAGTGAATATCAAATTATTAATAAATAAAATCATAAACCCTCGGATAGATATAGTAAGCTGAAGTGGCAGTGGGCCGGCCGTATAGTTCGTAGAACCGACAACTGCTGGGGAAGAAAGGTTCTCGAATGGCATCCCCGACGTTGGAGATGGAGCGACGACCTCAAGAGGTTTGCAGGGAGTCGATGGATGCAGGTGGCACAGGATCGAGATGAGTGGCGCTCTAAAGGGGAGGCCTATGTTCAGCAGTGGACGAGTACAGACTGAGATGATGATGATGAGAGGATAAGATGTAGTAAACAGCTCATGCAGAGAAGCAACGGAGTATCTAGTATGCGCACGCACACACGCAATGGAGTCGAGAGTGCCGTAGAGGGGGCATGACGACATGAGAGTGCGTCATGTTATTTGCCGTCACGGCATGCGGTTCGATTTTACTGCCAATAGATGTTTCACATCAAAATTCAAGTGCGCAGTGATATTTTCACTCAAATATCACTCAACACTCCATTTAAGTTAAGTCTTCATCTTTTAAGCGCAATCCTGTTTACTAATTGAATACATGCAGTTATGATTGGCGGGGTTTGCTACTTGATCCATTTGAAGATCTATTGGACAAATTCGCAAGATTGCAAAACCTTCACAGATTTGTTTTTGATTTCTCCGAATGTTCACTATACTGCACCAAACCTAAATCATCCCATTGCAGGGATACGAGTCTTCCTTTAACCGAAGGGTTGAATACTCCGCTATGCTACTCAACTGCGGATTGGCGAAGAGCAAGGTTCTCAAGTCACTTGAAGACCACTGACTAAGACTAACTTTCATCTATCAGCTGGGACCGAGGGCTTCATGTTCACATATTGATCTAGCTGTACAGCGTGCTCTTCAATGGATCTTCTCCTAAATATGTGAAACATAGAGCCCCAGTTCCTCGCCGTCATCAAGGAAATAACCAATGGAAAAACTACGAGATTGATATCTATGCTCTGCCATTATATATCCGACGTGCTCAAACCTTGTCGACATTCAACAACCTTGTAAAAGCTCACTATCTCTCTCTTGACTCTGTTTAACTTTGCCTGTCTATACATTCTGTATTCATTTCTGTTATGACGCCTAATTACGTGATAACTTTTATTAGATTATCCTTACGAATATTCTTTTATATATTTATACATGTTTATGTGTGTATTTGTGAATTTATGTATGTATGAATTTATATATATATATATATATATATATATATATATATATGTGCGTGTATGGGTGTATGTATATATTTGTATATGTGGTGAATATGTAAGTAGTTTATGCGCCTCCTACCTGTTCCGTGTCATTATCGTTTCCTCTACCTCAAGGTTGTCTGGAAGAGATCGCTTTGCGATAAGATCGCCTTTTGTGTTTTAATGTTTACTTCATGTATATTTGTTTTATTTGGTGCAATAAAGTGTATTGTATTGTATTGTATCTAGTGATAACTCAATGCACCGCTACAGGTCGCGGGGTAAAGTAGAACGCGCAGCTCCCATTGGCTAGTTCACGAAACAACATTGCGTTATTGGTTATTGCGTTGATAAAATATTCTCCCATTGGTCAGTGGGCTCGAATCGCTAAGATATTTAGGCAGAATACACTACGTTTTGGTGAGTGTTGCGAGAAGGAAATCCTTTGAATTATTTTTTTGGATAACGTTGTATTGCGAATCAGGTTTTACAAACAAAGTCTTTGAAGTGAGTGACGGTTTGGAACAATCTAAAATTACGTAGGCGAGGAATGCGAGCGTCGATGGATGCTAGCTTCACACTGATATATTGCTGCATTCACATCGCCGTGGTTAGTGTCAAGGTTGCCGCCGGATGGCGCCACGTTGCTTTAACAGTGAGTTTGCGGGGCCTTCGTGCGCAGTTCAGAGGGGTATTGGTTTGTTGGGTTGGGCTGGGTGTTGTTGGGTATTGGTCCAATAACAAATTTTTTGATGAGCTTGGTGGCGCAGTGGCGAAACGCGCTATAACATTACTTTGAAGCCAAGCACGTGGGTTCGATTCCCACACAGGGCAAACATTTGTGTGCATGCACATGTTTGTCTTGGTCTGGATATTTTAAGAGAGGTAGGGCGCATCGAAGCAGCCCGTCTGGGGAAGTACCTCCGTCTCACAGAAAACCGCAGCCAAATAAAAACTGCCTAGAAGGTTGTTGTGTTTCTGCGTGTGAGTGAGGTCATCAGTGAGCTCCTACGGAGTTGCTGTATTAGCAGCAGAGGTGGCATCGCGCAAGTGATACTCAATGTATTGCAAGCGTTTATAGGCTACGGTAACCGCTTTACATCAGGTAGGCCGTATGGTTGCATGCCTCCCGACGGTGTATAAAAAAAAAATTCGTAATTCGACGAAGTATCTAGAAATATGTAAAATATCATTGATTCTAGGTAAATATCTTTTTCATTGACATAAGATCGTAATAATGAAAAACGTAATATTTGAAATGCGACTAACCACTTATGTTATTACCCTCGCTCTACTAAAGTGTGTTCAATTACTACTTAATAAGGTTCATTTTGCTAGGGCTTGCGGTTAATTGCTTTGTCATTTGAAGGGGCACTTTTAGACTGTAGTAATTACTTAAGTAATGGCAGTAATTTATACAGGATGGTGTAAATTGACAAAGCAGTAAGCTCGTCGAGTCGTCTGTCCGTTGTAAGTGGAGTTAAGTAAGACCCATATGACACCGAAACTTAGCGTCACTGTCCACAAAAAGCCGTCAAGTGCGAGTCCGACTCGCGCTCTGAGGGTTCCGTAAAAAAATATTTTCGCAAATTATTGTCGCAAAAAAGTTTTTTTTTTTTGTGAGGGATCTACAAATTTAAGATTTCAGATTTTTTCCTTTACTTGTGCTACATGGCATTGATTGTTACAAAATTTCATGATTCTAGGTCAACGGGAAGTACCCTATAGGTTTTACCTTTTTTTTCCTTTTTTCCCTTGCAAGTGTCAAAATATGCGCATAAACGAGGAATAAACAGCCGTATCGCTGAAACGCGCTGTTACCCTACTTTGACAGGACAAACATTTGTGTGCATGAACAGTATGTTTGTGTGGGTGTTTTCTATATGTATAGTAAGTATGTATTTACAAAATAAAATGTATTTACGTATGTTTATCAGTCGTCTAGTACCCATAACACAAGCTTGGCTTACTTTAGGCCTGTATGGCACTGTGTAATTAGTGCGACAAAAGTGTAGTATATTATGTGTCGATGGTAGTTTAATATTATGTTTTTGTTATGTACCCTGCACCATGTAAACGTTGGCAGATCCAATAAACCATTCATTCTGCGATCGTCTTCGTTTGATTTCATACATCCCATTTGGCGCAGTTCGATTTGTGTTGTGTTGTACAATTATAACGTACCTACCTCATAATGCCCATCGGAAAAATCGAGACGTTTGAAATTGGTTCTCACAATTGGAGTGCATATTGTCGCCGTGTGAAACAGTTTATTGCACTAAATAACATCGAAGTAAATTTACACGTGGCTACTTTAGTGACTCACGTGGGTGTGGCATGTTACGAGTTGATGTGCGATTTGTGTGCACCGGAACTACCGGAAAATAAAACTTTCGCCCAGTTGGTGTCAATCGTACAAAGCCATTTAGAACCACAACGGTCGGAGATTGCAGAAAGGCATATTTTACGGCAAAGGAAGCAAATGCAAGGAGAAACCGTAAGTGAATATTTGCAGAGTCTGAAACATTTAGCGAAGACTTGCAATTTTACAACAGTTTCAGTCAATCCGTTAGAAGTTAATTTGAGGGATCAATTCGTTTCGGGTTTATACAATGAGGACATGAGGTCCAGGCTATTTGCCGAACAGAACTTGAACTACAGTCGGGCTGTGGAGCTGGCACTTTCACTGGAGGCGGCGGACAGGCACGCTATGCAGGCGGCGTCCGGCAGCGCAGGGACCAACACCGGCTCCGCGGTGACCGAGCCCATACACAGCATCGGAGGGAGACGCGGGCGGCGAGCGGCCGCGGCCTCGCCGCCGCCGGCAGCGGTCGGCACAGGGCCGCCGCCGCGCCGGTGCCCGCGCTGCGGCCGCGACGGGCATGCAGCGGCAAGGTGTCGTTTCAAGAATTACTCTTGTGATCAGTGCGGTGAGAAAGGTCATTTAAAAGCCGTTTGTCGTAAAAACGGTTACAGACGCGGACCGAGCGATGCGAGAGGAACTAAGGAGCAGTTTTTTTTGGATCAATCAGGTGACAGTGATTTAGATTTTTACAATATTGTATGTGGTGGTAATGACGGTCCGTATTATATAAACTTAAAAGTTAGCAATCATTTGATTAAATTTGAAATAGACACTGGCAGTAAGATATTAGTAATATCAAAAAAATATTATGATAAATATCTTTCTCATATTGCAATTAATAAGAAAAATTTGCGTTTAAAATCATATACTGGCAATATCATTGAAACTTTAGGCTGTGTGATGGTTAGAGTAACATTTGGGCCTGTTTCCGAATTATTAGAATTATTTATTATCGAAAATGGTAGGCCGCCTCTATTAGGTCGCACCTGGATAAGACAATTGCAATTAGATGTTACACAGTGCCATCACATAGGTAGCGAAGTAGATTTTAGTTTAGTAGATAGGTTACGCAAAGAATTTAGTGAAGTGTTTGCTGATGGGCTTGGGACATTCAAGACCCCTGTCAAATTATATTTAACGGATAATACTCCAGTCTTCATTAAGGCTAGATCGCTGCCACTGGCGTTGAGAGCACCAGTGGAACGCGAGCTCGAGCGATTGCTAAAGGACGATGTTATTTATAAAGTCGACCGATCTGACTACGGTACACCTATAGTACCAGTCATTAAAAAAAATGGTGACATTCGCATATGCGGCGATTATAAAATAACTATAAATCCTTTAATTAAAGACTTCCATTATCCTTTGCCCCGCATAGAAGACATATTCGCGACGTTAGCAGGGGGTGAAAAATATACAAAATTAGATTTGTCCCACGCCTATCAACAATTATTATTAACGGAGGACTCACAGCCGTTGACAGCAATCACCACTCATGCCGGAACCTTTATATACAAAAGGGTACCTTTTGGTATCAAATGTATACCCGAAATCTTTCAAAAAGCAATAGAAGAAACTTTGTGTGGATTGCCTTCAACGGTTGTATTTCAAGATGACATCTGTGTGACCGGCCGAGACAGACATACGCACATGCAAAACTTGATGGCAGTTTTATCTCGTTTAGAAAACGCCGGACTGCGCGTTAATTCAAGTAAATGCGAATTTTTCAAGGACAGTGTTACTTATCTTGGATACCGTATCGACAAACACGGCCTTCACACAGACGCAAAGAAGGTGGAAGCCATTGTAGCTGCACCCACCCCTACCAACGTATCCCAGTTAAAAAGTTTTCTAGGTCTTGTTAATTTTTATGCAAAATTTTGTATAAACATAAGTCATATTTTAAGACCTCTCTACAATTTATTAAAAAAAATGTAAAATGGCATTGGAATGAGGAGTGTGAATGCGCTTTCAAATCAATTAAGAAAAAATTATGTCATTCGCCTACGTTGGCGCATTTCGACGCCCGTTTGCCATTGATACTTTTAGTAGACAGCAGTGGGTACGGGCTCGGTGCGGTGCTGACTCATCGTTATGCAGACGGCTCTGAGCGGCTGGTGAGCTGCGCATCTCGCACGCTCAATGCAGCCGAAACTAACTACTCACAGTTAGATAAAGAAGCTCTCGCTATTATGTTCGGAGTGACTAAACACCATCAGTACGTATACGGTAGACATTTCATATTGCGAAGCGATCATAAAGCATTAAGTTACATTTTTGGTAGGAATAAGGGGATTCCTCAAACGGCCGCCAGTCGTTTACAGCGATACGCTGTCAGACTAGCCGCTTATAACTTTGATATTGAATTTGTGACATCAACTAGGAATTGTTTCGCGGATTTTTTGTCTAGGTTTCCATTAAAGCCAACTGAAAATAAATCTAATAGTAATGGTTGCATAGAGAGTAGTTATTTAAATTTCATCGAGGATAAATTACCAATAACTTTCAAAGAAATAAAAATGGAGAGTAGGAAAGATCCGGTATTAACGAAAATCATCGGCTACGTAAAATTCGGGTGGCCCGATCGAGCCGCAAGCGACAATGAAAAAAATTTTTTTGTACGTAAGGATAGTCTGTTTATTGAGCACGATTGTCTCGTGTGGGGATATCGGGTGGTAATACCTAATACTATTCGGGCGCAGGTTTTAGAAGAGTTGCACAGTGGTCATATTGGAGTAGTCAAAATGAAGCAACTGGCACGCAACTATCTGTGGTGGGATCGCATTGACGCGGACATAGAACGTATGTGCCGCGAGTGCAAGGCGTGCTCCTCACAGCGCGATACGCCGGCACCAGCACCATTGCACTGTTGGAGCTGGCCCGAAACACCGTGGGTTAGGCTTAATTTAGATTTTTTAGGTCCTTATAAAAATCAGTATTATTTAATATTAGTCGACGCTCACTCGAAATGGTTAGAGGTCGAAAAAGTAAGCACAACATCCGCCGCAGTAGTCATCTCAGTACTAAGAAAAATATTTGCACGTTTTGGGTTTCCAAGGTGCTTGGTGAGCGATAACGGGCCTCCGTTTTCTTCCGCCGAATACCTGGCATACTTACAGAAGAATGGTATTAAACGTATTCTGGTAGCTCCTTATCACCCATCCAGCAATGGAGCGGCGGAGAACGCGGTCCGAACCGTTAAGCAGGTACTCAGGAAGGCTACCATAGAAAACGAGGACTATGACAGAGCGTTATGCAAATTTTTATTCACCTACAGAAACACAGAACACTGTACCACTAAGAAAGAACCAGCGGTTGCGCTTTTTGGGCGTCGTTTGCGCGGGCGTTTAGATCTGTTAAGGCCAGATACTGGTGCTTTGGTGCACGATGCACAGAAAGCAATGGAAACTCGTCGCGGCGGCACATTGAGAGAAGCATGCCCGGGGGACCCGGTACTCTATAGAGAATATTGCGATAGAAACATTAAGTGGAAGGAGGGGGTAGTAGTAGAGAGATCAGGGCCAGTATCGTATGTAATAAAACCTAAAGATGATAATATGCCTACTAGAAGGCATATCGATCAAATAATAAATAAACACCCAGCTAGAAAGTCACGACATTCCATGCCGCCGGCTCAGCTGGTCGAGCCGCAGGCTCAGCCAAGCGGGCCGCACGCTCATTTAGACGAGACAGTCGTAAATTTCCCCATTTTAGAACAAAATGATCAGTGTAGTGCGGACCCTTGCGCGCAGGAACCTGTTGAGTCGTCTGTAGGTGAGCCGGATCCCGAGCCCGGTACCGATAATGTTGCCAGTGAGCGCGCACAAGGACGCGCTAGCAAAGCACACTTCTCATCAGTAGAACCTCACGCCATGATTAGGAGGTCACACTTGCGGAAAAAAAAATAATAACAATCAAATGTAACGCGTAATTTACATACAACAATATACTCTTATACCTATATGAGTGAATCAACAAACTATCTGTCGATGCTTACATAATATAAATTTGTAACTTTACCTAATGTATATAAGTACAATGTGACCTATTATAAGGAGAGAAAAGTGTAGTATATTATGTGTCGATGGTAGTTTAATATTATGTTTTTGTTATGTACCCTGCACCATGTAAACGTTGGCAGATCCAATAAACCATTCATTCTGCGATCGTCTTCGTTTGATTTCATACATCGAAATATATTTAAAGTATATATCCTTTATTACATATAAACAAAAAGTCACAATATTAAGTAAACATAGTTTGCAGAGGCGAACGTATCTTTTTTTTTATACAATGTCAGAAGGCATACAAGCATACGGCCCACCTGATGGAAAGCGGTTACTGTAGCCTGCAATACATTAAGTATTACTGGCGCGATGCCTCCTCTGCTGCTAGTACAGCAACTAGTACTACATAGTAGTTTACTGGGACCTCACGCACACATAGGAACACAACAACCATCAAGGGAGTTGTTATTTGGCCGCGGTTTTTTGCGAGGTGGAGGTACTTCCCCAGAGGGGCTGCTTTGATGCGCCCTACCTCTCTTAAAGAGATAATCCCTAATCTCTAAAAGAGATCTCTTTCAGCCGATCCTCAGAAGTGGGACATGTCATCAGTTGCCATGTCATTATTATTATTATTTATTTATTTTATATACTTATTTCAAACATATATTATGAAACACAGTAACATAAAAAATGTTACGCGATTGAAGACGAATAGCTCATTACAATGTGTATATATACATATATATTTAAACATCGTTAGGAGGCATACAGTAAATCGAACACCGCAGCTTATGAATGCTCGCAGTATCACTCGCGCGTTGCCACCTCTGCTGCTAACATAGAAACTCCTAACAGCTCACCACAACCTTACTCACTAGGAACACAATGGTACTCTATGCAGTTCTTATTTGGCTGCGATTTTCTGAGACATGGAGGTACTGTCCAATTCGTGCTGCTTGGATACGCCCTACCTCTCAGGAATATCTATGCAACAAACTAATAAAAAATTCTGGGCATGAGTTTGAATTAAATTTTAAGAATACATTTTGCACTTTAAGAATACGTACCTCTTTAAAATAGATATTCTTAAAATCCTCCCTTAAAATATTTACCTGTCGTGACTGTAACAGAAACAAGATTCATTTACTTTTCAAAGATACAAGCAGTACAAACCCTAATTCCTGTAATCCGGAAGAAAAATGTTGACTGGTTTTATCATTGCTCTGAAGTTCAGGATAGGGTTGTCAACTTGTTAATATTCTCAAGCATCGATTACTGACTAATAAAAAAAAACGCTAGAGAAAAACACATCTCAATCTTTACGAGTTGTAACTATTTAAAAACTATATTGTTAGCTGGCTGTGTCTACGACTTTGTTCACGTGGAATTATTATATTCTCATAGATAAATGGAAAAGTTTATTGATCAGAAACAACCCTGTTAGTATAGTAGAGTCTACTACTCCCACTGAATAAGTTCTAGAGATCAATGACACTGGATTTAATAAAAGTGACTTTTTAGTGTAACGAAAAAAAGTGACTTTTTCTGTACTACATTGACGAGCTCGGTTATGCAGGGGCGAAACGCGCTGTCATGTTACTTTGACACCAACGCCCGTAGGTTCGATTCCCACACAGGACAAACATTTATGTGGATGAATATATCTGATTGTCTTGGTAGTACTCGTATAGAAAACTACAGCCAAATAACAACTCCCTAGAGGGTTGTGGTATTCCTGCGTGTGAGTGAGATCACCAGTAAGCTTCTATAGAGTTGCTGTGTTAGCAGCAGAGGTGGCATCGCACGAGTGATACCTAATGTATTGCAAGCGTTTATAGGCTACGGTAACCTCTTTACATCAGGTGGGCTGCATGCGTTTTTGTTTTCCCAGCAGATTCTCATTCGGTATTTACATATATTGGCAGCTTGAATGGCAAAGCGTGAGTGATAGTTCTCATCACACAAGCATCCGTATACTTCATATCAGATGGGTCGTATGTTCGTTTGTACCATAAATAAAACTCGAAGGTTGCAACCCTAGTTTTGATTTATTTTCAAAATGGCCTCCTCGGCATAGGCCGAACGTCGGACATGGCGTTTTGTTAAACTTTTGCCGCTTCATTTATCTACAAGCTTAACTTCGGATAAGGAATTTGTATGATTAATCTTTACTTTGCTATTCCTCTTTTCATGAAGAGAGTAAAGTAATTATATTTTTATCTATATTGAATACAGATAGCTACGAGTAGGTTACTTTTTAATGTATTGCAAACTGTTTTTTTTTTGACATGAATTTGTGATGAACATTTTAAGTTTGGATCAGGGATCATCGATTACGTAGATTTTTATTAAGGAAAATAGATATAAGAAAAACATTGTTTGTTTGTTTGTAATATCTTTAATGTACAATAAGAAATACACAATAACAATATGTACAAAAAGAGACAATGGTACATAGGCGGACTTATCCCATAAGGGATCTCTACCAGCCAACCTTAGAGAGATTATTGAAAGGTTCTATTTAACCAGAGTAGTGATAGCCTAGTGGACAAAGAACGAGGATATTAAACGACTAGTGCCTGATTCGATTCTACTACTCTCTGTAGAAAGGCTTATTATAGAATTGATGAATATGTAACAGACAAAGATGTCTGAAAATAATTCAGCACAGACTACCTGTAATAATCTTTAATTTTACCATTTGGTATCATAATTGTACCAATATGCTTATGTATTTTTTTAGGGTTCCGTACCCAAAGGGTAAAACGGAACGCGATTGCTGAGGCTCCGCTGTCCGTCCGTCCGTCCGTCCGTCCGTCTGTCACCAGGCTGTATCTCTTGAACCGTGATAGTTAGACAGTTGAAATTTTCACAGATGATGTATTTCTGTTGCCGCTATAACAACAAATACTAAAAAATAGAATAAAATAAATATTTAAAGGGGCTCCCATACAACAAACGTGATTTTTTTTGCTGTTTTTATAGATAATGGTACGGAACCCTTAGTGCGCGAGTCCGACTCGCACTTGGCCGATTTTTGTAATATCTAATTGACAATTTTAAAAGAGACCTATATTGGCAAGCTTCTTTCAGCATTTCTTCTTCGTCAATGGTCATTTCCGAAATGCTAGTAGATTAAAAAAAGGAAATAGTAAAATAAGAGAATTAAATAAGATACAATAAGATTATATTTATTTGTAAGCGAGAGCTGGGTATGTCAGAAAGAGCATGAAAGTAGAATAAACGCGGTCGAAATGCGAGCGCTGCGCAAAATTTGTGGCGTAAGGCTTGCAGACCGTATCCGCAATGATGATGTTAGAAAGAGAGTTGGTCTGAAAGAGTGCGTCGGTGTTAAAGTAAGTAGAGGCATGCTCCGTTGGTTCGGACATGTAGAAAGAATGCAGTATGAAAGAATGACGAAGCAGATATACAATGCAAAAGTGGAAGGATGTAGGAGCCGGGCAAGGCCAAGACTTACCTACCATGACCAAATTGGTCGTGTTCTATCAGAAGTGGAACCTAGAGATCGGCGAGCGTGCATGAAAAGAGCAATGAATGTTAAAGAAGCGAGTGAGATATGTAAGGATCGAGTCACGTGGCGCTCGGTTCTCTCTGCCTACCCCGCAAGGGATTTGGCGTGAAGTTATAGATAGATAGATAGAAGATTATATTTCAAAAAATGTAAGACGTGTTTAAGTAAATTTTTATCTTTATTCCTTGTTTGAGTGTGTACCACTAAATTTGTGTTTTCGGACTAGGTTCGCTGCCTAAGCCTAAAGATTTGGCGACGATATTATATTGATATGGGGCGACTGCCGTCAGACCACCACACTCACCAGGAAAACATTATTTTTTTAGTTTAGTTCGCACCTCTTTCGAAATATAATTTCTTGGAAGTGCGAGTTTTCTCACGACATTTACCTTCATCGGCAAACAAGTGATCATTGGCAGAGCTGCGATAGCCAGCGGAGCCACATTACCCCCAAAATTGCCGTTTGGGGTAGACTGATGTCATCCAGCTAGCGTTTAGACGGTAATAGTGAGAAACTCCAAAATCGACACACTAATAGCTAACATATTGTAGTTTTGTATCCTTTAATTTGAAATTTAAATGTTCGTTGGTGAGGAAGAACGGTCCAAAATCGTTCCAATTAGAAAAAAAAACATATGGGAAAACGTATGGCCGGCCACTCTGCAGTGCAGAGTCTGCACTGCACTCCCATCAACAGAAAAAGTAACAACACTCGTCACTAGATGTCGTACAGGGTTCCATATATTTTAAAAAAATTAAAAAATTAAAAATAAAATATTTAAATATTTTTTAAATTTAAAAAATATCATCTCTGCCTACACAGCTTGCTGTTATTTACTAGTTATAAATATGTACATGCCTGGACTCGAACCGGAGACCAGTCTGTCAATAGGCAGGTTCTTTATCCACTGGGCTATCACTGCCCAAACAAATAACAACTACCTTGAGACAATGCTTAAGCGATACTAGTAATGACGCACACATAGACTTCAGACGACTGTACATCAAATGAGCGGTATGCTTGGTTACCATCCGGAGTTGTATAAAGAAAAGACGAATTATAAGTAGATGATAGAAAATAGGTTACTTATATCAGGCTAACAGAATCTACGCGTAGTAAAAACACGCTGGTTGAAGTTAGACGAAAGATACCGGAAATGCGTGAAGGGGTTTTTAGAGGGTCGGCAACGCATGAGTGACACCCCTGGTGTTGCAAATGTCCATAGGCTACGGTGACTGTTTACTATCAGGCAGGCGATATGCTTGATTGCCACCTTACTGGTATAAAAACTACCTACGTAAAAGTATCTTTTAACTATTAACTCGAAAGTACTTTCATTTCCCGTTACCCAAGAAAACCAAATTGATTCAGCGTTTTTATTAACACTTAAAGAAGACACGGCGTAGAATATCTACGTCCAACATTGTCCAACAGTTGCAAACAAAGAAGCGAGTTGGAAATGAAATAAAATCTAGTTTTTGAACTATTGCGAAGGTATAATCTTGCGCGGCCATCTCTAGTGTAAAACATTTAACAACTGCACAAAGTTCTTAACTCGGTACTCATTATACTGGCTCATGATTTTGCTAATAACTTCTGAGGATTTAATGGAAAAAGATTTTTCTCAGATATTAATTAGCGTTACAAACAGAGTTGGCCTGAAAGAGAGCGTCGGTGTTAAAATAGGAAGAGGCATGCTCCATTGGTTCGGACCTGTAAAAAGAATGCAGGATGTAAGAATGACGAAGCAGATATACAACGCAAAAGTAGAAGGATGTAGGAGCCGAGGAAGGCCAAGACTTACCTACGATGACCAAATTGGCCGTGTTCTATCAGAAAGTGATATCAGGAGCCTTAGAAACCGGCTAGCGTGCGTGAGAAGAGCAATGAATGTTAAAGGAGCGAGTGAGGTGTGCAAGGATAGGGTCACGTGGCGATCGGTTCTCTCAGCCTACCCCGCAAGGGCTTTGGCGTGAAGTTATAGATAGATAGATTAATTAGCGCTTATAGTCTTAATAGTAAGTGCCCAATTTTCGTTGTGTTTACCCTCTCCAAAGCATCTCATAAAAGTAGTAGTATCGAGCACGGTGGCACAGTGATGAAACGCTACTTTGACACCGACGCTCGTGGGTTCGATTCCCATACAGGAAAAACATTTGTGTGCATGAACATGTCTGTTCGTCTTGGTCTGGGTATTTTCTATGTATAGTATATATTAACAAAAAAATAATCTATTTACGTATGTTTATCAGTTGTCACGTACCCACAACACAAGCTTCTCTTACTGTGGGGCTAGGTGGCGATGTGTAATTTGTCCGACAACTAAAATTTACTTTTAATCAATGAAAGTATCTTTCAACACCGTTTAAAGTAAAAACTCATATGGTAAACGGGAGTAACATAGAAATTAAGTCTGCCAGATCTCCACAACCCGGAGGGAAAATCAGACCTTTAAATAGTTGATAGATTCAGGCGTTCTTTGCGAAAGTCAAATTTACATGCAACTTGATTGGTGGCGGAAGCACACAAAGCAGGTTAGATCAAAAACCAGACCTTTCTTAGGTCAGGTCACACGTCTTCCGAAATGTAATTTCTTGAATTTAGTAGTACATGCCAGGATTTGAACTGAGAACCTGTTGGTCAATGGGCCACTTCTTTATTCACTGACTATTCAATGGAAATTAGGCATCTAACAGTATTTAAGCTACAATTAGTTTTACTGTACGTTCATGGAATTTCATTTTAAATTTTCCTAACTCAAAAAAAAAATTTAGTAAAGTCATCTATTTCCATTTCTATGCCAAGACTACAAACTCGACTCGACTTAAAATTTCAATGTACTAAATGGCACATTACCTCAAATTACGTTAAGAGCTAGTATAACCTACAAAACAAAGTTGCAAGCAATTACTAGTTAAAATAACGATGCCATTAAGGAAGAAGCCATTATGAAATAACTTTTCAAACCAGTCGCTTAGTTGTCTTCTCCATTCGCAGTAGTTAGAAATATTCCTCTCATTCCGAATTCAGACGGCGCATACCCCCGGATAGGGTTGGAAATATTTTTTATTCAGCAAGATTATGCTCATTATAGACCTTTGGATACCTACTTAGATAGTTTACGTAAGCTCTATTCTCATGAAAATGTTTCTATGGCCGTTAAGAATTATCTTACTACCAAACCTACTGCAGCTTAATAATGGTAATTTTTGCTCGCTTCTGTGATTTTTTTAAGTATTGTAGAGTATCATACCTCTTTCTAGAATAACTGGCCCCTTCAAAAAGATCGATGTAATATTCATCCCCGTCTATCTATAACTTCACGACAGCGACATTCTCTTTCTGACCAACTCTCTTTCTTACATCATCTTTGCGAATAAGATTAGAAAAGAGTTATCAATTTTATCTCTATTATTTTTTATACTTTCGCTATAAGTTTGGTTGGTGTAACATGCTCACTTCTCACAAACCTAACTCATAAGACTATACGAGAGGTATACTGCCCTTTGGGCAAAACATTTTTCGTAAATTTCACTTCCCAAAAAACTTATCACCCTAGTTTCATTTGCCAAATGAATCTTTAGCAAATTTACATTTCGCATTTTTTTCACTTGGTCAAATTATCATTTGGCATCATTTTACTTTGTCAAGTTTTATTAAGTCAAATGTTTATTAAGCAAACGTTTTATTTTGACATATATTATATTTCAAATAATAAACAAAAGCTTCGGTATCTCATTGATAATTAATGTTACATAAATTAAAGTAGGTTAAGTTATTTTAGGTTAAGTAGATTAGATTAGGTGTGAACTTATGACCTCCACAGAACGAACTGCTACCAGAAAAGTGGATTAGTTTAGGTTAGAACTGCGACCCCAACAGCTCGCGAGCGAACTTTATCTCTCTGTCTGTTAATTTTGCCCGTATCGAGTATACTTACTAAATGAGTTTGATACATTTACAATGACGTATGTATGCATAACTCCACGTCCATTGCGGGGTAGGCAGATAGAATCGAGCGTCCTAAGACGCGGTCCGTACACACCTCACCCGCTTCTTTAACATTCATAACTCTTTTCATGCACGCTCATCGGTTCTCAGGTTCACATCACCTTCTGATAAAACACGATCAATGTAGTCATGGTAGGAAAGTCTTATATAAATGTTTCGTCATTCTTTCATCATTTACATTTATCTCCCTCTTCTTCTAAGCGTTATCCCGTTTCCTGATCCATTACGATTGGCGAGGTCCGCTATATAAGCCTAAGGATTTGGCGAAGATACTGATTTTTACAGGAAGCGACAACCGTGATACCTCCACAACCCGGTGAGAAAACCAGATCATTCTAAGGTAAGGTCACACGTTTTCCTCACGGGTTTCCTCGCGATGTTTACCTTCACCTCCGAGCTAGTGATAATTACAAATTACGACTACATAAATCCAAAAAACCCGAATTTAGTCATGCTAGGATTCGAACCTGAGACCTTTTGGTCACTAAGCCGGTTCTTTATTTATCCACTAGACTATCACTGCTCATCATTTACATTGATCTCCACGTAAAATTGTATCAATGATAATCGTGGCAGCGACGGTGGTGGTGGGGGCACGTGATGCGGATTCTGTTCCAGATGGCGGACGACCGCAGCAGCCGAGGCAGAGACTACCGGAGCAGCTATGGCAGCGTCGGCATGTAGCACGTACTAACAGTAGTGGGTGGGTGCCGGCCGGCGCTAGGCCGCATGAACTAATTGGTGGCGGAAGCACACAAAGCAGATTAGATCATATTGCATGAATGATAATCGAGTCAACATTTCGGCTACTCACATATTTAATATTTAGGGCTGCTACATAAAGCTCAAATCAAGCAAAAACCCAAATTCCAAAGCCGCAGAAAGTCACGAATAAAAACAAACTTGAACTTGGAAATCCCCTTAGATTTTATACGCAACTCTAAGTAATATATACGCTTCTTTGAACAACTAGAATTCAAACCCCAATTTCATTAGTTCTCGTGCAAACAATGTGGGGGTTGTTTTGTTTCATCCCCGTTCGTACAGTGAACCGTCGGGTGAATCGTTTTAGAGCATCCCCGATACGATAACGACGGCCCTTGTGTCAATGAACCCACTTATCTTACTTCACTACTTTCTGATAAAGTGAAGGAGGGAGCTGCCGATCTTTATATGTGAACTAACAGTTGCCTACCGCTCAAAGGGAAACAAAATATGTTTTCTAGTCGAAGTGAGATTTTGTACAGCGGCTAAAGGTAGCCTATTATACTTTCAAACCTTTCTACTATGTCATAATACTGAGGTTTGCTAAAAAAATATTTTTATTTTTATAATACCCACAAACAATTCTTAGTCTATCGGTCTAATGTTCCCAGTTGGGAACATATTTAAACAAGCATTTTCGATAAGTACTGCAATCCATTGAATCACATTACTAGTTACAATCTATTATTTAGATACCATTTCATGTTATTTCATAATAATTATAAAATACTTACTTTGAACTATAAAATAATCAAAATATAAACATTTGCAATTTTCAAAACACGTCAAAACCACTTTCTTTGGCTAAAAAAACACAAATGACAACAATGTCCAGTGAATGACAGCCTTGATTTTTAGCACCACAGAGTATAGAAAATAGACTACTAATACTATCCCCACACATTTTTTTTATACAACCCAGAAAGTCATACAAGCATATGACCCACGTGATGTGAAGTAGTTACCGTAGTCTTTGAACGGATCTTTTCTTAAGAGAGGTAGGGCGCATCAAAGCGGCCCGTCTGGAGCAGTACCTCCACCTCACAGAAAACCGCAGCCAAATAACAACTACCAAGAGGGTTGATGTGTTCCTGCGTGTGAGTGAGGTCACCAGTAAGCTCCTAAGGAGTTGCTGCGTTAGCAGCGGAGGAGGCATCGCGCGAGTGATACTTAATGTATTACAAGCGTTGATAGGCTACGGTAACCGCTTTACATCAAGTAGGCCGTATGTTTGTATGCCTTCCAATGTTGTATAAAAGAAATGGCGGGCTATGTTACCCTCCCAATTTATTATGTAATAATCCAGGAAGGTAAATAAAAAGACGACTATTACACTCTGTTCTATTCGCGTTTTTAGGGTTCCGTACCCAAAGGGTAAAACGGAACCCTATTACTGAGGCTCCGCTGTCCGTCCGTCCGTCCGTCTGTCACCAGGCTGTATCTCATGAACCGTGATAGTTAGACAGTTGAAATTTTCACAGATGATGTATTTCTGTTGCCGCTATAACAACAAATACTAAAAAATAGAATAAAATAAATATTTAAGGGGGCTCCCATACAACAAACGTGATTTTTTTGCTCATTTTTGCTCGATATTGATAACGGCAACAGGTAGACGGTTGAAATATTCACAGAATATTTAGTTATATATTCACTTTAAGAATAAATAATTAAATTAAAATAAAACAAATACTTAAGGGGGGCTCCCATACAACAAACGTGATTTTTTTTTGCCGTTTTTATAGATAATGGTACGGAACCCTTCGTGTGCGAGTCCGACTCGCACTTGGCCGATTTTTTTTATCAGCAAACCGGCACATACAGCAATTTTCATTTGGCTCATATTTACACCAATTAGGTAACAAATAAATTAGGAGCTGATAACCAATTATGGCTCACTTTTTCGATTTATGTATACATTTCTACCTAACCTAAGAAAGATCTGATTTTACTTCAAAATCTGTATCTTCACCAAATCCTTAGGCTTAGGTAGCGGATCCCGCCAATCATAATAGATTAGGAAACGGGATAACGCGAAAATGAAGAAGAAATACAATCCTGACATGATTATGATTGTTGACCAAAATAATAGGATTTCACATAACTATAATAAAAGTCATGAATAACCAGTTGAGAATGCGCAAGCTTGCATTGCCAGAGGAACACCTGGCTCGTCAATTATATAACAATTTAATTACTTTTTTTTAAACTTTGTCGGCCATTTTGATCGTGTTCCTTAAGAAATATTGGTTGGATATTGGTTTTTAAGACATTCCTATTCTATTTTTTAAGTTACTTTTCGAATCTGAAATAAAAATTCAAATTTATTTTTTTTATGATGTCAGCCATTTTGATCATGTTCCTTAAGAGATAGGAGGTTAGTTTTTCAGACATTCCTATTCTGCTTTTTTATGCTGAATCCGAATCAGAAGTCAAAATTCGAATATTCGAAAAAAAAGCGACAGATACACACAGAGACAAACATATAGATTTCATATAGGAACGGTGTTCCTGAAAATATATAAATAAAAATATTGAAAAAGAACAACCAGTATCAAGTATGCATAAAGTGATATGCGCGTCTATGGACACATATCGACGCTGTATCTATGAGTTTGCATTTGTGTCAATACACGCATACCGCTCATGTAGGTTATTATTACACTACTTAACTACGAATTGATGTTTTCTTATATACAATAAAAAAGTATATTACAAATATACAATAAACTGAGTTTATGTTGTGTACCTTAGTTACAGTTGTGGTAGTTATGGCACGAAACATCGATGCTATTCGCTGTGCCGACATTAATTTCATAAATGGTACAGTGTAAACACTGCTTTATAGTAAAAGGGTGCGTAGATCCGTTATTATTACAGCACCTCCATCCAATTCAATTCGAGTTTTATACTTTATTTTTGTTATCCCAGCCATCGGACGAATATCGGCCACTTCGGTTCGATTGTTGTATTCTTTTCATCAGGATCTGAGCGTTTTCTATCAGTTATAATTTCCAAGACGGATACTACTTTTTCGTTATTGTTTCTTTCGATTAGGGTTCTATGCTAGAACGATAGAACAAGAACCCTTCATATACTTTGTAATGTATTTTAAAGGTTCACAGGGGATCTTTACTTGTAGCCGAAATTATTTACAGATATGAAATCTATACTAAAAGCCCGTTCAGGCTCTGGAACTACTGGTCAGATTTGAAAAAATAGTTTAGCATTTGACAGCCCAATTCTTGAAGTAGATTATTCAACATCTCAGATGTTAATTACTAAAACTTAACTTCAGACTGTTAGAAGCCGAGATAAAAGAATTAAGTAGAAAAAGTTGATAAGCGAGATAAAATATAAGTAGATAGGCCTCGCGTATAGATATATTTTTTTTATATATAAGTTCAGCATAGTGGCTTTTTGCATCAGGCAAAGCGGAGCCACTATGCTGTAAAGTATATAAGTAGTTCAAAGGATAAACAAGCTGAAATGGCAGTGGGCTGGCTGCATTGCGCGTAAAACCGACAACCGACTCAGAATCGAGGCGAGTGTCTCTCTAGATGGGAGGCCTATATCCAGCAGTGGACGCATACTGATGACGATTTTTTTTTAATACAAGTTCAGCATAGTGGCTCCTCTTTGCCTGATTGTAAGGGAAAGAGCCCAAATCGCAACGGCAACTGACAAAAGACTACACAGTGTCCTGTCAGTGACACTGCCATGCTGCCCTGCAAGATGCTTCACGCTTCGTTTGAAGAATCCCAAATTGTAGGAAGGAGGGAACACATGTGCAGGCAAGGCGTTCCACTTTTTAATGATACGAGTACAAAGATAGGAGTTGCCGAACTTTTTGGTACGCGTAGAAATGTTCTCAACAGTGGAACAACGACATCACAAGCCTACACGTGTGGTTCTATGATGGAAGCTAGAGGGTGGGATAAGGGAAAACAGTTCTTCAGATTACTCGCCATGGTAAAGGCGATTACGCGGATAGCCCGTCGCTGCTACCTATCGAGAGCCTCGGGAAGATACTGTGCGGTGCCGTCCCAGAAATACGAGCGATACCCCACTCAGGCCTGAACTTAAGTCTTATAAAGCAGACTAAACTGGTCCGGCGTGAAGAACCGACGCACTCTATTCAGGACTCCGAGTTTTCTTGAAGCTGTTGCGATGAGGTTGCGATCGATGTAAGATTTAAGTAGTATATAAGTCAAGAAATCAGTTGTTAATACAAGTTGTTAACAGTAATTCATAGTGGTTCTCCATTGATTAATAATCGTTACAACATGTAATCTTTAAATATATAATTACTCGCAAGAGAAGTTATTCATTTACCGAAAAAACGACGTCACAACAATAAAGCAGTCCGCGGGATGCAACAATTGGCATATAGTGTGATGAGTATTAGCCAACAAAAGGTTTGATTTTTTGTTTATACCACTAAGGTGACAATCAAGCATACGGCCTGCCTGATGTTAAACAGTCACCGTAGCCTATGGACATTTGCAATACCAGGGGCGTCACTCATGCGTTGCCGACCCTCTAAAAACCTCTTCACGCATTTCTTGAAGAACTCCATGCTGTAGTCCCTTGGAAAAACCTCAGCAGGGAGCTCATTCCACAGCTTGAGTGTTCCCGGAAGAAAACTTCTCTGGAACTGCACAGTACGCGACCATTGCGGTTCAAGCGTGTGAGGGTGAACTCCCCGCCGTCGGCGAGCGGTGCGGTTATAAAAAGTAGCTGTCGGCATCATTTCGAACAACTCTTCAGAACACAACCCGTTGTACAATCGGTAGAACACACAAAGGGAGGCAAAGTCTCTCCTTAAACTTAAGGGCTCAATACCGTGTGTAAGCTTTGATTGTCGACAATTCTCACAGCTCATCACACGGTCCAAGCTGGTATCCAGGTGCTCCCACCCAAAGGTGACTGCAGTACTCCAAGTGCGGTCTGACTTGAGACTTATATAATATAAGTCTTTGCCCCGCACTGAAGTACTGCTTAGCCCTGTTGAGCACACCAAGTTTTTTCAACGCCAGCTTGACCTTCTCCGATATTGGACATCACTGGAGATCTCGACGCCAATCATCCCAATACTTTTGGTGACGGTAAGAGGTGTGTTCTGGAATTTAGGAACCACAGCAAATGGAGTTTTCTTAGCGGTGAACGCGCAAACTTGTGTCTTCTTGGGGTTGAATTCGACCAAGTTAAGCCGCCCCCAGTCGGATACTTTACCAGAGTACCATCCATTTCAGACACAAGTTTGTCGCGGCTTTCCTCCACAAGGGAACGAGGGATGTTTGCACGGCCTGTATAATAAGTGTCCCCGGTGCTGTCGTCCGCATAACAACGAATGCCATCAATTGAAAACATATCATTGATATGCAGCAGAAACAGCGTCGGAGACAGTACAGAACCCTGAGGGACGCCAGCATTGATATCCATACTATCGGAGCATCCACCGTCAACCACGGCTTTTATGCATCTGTTGGATAAAAAGCTGGCGACCCATTTGCACAAACCTTCGGGCAGCCCGTATGATGGTAACTTCGATAGAAGACTCCGGTGCCAGACCCGATCGAACGCCTTCGCCATATCTAGGCTGACAGCCAATGCCTCACCTTGACTCTCTATCGCCAAAGCCCAGCGGTGTGTAAGATATACTAGAAGATCACCAGTTGAGCGACAATGGCGAAAACCGTATTGACGGTCGCTAATCAAGTCGTGATCCTCTAGGTATCCTAAGAGTCGTGTGTTTATCACACGCTCCATCACCTTGGAGAGAAGGGAGGTTATGGCGATAGGCTTGTAATTCGATGGGTCTGATCTATCGCCCTTTTTGGGCACCGGGTGCACATTAGCGATCTTCCATGAAGACGGGACTTGTCCAGTGGAGCAGGAAAGCACGAAAAGGCGCGTTAGTACAGAACACAACTCAGGAGCACACAGCTTCAGCACCACTGCCAGTATACCATCCGGCCCACTCGATTTATGAATGTCGAGAGAGAGTAAGGCCCACCGGACATCTCGCTGGGTAATGGAGATTTCCGGCATTGAGCTACCGCACCACGGGATGGTAGGTGGCACTGCTCCCCCGTCATTCATATTCGAGTTAGACGCAAAGAGATTACCGAGTAAATCGGTTTTCTCCTTAGCGCTATGGGCCAAACTGCCATCCGGTTTTTGCAGTGGTGGCATGGACGGTTGACAGAAATTTCCCTCGGCAGCTTTAGCGAGCGACCAGAAAGCACGGCCCCCAGAGGGAAAGCTCGCAAGTCGCTCGCCAACTCTACCGACGAAATCGAATTTTGCTCTAGCAACCACCCTTTTACTGGACCTCGAGGCAGCATTCAGTTTGCGCTTCAAAACAGAGACTCTAGGATCCCCATTAGCATGCGCCGTGGTCCAAGCATTGTAAGCAGCCTGCTTAACAAGAATGGCTTTCTTGCAATGCCGATTAAACCACGGCCGCTTTTGAGCTCCCGCAGTAGTTACAAGGCGATTGGGAATGAGGCATTCCATGCCATCCAATATCGCCGCAGCCACTGCGGTTGCGCAGGAATCAATGTCGTCTGATTCGAAGCACAGCTGCCTCCACGGGTACGATGCGTAGAATTCACGCAATCCATCCCAGTCTGCTGACTTATAGTGCCATACGCGACGACATCCGGCGGGCCGAGGTGGGTCGCGTCTGGCATAAGGCACTTGGGTCCGGATGAGGCAGTGATCCGACGAGCCAAGCGGCGCATCCACTGAGATGTTATACTCATCCGGACGTGTGGTCAGCAGAAGGTCCAGTAGAGAGCTTGCATGGTCCTCTACATCTGGTATTCTCGTGGGAGAATGAACCAGCTGAGGCCAGAGCAAATTCATGAGCAGATCTCCCCGCGTAGTCAGTGCACCGAGAGCCAAGCCACTCGGCATGGTGGGCATTGAAGTCTCCCAAAATCACTAACTCCGCGGAGGGGTACTGTTCGATGACGCTGTCAGTCGCCCTTTGTGTTGAGTTGTGCCTGTATCACCGCTATGAGACCTGTCCACTCGCACCCATAATATCGACAGGTCCCTGTCTTCAAGGTTATGCAATCGGCGACAACAAATATCCTCCCAGACGAACAAGCATACCCCGGCATGACGCACAAACAAGTGCTCCAGTTTGTACCCGGGGTAATTCAAGTAAGAAGTGTCGGCCGGTGAGGATATTTGTGTCTCCGTGAGGAAAAGAATGGTCGGCCGCGCGGTTTCCAGGTGATGATGGACCGCGTTGATGTTCGAGTGCAAACCCCTGATGTTGCAAAAGTCCACATACATTGTGGAAGGGGTGGCCGCTGTGAAACCATTTTTCCGTTTTTTTTGCTTTTTCATGTGTGATGACTGTGATGAGGTAAATAAAATGAGAGGTCGATGAACAGACAGAGTGAAGGACAACGCGGTGTCTTTCACCACAGTACCGAGCAGGTAATGCGGTTTGCTGGCGCAGCAGGCGGAAGGGCCCCCAGTCCCCCCCCCTGCTACAGCAGCCGGGTCCACCCCGGTCTCCTTCTCCGGCACGACCACTGCACAGGCTGGCGGTTCAGCCTCCCGGGGCTTAGATTAAGTGATCCCCGGGTCCGGGAACCCTACTAACCTGCGGGCGGCCAGCGGTCAACCGTTTCACCGGGTCTCCCTGAGTCCCTCCCGGGTCGCCGCGCCCACACTGCTAGTGGCGATTCGACATCCACCGGTCCTCCCGCTGTCCGCTCAACGACCTCTCAGTTAACTGGCGACCATACTCACGCACAGGAACACAACAATCCTTCCGGAGTTGTTATTTGGCTACGGTCTTCTGTAAGGTGGAGGTGCTTCCCCAGACGGATATTTAGAGCAAGAAGTCATGTTATGCCCCCCCCCCCCCGCAACAGATATAGGATCGGAGGAGGTGGAGCATAGCACGACTTCTCGCTGGATCCTACCTCTCTTAAAATTTTGATTTTTGATTCTGACTATCTGAATCAAACACAATTATTGTAACATTTCAACGGAAGATAATTACTTTGTTGCGCTGTGTGCCATGAATCAACTGGAGATTATTCGACGTCTGCCGTGCTTTCATGACATCCCTAGGGATTTTGTCAAATCCATGAATTCCTCATTTCCCTGCGACCTATACATGTATAGAACGACGGACCACGACGATTTACATTGACAATACTAAATTATGTTACAATGTTAATAATGCGATATTGAAAGAAGAGTGAACGCAAGAAGCTGTATCAGTGCTGCGTTATACTCCGTGAGAGTGAGGATGATTGATAGAGTAAATAATAGCACGATACAAAAACTGTGGAATGAAAGATGATGTAGTGGCAAAACCTTAAAAGGGCATGCTGAGATAGTTTGGTCATGTAGAAAGAATGAGTGACAAAAGAGTTACGAAAGAAGTGTATCAGGCAAGAGTGAATTGAGATATCAGTAGCTGCCGCCTTATGTATGGAAAAAGGGGTCAAATAAAAAGCACCCAAAACCAAAGAGCATGAAAGAAGAGGTTGATGAGTGTGGAAGAAACAAGAGAGGTATATTTGGGTCGGTACACCTGTCGTTCCATGGTCTGTACCTACCCTAACGGGAGACAAGCGTGATAATATGTATGTAATGTATGTTATATTAAAATGTAAGTGACTTACTATCATCTTTTGCTATCTACAAACTTGGTCCCCGGGAGAGCCTTAGAGAAAAATTCAAAGAAATAAATATTTTAACAGTCGCATCGCAATATACTCGTATCTATGAAAATCTTTTGTATGTCCATAAAAACATAGACTCATTTTGTAAAAAGAGTGATACTCATAACATAAATACTAGATATAAGCATAATCTTGTGTTACATGCAAGCCGTCTCCACAAAATAAGTAATTCTTTTATGGGGCAATGTATACGGTTCTATAACAAACTTCCCAGCAATATAAAATAATTGTCAATAAACAAATTTAAAACTACTATTAAAGCCAAATTGTGTAGCATGCAATGATATTGTATTAAATACAATATCATTGGTAGCAGGGCATATTATAAAGTATCTGACTATATTAATGATAAAAATGCCTAGGATTGAGTCGATCTAATTTTAATGTAATTAATAAATTATGTAAATTTGTTTGGATACCAAAAGAGGGATGCCTGAGTTTTTTGGCAGTATTTTTATCAGTGCTCACCTAGTCATAAACTGCACGGTAGGGGAAAAAATTGTGACGATACCAAACAAATGTAGCCATTTTTACGGAATAAAAAGATTTTGACTTTGACTTTGACATCTTTTGAATTAAATCCACATTCACCGGAGCGTGGTGCTTCTTGCTGTAATGTGACTCTGGCGAAAGAGAAATAGGTCAGTCAGTCATTGAAATCTTGCGGCCCTTATAGGGTGCGTGCGAGCTTCGAACTAATGGCTCTTTGCTTGAGCCGAACTTCGAGGGTGAACCGCCTTTGAGTATTTTCCGCTCCCTTGAGTGTAGAGTCCGCTTTTGCGGCTTTGATATAGATGAATAATGTGTGGATTGACTATGCAGACTAGCTCGGTGGCGTAGCCGTTAAAACGCGATTTTGTCACCGTTGCTCGTGGGTTCGAGTCCTACACAGGACGAGCATTTGCGTTCATAACAATTCTGTTTGTCTTGGTGTTTTTAAGAGAGGGCGCATCACAGCAGGCCGTCTGGATAAGTACCTCCACCTCACAGAAAACCGCAGCCAAATAAGAAGTCTCTGGAGGGTTGTTGTGTTCCTGCGTGTGAGTGACGTCACCAGTAAGCTCCTAAGGAGTTACTGTGTAGCAGCAGAGATGGCATCGCGCGAGTGATACTTAATATACAAGCGTTCATAGGCTACGGAAACCGCTTCACACCAGGTGGGCCGTATGCTTGTTTGCTTCCTGACATTTACAGGTGTCTCTCACGAAAAGGAGTCACAAAAGGCTAATGCAAATACGCCAACCAAACTACTGTTATGTCGCAATATGTCGCTTTAAATTACGTTTATATGAAAAAAATCAGACAGTTTTGTTTGTGATTGTATTCAAGGTAGGTAGTTAAATACTTGTTTACGAATCTACAACACATGTTTTATATCAGTACAGATAAAATATATTTATATATGAATATATATGTCTGTGTGTCTTTAAATTACATACGGTGGTGAATGATATTTATTGATAATTTGGTATATTATTATTTTGTTTTACGAACGTAGAGCACTGGCGAGCGAGATAAAATTTTTAAAGTTATTTTTATAACAAACTTGGGAACTGTACATTTATTTGTTCAACTGTAATATTCGCCCTTCTTGTATGCTATGCCCTCGCTGGCATTCATTTTTACCGTTTTGATTGACAAACTTGAGAAATTATGGTTGATGATGTAGTGTTGGAGCAAGTGAATAAGATTGTATATCTTGGAAGTGCAGCTAGTCTAGCAGCAATGGAAGGTACACCGCTGATGTGGAGAGACGAGTGAGTGCCGGGAATAGGGTGAATGAAGCGTTGGGTAAACTTCTAGGCAGCCGAAACCTAAGCCAGATGGCACAGCTCGCTGTACACAACGCGGTGCTAATTCCAATGCTAACTTATGGAAGTGAGAGCTGGGTATGGCAGAGAGAGCATGAAAGTAGAATAAATGCGGTCGAGATGAGTAATGAAGACGTGAGAGAAAGAATTGGTCTAAAAGAGAGTGTTGGTGTTAAGATAAGAAGGGCATGCTCCGTTGGTTCGGACATGTAGAAAGAATGCGGGAGGAAAGAATGACGAAACAGATATACAATGCAAAAGTGGAAGGATGTAGGAGCCGAGAAAGGCCGAGACTAACCTACCATGATCAAATTGGTCGTGTTTTATCAAAAGGTGATGTCAGGAGCTCCAGAAACCGGCGAGTGTGCATGAAAAGAGCTATGAATGTCACAGAAGCGAGTGAAGTAGGCAAGGACCGCGTCTTATGGCGCTCGGTTCTCTCTGCCTACCCCGCAAGGGACTTGGCGTGAAGATATACATACAACTTGAGAAATAAAATGGTTATTGTGATTTAACTATAATGGTTAGACACATGCTCCCTAAGTACATTTTACCACCTGTATCATGGTGAGTTCTCTGAAGAACTATTTTACCTTATCCCACCCTCTCCCTTCCGTCATAGAATCACACGTGCAGGCTTGCGATGTCATCATTCCACTGTTGAGGACATTTTTTCTCTCACTATAAAGTTCGGCAACTCCTATCTCTGTCGAACTATTAAAAAGTGGAACGCCTTGCCTGCATAAGTGTTTCCTCCTTCCTACAACATGGGATCCTTCAAAAGAAGCGTGAAGAAGCACCTTGCGGGCCAGCATTGTACCGTCAACTGACAGGATACTGTAGTCCTTTGTCAGTTGCCGCTGCAATTTGGGCTCCTCTTTTCGCTTACCAACAGGCGAAGCAGAGCCACTATGCTGAGCAAATATAACAAAAACAAAATTGCGCTGTGGACTTTTTTGTGGGTAATGATGGGTACTATAAACACGTGGTAAATAATTCTCGATGCATACGCCATGTAATAACTTTGGTAAGCAAATTTTGATACCTTGGGTAACATTATTGCAATTTTCGTGGGTAACTCTAACTTTTTGAAACGACAATATAACTTATGTCACTCTCTGACAATGTGACTTTCTACATGTGAAAGAATTTTTCGAAGCCGCCAACTATTTTTGAGTATGTCCATTACAAACCTACGAATATTTTCCCTTAATAATCTTGGTATAGATTTATTTTATTTTCATCAATATTCACAGCTATCCTTACAGGCTTGTCCTACCCAATGCGATAGCGTAATAATCGTCAATAGAGTATTATTATTATGTTCGTAGTTTACATTTTACATATATTTTCATTATTACAATTCAACAAAATTATATTATTAAACATCATTAAGTCATCAAAAAATTAAGACAAAAAATCCTGGTAAAATTTTGCTCGTAATTAAACACGTGTTGTCCATCTTATTAATTTGTCGTTTTGTAACAAATGGTCCATAATGCTGCCTTTGTGAATTCACTGATAGAACACACAAAGATGTCAATTTCTATATTTATCCTATTAAGAGTGTGGAGTGCGCGCGTCAGTGGTGCTTCGCTCAGCAGTTTAGTTCTAGCGCGCGGTGCCAGCAGAAGGCAGGGCCGCCGACGTCGCCCCACGTACTTGTCAGGAACAGAAAATTTTAATCTACCTAACATATCCGTGTCATGTATCCGCCCTCTGATTACTTTAAAAATGTATAAGGCCAGCGACTGTTCCCTCCTAACCTTGAGAAAAACCCCATATACATACATATATATACATATCGTCATGCTTGTCTCCTATTGGGGTAGGCAGAGACTATGGAACGCCAGGTGCACCGATCAAATATACCTCTCTCGCTTCTTCCACACTCACCAACCTCTTCATTGCGTACTCTTCGCTTTTGGGTGCTTTTGATTTGAGCCTTTTTTTATACAACGTCGGGAGGCATACAAGCATACGGCCTACCTGATGTAAAGCAGTTACCGTAGCCTATTCATGCTTGTAATATATTAAGTATCACTCGCACGATGCCTCCTCTGCTGCTTATACAGCAACTCCTTACGAGCTTACTGGTGACCTCACTCACACACAGGAGCACAACAACCCTCTAGGAAGTTGTCGGTTGTCTGTGAGGTGGAGGTACTTCCCCAGACAGGCTGCTTTGATGCGCCCTACCTCTCTTAACTTACACATCACCTTATTCTACACATCACCAATTTGATCTATATATGTGCTTCTAGGGCGGCACCTACTGATATCCATTCACTCTTGCTTGATACACTTCTTTCGTAACTCTTTTGTCATTCATTCTTGCTAAATAACCAAACCATCTCAGCATACCCTTTTCAATTTGTTAGTATAGACGTTTACAAGATTTTCTTGTTTAAAGCAATGAGATTTTAAATGATAGCAACATTAAGTGAAAACTTTCAAAGTCATAGTGAAACCAATAGAAACCATTTTGAAAATAACTAGACTATTTTGGAACGATTCCAGACGAAACGCAACAAGTTTGGTGATAAAATCTATAGCAGTTTGCGAGATATTCATGAATAAACATAAGAATCGAATGTAGTACCCAATTTTATGCGTTGGTTGGGAATTATGGGACGTAAAAACTTTAGCCTCTCAACTAGACAAATATTTAGGTCTTTGCTATTGTTGGTAAAATATACATTTAATGTTTTGTTTTACATATGTTGAATATAAGATTCATACATTTTTTTTTAATACGTATATGCAGTACTTTTATGAGAGGTGCATGAAAACGGCCAGTCTGGGGAAGTACCTCCCTCACAGAAAACATACAGACAACAACAAAAAGTATAGAGATTTTGACGAGCTCAGTGACGCAGCGGTTAACACAGCACAGCATATACAATTGTATGCATGAACATGTCTGTTTGTCTTGACCTGGGTGTTTTTAACAGAGGTAGGGCTCATCAAAGTCTGAGGAAGTACCTCTACCTCGCAGAAAACCGCAGTCAAGTAATAGCTCTCTGGAGGGTAGTTGTGTTCCTGCATGTGAGTGTCACCAGTAAACTCCGAAGAAGTTGTGTGTTAGCAGCAGAGGTGGCATCACGCGGCTGATACTAAATGTTTTATAAGCGTTCATATGCTACGGTAACTGCTTCACATCACGAGGAGGTATGCTTCTATGCCTCCTAACGTTGTAAAAAAAAAAGTATGTCGATGGTTCCGACATGTATAAAGATTCATGAGGAAAGAATCACGAAATATATTTATAACGCAAAAGTGGAACGATAAAGGAGCCCAGGAAGGTCAAGACTCATCTACCACGACCAAATTACTCACATTTATCAGATGGTAACGCTAGGATCCTTAGAACCTGACAAGCGAACATGAGAAGAGCTATGAATAATAATGAAGCTAATGAGGTGTGTCCGTGTGTAGGACCACGCGTTATGCTCTCTGTGCCTGTATCAGTTCTCTCTGCCTACTCCGCAAGAGTTCTGGCGTGAAGATATATTAAAAAAATATAGATCACTAATGGCGTGCGCAAATTGTAAAGACTCAGTGGCCTAAATTTCCTACCACAATAGTCTAAGCTGACCAATGCAATTCTTAAAAGGCTTCATATCTTTTTATTAGGTAGGAAATTGCGGCAGAATCGTCATCTAGTTCATTAGGGTAATAAAGCCGCTGTGAAAACTCGCTGTTCAGAATACCCTCCATGAGGACTGCCATTTAGAAATAACTACAGCTGGGGGAAATACGGTGACGAATAAAACCTTCCACAAGTTTTTATGCTGATTCGCAATTTTACTTTAAATACTGAAGCTGAACTTAAGTTGAGATGGACGAGCTGTTATAAAGTCTGCTTGTTTGCTTTTTTACTGCGGCACGGCTCGATGGCGTTGGTGAGCGTGTTAGTCTAATAGAACATGTAAGTTAAGCAATGTTGGCTATCTGTGTCTATCTATACAGATAAATAAAATTGGATTGTCTGTTTGTAATATTAAAATAACCTTTTTATTAAATGCATATGGATGTATACACCGTACATATAACAATTTTTTTTTACAATTTTTGACTGTCTGTCACTCTGTCGGGTAATCTCTGAAAGGGCTAGACCGATTTTGACGGGATTTTCACTGGCAGATAGCTGATGTAATAAGGAGTAACTTAGGCTACTTTTACTTTAGAAATTTTATTTATTTTTATTTATATAAATAAATAATAAAAAAATAACTATTTCGCGCCAACGAAGTACATAACACATATCTATTATTATTATGCTGTTCGCTATTTTACTCTGCATATTTAGGTACTTATAATTAAATCAAATAAATAAAATTATAACTGAAAAATTACTTTTTTGTTAAATTCCGCGCAGACGAAGTCGCGGGCATAGCTAGTAGTCTATAATTTGAAACTTTCACGATAGTTTACATCACTATTGTAGGACTTATCGATATTTGTCTTTCTATTTTCTCGATATTTTGACGACGTTGCAGACATGGTCACGGGATGACTGGAGACGAAGACTCAATCCATCTTTTCTACGTGGCATATTAATCGGCGCCTTATACTCACGGTGTCCTTTTGGAGTTTATTTATTTATTTATTTACGATGCTTCTTTATTTTAACTGCTTCCGCGGTATAAGCTCGTTCAGTAGAAAGCATCTTGGGATTGTACAGCTCAATCCAGTGATAGATATCCGTTCGCAGAAGGCATTCGCTACAGCTGCCTTCTCAATTTCACTGTACACACATAGCTGCAGTCAGAAGACTGCAGCTATGTGTTCCTTGACCCTTTGTGTCACAGGACTTGTGGGAAAATATAAATACAAATCGCTGTAAGTTCCGTACCTACAATAGATATGAGTTTAGTCGTCTCGAGTAGCTTTGGATAGCACATTAAGCTATTGGTCTCAAGTCCAAACTCAGTTGCACCTTAATCACGGAGTACATTCTTGCTAGTTAATATACATAATTATATATTTAGGATCCATGAGAAGGGGCGCACAGCCACAGGCCATGGCGTAGCCCTGTTCTGCGTTGCCTACTTAAAAGAAGTAGGAGCATACACATATACACAGCCCTGAGCTGTAGGATTGAAATTAGCTAGCTGGAGCGATGAGCGCAGTGGATTCGTGGGGAGGCGATGGATTAGGAGAGGCCTATGTTCAGAGGAGAACGAATACGGGCCGAAATGATAATGATATATACTTTCTCACCAGGTCCTTATCGGGGCAGACAGAAAGAACCGAGCGCTACAAAACGCGGTCCCTACACACTTCGCTCTCGTCTTTAATATTTATAAATATTTTCATGCACACTTGGTTCCTATACTCGACCAATTTCTTGTAAATTTTTCATTTCTTATTATTTTATGACATATCTTGTATCCCGTTTAACTATGTTCACAAATTCTTCATACTACCCGAATCTGTTACTTAAAATATACACTTAACAAATTACAATGCCACATGTGCCCCCAGTTTCCATAGATAACGTGCGTATTTAACTCGTTCAAGTTATACGCCGCATTGCGGTGTCTCCACTTTTGTCCGGATTACAATTTTATCCCCACACATAGCTTTTAGTCTGTATTTAAAACAGGCAGGTAACGCAAACACAAAATGTTTTGTATTATCTTAATTTGTTTGGTTTGGTTTTGTTAAAAGTAAACATAAAAGGCTGATTAATTAGCATTCTGTTCTAACAAAGTTTGAATCTTTTAAATGTATATTATTTATGTTCTAAATATTTGGTTTTTATTCTAAGTTATAGATATAACTTCACGCCAAATCCCTTGCGGGTAGGGGTAGGCAAAGAGAACCGAGCGCCACGTGGCCCGATCATTACACACCTCACTCGCTTCTTTCACATTCGTCGCTCTTCTTATACTCCGAGACTTCTTTGCCTCTCTCCAAAAGAGTTTAGTGTTTGCCTCGAAGATTTCATCAGCCTCTCTTCCTCATTCATAACTTGTCTTTCACGCTTCTCTTTCACTAAAGCCTTGGTTTCATTCTTGCAGTACAGTTCTTGCTGTACATTTCTTTCTTCTTCTTTCTCATATTTTCATTTAGGGACAAAGATCATACGTAATCCAGCCACGCTTTCCTCTTTCTTGCAACGGAGGATTCAACCTCCGCATGCCACCAAGTATCTCCTTTCAATTTTTTATGCCTCTATGCGGATCCATATGCTTCTTTTGCACTATCCACCATAATTTCCTTCAAAACTTTCCAGCAATCATCCACGTGTGAGTTGGAAAGGCTTGCATTCGCTTACTAGATGTATATACGTTCTCCTTGCACTTTCGTATTGCAATTTCTCGCTCCTCATCCTTTCATGATCTCCGAAACCGCACCGCACCGACGGGGGCGGATCGATGCGCATCGACTCCTGGGGACGACGCTCTAATACGCACATCTGCGCTCTTTGTTCAGAATTGCAATCTAAATGATTGGCAGGGGTTGCGAACGAGCACGCTTCTGGCATGACCCCCTATTTTTTTATTATAAGTGATTCTGTTAAAAGAAATATAAATGCCTGGTTAATTTGCATTCAGTTTTAAAAAAATTGGGTCTAATATTATTTATATTGTATCCTATTCCAATATAATTTATTCTTTTAAAAATTATTATAAATACTTTGGTTTCTAATAATTTCAGTGGTGGAATGGTAACCAATGACTACACCAAGACTTGTGAGTTCGATTCCGGTATTGGACAAACATTTGTGTACATATCATATACCTACACCTCACAGAATACAGCAGTTAGCGATGGAGAAATTACATCAAACATGTGTGCGCTTGCTCTATCTTAAACAATATGGATATAGTGCAGGTTATCCTTATACATATCCTAGTGCTTTTTGCTTGGCATAGTTGGATACAACAGTCTCGAAGTAAGACGTGATATTTGACTTCTTGAGATTGTGTTCGGCTTGCTTAAAGCAATTCTCTTAGAGCTAATTATTTTCAACGTCCAGGATATCTTCTACAGGTCCCGTTATCGTAGATTGATTATACCGTCCCTTTCTAGAACTCAAATGATGCCCAACGAATGAACCTCACACTGGATTTGTTTAGTTGTTCGCCTGCTGAGTTTCGTATATAGAAAGTGGGAAAATTTAATTCAATTATTTTATTGTTTTGATTATTGCATGACGTTGTTCTGATTTTAAATTGTACTATACTACAACTTCACGCCAAATCCCTATCGTGGTAGGCAGAAAGAACCGACCGCCGCATCACTCGATCCTTACAAACCACACTCTATTCTTTAACATTCATTGATCTCCTTATACACGCCCGCTGGTTTCTAAAGCTCCTGACATCACCTTCTGATAAAACACGATCAATTTGTATACCATAGTAGGTAAATCTTGGCCTTCCGCGGCTCCTACATCCCTCTACTATCGCGTTGTATATTTGTTTCGTAATTCTTTCTTCCTATATTATTTCTACCTACCCACAAATTTTACCTCTTCTTATTATAACAACGACACACTCTTTCAGACTAACTTATTTTTCAATTGTAATTAAATATTAATATCATATATTATTAATATTTATATTAAAGGATCTCTGACAGGCGAATTGGTAAATACTGTAATGCTTGTC
Source organism: Pyralis farinalis (assembly GCA_947507595.1). NCBI lineage: Eukaryota > Metazoa > Arthropoda > Insecta > Lepidoptera > Pyralidae > Pyralis > Pyralis farinalis. Next base: position 25,616,333 of record OX382278.1, read on the forward strand.
AAAGATAAGTTTTCAAAATAAATAATTATTTGAATTGATGCACCTGACGGTTATATTCTCTGCTTACCCCAATGGGAGACAGGTGTGGTTATATGTATATACGTAGCAAAGCTATCAGCGATATGAAAATGTAATCAAATTTAAGTACAATTTAGACGTCTATCCAATTGTAAATCTAATCGAATCAAGAATAGATGGCAGTAAAACTTTGTAAATTGCACAATTTATTGGGAATCCAAATAAATGGCGCGATTCCTCTCAACTAGGCCCAGACATCCCTTGGGTACATTTTAGAAAATAAAGAAACTGGCGTTACAAACATATAGATTGCCTTCATCTCGGGAGAAAGATAGAAAAAGTTTTAATATGCTTTCGAGAAACGCTGTGAAAATAAAAAGTAAAGAAATGGATCTGAAAGCCTAGTAATACAATTTAGTATTCTACGCCACAGTTTAATAAAAATAAATGGCTTCAGATACTTTGCACAACTTTTTCATGTCACATCTGTCACAACCACAACTGACTTACTTGAATGAACTGACTTATATGAATTTAACAGTACTGCAACCCACACAAAGACTTTAACTAAATAAATCTCAAGTTCAGTTTCATTGAGTATTACTGCCATCTTCAGGTGAGAGTACCTGGCTTTGGTAACCGGCTTGTATCTTGTGAATTTTATCACTCACGCGATGCCATCTCTGCTACTAACGTCAACTCCTTAGGAGCTGGTGACGTCACTCACACGCAGGAATATAACTACGTTCCAGAAAGTTATTATTTGGCAGCGGCTTCTGCGAGGTGGAGGTACTTCCCCAAACTGCTTTGATGAGCCCCTACCTTTCTTAAAAATTGTGATACGAACGGGGAAAACTAATCAACAAGAGATGAGTATACCACGCTGGATTTGCGGAGTGATGCGGTACTATAGAGTAAGGAACTTCGGTAGCAGACGCTACAGTAACTGCAAAATAAGCAAGCTGTATGCATGACAGCCACAATAATGGCATAATGTAGTAAAATTTACTCTGTGTGTAAGAAATAAACTTGAAGATAAAGATTTTTGAAGGGCTAGCGATTGAAACCGGCCAAAGATGCAATTGTTAATGTCTGTTTGTCTGTTTACGTACGTAAATGGTTCTAGTACTCGTTCGAGCACAGGATTTAAGAAGCTTTAAACTTTAAACAATACTGCTGCATCAAATCTATTAAAATCGTAATTGCTCTATCAAATCGAGTATATATCAACTCATAATAATATTTGGTACTTTGGCAAAGTGAATATGAGCGCCGTTTTCGCTAAAATTCAAATTGAAATCATTTCAAATGCAAACATTGATTTCAAAAGTATGTTTTATAAAAAGCTTCAGTCTCGAGGGCATACGATGGTGCAGATGAGCGCTTCTATCGCTGTTTTGCATACCGCTATTACCGCTGATTTCAGCGCTGAAACCCTGAGGGATTCCCGCGACCCGCGTTCCGTTTCATCCTTTTTATCTCAAGTATTATAGTTTCGTTTGCATCTTAAGAAAGGAATAGATAGCAACGTGGTGCACTTGTGTTGGACTTTGTATTAACTAGCAAACATGAGTAGAATGAAAAATAGAAATTCTATGAAAAACGAGGTCATTTCTTTATGAGTTATTGTGATGTTGATACATGTTTCTAAAATTACAGAAAAGTGAGCAAAAATGTACACTTAAATCAGATCAAATCAAAGCATATTGACATCTGTCAAAACATTAGAAGGTATAGAATGTTACATTCCTGATCGTATTCCTTTCCTCGATTGCATCAACTGTCAAAAATACTAAGCGTGGTTTAATCGGCCTTGTAGAGAAGCTATTCATCTCAAGTAACGGGGATCCTAATGTATCTGTTCTGAAACCTGTATGAATGCTGCCTCGACTATAGTATGAGATTCTTCAATAAAGGCGCGAAAAGATTCTCACAGGTTCGGCAATGCACGAGTGACACCTCCTATGTTGCAACTGGTCGTAAGCTGAAACTGCTTGAGTCAGATTGCCATATATTTCACTATGAAAAAGTATATTTACTTTTTTCATAGCGAAAACTTGGTGGCTCACTATACAGAGACGAGCCATGGGAGCTGTGGACGATCCTTAACTTAAACTTAAAGGTTTAAGGAGATACATTGCCTCTGTTTGTGTGTTGTACCGATTCGTGGAATGAACTCGCTTCCGGTGTTTCCCAAGGGAAGTGAATTACTACGACCCCAAACCTAACGCTGTAGTCCCTTGCTACAGCGTTAGGTGTTTGAAGTTATATTTATTTTGGCGCGTTAGGGTAAAATGATGACATTGAATTACTACGACACCAAACCTAACGCTGTAGTCCCTTGCTACAGCGTTAGGTGTTTGAAGTTATATATATTTTAGCGCGTTAGGGTAAAATGATGACAGTGAATTACTACGACACCAAACCTAACGCTGTAGTCCCTTGCTACAGCGTTAGGTGTTTGAAGTTATATATATTTTGGCGCGTTAGGGTAAAATGATGACAGTGAATTACTACGACACCAAACCTAACGCTGTAGTCCCTTGCTACAGCGTTAGGTGTTTGAAGTTATATATATTTTGGCGCGTTAGGGTAAAATGATGACAGTGAATTACTACGACATCAAACCTAACGCTGTAGTCCCTTGCTACAGCGTTAGGTGTTTGAAGTTATATTTATTTTGGCGCGTTAGGGTAAAATGATGACAGTGAATTACTACGACACCAAACAGGTAGACGCTTGAAATATTCACAGAATATTTAGTTATATATTCAGTTTAAGAATAAATAATTAAATTAAAATAAAACAAATATTTAAGGAGGGCTCCCATACAACAACCGTTTTTTTTGCCGTTTTTATAGATGGTGGTACGGAACCCTTCGTGCGCGTGACTTTCTTAGCCTACCCTTACCGGAAGGGTAAGTTAACTGGCTACGCTGATGACGGCCTCTTATTAATAAAAGCTAATTCCAGATCAAGTATAGAAAAACTAGCCATTACTTGCCTTGGCCTCATTTCAGACTGGGGTTATCGTAACCGTCTCGATTTCGCACCTCACAAAACATATCAGCTCTTGCTTAAGGGAAATTTGCAGGTTCCGCCGCGATTCCACTTCAATGGAGTATCAGTTGCAAACAAAAACTCGGTTTGTTACTTGGGATTACTGTTAGACAAAGGTTTTAATTACATTGAACACATGAAGCAGGTTGGAGAAAAAGCCAAAAAGAACTTTTATGCGTTAACTCGAATTTCCACCTCGACCTGGGGCTTAACTTTTAAAACGTTAAAAATTATTTACACAGCCACATATTTAGGATGTATTACGTACGGTTCACCTGCATGGGCTGATAGGGCTACCATAGGTGCTGCGCGTCGTAAGTTGCTGCAAAGTCAGCGGCTCGCTTTAATATTCTTATGTAAATCGTATAGAACTGTGAGTACCGAGGCACTACCAGTGCTGGCAGGCGTATTACCAGTTGACTTAGAAATTCAACGCCGGGCTTCAATGTACTACACCTCTAAAAACATACACCCTGACTTTCTAAAACGCCGCGATATTGACAAAATTCTTAGATTGTTCAAACCAATTGACGAGGTATTTGAAACTTTACTGTCTGAATGGCAAGAAAGATGGGAAACTTCTACTAAAGGACGCCACTTGTATCTGTTCTTTCAATCAGTGCGAGACAGATTAAGTAAAGAGTGGTTAGAAGTCGATCATCCTGTTGCGCAATTTTTAACAGGGCATGGAAACTTTAGGGCAAAGCTCTTTTCATTTAGACTTGTGTCATCGCCTTTATGTGAGTGTTCTACGACAAATCATGAATTCGAGCAAACAGCACATCATGTTCTCTGGGAGTGCGATCTCTGGCAACGGGAGCGGGACGATATGTTAAATTCCTTGCGTGTCACATCCGGGGTAGTATACTATTCTGATTTGGTGGCAACAAGGGAGAACTACCAGGCGTTTAGGCGGTTCTGCAATCTATATTATTGGAATCGATGTGTTAGGTAACAACTCACTGTTTAGGTCCCAATAGTGTTAGATATTTGATTATCCGTGGTGCACGGCAGTTGAGCTTCACTTGACTAGCCATCTCTTTGAGGTTTTAAATGCCTTATTTGTCATATTGCTGTCTCTCACTTTGCCAAGAGGGGAAGTCAATTCTAAAACTTCCTACTCCTACAAATTTCTTCTGATTAAATTCGTTTGTGAGTTCCAAGGCAGCTGTAGTTTAACCCCCGGGACGGCAATGGACTTCACTGTTCATTGCCTTTTTTGTGGTCGCCGCTGTTAATTCTGGCTACACAGGAGACACAGTGGTGGGTATGAGTGGTGGGCCTGTCCCGTCAAAAAAAAAAAAAAACCCTTCGTGCGCGAGTCCGACTCGCACTTGGCCGATTTTTTTGTTCGTTTTTGCTCGATATTGATAACGGCAACAGGTAGACGCTTGAAATATTCACAGAATATTTAGTTATATATTCACTTTAAGAATAAATAATTAAATTAAAATAAAAGAAATATTTAACGGGGCTCCAATACAACAAACGTGATTTTTTTGCCGTTTTTATAGATAGTGATACGGAACCCTTCGTGGTTGAGTCCGACTTGCACTTGGCCGATTTTTACATTAATGTTGTTTTTTCCCCACCTGATATAAAACGGTTACCGTAGCCTATAAATGCTATTATTATGAACTTACTGGTGATCTCACTCACACGCAGGGACACAACATGCTCGTTGGTTGTTTGGACCCTCAACCGTTATTTGGCTGCGGTTTTCTGTGAGGCGGAGGTACTTCTCCAGACGGGCTGCTTCGATGCGTCCTACCTCTCTTATTTTATAGATTAAAAAAAACACTATAAACGTTGAATAAAGTACCGGAAATATGGAAAATATGTTCGTTTGAAGTTCCCAATAAGCCTACAAAGTAGAGTGCTGAGAGATTGTCAGAGCTACGGCGGAGAAAAGGAATATATAAAACGCGCTGTCGCTATAAAGCGACCGCTAATCGGATAATAGAATTGCATCGATAAGTGATTTTGTTGGGTTTTCTTTATTATTCTTATTTATATCTTCTCAAATATCTCGCTATAACACTATCTTACCAAATCCCTTGCGGGGTAGGCGGAGAGAAAAGGAGCGCCATAAGACGCGGTGCTTACTTCGCTTCTTAAACATTTCATGCACGCTCGCCGGTTTCTAGGACATCACCTTCTGATAAAACATGACCAATTTGGTTATGTATTTAGTTAGTAGTAGTTATTGTTATTATTGTTAAGCTACCTACGGAACCTGACATAATATATGCGTGTTATTTGCTCTACTACTATCTATGGATGGGTTTATCTATCTCGAGTTTCTCCGTGCTTCGGAGGACACGTTAAGGCGTCGGTCCCCAGTCATAAAGCTAAGACAGTGGTCCTCGGGCGGCTTGAAAATACTGGCCTCCGCCAATCCGCATTTGAGCAGCGTGGTGCAGTATGCTCTAAACCCCTTCGGTTGAAGGGAGACCCGTATCCCTGCAGTGGGATGAGTAAGGGTTGATGTGGTGGGTAGTCGGTGGTGTAAGAGCGTCACATTGAATAAAAATATCCAGTGACAAAATTTGCCAATGAAAAAAAATATTTAAAATATAATTCTATATATTTAACCGAATAATTATTGTGTATGTTTAAATATATTTCGGGATTCACGAGACGTCTCTAACGGTTTTGATCCAATGTTGTATTTAGTATTTCCTGATAAAAATAAACGAGTTTTTACATAAATTACTGCGGATCATATTTAACACTAACATAATTAAATCGCCATTTGAATTTACTGAGAAATGGGAGAGCTTAGTGGCTCAGTCGTGAATGACGCGACTTTAACACCGACGCTCGATTCCCACACAAGACAAACATTTGTGTGCATGAACATGCCTCTTTGTCTCTGTCTGGATGTTTCAAGAGAGCATCAAAGTTTGGGGAGGTACCTCCACCTCACAGAAAACCGCAGTCAAATAACAACCCCCTAGAGGGTTGTTTTGTTCCTGCGTGCCAGTGAGGTTACCAGTACGCTCCTAAGGAGTTGCTTTGTAAGCAGCAGAGGAGGCATCGCCCGAGTGATACTTAATTTATTACAATCGTTAATAGGTCTATACATCCTACTTGAATGCCTCCCGACGTTTCCTGAAGTTTATTGTAGTAAATGGAAATGTTTTCCATTTTTAATGGGACTTTGTAATTGCAAACGAGTGTGTTTGCTATGACACTACTTCTTATCTATCAAACGTATAAATACTGTGGTAACAGCTTTACAATAAGAAGGACGATTATGTGTTTCCGATCTATAAAAAAACAAAAGACGACTAGGAAACTGTCCTCACAGATAACAAATCGGACCCACTTACTTACTTTATGAAGGGATGGGACTAGTTCCATTACATCCTCGTATATGAAAGCATTATAAAAGACGAAAGCATTATAAAAGAAATTGGAGTCACCAAAAGAGGTGATGGACATTCCATTTGTCTTTGTTCGCATACTGATAGAATATCCACACTTTTCTGTATCCATATTCTTTCAGAAGACGTATTTAAAGTCCTTCATCCTATATCTCTGGGAACCCTTCTAGAGTTCTTATCATCATCATCATCTCAGTCTGTATTCGTCCACTGCTGAACATAGGCCTCCCATTTAGAGTGCCACTCGTCTCGATCCTCCCTGCAAACCTCTTGAGGTCGTCGCTCCATCTAATAGGGAGTCGTCCCACACTGCGTGTACCAGTATGGGGACGCCATTAGAGAATGTTTCTTCCGCAGCGGTTGCCGGTCCTAAGAACTATGTGGCCGGTCCACTGCCACTTCAGCTTGCTTATCCTTTGTGCTATGTCGGTTACCTCAGTTCTACTGCGGATATCTTGATTTCTGATTTTATCACGCACAGAAACCCCGAGCATAGCACTTTCCATAGCACGCTGAGCGACCTTGAGCTTCTCCCTTATTTCACTGCGAGAGTTCTTATGCACAGCGGAATTATAAAGTCCTTCTTCTTTTTGTTCTTGGCATTTTATCATTTCTTAATCTATTTGGATTGACGGAGCCCTCTACCTAAGTCTAAAGGGAACCTAAGGATTTGACAGAGGCACTGATTTTTAAATAGAGCTTGCGATCAGACCTCTATAAACCAGAGGGAAAATCAGACCATTCATGACGAGCTCGGTGGCGCAGTGGCGAAACGCGCTGTTACGCTACTTTGACACCAACGTGGGTTCGATTCCCACACAGTACAAACATTTGTGTGCATGAACATGTCTGTCTTGGTCTGGGTTTTTTTTATGTACAATAAGTATGTATTTACAAAAAAAAATGTATTTACGTATGTTTATCAGTTGTCTAGTACCCATAACACAAGCTTCGCTTACTTTGGGGCTAGGTGGCGCTGTGTAATTTGTCCGACAATATTTATTTATTTACTCCTATGTTGGGTCGCAAGTCTTATATGTACATAAATCTGCAAACACGAATTGAGAAGTACATGCCCACACCAGTACTCAAACCCAGGATCATACAATAGGCCCACTATTTATCCACTGAGCTATCACGGCTCCAACTATAAAGTCTTTCGTTCTCTATTACCACATAGCACAGCGTAGTTATGAAATTCTTCGCTCACTATTGACTGTCACACGGAATCCTTCTTCAACACAATAATTATAGCAGAATTAGAAAGACTTTCTTGAATATATAAATCACATAGTTATATAATTAAGGTGATTGTGATACACCTTTAAAAGTGAGAAACGCTGGCAATCTATTTATTTTACCTCTAGATGTAAGTAATTTCTGACCTCACTCACTCGCAGGAAAACAACAAGCCTCCAGGGAGTTATTATTTGGCCGTGGTTTTCTGTGGAGGTGGAATAACATCCCCAGTTTCATATAAAAAAAAACTATAAAAGGACGTATATGACGTTTTAATGGATCTGCCAACCTACTGTACATATATATTATACAACGTTGGGAGGTATACAAGCATACGTTCCACCTGATGTAAAGTGGTTACCGTAGCTAATGAACGCTTGCAACATATTAGGTATCACTCGCGCGATGTTACGTCTGCTAGTATAATAGAGCAATTCCTAAGGAGCTTATTGGTGTTCTCACTTACTTGCAGGAACACATCTACCCGTTGGGGAGTTATTATTTGTCTGCGGTTTTCTATGAGCTAGAGGTACTTCTCCAGACGGGCCGAATTGATGCGCCGCACTACTGTTAAAAATAGCCAGATCAAGACAAACAGACATGTTCATTCAAACAAATATTTGTCTTGTGTGGAAATCGAACCTACAAGCGTTGATGTCAAAGTATCGTTATTAACCACTGCGCCGCCGAGCTCGTTGAGAGTTTTCAGGGTGTCGGCAACGCATAAGCGCGGTATGTTACGGTAACTGCTTACCATAAGGAAGTTGCACGCTTGATTGCCACCTTAATGGTACACAAAAAAAACTCTTCCATATATCTATTTCAGTAAATACTAGATATTTTTTATTCTTAAATCAACGATAACAATATGTTATACAATGAAAGCCCCCCGCTGTCGTTGTCCCCAGAGATCGATTGAGGAGATTATATACTTTATGCACCAGAGATTAGAATTTCAAATCGTTTGATATTTGAATCACGGGGTAGGAAAGGGGGTAGTAAAAAGGGCACGTACTCCGTACGTGATTCGAGTCGCCGTGGAAAATTATTTCCGTTTCATTGTAGATATCTTTACGGATTAAACTTCAGAAGATATTTAAATTGCCTAAAAGAAATATCGAGCTTCTTGTACGTTGAGACGAAATTTGTCATGTTTTGTTGTGACACATATCGCACCTTTGCGGAAAGATTGTGATATCTCAATATGAGTGATTTCTCAGGAGACCACGTTAAAACTTTTGAAATACAGTGACTTTCAAAACTTTGAAGTTGTCGCTTACATTTCTATGAAACAGATGCTGTTCAACTATTAAACTAATGTTATTGGAGGTTATTTTGTAAATTAAGCCCATCGAGCAACATGATATTACGGTTTGAAAAAAAAATGGAACATCTGTCAGGTTGTTCTTGCAAAAAGGAGAAATTTCATGTGTGTTATCTCATGATGTAACATTGTAGATGACAATAATTTTAGAATATTATTGAGTTATTTTAATAAAACACGTTAAAAATATGACATTTTTTATTAACTTTTTTCGTAAAAACATTTATATCAAATTACTATTGTCTTTAAATGCACAGTGACAGTATCACACAAGTAATCTAAATGAAAAAAGTCTCGAAAACGAAAAAGACCTCTTAATTAAATTAACAACAAAAATAATGTAAACAAGTCAAGTGAACGATGCCGTTTAAAGCTGTTACTTCCAAGTAGTAGATATCAATAAAGTTCAAGTGAATCAGATCATATCACTATAGATCTAATACAATAATGACACTATTACTTGTCTTTAATTGACGTCTCAGAGTTGTTACGGACGTACAAAGTTTCTGTATTTGAGCAAAAATAAAACATTTTAACGAAAACTAATAAAATCAACATTAATCTTAGCATTAACCAATAATAGTACTTTGTCTAAGTTACTAACTAACAACAGTAAATTAATCTTATTTATTGGAATGCACCAAGTTAAATAGTGCTTAAGCCCGTGTATACATAATAAAGTACGAGTATCAAAACCTTAACTTTATAAAGAACATACAAACTCTAATTTAAATCTCAAATAAAAATAAGATCGGGTAACCATCAATCTTTACACGCTTGTTAAATCTTTTTGTTACTCCAAAAAATATCAATTAATACTAATCAAATACAGTTAACTTTAACAATATGTCTTTAAACTTATTATCAATCTTAAGTCGTAATGAGGCAGGTAGCCTTACACAAGAGAGGTAGGACGCATCAAACCTGCCCGTCTGGGGAAGTACCACCACCTCACAGAAAACCGCAGCCAAATAACAACCCTAGAGGGTTGTTGTGTTCTTGCATGTTAGTGAGGTCTCCAGTAAGCTCCCAAGGAGTTGCTGTGTAAGCAGCAGAGGAGGCATCGCGCGAATGATACTTAATATATTACAAGCGTTAATAGGCTACGGTACCCGCTTTACATCAAGTAGGTCGTATGTTTGTATGCCTCCCGACGTAGTATAAAAGAAAATTAAAAACTAAAAAAGCATACAAAATGAAACATTGCCATTTGGTAATAAGTACCATCATCATTTGCTTCGACAGTAAATAAATAAATAAATATTGTCGGACAAATTACACAGCGCCATTTAGCCCCAAAGTAAGCGAAGCTTGTATTATGGGTACTAGACAACTGATAAACATACGTAAATACATTTTTTTTTTTTGTAAATACATACTTATTATACATAGAAAATACCCAGACCAAGACAAACAGACATGTTCATGCACACAAATGTTTGCCTTGTGTGGGAATCGAACCCACGAGCGTTGGTGTCAAAGTCGCGTCATTCACGACTGAGCCACCGAGCTCGTCATTAGGTAGTAGGTATTATATTGATTGTTTGATTCCGTAACATCAATGGAGAGCTCATTTTGCAATACGCATTGTTGGATGGTATGTTCTGAAGACTGTTCATTCTGTAGGTTAACTGTTGGAAGCCCTTTTATGCAGTTTTTATTCGTCACCAGTTCTAACATTCGCCTAGATCGTAACCCCATCTGCAAAAATGGTACACGTGATTAAAAACATGTTAACGCATACAACGTGACAATTCAAAACAATCTCTCCAAAAAATTAAATTATTACTAAAATAACGAAACATCGTATACATATACCACATTAAAAAAAAAAACAAGTAAAAAAATATATCACCTTCAACGTGACGTATTGAGATGTCCCTGCAAATAAACTATATTTTTACAAGAACAATGTGACATTATGAACGGATCACACCCAGAATATCTTATTTAATACTTAAATAGTGTGTCATCTACGATATGTCATATTTTTTCTTTAATAATATTGTAGTTAAAACAACTTACCTTTTTACATAAAATGTGGTATAGTCGTGGGTCACGTTGTTTCCAAAATGCGGGTACACTTCACTCTTTGAATAACAGGTTGCGACTAGACTGTCACAATGTCGCAGCCAACTAAATTGTCGAACAAGACAACGCTACAGTGTGATATTTTGTCTCTTTCTTTTATTACGCAGCCGTTATTCACACAATTGAAACCACGTTTTTGGAGATAATAGAACTCGATACGGCGGTTTCAAATTTGCAAGAAAAAAAAAACCGACTTTCTCGAAATATCACGGTCTTTCCGCAAAGGTGCGATATAATATGTCACATAGATTTTTATTTATACAACATCGGGAGGCGTACAAGCAAGGACGAGCTCGGTGGCGCAGTGGTGAAACGCGCTGTAACGCTACTTTGACACCAACGCTCGTGGGTTCGATTCCCACACAGTACAAACGTTTGTGTGCATGAACATGTCTGTTTGTCTTGGTCTGGGTATTTTCTATGTATAATAAGTATGTATTTACAAAAATAAAATGTATTTACGTATGTTTATCAGTTGTCTAGTACCCATAACACAAGCATCGTTTACTTTGGGGCTAGGTGGCGCTGTGTAATTTGTCCAACAATATTTATTTATCTTATTTATACAGCCCATTTAATGTAAAGCGGTCGCCGTAGCCTATGAACGCTTAAAATAACAGTACATTACTCGCGCGATGCCACCTCCGTAGGACGATTCTACTAAAAAACAGCAACTGCACTGTAGCGCGGCGTGTGTCAAAATGCGTACATTTTGACGTTTCGTAATTATTATTTTTTTTATCCCCGAGAGGAAAGGCAAAGGGATCTAGCCCATACAGCCAAGTGATCAGTTTAGAACCATTTGAAAATCTTAATCCTATGTTCCAGCTTCAGGAACTGTGCTGAAAAAATACTTGGGAAGGGTACCTCGACCCAATCAACCCAGTTTAAATACTACCCGTAAAACGATAGGAATTTTACAAGGTTTTCTTGATGAACTTATTCACGTCTTCCAAAAAGTACATAAACGTTTTATATTTGAGTTTTTTCATTGCTGTATAATTGCACTAGCACTCATGTTACAAAATACTATCGAAATTGTCACACAAAACTAATTTTACACTGAATTGTAAAAATTTCAAGTATAACAACAACGTCACTCGTCAAAAGCGCGGGAAGAAGTCCGACGTTTCGTTAAGCGATCTGACAGTGACGACGTCCGACGAAACGTCAAAATGTACGCATTTTGACACACGCCACGCCGCGCTGCAGTGCAGTTGCAGTTTTTAGTGGATCATCCTACTGCTGTTAAGAGGGTGCACACAGCTAAGTGGCGCCCTCATTTTGTTTTTATTAATACCGCTGTATTTAAGACCAATTTCAAAAAAACGCTCTATAGGGCACTGAAGAACCATATTTATGTTTTTTGAGACATATTCTGTTTTTATTATTTATGTAGAATTAGTCATACTTTTGATTATTGCTATAAGTGGCCACAATAAGCAATAATTAAAATTTTGGTTACTTGTTATAGATAATAAATACAAGATATGTTTCAAAAAAACGTAAATATGGTTCTTCAGTGCACTATAGAGCGTTTTTTTTGGAATTGGTCTTAAATACAGCGTTATTAATAAAAACAAAATGAGGGCGCCACTTAGCTGTGTGCACCCTCTTAACGCAGCAACTCTTTAGGAGCATACTGGTGACCTTACTCACACGCAGGTACACAACAACCCTTTAGGGAGTTGTTATTTGCTCCCTACCTCTCTTGATAAACCCAGACAAGTACAAACAGACACGTTCATGCACACAAATGTTTGTCATGTGTGGGAATCGAATTTACAAGCGTCGATGATAAAGTTGCTTTATTAACTGCTGCGCCACTAAACTCGTTATAACATTACTTTGTTAGTAACACAACTTTGACACCGACGCTCGCGGGTTCGATTCCCAAAGAGAACACGTTTGTACTTGCCTGGGTGTGATCAAGAGAAGTGTAGGGCGCAAAAAAGTACCTCCACCTCACAGAAAACCGCAGCCAAATGACAACTCCCTAGAGGGCTGTTGTTTTGATCTTGGTATTTTTAAGAGAGGCAGGGCGCATGAAAGCGAGTAAGTAAGGTCACAAATAAGCTCCTGAGAAATTGTTGTATTATACTAGCAGACGTGGCATCGCGCGAGTGATACCTAATGTGTTGCAAGCGTTTATAAGCTACGGTAACTGCATTACATTAGGTGGACTGTATGCTTGTATGCTTCCCAACGTTGTTTTAAATATACATACGTATATGTACAGTTGGTTTTTATAGTGGCAGATCCATTAAAACATCATATACATAATAGTATGTACTTTTAAAGGTTTTTTTTATGAAACCAGATTGGCAAACAAGCATGCGGCCCGCATTAGATGGTAAGCGGTCAACACAGTCAATTGACGTTCGGAACATCACGGGGATGTTACTCGCGCGCTGCCGATCTTGTGACCGAAGGATGTTTCGTCACAGTACCCAGTAATTTCTCTGCCATATCTCACCCTTCAAACAGGAACACAGCTATATAAATAGCTGCAATAGCTGCTTGGCGGTAGAAATAGGTGAAACAGAGGTACCCACGCAGACGACTTTTGTACAAAGTCTCCCTCTGGTGGAAAAGTGAGTATATAATAGCGACTGGCTGCACAGGGTCGCCCTATGTAATAATACAATATATAAGTGTATCATTAGTGACACATGTGTATAACACATATAAGTAATAAATAACTCTTGGCGGTAACTATTTCCACTCATATATATATGCCCACATGATGAAAAGTTTTTTTTTTCATCATAATAGCATTTCCTCCACATACCATTTTTTTTTATACAACGCCAGAAGACACACAGACATACGGTTCACTTGACTTAAAGCCGTCACCACAACCTGTGCACGCTAGCAATACATAAAGTATCATACGACGAAGCCAGCTGCTAACGTAGCAACTCCTGAGAAGCTTACTAGCAAATTCACTCACGCACAGGGACACAACAACCCTCCAGGGAGCTGTTTATTGAGTGCGTTTTTCTTTGAGGTGGAGGTGCTTCCCTAGATAGGCTGCTTCGATCCGCCGTACTTCTCTTGAAAATAAACAGACATGTTCATTCACACAAATGTTTGTCCTGTGATGGAATCAAACACACAAGCCCTGGTAGCCTCTCTAGCCACTCTTTCACCGATCTCCTCAAAATAGATCGTCAATAATAGTAAACAGTATAAAATGGACAATCTATTTAAGGTATTCCGATATATTGAATTCACACCTATATCTATTCACAATGATAATACAAATGTGAAAGTAACTCCTTATGTTTGTCTAGCATATGTCTGTTTGTTACTTCTTCATGTCTAAATCACTGAGTGAACCGTAGTGATATTTCGTGTAAAAATAACCTGGGACCTAAAGATAAGCTACATATTTAAATATAAGCTACATATGTGTTGAAAAATGAACCGGAGAAATTAAAAAAGAAATAATAGAAGCCAAACTTTTTTCACAGTCGGTTAAAAACATAAACCAGTAAATCCCGAAACACCAATCGAAGAAAGTAATAGCAAAGGCCACCAACAAACAGACGAAACAAAACTAAACCGATGTTCTGCAAATCATTACACACAAAACATAAATGCAACGCTGAAATACAGATTGTAAAAACCGTATAAATAAGATCGAAAATCGTTCGAGCACAGTTTTTATTGTAAATCTATCCAGAGACAGTTGCCATAAAATCTCGATGCTCCTTGGCACTAGTCTTTAATTCAGCTCGTGGATTTGCAAAGTTCCACAGAGTAGAATCGTTATGGAGTTTGCGAAATGAAAAGGTTTTTGTTTTATAGTTTTTCGATAATGCCAGCGTACAAGTGTTGCCTGGACCGCCCCTAGGGTTGACAAGTTAAAAGTTTTAAAATGTTTAGTGAATCCATTCAAATATATACGAAAATAACAGCAACGCTATCTCTTGCTTTTTATATTTTCACGATAAAACCTCTGAACGAATCGCAATGTAATTTACAGAAGTAAACTCTGGAATCGGACATATTTTTTACCATTTAATCCACGTAAGCCGCAAGCAGAAGCTAATTTTTAAAACAAAAAAAAATATTTTTATGCGACCGGCAAAGACAATTTTATCTATAATTAACGTTGTACAAAAAGCTCATAAGCTACGACGATGAAAATTATAAGCACATTTTTAAATGGATACTTTCCAATTCTTTTTCATTCTAGTTCCATGGGTGTCAAAAAAACAAAAACATTTGGATATTTTTTTTTTATAATAAATGTTATTCCCAAACGTAAAATAATAACGTTCAATATACTATTATTTTTATAAAATAATAAACATTTCCTTATTAATTTATAATAAACTAGCTTTTACCCGCGGCTTCGCTCGGATTGATAAAAAAAATCTTTTTTTTAATAAAAAGTATTCTATTTTACTTCTGATACCTCCAAGAATATGTGTACAAAGTTTCATGATGATCGGTTCAGTAGTTTTCGCGTGAAAGCGTAACAAACAAACGGACATTCACATTATTTATTTTTTATTTTATTTTATTTGGAAAACTTACAGCTTTATAATGTAAAAAATGAATATAAACCAATATGAGTAACTAAAAGCCAATTACAAGTTTTCACCGATAGATTTATAATACGCTAGATTTTAGGCTAGCCGTTATGTATGTCCAAGCCATTTCTATTTTCTACTTTGTGATACATGATACAAGTAAAAACTTAAATTTTAAATTAAAATACCTATTTTAAGAAATGCTACTTGAAATAAGTGTCGGCCGTCGATCGTCTAATCGCCGCTGGCTTAGTATTAAATATATCGATAGATGGATTATTATTAATAAGTTTATTAAATTGCGCACTGGCTCTGCAAACAAAAGAATTCTTACGATAGTTGGTACTGCCATATGGGATATGAAATAGAAGGTACTGTCGAACTTGTTTAGATATAATTTATAATATTAGTAGGATAGTGATAAGTTTGTAACATATTATTCAAACCGAACTATCTGATCAGCCTCTCATTTATAAGAATTGCAAATTATCATGTGCAATCATTATGAGTATGTGGGTCAAAATTTTTTAATAATTAAAATTGTAATGCAATTTTTATTTCTTTCAGGTTAATAGTTAGTAGTTCAGAAGTTATTGACAAGTTGGTCTACCATGCAGTCTAGCAGCTAGATAGGTACAACGTCGACAAAGATGTTTCTCGCCAAATCCAACTCCGATGGTCAGCGCTTGGGAAATTGCGAAGAACCTTCTCGTCCAAAATACCTAAATCTCTAAATATGAAAGTCTTCGAGTGTGTACCCAGTGATGACTTAAAGCACAGAGACGTGGTCTCTATTCGAAAGCTTAATGTTGCGCAGCGCGAGATGAGACCAGCCATACTCGGAGTTTCCCCACGTGATGGAATCAGGAATCAATAAATTCGTAATAGAACCTGAGTTACCGCTTATCTCTAATGATCAGCAAACTAAAGTAGCAGTGACCAGGGAACATAGCTCGAAGAATCGAAAGGTTACCGAATGGTGACCATGAACGTGAAAACGCGACATAAGATGGCACTCCACATTTTTTTTTATACAACCTCGGGAGGTATACACACGCATATGGCCCACATGATGTAAAGCGGTTACCGTAGCTTATTAACTCTGCAATAGCGATTACTTGCGCGATGCCACATCTGCTGCTAACACCAACCCCTTAGGAGCTTACTGGTGACCTCACTCACACGCAGGTACACAAACAACCCTCTAGGGAGTTGTTATTTGGCTGCGGTTGTCTGTGAGGCGGAGGTACTTCTCCAGACGGGGTACTTTGATGCGCCCTACCTCTCTTAAAAATGGTCCACATCATGGACAAAATATCTGGTAAAAATTGCAGGGAACCAGAGGATGCAAGACCGATCGTAGTGGAAGTCTAAGGGGAAGCTTACGTTCAGCAGTGAACGTTCTTCCGCTGGGCATCATGATGATGAAGAAAACTTCGACTAGACGAGCTCGGTGACGCGGTGAATGACGCGACTTTGACACCAACGCTCGTGGGTTCGATTCCCACACATGACAAACATTTGTGAGCATGAACATGTCTGTTTGTCTCGTTCTGGGTGTTTTTAAGAAAAGTAGGTTGCATCAAAGCACCCGGTCTGGGGATTTACCAGCTCCTTAAATAAAAGCCTTCGTAAATAACAACTCCAGTGGTAACCAGTAAGCTTGTGGCATCGCGCGACTTAATAACAAGCCGCCATATGCGTCCCGATGTTGTAATATAAAAAAACTTACCGTTTTTAGCGGCCATAGTTAGCAGCGTGGCACCGAACAGCGCCGTCGTAGCCACCAGCCGACACAGAGCCGGCAGCATGGTGACCTTTATCACTCCACCATCACTAATCACATCACTATCACTGCACAACCATCACCAGAGCGTCCGATGTGCGCACATCACTACTTAGATGAACATCGCGGTTTGTGGGCCTGGCATCTGGAACAAAAATAAAAGTAATGTTACAATTTGTTTTGATTTCTGACGAGCGCGGTGGCGCAGTGGTGAAATGCGCTGTTACGCTAGTTTTACACCATCGCTCGTGGGTTCGATTACCGCACAGGACAAACATTTGTGTGAAGCATGAACGTGTCTGTTTGTCTTGGTCTGGGTGTTTTTAATAGAGGGTGCATCAAAGCAGCCCGTCTGGGGAAGTACCTCAATATCACAGAAAACCGCAGACATATAAAAACTCCCTAGAGGGTTGTTGTGTTCCTGCGTATGAGTGAGATCACCAGTAAACTCCTAAGGAGTTGCTGTTTTAGCAGCAAAGTTAATACTTATTGTATTGCAAGAGTTTATAGGCTATGGTAACTGATTTACATCACATGACATTGTATAAAAGAAAAAAAAAAAACTATGGTGTCAAACAAGTATACAGCCTGCCTGATAAAGAGTTATCATAGCCTTTTTTTTTATATAAATATAAATATTGTCTTACAAATTACACAGCGCCATCTAGCCCCAAGCTTCGCTTACGCTTGTGTTATGGGTACTAGACAACTGATAAACATACGTAAATACATTTTTTTGTAAATACATACTTATTATACATAGAAAATACCCAGACCAAGACAAACAGACATGTTCATGCACACAAATGTTTGTATTGTGTGGGAATCGAACCCACGAGCGTTGGTGTCAAAATAGCGTAACAGCGCCTTTCACCACTGCGCCACCGAGCTCGTCAAAGTCTTTGTTCACTTGCCACACCAGGAGTGGCACTCGTTGCTAGCCCTGTAAAAAGCTTTCAAGCCTTTTTTGAAAAATCTTATACGTCATCCGCAGGAAAAACCTTGGCAGTTATTTCATTCGATAATTTAATAGTTCTGGGTAACGGGACAGGCCCACCACTCATACCCACCACTGTGTCTCCTGTGTAGCCAGAATTAACAGCGGCGACCACAAAAAAGGCAATGAACAGTGAAGTCCATTGCCGTCCCGGGGGTTAAACTACAGCTGCCTTGGAACTCACAACGAATTTAATCAGAAGAAATTTGTAGGAGTAGGAAGTTCTGGATAGTTCTGGGTAGAAAAGTTCATGTTATATTAATAATATCAAATTGCATACATGTCATCACGCTTGTCTCCATTGGGGTAAGCAGAGACTATGGAACGCCGGGTACACCAATCCAAACGTACCTCTCACGCTTCTTCCACTCTCACGCATGCTCTTAGGTTTTAGGTGCCTTCAATTTGGACCTCTTTCAGCACATCAACAATTTGACCCTTGTCGGGTAGGCAGAGAGAACCAAGTGCCACAATACTTGGTCCTTACATACCTCACCCGCTTTTTAGGGTTCCGTACCCAAAGGGTAAAACGGAACCCTATTACTGAGGCTCCGCTGTCCGTCCGTCCGTCTGTCACCAGGCTGTATCTCATGAACCGTGATAGTTAGACAGTTAAAATTTTCACAGATGATGTATTTCTATTGCCGCTATAACAACAAATACTAAAAAATATAATAAAATAAATATTTAAGGGGGCTCCCATACAACAAACGTGATTTTTTTGCATTTTTTATAGATAATGGTACGGAACCCTTCGCGCGATTCCCACTCGCACTTGGCCCATTTTTTAACATTCATTACTATTTTAGTGTGCACGAAAAGAGCTATGAATGTCACAGAAGCGAGTGAAGTATGTAAAGTCCGCGTCTTATGGCGCTCGGTTCTCTCTGCAAGAGACCTGGCGTGAAGATATACATACATTACTATTTTATGATCACTCGCCACACTCATAACATCACATTCTGATAACGTCACTGTAACTGGGATATAATAAAATCAGGACAGAAGTTAAAAGTAACATGTTTATTTTAATAGATAATTAATCTTCTAATATTTAAAAATCTCGTGTCACGGTGGTTGTGGTCGCACTCCTCCGAAACTGCTCGAACGGTTTTTTAATAATTTCTTTATGCATATTTGGTAGGTATGAGAGTAGGTCGTGAAGTATATTTCATAAAAAAGTAATTAGAAATAAAAATAAGAAATAATTAGTATGGCAAAACAAAGTTCTGCTAGTAATAAAATAAATATACATCAAAGAAAGTGTATAGCTAAACCAACCCGTGCTTCCAAGAAAAATGTTATGTTTGTAAAATGTGTAATTATTACGATAAATGCACAAAACGGTGTCTACCACCAGTCCTGCACAACAAGCTGCCGGCGTCTCCTACGTCCGTGGAGGCGAACACAAGAAATATATGTCGTCAGTGTACGATTTTTCGGTCTATCCGATATTATGCGGGTGTATGGTGGGTAGTTGTGCAATGAGAAATACAATGTAAATCGTATCACACTATAATTTTAAATCAACACTTGTAATCAATGTTCAGGAAAATACGAAACGAGAGGACAGTCCCAAGACGTCGTCACTTGCCGCCGTTTGCACTAACTCTCCATTTCTCCCAGTGTCGACCTCTTGATTCTGCCAAAGTACGCCACCGTTCGCGCGCTTTCGTTTCGTTTAAAACATCCATACTCATGACCGGATGTGACATATATAAAAATGTTGTTATTAAACATTACTTGTATTTGTGCCCATTGAGGACCGATTTAAAAATATTTATTTTTGATGGAATTATCAAAAATAAATATTAATCATATATATAAAAATGACAAGCTCGGTGGCTCAGTCTTCAATGACGCGACTTTAACACCAACGCTCGTGGGTTCGATTCCCACACAAGGTAAACATTTGTGTGCATGAACATGTCTGTTTGTTTTGGTGTGGATGTTTAAAGAGAGGTAGGGCGCACCAAAGCAGCCCTTCTGGGGAAGTACCTCCGCCAAATAACAACTCCCAGGGTCGTTGTGTTCCCGCGTGTGAGTGAGGTCACCAGTAAGTTCCTAAGTAGTTGCTGTGTGAGCAGCAGATGAGGCATCGCGCGAGAGATACTTAATATTAATACTAATATACAAGCGTTAATTTTACACCAGGTGGGCCGTATGTTTGTATGCATCCCGACGTTGTATATAAAAAAAAATGCTGTGATTAGATTTATATTCTACTATTGACATTATTGACATATCACTAATTGTTCTGTTTTTTTGTATCTAATTTACATGCCGATTGTTGAAGTCTATGTCTAAGTTTTTACCGTGTTTGCTGCAAATAAAGAAATTTCGTTTCATAACGCTTTCATTATAAGAAGTATCGCGTGCGCGACACCCCTGCTGCTATCATAGCAACTCCTTAAAGGCATGCTGGTGACCTCACTCGCAGGAACCCAACAACCGTCCAGGTAGTTATTTTTTAGCGGCTTTTTTCCCCAGACGGGCTGTTTAGATACTCGCTACCGCTGTTAAAATACCCAGACCAAGACAAACAGACATGTTTATGCACACAAATTTGTCTTGTGTGGGAATTAAACCCACACGTCAAAGTGTCAAAGTCATTGTTAACCACACTGCAACCGGGTTTGTTTAAACAATTAATTTGACATTGTCCTTTATTATTTTGTATTTTGGGCTCATGAGTTAGCTACTATATGCCTTATGTATTTAATTGTCCTACTTATTTATATTTTTACTCATATTCAGTACAGTATTAAAGCAACAATCTTCAGTGATCGACGAGCTCGGTGGTGAAATGGCTATTGATGGTTACTTTAGCACCAAAGCAAGGGTTCGATTCCCGCACAAGACAAGTATTTGTTTCCATGAACATATCTGTTTGTCTTGATCTGGGTATTTCCTATATATTATAAGTATGTACTTACAAAAAAAACGGTATTTACGTATCTTCACGAGTTGTCTAGTATTCATACCACAAGCTTTGCTTAGTTTGGGACTAGATGGCGCTATGTAATAGACCAACAATATTTATTTTTTATTATTGTATGTATGTATATCTTCACGCTAGGTCCCTTGCGGGGTAGGCAGAGAGAACCGACCGCCATAAGACGCGGTCCTTACACACTTCACTCACTTCTCTAACATTCATAACTCTTTTCATGCACATTCGCCGGTTTCTAGTGCTCCTGACATCACTTTCTGATAAAATACGACCAATTTGGACATAGTAGGTTAGTCTTGGTTTTCCTCGGCTACTACATCCTTCCACTTTCGCATTGTATATCTGTTTCGTCATTCTTTTATCCTGCATTATTTCTACATGTACAAACCAACGGAGCATGCCTTTTCTTATCTTATTATTACTTATAATGCTAATATAGGACTGATATCCTACTAATAAACTAGCGAACAAGCCTTGTTGACGTCAACACTCCCCACAACGAGAACTTTTTGATGAAAACAAATAAAACTTTCTAAATACTTGAGTTGGACTCATGAGTTAGCTACTTTATGGATATAATAATTACAGTTCAATTACTGTACAATACCCGCTTAAATTATTTTAAACAAGGCAACAAATGAAAATTAATGCTAAATTAATTTCAATTTCCGCCACTACAGCAAGTCATTCAGCCGGCAATGTACACAAACCAAACCATTCTACGTTTAAAATTTAATTTCGCAACTATTAGTCGGAATTCAAAACCATAATATTTTCCAAGTTGACACGAGCCGAAGGCAAACACAATGAGCCTTGTCGTCGTCAGACTCAAAATACGAATTTCAATTTTCGAACGCGTGTACGTGCAACGTTTGCCGCGTCAAATGAAATGCGGTTCGTGCCAGAATTCCAATTTCAAATTCGAACCTCCAATTGTAGTGAGCTGTGGCGGTATTGCCATGCTAGAAATTATTTTGTTCCCTGATTTTGTATTTGGGTCTTGTGTCGAGAAATTCGAAGTGTAGGAAGCGTTGGAGAAACGTTACTAGATGTTTCCTTTGCAATCGTCTGGTCGTTGGGGAGCAACTGTCTATGATAGAGACGCTTTGAGAAACAAGCGATTGTTTCTCTTTGAAAATTATCACGCTCTACTACACTCCGAATGTACGAGTACCTAAATACAGTTTTGTAATATAAAACAAAACTTAGCAAATAACAATAAAGTTAAAATATTTAGTTTTATATTAATAGTATAGTTATACTGATAGCCTAGTGGATAACAAACCAACTTAATAATCAACGTGATAGGTTCGAATCCTAGTGTGGACATGTAACACAAAGCTCGTGTTTTCGGCCGTATGTACTTATTAGTAATTAATAAAATATCGTGAGAAAACAGCACATATATTTCAAAAGGCGTGTTCCACTATACTTTTTTATTTCTTGTTCTAATTATTCTACGCTATTTATTCTTTCTGTAGTTAGTTCTTCTGTTTGCATAATTTGGCGCAGTTTCTCATGAAATTGCTCCCAATTTTTTTTTTAGGTATTATAAATTCTTGTTGTTCTCTCAATGTCTAATCCTCTCGATTTTTCTAGATTAATGCCGAAAATTATGCCGTTGTGATCCGAGCTCGTATGCTTCACAACCACTCTCCATCCATCAACCAGGTCCAGGACATCCTCGGTACAGGCCGTAACGTCGACATGGCTTTTATACCTTTTCCCACTCCTTATGGTATCGAATGTCTGTGTCTGACCGCTGTTAAGGATCTGCATGCCCATCTCCTGCAGGCTTCCACTCGTCTGTTCGCCTCTGGCATCTTCAGTTTCGCTGCCCCACCAGGTGCTTTTCGCATTTGAATCGCCTCCCATAACCAACTTTCCCTTTGCCGCTGCTCTGATTGCCTTCAGTTGTTCAACGTATGGCTCTATTTGTTGATCTAGCTCGAAATAATAGGATGCGAGGGTGATTTTCCAGGCCTTGGTTCGAATCTTTATCACCACGATGTTCTTGGTGGTTACCTCAGTAAGGTCTGATTTTCTCTCCTAAAAAGCTTATCTGAAAATTAACGATTAATGACTGTCATTGGTATTTACTATTTATTAACTTCTTCATGCCGAGCAAAGTTTAAGAGAGGTAGGGCGCATCAAAGCAATCTGTCTAGGGAAGTACCTCCATCTCACAGAAAGCTACAGCCAAACCCCCTGAAGGTTTTTTTTTTTTTATTGACAGAACCACAAACAGGTTTACAATACAGCTTACATCTTATGACATAACCTAAATTTTTTTTTTTATTGTGAACCCAACATGATGGTTAGGTACAAATAATACGTTAACATGCACAATTTATATAAAACGTTTACAAATATTATTTATTCTGTGTTTCTATTTTGTGATTATGAATTTGTGTGTTTAGCGAGGTCGTGTTGATTGTGTGCATGTGTGCGTATAAGTGTCAACATGTGTACAATGTGTTTGAGGTTGGAGTCAGGAGCGACGAACGTGCATGAAAAGAAATATGAATGTTAAAGAAGCGAGTGAGGTGTGCAAGGACCGAGCCATGTGGCGCTCAGTTCTCTCTGCCTACCCCGCAAGGGACGTGGTGTGAAGGTATATATAGATAGAAATTGTAGTAGAGATACTTGTTGGTGTGCATGTAAAGCGGGGATGTGTTTTTGGCAGCTAGCTGACACGATCACACGCAGACATCCCCGAGAAGTGGTATTTATACAAACTAGTAGTTTGTGTGTGTGTGTGAGTGAGATTACCAGCAAACTTTTAAGGAGTTGCTGCGTTAGCAGCACAGGTAGCATTGCGCGAACGATACTAATGTATTGCAAGCTTTCATAGGCTATGGTGACCATTTAACATATATATAAGGTGGACCCGTTGTTTGTATACTTCCCGACGTAATTGATTTGGTCTGAAAAAGAGTGTCGGTGTTAAGATAAAAAAGGCATGCTCCGTTGGTTCGGACAAGTAGAAAGAACGCAGGATGAAAGAATAACGAAACAGATATACAATGCGAAAGTGGAAGGATGTAGGAGCCGAGGAAAACCTATTTGTAATTATCACTTAAAATAGAATGTGCAGCCTTTATTGGCTAGTTTACAGATGAACATCGCGGCTCTTATTGGTTAAAATATCATCGCGTTGGTCAGTAGGTTCAAATCGCCGAGATATTTAGGCGTTAAAACATTACGTTTTAATGACTGAGGTGGCCCTTTATGTGCGGTCAAGTAGTTCATTGAATTGTACTGGTGTAGCACTTTATCAATCATATAATCTCAAAAACCGACCAGCTGGTATTATGAGAAAACTTTATGTCCATTTGTCTTCTGATATATCACAATCGACAAAAATCGGTTGACGAGTTTTTTTATTGCAAGATAACTACTAATCAACGTAACTGATTCCGGTGTATGAGTTATCGTTGGAATGCTTACGTACCAGATTGCATATCCTATATGATGTCAGGATACTAGCAATAAAAATAAATATATATAGGCGGACAAATCACACAGCGCCAGTTAGACCAAATTATATTATTACTAGACAACTGAATGAACATACATAAATTCATTTTTTTTAATATGTACATATTTATGATATATAGAAAACACCATGTAAGAAGTCACGTGTCATTCTGTTCTCGCTGCCTTTCGAGCAAAAGATTCGTTTGTAGTGTTTTTATTAGAATTAATAACAGGGATGTGTTTTTAATTTGTTTACATAGTCAATGACTGACATGTGGAAAAGGACCATCTAGAACATAATAAACGCAGCATTTCCGAACCTACATAGTGTGAAACACCTCAATGTTGAGTTTCATAGTCCAGTAAATTATTGCGGTCGTTAAAACATAATTTAGGTTCTTCTAAAGCCTTCAGGGTGATAGGCGGGTTTACCGTTGTTCAGGTTAATTGCGTTCCCTAATGTTAAGGTATTCGCATTATTAGAAGCTAGTTTATTTTTACCCCTTGGAAAAATTACTTGTTTGGACATCAGACTTTAATTATGAAGTCTCGTGTATAATACAAGTCAAAATGTAAAAATGTTGGGGGTGTCATTTTGTTCTAGTTATTTTAAGTATAACTGTTCAAAAAGTAAAGGCATTTTAATATCGACATAATCCTATAAAAAGTAGGGAGCTTAAACGCATAATGGGTATAATGGCATAGCTTTACTTTCAAACATATGTGTAAACTAAAATTAAAAAAAAAACACCCATGTAAGCTACATAACTATGCAAGATTGCGGATTTTTTTTTGCTTTTTATTAGTTTTATTTGGTGCCGGGTTTTTTTTTAAATGTTATTGTTATGTACCCCTAAAAAAGATAACAAACTCCTCGACTATTTCGCCTCGTTTATTTTAACGTCATTTGTCGTTGTTAGTACTAGTTCAAACACAAGCGAAGTAAGTGTGCACAACTAGTATAAAATGTATCATAAAATACATTGCCAATCGCGCGTTCTTCAATAGATTCCATATTTCCCGAATACAAAGTGATTTTACAGTTTCTCACTTTTGCTTGAATCGTTCGTGATCTTTGTTAAGAGGGTGCACAAAGCTAAGTGGCGCCGTCATTTTGTTTTTATTAATAACGCTGTATTTAAGACCAATTCCAAAAAAAACGCTCTATAGTATATCTTCAGTGCCCGAAGAACCATATTTACGTTTTTTTGAAACATATCTTGTATTTATTATCTATGACAAGTAACCAAAATTTTAATTATTGCTTTTTGTGGCCACTTATAGCAATAATCAAAAGTATAACTAATTCTACATAAATAATAAAAACAGAATATGTCTCAAAAAACATAAATTTGGTTTTTCAGTGCTCTATAGAGCGTTTTTTTGGAATTGGTCTTAAATACAGCGTTATTAATAAAAACAAAATGAGGGCGCCACTTAGCTTTGTGCACCCTCTTAATGCTGAAAGAAATGAATTGCATTTCTATTTTTAATTAAAATTTCCTTTAGTTGGAGCAAGAGTCCAATAGACGGATATATATGCTAAAATGGTGACATTTTAAACAACCTATCAATCTAGAAGTTTTAAAGAGACGAGCTAGCTGGTGTATTGATTAGTAACGCTACATAAACACCAATGCTCGGGGGTAAATTCCAACACAGGACAAATATTTGTGTGCATGAACATGTCTGTTTTTCTTGGTCTATGTATTTTCTATGTATCATGATATTTACAAAAAAAAAATTCATTTACGTATCTCTACCAGTTGTCTAGTACCCATAACACAAGGTTCGCTTACTTAGGGACTAGATGGTGCTGGGTATTTGTCCGACAATATTTATTTCTTTAGCTTGACTCCAAATCCTTAGAGTGGTAGATAAAGTGATCCGAGCGCGACAAGACTACATATCTCTTTTCATACACCCTCACTGGTTCCCTAGAACTACTAACACCACCTTCTGATAACGATCATTTGTGTGCATGACAAAATGTATTATTGTCGCACCAAAACAGTCGGACTGGAGGAGTACCTTCAACTCACAGGCTACTGTGGACTACTCCTTGGACCATTTCTGTTGTGCTCCTGCGAGTGTAACGGCATACGGCTTATCTGATGGAATTGGTTACCGTGAAGGTAACCAATTCCATCAGATAAGCCGTATGCTTGCATACCTCCGACATAGTGTAAAAATAAAGTTTAATACTTGCATATGTCTGCCGTTCGCATGCAGTACGAGATAAAATCTAACCGTAAATCAGACATGGCGAACTCTTGACTGTACAATTGGGATAATATTTTTCGCCATACACAAGCCGAAAAGCAATAAACGTGGAATTTCCGATAATCATTCACATGAAATAAATGCCAAATAATTCATTTTGTGAAAGTAAATGGAGCGGTGATAATGCAATTACCCGAATATAACGTAAATAAAAGCATATAAGGGTGTGGTGCGAGTAACAGCGGCGTAAACACGCACGTGTAAACTATACAGGGTGTCTGGTAGACAACAACTGATATTTAAGTTATACTCATGTCAACAGACCGCTTTCACTATGGCGACTTTCAAATTTACAAAAAGACATTGTACGTAAAAAGGCATAGTCGTTTACAAGATCACAATGTAAACTTATCTGCTTCGTTCTTAGCGATATCCCGTAATTCATTGGGATTCGCGGGGTCCGCCACTTAGGCCTAAGGATTTGGCGAAGATTCTAACTTTTACATGAAGCGCTGCCTTCAGACCTCCAGAGGGAAAACCAGAACTTTTTTACGTAAGGTCGCACGAAATATAATTTCTTAGACGTGCGGGTTTCCTCACCACGTTTTCCATCACCGCCGACCAAGTGATAATTACAAATATGTACAAAAATCCCAAAACACAAATTTAGTAGTACATGTCAGGATTAGAACCGGGACCTGTTGCTCAAAAGGACGATTCCTTACCCACTGGGATATAACTGCTATCAATCTGCTTCGTTCTGGTAAGATACTGATTTTTACACAGAGCGACTGCCTTCCTATCTCCATAACCCAGAGAGAAAACCAGACCTTTCTTAGGATAGGTGACACGTGTTTCGTATTAATTTCTGAGACGTACGAATTTCCACACGAAGTTTTCCTTTACCGCCGAGTGATAATTGCGAATATGTACGTAAATCCAAAACGAGTGTGCCTTAGAACACACGACTGAAGTAAAACTTCTTTAGCTCCATAGTGTGATACAGACAATAAGGCCTACACTGAGTCTCAGATATACGAAACTTAACTCGCTATGAGAGAAAGAGAGAAAGATAATGTGTGCTCGCACCTCTCTTGCCCCTACAGTAATATACGAAACGAATACTCTCTCTTCCTATCGTCACTAACTTATATCTCCCTCTCAACTTCCGTTCGCCTCGCCCGGTCACACTTTTCGTAACGCTCTCCTCACGCATTCACCAGCTTCCTCCCCAAGTCAAACGTGCGTAAAGAAGTTTTACTTCAAAAATATGAATTTAGTGATACATGCTACCAGGATTGGAACCGAGGACCAATCGGTTACTAGCCCTGTTCTTTATCCACTCGAATGCATGCAGGTTGAGAACACTTAACCTGCGTGTTCGATTAGAATAACAAGTGTAACAACGCCATTCCGCTCTCACAATTACAAGTGAATGCGAAAAATACTAACAATTAGAGTACCTCATTTTGACGAGCTCGGTGGCGCAGTCGTGAATGTCGCGACTTGTCACCAACGCTCGTGCGTTCGATCCCCACGCAAGACAAACGTTTGTGTACATGAATATGTCTGTTTGTTTTGGTCTGGATATTTTAAATGAGGTAGGGCGCATCAAAGCAGCCCGTCTGAGGAAGTACCTCCACCTCACAGAAAACCGCAACAAAATAACAACAATCTAGAGGGTTGTTGTGTTGGGTAAGGTAGTCACTAAGGTAGTCGACATACCCCAAAGGACAGCAAGCTGAGTGGGTGCGAAAATGGAGCGACGACTTCAAGACGGTTGTAGAGAATCGATGAATGAAGGTTGTACAGGATCGAGATAAATGGTACTCTAAAGGGGAGCCATATGTTCAGAAGTGGACAAATACGGGTTCATATGATGTTGATGAATAAGTCATTTTAACAAGGGATATTTAATAGGTTGTCCTTGCATCTTCGGCGGAAGAACTACAACAAATGTTTACTGTATTGAATGAGGAAAAAAAGGTATGAAAATAAATGTAATGAAGACGAAAGCGATGGTGTTTGAAAGGAATGAAAGTGTTACAGATTGTCAGATAATGATTGAAGATAAAAAAGTGGAACAAGGGAATGAATTTGTGTACTTAGGTTCTATGATTACGACAGATGGAAAATTTGAGAGCGATATTGAAAGAAGAGTGAAAGCAAGAAACCGTATCAATGGTGCGTTGTACTCTGTGGTAACAAATGATAACATATCGAGCAAAGCTCGCCTTGCTATTATTCAGCGCGTATTAACGCCAATATTGATGTACGGTAGTGAAACATGGGTATGGCAGAAGAAGCATGAAAGCAGGGTGAATGCCGTAGAAATGAGAGCGCTGAGAAGTATGTGTGGAGTGAGAAAAGTTGATAGAATAACAAATAGCACGACACGAGAACTTTGTGGAATGAAAGTTGATGTAGTGACAAAAATTGAAAAGGGTATGCTGAGATGGTTTGGTCATTTAGAAAGAATGAATGACAAAAGAGTTACAAAAGAAGTGTATCAGGCAAGAGTGAATGGTGATGTCGGGAGGGGCCGCCCTAGACGCACACATATATATCAAATTTGTGATGGGTTGAAAAAGGGTCAAATCAAAAGTACTCATAACCGAAAAGCATGCATGAAGAGGTTGATGAGTGTGGAAGAAGCGAGAGCGGTATGTTTGGATCGGTGCACCTGGCGTTCTATAGTCTCTGCCTACCCCAATGGGAGACAGGCGTGATGATATGTATGTTTGTATTTAATAGGTAATCTGTAATGGGTCTTTTTTAATAATTATTCGACACTTATATACTAGATATTTTAACAATAAACGAGTCTTAACTATGTTAAATTCTTATATTTACAGACAAAGCTCATCTAGTCATACTTGACGAGCTCGGTGGCGCAGGGGTTACGCGCTGTTACGCTACTTTGACACCAACGCTCGTGGGTTCGATTCCCTCACAGTACAAACATTTGTGTGCATGAACATGTCTGTTTGTCTTAGTCTGGGTACTTTCTATATTTTAACACGTATGTTAAAAAAATGTATTTGCATATGTTTATCAGTTGTATAGTACCCATAACACAAGCTTCGCTTACTTTAACGCTGAATGGCGCAGTGTCATTATTTTTTTTAAAGCTTATAGTGCTTATCTATATAATCAACACGTTCAATGTTAGCGCGATACCTACTATTAAAAGCTTTAAGGATTTGATAAAAAGATTAGAAATATAAATAGATGAGATCATATCTATTCATGAGATACGTAATTAACATATAACCTCAATTGCTGTAATTGAAACTGGGCTTATTATTGGTATTAAATACGATCATTGTTTCAACTGGCCGTAGGATACATTAAACGGTATCAAATTGCCAAACATTAAGCTTACTGCTTTGTTTTCAGCAATTCCTATCAGTAGAATTTAACATCAAATTAATTTTAGTTCTGTTTGCTAGGATATT
This sequence comes from Pyralis farinalis, assembly GCA_947507595.1. NCBI lineage: Eukaryota > Metazoa > Arthropoda > Insecta > Lepidoptera > Pyralidae > Pyralis > Pyralis farinalis. The sequence continues at coordinate 25,646,895 of OX382278.1, forward strand.
GGTCGGTGAATTAGAAATTTAATGATACGCGTAACATATATCGAGATTCTAAAATTAGGTTTGTTTTCAAGGTGAATGCTCATCCGCTGAGTAGCTTAACCAAGTATGGCATTTTTACGCCACTAACATGCAAAACAACCATACGGGTTGTCTGAAGGTAAGCAGTTACCTTAGCGTGTGGATACATGAAATGAGAATTCATTTCACCACCTAAGTGGAAGCATACTTCTGCAGAACTGCACAGTACGTGACCATTGCGGTTTCAGCGGGTCAAAAGCCGCTAAGATTGAGATCTCGATGGCGTCGTTGTGTGCATTATTCCAATCGAACACGCAAGTTAAGCACGAAAGGCACGTTCACCGATCCGCAGTTGAGCATTGTGGTGGGAGTATGCTCTAAATATCTCGGCACAAGGAAGACCTCAGCAGTAGAATGAGTAAGACTTAGTATGAATGAACTTCTATTTGCTTGAAAAAACTACAGTGATTGTTAAAAACCTTTCTACTGTTACAGACGTTCTGTGCATCTCTTTCCCAAATGCTAGTTAGGGGAGCATAAAAAATTACTTATAGGTACTTCTGACTTATCAAGCATCCAATATTAACTCAATCCATACATTTTTCAAATTTTCTTAATAGCTTTTTGGAAATAGAATGCCAATTGTCTATGGGATCCGATGACAATTGGCTGTTGTTAACCACCTCAATTTAGCAAGCAATAAGAATTAATAATCAAGCTATAATGCGCTTTCTTGATGAGCTCTTAAAGTGGCTTTTCACTTTCGGGTGTGACGTTTCCATTCATTTAGATCTCCATACACGCTTCCGCTACCATCCATCTCTCACACCGCTCACCCCGATACATTTCCAAAAATCACTCGAACATAAAAAGTAAAATTCCATAAAAATGAATACCATCCGAATGAGTGAAATAATAAAGGTGAAATTGCCGTGTAATCAGCTAAAATCGTCACCATCTGTGAAATTGTCGACGACGAAATTGCACGTTTATGGTTCGTTAGATTACGATATTGATTCATTGTCAGATTACTGGGCCAAAACTAAAAATGACATTCTGAGATTTATAAGACTCTTAGACTAGTATTCTAATTAAAACTCAGAAATTCCATTAATTAATATACGTGCTAGCAAAGTTTTGTTGTTGAAATAAATTTGCGTAAGAGTCGATATATGAGAATTAAATTAATGTCTTTGAACATTTTAAAGTTTTTTAATTCGATTCGATTTTTCTAGAAATATATATTATTATTTATGAACTATATTTTTAAAATAGACTAATATTAAAGGTTATTCTATCATTTTAGTAAAACCATTATCATTTTAGTGTTTACTAAAACATTACATCGAAATATGAGAATGAATTTTTTGTGAAAAGGACTTTAAATATTTTAAACAAATCTTGAATCTGAGTTTTCTAAAAACATGTAATATCGTTTATAAATAAAAACTTATAACAACGCATATTCTAGAAGTTCGTAAATTGATAGAAAAGTTGGATTTTAGATTTGTTTAAAAAGTAATGAGGACAAGCTTCTAATCGCACTTTTGCACAAAGAGCTTATAAAAATTAAGTCGTCAGGTAAACAAAGCTTTACGATTTTTAGGATTTCATATCAAAAAGATAAAAGAGTTATTTATATACCTAGTTCATTTATTATGCCGTGACGTAAAATATAAACAAAGAAGACATAAGTTTTCAAACTTACCAACTTAATATGTTGAAAACAATCTCCTTGTTCGTAGAACGCATTGGAGTAGAAGAAATTGACCATTGGTGAAGAAGAAATGCCAAAATAAACTAGCCAAAATAGGTTTTTTTTTAACATATTACAATAATTATATATGAGTGTACGTATAGTGACATCAAGTGGTACGATTAGAGTTATATTAATACATGTGTTGAATCATTTCCAAATATCTCTGTCAGTTAGATATTCATCGATTCTATAATAACCCTTCTTACATAGAGTATTTTTGATGTGCCTTTTGAACATATTGTCAAGCAAGGACAGAACTGTTTCAGGTAATTTATTATAGAATTGAATACAATTTACAACAAAAGATCTATTAGTCTTACAAGCCGATGTTCTGGCATACGCAATCTATTCCTGCTTCTAAGATTTTCACTACATTTTCACCAGATAAAAAACAATACTTAAAATTTCCTATGAGTTATTTGATCTTCGAAACCAATAAGACGACAGCAGGTTCGGATATTGTAGGAAAAATAGATTTATATTTCTAATTAGCACAGTGTTTTTATAAATCGCCACAAAAATTTCATTAAATAATTTTTAATGAAATTTTTCACCGCTATCATCACGAAATTTTCATTAAACACTTTTAATGATAATTTTGTGGTGATTTCTCTGCAACGCAATTCTCTGCAACTATAACCAGTTTAAATTAATTTAAAATAAATAAGTAAAAACATAAATGAAGACTGGATATTTCTTACCATCATATCTCCATTAGATCTTTCTTTTTATTTTTTATTTATTTTATTGATAAGTATATAATAGACTTCATTTAACATAATTATACCTTTTATTTAATACCAAAATAACCACAATGCTGTCTCACATTAACTAAACATAATGAACACAGATTCGAAAACCTAATTTGCATTTCGTAACCGGAATATTTAGTATCCACCAATATCGGAAATTCGAAACCAGTGTTGGGGATTCGGTTACCCACAATCGAAAAACAATTGGTGTGCCCGCACGTGCTTTTTAATGTACAATTATTGCCCAATTCTTGATAAAGAATTATCTATCATTATTATAGGTCTGTTAGGAATTATTACTGACAAGATTTACGAAATACTGGGTATTAAGTATTTTTCTCGACGTTTGTAATGAAAATGTACGTAAATATATATTTTACATGGTTGTCTAAGTTTGTTGAGATTTCAGCTATGGTGTTTCAAATCTTTCATTTCGCATTTAAAGCAAAGAATATTGCAATTAGATTGATATTTAGAAGGATATGATGTAAATTATTACAACTAGGATAATGAGATTGAGATGAAACTTTTGGTAATTTAAAGGATGGACGGTCACAACCACAAATCATCTTACACGACTAATGCTTTTAAGTAATCAAAATTAAATATTACGTTGAGTAATATTGAGGAATTTAGGGAAGAATATAGACTACTTAATATCACGATAACGGTATCTACAAGCAAAGTCACGGGTAGAAGCCATTTTGTAATAAATCTAAAGGAAATTTAGGAGCTGAGTTTATATTTTCTCAATAAAATACACAAAAGTTGCCGTCACGAACTAGGGCAGCGAACTTTTGCCACCACAGGTAGGCAGGCACTCATTTACCCCCCCTCCCCTACAAAAAATCACTTGCTTTTAAACTTGTTCAAAAACGTTGGCTTACGTTATTGATGACAGCATGAGCCTTCGAAAGGACCCGGGATTAGGGTTGTCGAAATGAACATTTGACATTTTTACGAAATTTTAAAGTTACCGTATATATTTTTAATTATATAAATTTTTGATGTCGATTACTCTTCATTTAATCTTCTTCCTAGCGTTATCCCGTTTCCCAATCCATTAGAATCGGCGGAGTCCGCTACCTATGCCTAAATATTTGGCTAAATACTGCCGTCAGATCTCCACAACCCAGAGGAATAAACCTTCTTTAGATTAGGTTGCAAGTTTAGTTTAGGTTTCCTCACAATATTTTCCGTCACCACCGAGTAAGTAATAATTACAAATATGTACATAAATATAAAAACACGAAATTAGTGGTACATGTCACGATACGAACCGGGGACCTGTTGCTCAATAGGCTGGTTGCCCACTGGGCTATCACTGCTCCTCATTTAATATAAATAGAAATTCTCTTTTGTAAGTATATATAATTTTCCCCATTTGTTAAGTGGTTAAAAATGGCAACGTCAATACCAGCGGTTGCGAAGTCGGTTTCACGTATGGAGTTATTTATTTTTATAGCCTACAAATATCTGTGCAGAACTTTTGGTATATCACTTGTTATATAGCTTGGAACTAGCATTATTTATGTATATTTATATTTCATGATTATGTTTACAATAAAATGAAAAGTTCGTTATATTAATTTTGGTCAGTTTAGGCTTGAATTGAATAAAATTCGGCAATTTAATATGTCCGACCAACCTCTGGTTAATTTGCTTTCGTGGCATCACAACAATAATAGGAATACTTAAAGCATAATATTGCATTACACAAAATAACGTTCGTTCCTATTTTATATATTGACGAGCTCAGTGGCGCAGTGGTGTAACGCGCTGTTACGCTACTTTGACACCAACGCTCGTGGGTTCGATTCCCACACGATACAAACATTTGTTTGCATGAACATGTCTGTTTGTCTTGGTCTGGGTATTTTCTATGTATAATAAGTATGTATTTACAAAAAAAAATGTATTTATGTATGTTTATCAGTTGTCTAGTACCTATAACACAAGCTTCATTATTATTATTATTATCTCTTATTTTCACGGGTTTAATCCCGGTCATTTGATAGGCGTGCACGGGGATATGAATCCAACGCGTAGAGGCCCCTTCTAAAAGGATGATGTAATGTATTATACCAGCTGTGACCTGCTCCGAGGGATATCAATGGGAGGATATACCAACGAACAGGTCACAGCAGGTATTGGTACTATTGCAAATGTGTCGGAAATAATAGGACTATTGAAATGAGATCTGGAGGGATTATTAGTACTGGGCTATTACAGAAGAGAGACGGACACCACACATATTATTATTATTATTATTATATTGGTATCTATCGTTCGTAATAAATACCATGAGTAATTTGCTTTCTGCATTACTTCTCCGGCCAACTATTTGTTGCTTTTTTTTTCAATATTACGTATTATCCTTTGTGAACCCTTCTGCTTAAACTAAAAATTGTTTACATTTGATTGTTTAACCTGTGAGACCCCGTTATGTACGTTTTCCCATACATTTCTTGGCGGAAAAGCGGCCCGCGGATATTGAGAGAATAATTCTGGATATCGTTAGATATTTACTTCTCTCAAGATCTTTATCGCAGATTATAAAAATTCGAAAGCGTTACCTATTGTGCTAGAAACTATCAGACAAACTATATTAAACTGCCATCAACTCGAATCTAATCGAATCGTGAGAGTAGACCGTCGAATCATACCTAAATATTTTTAGGGTCTTCATATCAAAGTAATATTTCTATATCTATTCTTACAAGTAAAAAGCAAAAATACTACCATTTAATTATTTTATTATAGTAAACATTTAAACTGGTTACGTGGCAACCCTATGCAAGATAGATGCGCCGGTCATAGCACTCTGAGCAGATTGAAAACGTTACTGATGTGAATATCAATACGCTGTACGCATGTACGTAAGTTACCTTTACATATATGGAGACTAGTAGACTAAAAACCAATATTTTTCACACATTTAGGGACTGAAAATATAATATTTGCTTCAGCAAAAACACGTGCTCAGAGTAATCAAAGTCGCATCCTCGAATTTTCTATACAAAATTAACAGATAAATAACTGCCAACGCATTGGCATCTACTGCCAAACTAGTCAAAGCAAATACTGTGAGTACCAGTTAACTTAAACTTTATTCTGCAATTTGATCTAACCCGTTTTGTGTGCTTCCGCCACCAATTAATTCATGTGAACTAGCGCCAGCCGGCACCCACGCACTACTACTACCGGGGGGGGGGGGGGGGGGGGGGAATGCGTAGTCATGTGGTTAATTTGTCTGTGATATTAAAGTAGCCTTTGCTTCCCACTCGATCATTGATTGATTGATTGACCATACAGGGCAAATATTTGTGTGCATGAACATGTTTGTTTGTCTTAGTCTGGGTGTTTTTAAGAGATATAGGGCGCTTTAAAACAGCCCGTCTACGAAAGTACCTCCACCTCACAGAAAACCACAGCCAAATAACAACTCCGTGGAGGATTGTTGTATTCGTGCGTCTGAGTAACCGGTAAGTTCTTAAAGAGCATCATATAAAGTAGCTTAGGTTAAATTGCCAGCAAATAATATAAAACGCCCAATCTTAACATACTATACCGTGTTAAAAGAACGCAAACATCTTTCTGTAACTTGCATAGTTGTATTAAAAGTACATTATAAAACCCAATATAATTTTCACTTACTAATAAGCTAACAAAAAATCGCGTGCAACCATTTTTGAGGAGCTCGATGGAGTAATGGTGAAACGCACTGATACGTTACTTTGACACCAACGCTCTTGAGTTCGATTCCCACACACAGGACAAACATTTGTATGCATGAACATGTCTATTTGACTTGCTCTGGGTGTTTTTAATAGAGGTAAGGCGCATCAAAGCAGCTCGTCTGGGGAAGTGCCTCCACCTCACAGAAAACCACAGCTAAATTTTAATAATAACTCCCTAGAGGGTTGTTATGTTCCTGCGTGTGAGTGAGGTCACCAATAAGCTTCTAAGGAGTAGCTGTGTTAGCAAGTGATACTTAATGTATTGCAAGCATTTATGCTGCTGTAACAACTTTATATCAGATAGGCCGTATGCTTAAATGCCTCCCGACGTTCAATAAAAAAAAATTTAACAAGTCAAACAAGACAATAACAGATTCAGTACAATATATTTGCTTACGAATCACATTTTTTATATATAATTTTAAACTTTCACGGTTGTTTACATTACTATTGTAGGCACAGAACTTACCGCGTTTTGTTTTTACATTTTCCCGATATTTCGGCGACGTTGCAGACGCAAGGTCACGGGATGACTGGAGACAGCGAGTAGGTAGCAATCTGTTAAGTGCAGACATATCTGTCTTCCCCTTTTCGTGCGTCAGTTATTACTGGGCGCCTTGCGCACTACACTCACGGTGTCCTGTTGGAGATTGCTGTTCGAAGCCCACACATAACGTTAGACTAACTCAACCACTGGATTCCACGTTTCAGATAACTCAAAACTAAATATATTGATACATTGATATTAGGATGTTTCTTAATTTCAATCGCTTCCATGACTAGTCGCGGTATGAAGCGTCATTCAGTTGAGAGTATTTTGTGATTATGAAGCACATTCCAGTGATTGACTTCCGTTTGCAGAAGGTGTTCCACTATGGCGGACTTCTCAATTTCTCTGTTTTTCACTTTAGTTATGTGCTCCTTGACACTTTGTCCTCTGTCACAGACCTTTTGGTTTGACCAATGTCTGAGCTTTAACAACTGCAGTTGGTTTTATAGACTCCAGATTTTTCAAGTGGGAAAACACCTTTCGATGACCGCATGTATTCCATTATATTCCTGGCGCCAGCCAGTAAATGGAATATTTTGTCAACAGCTTATTGGTCACTCTTTTTATATACAGAAGAAATGTTCACTGTCTGTCAACCGTCAATGTATTTCCATCTCCTCGTGGTAAAAATGTTTTGAACTTACTCTCATCACTGCGTGTTACATGCCCCGTACATGCTCCGTCTCTCTTTCCAAGTGATTATGATCACAAAGATCATACGCTTTTCGCGTGCGGTAGTGGGCGACTGAGTAGACATGTCGTGGATGATGAAGAAGTAACATAGTTTTTAAATACCGTGTCACTAAACGTACCATCCGAGTGAACTGAGATCTTAACTTACATCGAAATATCGGGAAAATATAAAAACAAATCGCCATAAGTCCCGTGCCTACAATTGTCACAACTCCAATACCAAGAAAATACGTAAAATGTAAATGAAAACAGTAGAAAATATTAACTAGACTTGAAGCCATTATGCTGTACCCAGCAAGACAAGCAGCCACCTTGTATTCACACCGCACAGAATGCATACCATCACAGCACTGTTGTCGGTAGAAACTTCACTATTTCTCTTGTCGGTAAGAAAAACAATAGAAGGACATTTTTCACTCTTTCAGTTTGAAAGCAGCAGAGACACTAGTGTTGGTTGTGGTGCAAGTGCCGGGGAATGAGCGACGAATATTAATTATATTTGGTTTCATTGACGTACTGTACATCTTTAGTGATATTCTTTGCCACATGCTGTGACATTATATCCGTCAGTTTAATCTCAATCAATCAGGGATGAATGTTCGTGAACTTAGGGTTCTGAAATGTTAGATGAAATTCGTTTAAAATATAGCCTGGACAGATTCTTCTAAAGACAGCCTACTACGACTTTTGTATTTAAACTCGAGGGGACGCTTGAAAATCGATGATAAATTTCTAATTAGAAATAGTCAAAAATATATTTAAATGAATTTAAATGTAATAATAGCATTTAATTTCCTTTGGATAAACATTTGCACTCTCTAGTAGAACATGATAAGGTGTAGATTTTAACTGCATTTGTATACAGGGAGGAACACAAGCATACGAACTACCTAATATAAAGTAATTACAGTAATCATCTCATACAAGGAAAGCATTACTCGCGCGTTGCTACTCCTGTTGCTAATACTGCAACCCCATAGTATCTTACTGGTTGTTATTTGGCTATGGTTTTCTGTAAGGTACTACTACCCCAGCAAAGCTGCTTTGATGTATCCTACCTTTCTTAAAATTAACCAGACCAAGACAAACAGACATATTCACATTCACGCGCGAGTGAAGCGTACACCGTATGCTTGCACGCCTCCCGACTTTGTATAAAAAAAAGCACAAAAATCTTTGTCCTTTATGTGCTAACCACTCGACGACGGAACTCTTAGAATACGTACGTAATAATTCTAACCAAGAGACTAAATATGTAACATTTCCCCTCAATACAAGGCCAGTGTTTCCATGGATCTGACTCAGCCTAATACGTTATCAATTGACGCCTTCACTTTCACCCTGTAGTTGCACGTATTTATATAAGTATATAATTAATAATTAACAGCCCCCGCCTATGACGTGTACCACAATGTAGGTAACAAATAATACAGCTGCATGTCGCAGCGACGTTTCCAATTTACCCCACTCTATATGTGTTGCGTCAACTTGCATGTGCAGCTGACTTTCAGTTGTTTTGTGTTTTTTTTTATTATTTAAAATTGTATACCGTACCCGCATGAAAGCAAATTCGAGTGGCTAGATTTTTTTACCACTGCACTGAAACGATACATGCGTTTAGGACAAGAGGCGTTTATTTAGCGTCTGTTGCCATTTTTCTTGCAAACGGCCGGGCTGATTTTGAAACGATTTTTTGCTTTGTATATCACATACCTGACCATGTAATTAGTTAAGTTTTATTGTTACAGGTGGCCAGTGTGCGCTTAAATACACCTGTTTCTCCAAACCGGTTAAGTCTATTTTTTAATAAAGCATTTTAATATTTTATTAATTTAAATTATTATCAACCTACCTGTGTTGTAAGATTGTCCATAATAGTAGAATGTGCCCATAGCTTTGTTGTTTAATATTTTGAATGTGCATTTTACAACATTTTTTTTATACAACTAGATTGGCAAACAAGCATGCGGCCCGCTTTAGATGGCAAGCGATCATCGCAGCCTATTGAGGCTCGCAACGCCAAGGGGATGTTACTCGCGCGCTGCCAATCTTGTGACCTAAGGCTGTTTCGTCACATTACCCAGTAATTTCTAGTAGTAGAACTACTCTAGTTCATCCTAAATTATTTGTAGACGCGATCAGTTCAAGTCAGGCCCAACCTTCTACTCGCTCCTAAGGAGTTGCTGTGTTAGCAGCAGAGGTGACACGAGCGATACTTAATGTGTTGCAAGCGGTCATAGGCTACGATAACCGCTTTAAATCAGGTGAGCCGTATGCTTGCTCTTATGCTCCCGAAGTTGTATAAAAATAACCCTAGTATGGGGAATGGCTCATTTTCTTTCTTAGATAAGATAAGGAAAATTATATAGTTTTTTCATAATACATGAAATACTGAACATTTAAACGCGTTTCTTTTTTCACCATATATTATTCCTGAAAATGTACATAAACTCATCAACTGTAACTATATCAAAATTTTCACTGTACAAACTCTTAAATACATGATGTGCTCAATGGCGTCCTTGCACGAGATACTCTAATAGAACACGCAGGTTAAGCAACGGGACCGCAGTCTGTCTACGGATGGGTTTATCTATCTCGAACTTTTCCGTCAGCACGTTAAGTCATCGATCTCGGCTATTTTCAAATATGATAAAACGTAGGTTCCCCAATTTACTGGTATGTAAATTTAAGAATGTTGGTTATAAATATCAATACGAGAGTGCATCTTTCAGGTAAATGCCTAAGCCAATTTCAAAATTGAAAGTTTTACAATTCAATATAAATTGGGAAGAAGACAATCGTGAATCAAGATGCAAGATGGCTACTAAATAAGAACTCAATAATTTATCGGGCACTGGAGAGTATTGAGACGAAAATATTTCTTCTCCCAAGTCGTTGAGAAAACTCATTTTCTTTACTGGCGTAAAGAATTAATTTAGTATTGCGTTACGACTTTATATAGATCGCTTGGTTGTTTAAATTCAATCAATATTGTTTGTAGAATGGAGACGGAGGACAAATAACTCACCAACATTTTGCATATTCACGCAGAAATACCATAGAAATATCTAGAAAAAATTAATAAAACTGTAAATACGAACGTCGCCAAGTTGTTTGTCAAAATTGTCACTCGAAATATACGGCTTCAGATAATTGTGTTGAAGTTCCTTCAATAGCTTTTGCGTGAACAATGGATAGATAACAGTATTGAAAATTATTATTTTGTATGCTTTATCGATAGTGGAGTCCAGTTGTATAAAAGAATATTGCTTGTTCAACTCGACGTCATTACTATTTATTATTAACAGACATATATTAAAGATAAGACGTATATTCATTTAAGAAATCATTTAATTTCATAAATATTATTCTTTTTTTTTATTATCTTTTTAATTTTCAATTTATTTTAAGTAAGCTTAAATGTTGTATCTATCTATATTTTCACGCCAAATCTCTTGCGGGGCAGGCAGAGACAACCGAGTGCCACGTGAATCGATCCTTACATATCTCACTCGCTTCTTTAACATTAATTGCTCTTTTCATGCACGCTCGGCGGTTTCTAGAGCTCCTGACTTCACCTTCTGATAGAATACGACCAATTTGATCATGGTAGGTAAGTCTTGGCCTTCCTCGAATTCTACTTCCTTCCACTTTTGCATTGTATATCTAATTCTTTCATCCTGCATTCTTTCTACATGTCCGAACCAACGGAGCATGCCCCTTCTTATTTTAACAGCGACGGTCTCTTTCGAACCAACTCTGCTTCTAACCTCATCATTGCGAATACGGTCTAGTAAGCGTTACGCCACAAATTTTGCGCAACGCTCGCATTTCAACCGCGCTCTCGCTTCCATAAGTAAGCGTTGGAACCAGCACTGCCTTGTGTATAGTCAGCTGTGCCGTCTAGCTCAGGTTTTTACTGCCAAGAAGTTTTCCAACGCTCCATTCACACTATTCCCAGCACTCACTCGCCTTTCCACATCTGCAGTGTACCTTCCATCCCTGCTGAAAGCGCATCCATGATATACAATCTCATCCACTTGTTCCAACACTTCATCATCATCTGTAATCCTTACATTGGTTCTGGTTTCTTGATAGTGGAAATGCCACCATAATTCTTTTTATAATGAATATTAGACTTTGCTGGATCTTTTTCAAGTGTTAAATTTAGTAACATAAATTGTTAATATATAAAAAGAAACTTCAGGAATCGGTTCATAAGAAATCAACTTCGAAAAAATGTTGAACGCGTCTATTAGGCTACGGTAATTCATTTCATCAGACGAGAGCGATAGGAGTGTTTACTACATATAACGCAGTTAGCAAACTATCAGTATCAGTTGATTACGTAACAATCGACGATGGCTAACCAACGTGAAAAGAGAGGAATGCAATAGATTTTATTACTATTTACATTATCATTTTTGCAAATGTGATACAGGCCTTAGTGCAAATAATTTTCTACATAACACAACAATTACGCGTAATGACCAGTGAAGAGCGACAAATACTTGTATTATTTTCTTCCTATTAGTATTGTTTCTTCTCCCGCCCAATTTACTCCTAAGTATTTGAACTAAACAATTAATGATTGTTCCTGTTGTGATTTACTTTGTAAAATTATGATTGACTCAAAAATGTCTGCATACGTTTAAAACCCTATTCAAAAAAAATATTTTTCTCAATCGCATCTTGTTTCATCGCCTGGAGACTACATAAGAATCATATGTCAATTTATTTAATATTTATGTTAGTAAATATTTAAATAAATGCCACATAACCGTACTGCAAAACAATTGGCTACGTGTGTTTGAAGGTAATCTACAGCGTTACTTTCTAACAATTTCCTGAAAGATTTTTTGCCTGTGCCGCTTAACTACAGCAGTTTGACAGACAGAGATTATTGCCTAACTCGAAAAAAATAGACTCTCAATCCGATTCGGAGAATAATGTTTGTAACTTTCTGATATGAATCTCCTAGCAACAAACGCTGGATTTTAAGCGATTATATACATTTAGCAAACTAGGAGACAGTTATAAGGATTTTGAAACTTAAAGAGAAATCAATTTTTGTTGTGATGTTAGTTTTGTATTGGAAAATTTTGTGACACTGAAACCATAGCCAACTTTCACAGTTTCTAAACTTTACATCTATATATCTAAAGAGAAAAGGAAATTTATTAATTAACGCACAACACTATGTGATTTGACGAGATATCAACATGTTCGATGAGATGGTACAATGGCTAGCGATTGTTATTTTAGAATGAAGGCCTAATTCCCACACAAGGCGAACATTTGTTTCTATAAACATGTCTGTTAGTCTTGGTCTGGGCTATTTCTGTGTATTATAAGTACACATTCACAAGAAAAAGGTATTCCGGTATGATTATCAGTTGTCTAGTATTTATAGCATAAGGTTTATGCTCGATGATTACTATCGGCTAGTAGAATTCACTGCTTTTAAATCATTCGGTGGGCATAATAAAGCCTATAACCGGGAGTAGTAACCATATTTACTCGACTAAATACTTTTCTTCAAAAAATTTTCAGATAAAAAAATAATATGTGTATAACAGCGAACAAACCGAAATTTATACAATGCCGCGACGCAATTGAAGTAGTGGTGTTATCCTTGATGGTGGGAATTCGTGGTCAGTCGGTATTTCTCAGTCCATTTAACAAAATCGATTGTTCCCGGCTGGTTGCGGCGTTATTTAGGATACCTTTTTGTTAAGTATAGATTCTTTACACGTATTCTAAATATGCCTGTGAACTTGGGAGTGGTTCCCGAAAATTAGACAATTTATGTCTAATCCGAGACACCGAGATTTCTTTTAAAATTATTCTAAGAAACTGTTATTAGTCCAATAAGAGATACAATATTATATTTATTGGTTTAAAAAATATTAAATTATTATAATATTACTCAGATTTTATTAGATTCGTGTAGAAAAATTGTGTTATTAAAATTTATCTATATAACAAAATGTAAGGAATTAACTTTCATCTACTTTTAATGCAACTTCACACCAAATCCCTTGCGAGCTAGGCCACCATCTCCTTCAAGTCGGCATTATTCACTTGTGTGAGTGGTCTTCCACGTGGTTCGTTCTTCAAGTAGGAGTTTCCATTACGAATGCTTTTAAATCAAAAACGCGCGATGCGTTCATTAGCAGTCTCTTCTCCAAACGCAGCATTGATATTGCAAGTTGTTTCTGCCACGTTAGTTCCGCGTCGGAACTCGTATTCAATAATTACTCGGACTTTCGAAGTATCCGTCTTTCCCGTCTACGCTGAATAAAAAAACAATTGAAATTCGAAAATCAAATGTTGGAATTTAAAAAAAATCTTCATATATATCATGTGAAAAGTTTCACTCGAAAATTTCACACCATGAAGGTTTAATGTCAATTCAAAGTATCTGTTACTAAAAATGGCAATTTCATGCTTTAACCCCTATTATTATTGACTTAATAATTATAAATTTCAATTAAAAAATATAAAAAAACAACATCCCGTTATCATTATTTTATTATTATAATGGAATATACTACTAATATATTAATAAAGTGCCGTATTTGTACAAAGACTTAACGAAACCAAACTAGAAGCACCAAATGACCTAAGTTAGTAAAACGAAGTTCAAACCGCAAGTTTCTGTTACTTGAAAATTTGATTCGCAAATTCCATTAGGTTGATCAAGTATTTAGTTCGTTGACCGTTGTCCCGCAATCAAAGTTTAAACGTGGCTTTTACTTCGGGGAAATCAATGCGAGGACCCTTGGTGGTCAGTGCAAGTTACAGGAAAGGAGAGAATTGGCTTTTCAATAACTCAAATAAACCGGCAATCTATCAGGCGTACAACTTCGCAAATATTAGTCCCTTGGATATCGGTTCTCCTCGGCATGGTTGTGGAAAATACCGTAGTTATTTCAGCAATTCCATTAGCATTTCCATGGAATCACAAAGTCCAAGCTGATATTTACCTACATACCTAGGTACTTCCATAGACAAGGACTGTTCATATGCCAACTGAGATTTGGAAACATAATAAGTATCTATTGTTCCTGACTTCCGTCATATTATTGAGTACAACAAGTTTCTTGGACGACAGTTTGACCGTCTCCTTAAGGTGACTTTGGAACTGAAATTCGCTGGAGATCTTGACACTAATCTTGCCACTAAATCTCAATATTTCGTGCGAAATTCGTATTTCGTATATTCGTTTCGTATAAGTGTTTGGGAATCGAGAAACTACTTAAAATAAGGTTTTTTTTTTGCAGAAAATGCGTAGATATTTGTGCTGATGGAGTTGAAATGAACCAATTTCAACCGACCTCTTCTGAAACTTTAGTCACTCTCAATTTTGGACACAAGTAGACCGCTGATTTTATCCGTTACGGAACGAAGGATATTAGCAGGACCTGTAGGGTAAGCACGAACATTTTAGAAACTCCTATCGTAATCGTAACGAGTCCCTGATAGTATTACGCAGCATCACGCTAGTACGTAGCACGAAGCACCTTCGTCGTCCTATCGTATCCTCGATAGCATTTCAATACTACGTAAACCGGGAACGAACAAATTGAGTGAACGATTCGTTCTGAAATTAGATGAAGTTGTTCTTGTAATTTTTATCTCGGGTATTCTATGAAATATTCGAGTGGATTATGTACAAAAACTTTGAAATATGAATATTCTTTTTGTATTAACATTTTAAATTGTATTAATATTTGAAAAAATATAAATTATGTTTTAATGTGAAAAACATAAACAGCTGGATTACTTTTATTTCTGAACGGTTTCTTGATATTCTGTCTCGGAGACTCGACAGGGTCTAGATAATGCACGACCAGTATTGCACAGCCAAATAATGTACAGCCAGGAATGTACGGCCAATAATACGTGGTTTTGGCTTCCAATTATTAGGGTGTGCATTATTGGCCGTGCAATACTGGCCGTACAATATCTGCCAGTAATGATATTGTACGACCAAATAATGTACAGCCAGTAATGCACGGCCCGATTTTTGGAAGCCTGACCATGAATTATTGGGTTGTGCATTATTGGCCGTGCAATACTGGTCGTACAATATCTGGGTGTGCCGATATTGTACGGCCAAATAATGTACAGCCAGTATTGCACGACCAAATAATTCAAGACCATGGCTTCCAAAAATCGAGCCGTGCATTACTGGCCGTACATTATCAGGCCGTGCTTTATTTGGCTGTACATTATTGGCTCCCACTCGACAAAGTAGAACTGTCGCAAGCTTTGTTTATTTATATATCGTATAAATAATCAAAGGTCGCAAGGTATGCATTTAAGAGTCTCAAGAATTTCAAGTGCTAGTCCTAAGTATAATATATAAAAAGTCATCAATCGATTTCGTTCATGTCGCACATACCTTATCAGTATTTTTTGATTGTTTTTGTGACGGAGTGTGAACTCAGTTTTTGTTTTAGTTTATTTCGTTTTATTGGGTCAAGGTTGGAGCTCCTTTAAAAACAACACGATATGCATTAGGCAAATATCTATAGGGCTGCTAGTGGCACTGGTGGAGGGCTGGTTGTTATCATTGAAGGCAAAACTATTTTTAAATTCAGTTTCTATCAGATCTAGCAGTTTTGTTGATTTTCTTTGTTAGCCCTGCGACTTCTGTGTAACATAATCAATAAATAAAAATAACGGTAGGTACTTTAGTACAAATACATATTTTTTTTCAATTATGTATTAGTAGAATTAAATATAAACTATATATTTAATATATAAATTTATTATTTACAAATGTTTCTTTCATGCTACTAATAATTGAAAAAATAGGTTTATTTTTCTATGTTATTAGTATAGGTTTTCTATATTATTGTTCATTTACCGGGTATTCAATAAGTATTGAAGTAAGATAATAAAATAACACAATAAACTACGTTAAACTCTAGGTAAATCTTGCGTTTTATGTAAAACATTAGTCTACTAATGTTTTCAAGCGAAATACTACCAAAAACACTGAAAATAATGGTCAAATACTATGTTTTCACAATTACGCAAGTTGTTTCATCCACAATTTTTTCGTGAATAAATATTCGTAAGTTTCGATAGCCAGCCTTCGAGATTGTCGATACCGCACGTCAAAACAAAGTTCGTGCTCCCAAATTTCATACAAATATGTCAAGATACGTACACGTTACGATACGAGCTCGATACGAAAGTACTTTGTGCTTCAAAATGTAGTTACTTTTACGTCCGATAGAGGCGCTGCTCAATTTTCATACAAATTATATACGATGACGATACGAATGTTTTTTCGCAAAGGATTCGTGCTTGCCCTACAGTATAGTAACTGCTCCCTTTGTAACTATACTGGCCCTGCTAATATCCTTCGTATGCCATCAATTAACAACATGTCATTGATATGCAGTAGATGTACAGTGCCTTGCAGGACGATGATGCCTAGCATTGATGAATATACCGGAAACTCTACGGCCTGTATGATGGCAACTTCGATGGTGGACTTCGATTTTAAATCCGAGCGAGCACCTTCGCCATATCTAGGATGACGCCCAAGTTCTTAACATTTTCTCTGAGAAATTTCGCATTTCTCGACCCTGCATATATTTGTATAAGATACACTTGAATATTACCAGTAAAGATAAACACTCTTTATCAATTATTGGGTTCTCGCGGGTACTTAAACACATCTTACGTCATTTAAATAGAATCATATTGTATATTTTTTTTTAACTATGTCGGGAGGCATACAAGCATACGGCCCACCTGATGTAAAGCGGCTACCGTAGCCTATTAACGCTTGTAATATATTAGTTAGTTTCACTCGCGCGATGCCTCCTCTGCTGCTTACACAGCAACTGCTTGGGAGCATACTGGTGACCTCACTCACACGCAGGAACACAACACCCCTCTAGGGAGTTGTTATTTGGCTGCGGTTTTCTGTGAGGTGGAGGTACTTCCCCAGACGGGCTGCTTTGATGCGCCCTACCTCTCTTAAAACATCCAGACCAAGACATGTTCATGCACACAAATGTTTGCCTTGTGTGGGAATCGGACCCACGAGCGTTGGTGTCAAAGTCGCGTCATTCACGACTGAGCCACGAGCTCGTCATAAGTATATTATTAATTTATCGTAGTTTTCATTTTTGTTTTATCATCAATCAGCATTTCATAACCTATCATCATTAACGTAGTGGAAATGGCAAAAGTTACTTGCCAATGAAGGGTCCCTTATTTAATCGACAATCGACATTACAATAAATAATACATTTATGTCTGTATAACTGTACAGTAAGAATAATGTCAATTGGTACAATTGAAGATACATTATTAATGTTATATTAGTATATTAGTAATGAATCATTTCCAAGCACATATAACAGTAATATTTATCTAACAAACCTTTTTATAAAGAGTATTTTGATATTTGAAGCCACTTTTGGAAAAGGACAGAGCTGTTTCAGACAATTTGTTTGATTTCATTGGATGTCACATTTCATCTCTTTGATAATATCTACTGGTTTTGCGGTAAAGTTGTATTGCTATTTCATTGCAATCTGCTGTGATGTGTATGTACATGTCCGGTCAGACTGCATGTATACATAGTCGTATTTTTATTTCAGACTCTCGTTCCTAAATGGTAACGTGCCGGTTACATTAGCTTTAGCTCCCTTCGCTGCTACCTCACTTTCATCATAGAATGCCATTTGCGTAGTTATGTTAACACTTTGACAATTGTTTTGATCTTTCAATATGTAATACGCGACAGTTGAATATCTGTCCGGCTCTAGAATCTCGATGGGGTCATTACGTATGTCAGCCTAATAAGACCCAGGTTAAGCAACTTCGACAGCAGCCCATCTGAGGATGGGTTGTCTATCTCGAGATTTTCTGCACTTCGGAGAGCATCTTAAGATGTGGTCACAACTGTTATCGACAGAAGACAGTTGTTCAACTAAGTCGACAGCGATGACGACTTGAAAATTCCGGTATGCTCTAAATCATTTCGATTGAAAGGAGACACATATCCTTGGGGTAAGTATGGCAGTAGATCCGGGATTAGAAAACCCGGCACACCATTATGCCATGCAGCTTGTTCAGCCTTTTATTTATTTATTCGAAAAACATACAGCTAACAAATAAAAACATAACACTGCTAAGTAAAATACAATTAGCCAATTCATAGTTTTCACATATAAGTTATAGGCAAATATGTAAACCAGTAGAGTCACCAAATTATAAAAAGATAGTAAAAAAAGTTAAGTAAAAATTTAAAAAATTTAAAGAGCACACTTTTTTTAAATTAAAGTTGTCGGACAAATTACACAGCGCCACCTAGCCCCAAAGTAAGCGAAGCTTGTGTTATGGGTACTAGACAACTGATAAACATACGTAAATACATTTTTTTTTTGCGAATACATACTTATAATACATAGAAAATACCCAGACCAAGACAAACAAACATGTTCATGCACACAAATGTTTGTACTGTGTGGGAATCGAACCCACGAGCGTTGGTGTCAAAGTAGCGTAACAACGCGTTTCACCACTGCGCCACCGAGCTCGTCAAAGAGAGAAGCTCGAGAAAGAGAGTTTATTCTTGTAGTAATAAAAATTACTAGTCACCTAAGGTGCAAAAGAAAGCGCTGTTAGATCGTGTAAACGTCAACTTCCGGATATTTATCCGCCAGCCGATTAAGTAGCCTGCTTGCTCTGCAGATAAAAGAATTTTGGCGATAATTCGTGTTACATGAAGGAATATAAAATGGGTGGTATTTTCTAAGTTGTCTGAACGGAACGTTTAATTTGATCTCATCGAGTAATTGAGGACAGTATATTTTATTAGTTAGTATCTTATTAAAGAAAACTATGTCAGAAACATTTCTCCGCATTTCGAGTGGAGTGTAAATGATACCTATTACACCTTGCGTTGTAATCAGGAAGACACTGACTAGATCTATATTGTAAGTAATTTAAAAATCTCTTCTGAATTTGTTCCAATCTATTTTTATATACATCGTACATCGGACATCGTACATCGTTTGTAGTAGTCTTTCGTTGCTCTTCCTGATTAAAAATCGCTGCAAGCTTCTAATCTGCACTGTGCCATTTAGAACTGAACCTTAACTCTATGAATACTTAGCATCAACTTTGACCCTCAACGTACAAAATGTACAAATAGGACTTCACGCTGCCCTTACAGATCAGGAAAATTGAATAAAATTTAATTTAATGTATAATCTTCTTCAATAAGAAGTATTTTTGGCGACGAGATGAGTACTTCTAAATTATTCACTTGGTCTTCAGCCCAAGAATCTACACTACAAGAAATTACATTGTCAGCAGATTCATCTCAAGTGGAATCTATTCGTGCTCTGCAACAACCATTGAAGTAAGATACTGCTGTCGAGTAATTTGATCTAACCTGCTGAGTGTCCTTTCACCAAACACACAGCAGGATATGGTGACAGAAGCCCTTTTGAAAAATAATGCCTGAGTCTATTAAGTATACTACTCTCATAGCTAATTTAGGACCTAGAATGATGCCAGATGTAGTTTCTGGAACTCCAGCACTACTTGCCAATAGTATCAAAATTTCCCATTCTTTAACATTATGCACCAATGGTATCTTTCATACAAAGCATCTGCTTACAGATAAATCTTGTATTTCTGCCGATTTTTGAAGTGAAAACTTCTTTAGTGGCGTTGTGCACTTTGCAGAATGAGCAAAAAATGTTAAACTCGCGTCAGGACACGTGACCCTGACTTGACTTTGGTGAGAATTAGAACTTAAGTTCGTTGCAGCAGTAAAACATTAGTTACCTCTAATTAAACAATTAAAACATAAAGCGCTAGATCGTTCACAGGGCATTATTTTCTCGCGACCAAAACGTTGTAAGCGCCATGAAATTCTTGGCGCAACAACAGCGATGTTGATAAACTACGTTGAACGAAACGCGTAACGTTTCGTTCAACGTAGTTTAAGCGGTTAGTGGTTTAAGCGGC
Organism: Pyralis farinalis; assembly: GCA_947507595.1. Classification (NCBI taxonomy): domain Eukaryota; kingdom Metazoa; phylum Arthropoda; class Insecta; order Lepidoptera; family Pyralidae; genus Pyralis; species Pyralis farinalis. The sequence continues at coordinate 25,667,427 of OX382278.1, forward strand.
GCAGGGCGCTTACGCGAGAGTGCGTGTGTGTTTGTTGTATTATAGCCTGCTACGTGTATCCACGGATGGTGACTGCTGATGGCTCGAGATAGTACTTTTATATCTATACTGATAAATAAAGCAATTCGTGCGAAATTATTCTCTAACCATTCCAAAATATTCAAAAATGCACAACGTTAATGTTCAAGTTTTCACTTTTGCCGGCACTCCCGGAGTGCAACCCGTTTTTTTTTTTAACGTACGTTGGAAGATATACAAGCATACGGCCCACCAGATAGATGTAAAGCGGGTAGCGTAGCCTATTAACGCTTGCGATATATTAAGTATCACTCGCGCGATGCCTCTTCTGCTGCTTACACAGCAACTTGTTGGGAGCTTACTGGTGACCTCACTCACACGCAGGAACACAACAACCCTCTAGGGAGTTGTTATTTGGCTGCGGTTTTCTGTGAGGTGGAGGTACTTACCCAGACGGGCTGCTATGATGCGCCCTACCTCTCTTAAAATGATGATATCCTAATAGCTGCAGCATGTTCGTCCGTGCATATCCCGGTGTCCAGTGGGAACCATTTTTCTACATTGTGTCTTTGTCCTTGGCTTCTAAGAGTCGTATTGTGGTGTCAAGTAGCCTTCCTCAAGAATTAAGCTATCAAATGCAAAAATATTTTTTCAAATCCGACTGTTAGTTTTAAAGATTAATGGTCTCAAATATACTCTTCCGCTAAATTATATATATTTGCGGATCATGTCTACAGTTTTCTAAAAGGTTGGCAGAACCGTAGCCCTACCATAGTCGTAGCAATTCTTCTGAATTCGGAATTAAATAAAATGGCTTCTTACATTATTTTCCACATTTCGTGGTTCATAGAATTAACAAACAGTTATATTTTCTAAAATTGCACCTGTTGTAGTTTTTTATTTTTCGATAGTTGTTTTTCTATTTTTCGATATTTTAAATTCATATGGTATATGGCCAGGGCCACGAACCAGACTCAGGTACCGATATTAAACACGATATCTCGCAAACTAATTGACCTATCACGATGAAAATTGGCAAGTAGGTATTAGGTAAGCTAAAAACAGATTTTTGCAAATATTCAAAAGGAGGAACAGGTAATAATAAACTTTCAATGAAAAATTTTGCTTTCAGCTGAAATTTTGCACATAAATCCTCTACGATGTAGAGAAGGTACAATTAAGGTCGATTTTTTTCAAACAAAGATATAAGATAAATTGTCATGTTTTTCACTCACGTTTTCAGAAACACCATTCCTATATAAAATCTATATGTTTGTCTGTGTGTTTGTCTGTCGCTTTTTTCGAATATTCGAATTTTGACTTTAGATTCGGATTCAGCATAAAAAAAGTAGAATATGAATGGTTCAGGAACACCGTTCCTGAGATAGGAAATGGTCAAAATGGCCGAGAAATTTAAAAAAAAATGTATTATTATATAATTGACGAGACAGGTGTTCCTCTGGCAATGCAAGCTTGCGCATTCTCAACTGGTTTAAAATAAAACCTTCTTGCAATTTACTCATTTTCGTAGTTTAATTTTTTTGTACGATTCACCATCTTTTGTAATATTAACATTTCCACGGGATATCCTGCTGTTAGCCTCTCTAATGAAATGGCAAGGGATCCACCAGTACTCGTATATAATTCAGTTCTACAACTACTAACAAGTCATAAATGCAGACACAGCGTATAATTTAACGTATTACTTTGAATGCGTTAAGTATTTTAGATTTGCCGCCAAAGAAAACCGCATTTCATCGTCTGCATTCACTCCAGCTCTATTACTATGCACGCCGGCGTTTGGGATTATTCTGCATTCAACTGCAGTCGCTATTAAGCATGCAGCCCGTCTGATAGTTAGCAATTATTTTAGCGTATAGAGAATTTTGTACTAAAAAATATTTTCCATGTTATAATATAACATATGTATGCTGATATAAAGTGGTTATGATAATTTGTAAAAGATAAAAGAAATATATAAAAAGAGTATGTATTATACTCAAATATTTAATGAAAAGGTTAATAAATGTCACTCAATCTTCGTATTTTATATTGAATTATATTTAATATTAATTGGATATAAGAAAATAATAAAAACCTGTTATGAATTAGTTTTCTTGTTATTAATCTAAGCATAAATTATTACAATTCTCTTTTGGGGCCAGGTGTGGATACCAGATTAAAATACCTTTCGGATTCTGATTACGATACATACATTCTCGACAATGAACATCGTTGTCTCCTACTGGTGTGACAAACGAGCGGCGACAAACTGCCATACCGTAGCATTTTTAAGGTAAAGAAATTGCGACCGTATATTTATTGTGTGTTTTAATCACTAACCTTAACAGGTTTTCTTTTTTAAAACTAACGGGTGATTTTTTATGAGTTAAGTTTTTCAGGTTGGCAGCACTGGTTGGTAATGGCGCTAAACGTCATCTGTCAAAGTGAAAAGTGTTCAATAGACTCTGCCATTTCATCATGGAAAGACTTAAAGACTTAAAACGAGCAACGATTGCAAATCGTTGAAATTTATTATCAAAATTCGTGCTCTGTGAAAAATGTGCATCGTTTGTTACAACCATTTTATGGTCGTCATAATCGACCTGGTGAATCAACAATTCGTGCTGTTATCACCAAATTTCACGCCAAATTTACTTTGTTGGACATAAAACCATCGACTGGCATGCGTAGAGTGCGTTTCGAAGAGAATATTGCAGTCGTAGCGACCAGTGTTAATGAGGATCGAAAATGTCAATTCGTCGCCGTTCTCAGCAATTGGGCATGTGTTACTCAACCACATGGAAAATTTTACGACTTTTTTTTGCCCCAATTCGCTGAGTTGAACTTGGTTGACATGTGGTTTCATCAAGACGGTGCCACATGCCACACAGCTCGTGAAATGCGATCTGCCCACGTCGATGCGAAATATTATTAAAGGCGGTGGGAGCAACCACGCATCGCGCAACGCCAAGTGCAGGGTTTCGACGAGAGCTGAGTGAGAGGGAAATATGCGCATAGAATATTAAAAATAGATTAGGTCAATGATAAACCTCATCTAGGATGAATAGAACCTAGCATGGAACCTAGGTCAGCTGTTTAAAATATTTTAAAATGGGTTATATTGCTTTAGCCTTTTTTTATCATCATCCTGTTTACTATGGCGGAAGACTTTTGAAAGTTGCAAAAAAAAGATATAATGGCCATATAATAAAAAAATATCAGGATATATCAAAAATAAAAACCTGTGTCTTTATGCTTATTGATTATTATTTATTATTATTATGAAGAGATAAATTGGCATATATATATATATATATAATAATAATAATCCTTTATTTCGGACACTGAATATCCATACATTAATACATTAGGTCTAAAGACAATATGTCAATGTAAATTAATAATTATAAATATAACACTTCTGACAGTCAGCCAGGCAGCTGTTCGCACCCAACTTTTATATGTTGAGGTCGTCACAAGCCTTTCCGCCAGACTGCTAATAATAGCATTCTTACACTTGGCAACTCTGAACATAAATGACGCTATCCTTTTTCTTTGAATGGCATTAAACGTATCAACTCGTGCCTCTGTAAACATATCCGAGGCGCTACAAAATCGTCTATATGATGGTCAAGATATATCAAGGGTAGCACAGTGATAGCTCGGTGAATAAAGAATCCGCTTATTATCCTAAAGATTTATGTACATATTGGTAATTATCCCTTGCTCGGTGGTGAAAGAAACCATCATGAGGTAACCTGCACGTCGAAGATATTATATTTCGAAAGGTGTGTGACCTAACCAAGAAAGGTCTCATTTTCCCTCTGAGGTATGAAGGTCAGACAGCAGTCACTATATGTAAAAATCAGTATGTTTGCTTAGCCTTTAGGCTTGGATAGTGGAATCCGCTACTCCTAATAGATTAAGAGATGCGATAATGCCAGGAAAAAGAAGATGCGGTGATCAAGATATGCCTAGATGCTTTCAGTATGACAGACTAAGTAGACGAAAAACAACTCCCATGACGTAGGCTTTGACTCTAAAGACATACACTTACACTCATGAAGGAAATGACTAATGGACAATCGATGACATGATTTTGCGTAGTGAATAAGCTCTAGGTTACGCGCAGCCCTTATTCGCTATTTAACGTATCAACATGGCGCCTCTTATCGGCTTATTGGTTAAAATATCCTCCCATTGGGCAGTAGGTTCGAATCGCTGAGATATTAAGGCGAGTTTTGGTGAGTGAGATGATTTGGACATATAGAAAGACTAAATGATAAGAGAGTCACAAAAAAAGTGTATCGAGCAAGAGTGAATGGTGTTATTGACAGGGGCCTCCCTAGACGCAGACATGTAGGTCAAATTGGGGATGTCCTGAAAAACGGCCAAATCAAAAGCACCCAAAACCGGAGAGGTTGATGAGTGTGGAAGAAGCGAGATAGGTATGGTATGGATCGGTGTACTTTGCGTTACCATAATTTGTGCCTATCCCAATGGGAGACAGGCGTGATGATTTGTATGCATGTTGGTGAGTGACCAGCTCGGTGGCTCAGTCGTGAATGACGCGACTTTGACACCAACGCTCGTGGGTTCGATTCCCATACAAGGCAAACATTTGTGTGCATGAACATGTCTGTTTGTCTTGGTCTTCATGTTTTAAGAGAGGTAGGGCGCATAAAAGCAGCTCGTCTGGGGAAGTACCTTCACCTCACAGAAAACCGCAGCCTAATAGCAACTCCCTAGAGGGTTGTTGTGTTCCTGCGTGTGAGTGAAGTCACCAGTATGCTCCCAAGCAGTTGCTGAGTAAGCAGTAGAGGAGGCATCACAAGCATTAATAGGCTACGGTAGCCACTTTACATCAGGTGGGCCGTATGCAAACATTTGTGTGCATGAACATGTCATTTGTCTTAGTCTGAGCGTGTTTAAGAGGTAAGGCGCATCAAAAGTAGTACCTCCACCTCACAGAAAACCACAGCCAAATAACAACTTCCTAGATGGTTGTTGTGTTCCTACCTATGAGTGTGGTATCACAAGTAATACTTAATGTATTGCAAACGTTTATATGCAACGGTAACTGTTTTATATCAGGTGGGCCGTATGCTTGTATGCCTCCCGACGTAGTATAAAAAAAAGTGCGGTCTATATACGTCGACAAGTGTTTTATTAATTTGTGATTGTAACATATAGATGTTAAAAATAGATTCTAATTTTTAAAATAGGTTATACTGATTGGAATATTCTTGTGAATTTCCAACATGTACCATTTGAATAATGCCACCTCTGTCGATACGTGCCGATTTAATACACTCATAAGCCCTGAAAGGAAATAAAAATGGATTGTCATTTCGAATGTGAGCTTTATTCGATTAAACTGCGAGATCTCGGTGTCGATTTGTGCTCTACTGTTTTTGAATACCAAATGAGCAATGTTTGTGACCGGCGTTCGTAAACTGGTCGCGCTCAAAGAGGTATTACGCGGAATTCCCTAACGGACCACTATATGGAGATACGTTTTAACGAGTTAATTTATAGAATACGAGACATTTATTTCGATAGCATCAACGTATATTGAAGTTATTTTTTTTATTTTTCATTTAATTTTGGGACTTTGACCTCAAAGGCATATTTTTTTATACAACTTTGCATTTATATACGGTCTCCCTGATGAAAAGTGGCTAGGGTAGCCTATGATCGCTTGTTATACAGGTAGTATCGTGCACGCGTTACCATACCTGCTGCTAAAACAACTCCTTAGGAGCTTAAGTGTAATCTCACTCACTCGCAGGAGTACAACAACCCTCTAGGGAGTTGATACTCGTATTTGGCTGCGGTTTTCTGTGTGGTGGGGGCACTTCCCTAGTCGAACTACTTTGATGCACCTTATTTCTCTTAAGAAACACGCAGACTAAGACAAATAGACATGTTCATGCACACAACTGTTTGTTCTGTGCAGGAATCGAACCCACGAGCGTTGATGTCAAAGCATCGTTACTAAGCACTGCGCCACCGACCTCGTGGAGAACTTTGCTATTTAAATTTCCTCCGAACCGTTCAAGCATTAGTGCTGATTCGTCATGGTAGTTGTCCAGCTAATTTACCAATTTCCTATAGAAATAGTATTTTACATAGTACTGTCTTGATTGCTTTGCAGCGTCCGTGGTCGCAGGAAGACTGTCTTCCTGCGACCACGGATGCTGCAAAGCGTTCGAAACGTCAGGTTCAACAAAATGAATAAAACACGCGATACTTCCGTTAATAATTGTTTAATTCAATAGTATTTTACATATAGTCAAAGTTATTTTTGAATTAAGAAAAGTTAAGTACAAATTTCCTCAATCTAAAACCCTCATCTTGCTCTAAAGAAAATAAGCGACGAAACATTGGTAGACTCGAGAAAACAATATAAAAAGGCCCACTGAGACTTTATGAAGTGGAATGTCAACAGAGTACATTATTTTCTGAAAACGCGAAAATACCCTTTCAGTTTACGACTTACAATTTGTTATAATAGCAGAAGGCTAAATGACTCGATAGGAAATAAAATTCAATTGTCGAAACAAGATTCCGTAGAAAACAAAAATTCACTTCTCGCCATCTTCAGCTAAGTTCAACTTAAGGAAGGAACAGTCTAAAAATCCTTAGTCGATGTCATAATATTTTCTATATCTATAAGTGCACGCCAAGTTCCTTGTGGGGTAGTGTAACTGTATACTATCGTTTTGTTTACAGTGTTAGTAAGAGGTATGACGAGCTCGGTGGCTCAGTGCTCGTGCATGACGCGACTTTGACACCAACGCTCGTGGGTTCGATCCCCACACAAGACAAACATTTGTGTGCATGAACATGTCTGTTTGTCTTAGCCTGGATGTTTGAAGAGAGGTAGGGCGCATCAAAGCAACCCGTTTGGGGAAGTACCTACACCTCATTGAAAATGCAGCCAAATAACAACTCCCTAGCGGGTTGTTGTGTTCCTGTGTGTGAGTGAGGTCACCAGTAAACTCCTAAGGAGTTGCTGTATAAGCAGCAGAGGAGGCATCGCGCGAGTGATACTTAATATATTACAGGTGGGCCGTATGCTTGAATACCTCCCAACGTTATATAAAAAGGTAAATGGATGGGGAACAAACACACATACCTTTATTTTAAACTTGGTAAATGGTGACTCCATAAGAATAGTTGTTATAGCCATACTTCCCACGAGTTTACGCTTCCTAGTAGAAGCCTAATAAATTAACAAATTTATTTGTGCTGCACAGTATGGTTTATAAAAGAAACTAGGGAACTTAAAAGCATGTTCAGTTGGAGTCAGACGATGGGCAGGGCAGAGAGAAGTTAGCCCGGAACTAGACTTTTGGAATAGGGAGGCGAGGTCGTAGGGAGGCGATAGGGAGGTGTGTTGTGTTTAAGGTCAGGGGTTGTGATGCACGGTTTGTGGAATAATTAGTGATTTAACAACAGATTCGGTAATGAGTTTCGCGTAAGTTTTAATTAGAGTCAAGTTTTATATCGGTTGATATTATATGCTTTGTTAAAATTTTAAATTAAAAATTAGACTAGAAATGTGCTAGAATTCCTATATACGATGTTTTGTCTGGTAAAAGTTTTTAGGTCCAGAGCTGCTGACTTCGGCACCAGATCTCTCGGCTCTTGATCACTTGACTTGCCTATGACATTTCATTCATAATGTTATTTTATACAACGTCGAAAGGCATACAAGTGTACAGCTCACCGGATGTAAAGCGGTTACCGTAGCCTATGATCGCCTGCAATATATAATGTATCGTTCGGGTGATTCCACCTCTGCTGCTAACACAGCAACTCCTTAGGAGGTTACTGGTGACCTCTAGAGTTTTTATTTGCATGGGGTTTTCTGTGAGGTTACTTACTTCACCAGACGGGCTACCGTCTGATTAAACACAACTAATTTTGTCATGGCAGGGGAGTATTGTTTTTCCGCGATTCCTTCGGCCTCTACTTTCGGATAGCATTGTTTCATCATTCTTTCATTATGCATTGTTTCTACATGTCCGAACCAACAGTACACGCCTTACCAAACACAAATAAAGTAGTTTATATCAAGTTATTTGAAGAGGTTCTTAATAATCCGATTATCAAACTATATCATTGCTTCGTTGATATTTATGTCAGCAAACTTCCATCTCGCTCCGAAACTTGGTAATAGCTGAAAAAATAAATTACAAAATACACATATTTGTTTTTTTTCATATTTGTTTCGCAACTCGCTTTCAGTAAGTAAATATTTTTCTGCGCAAAAATCAAAACAAGTTACAACCACATGCTTTAAATAAATTTTACTTTTTGGTCCATAATTTTTGCGATTGCAAATGAACCGCGGTAGAAAGTTTCATACGCGGTTGAATTTTGAAACACTCGTTAGTTCAGATATGTTGATCACACATACACTATTCATATATAAAATGTACTAGCTAGCGACCATGCTTCGCCTGCGTTAACTTTTTTTGCTACTGAGGTCACACCAAGTCCCTTGAGTAGTATGCAGAGAGGACCGAGCGTAGTTAGACGCGGTTCTTACACACCTCATTCGCTTGTTTAACATTCATTGCTCTATTCTTGCATGCTCGCCGGTTCCTATGGCTCCTGACATCAATTTCTAATAAGAGATAACTAATTTGGTAATGGTGAGTCTTGCTCTTCCTTTGTTCCTATATCCTTCCACTTTCGCATTATATATCTTACATATGAAAAAAATGAAAATGAAAAAATATTTATTTTACATTAATCACACACACATAGAGTCTTAAAGCTATGGATCCACACACTAGGCATGCCAGCCTGTAAACCTGTATATATGTCACGTTATTGTTGGTCTGGGATGATTTTAAGATCTCGCTGAAAACACACAAAGATGATGTGTTAGCAGCAGGAGTGGTATCTTACCCTCAATCCTTACTGTACTGCCAGCGTTCATAAGCTTCGGTAACCACATTTCATCAGGTGGGTGGTTAGCTTGTAGGCCTCCCGACGTTGCATACTAAAATATGATGTGCGTAACAATAGCATGCACAGCAGCAAGATATAGAAGCTTGTCCAATCTGAAGTGTTGTACTTCAGACTACAGAATGACTATGAGTTATTATCGCAAATTGCGAGATATAAATGATTTTTTTGCTTTGTCGATGGCACGTCTATACTCGGCTAATGCGCGTTAACTACATTACTCGGCATAGCTACACCACTCGCACATCTCTAGCTCACATCCTTAGCTCTCATCCTTAGCCCACAACCTTAGCTCTTATTCCTTGACCACACCCTTAGCTCTCATCACCAGCTTAAATCATTAGCTCTCATCCCTTGCTCCCATCCTTAGCTCTCGTCCCTAGCTCACCTTAGCACGTATCCTTCCATACACATCACAACACATACTTAGCTACACAGCTTCGCACGTCTCTAGTGGAAAAGGAGCATTTGTAATTACTACCAAAGGCTTAAGTGCGCAAGTTAACTTATTGTCATATCTCTTTCCATCACAAGCAAACTCATCTTTGATAGCATCAAAGTTAAACCACTTACATAACTAAAGTTAGATTTCCACGAAGTTCCAAAATTCGATCGAATTCAATGGCGGCTAATAATAATTAAAGTTTATCAAAAGACAGGATTTATGGGTCTAACTTCGCCGACAAAATCACTTGATACAAATCACAAAACTCGAGCACGTCCGAGAATTGTAACTAGCCTCTCTCCTATCAAGAGAACATTCGTACCGTATCTATAATCGTTCAGAAACTTCTCCAATGCCAAACAGTTATTATACTCAGTACAAATCACTTTTACGCACAGATTAACTTTTATCTCCGAGTGGCAAAGTTGAATTTCAATTGCGCTGTGGTTGTAATAAGTTGGTGTTAATAATTGTTAGGGCTCTAATGTTAATTACATTGTCATCCGGGCAAGCTGCCGTGCTAAGCTATGTATAATCGAGTGAACAGACGAATTAGTGCGCGTATCCGAACGGTCCGCCATTTTGAATGATAGTTCTAATTGTGGAGTTTCAAAATGGATGCCACTCCTAGTTTATGAGACTCACGAAATTTCAGTTTCATAAAGTGAAAACCATAAAAATGTCTCACTTTAAATGAATACGCGGGTTAAGTAACTTTCACCGCACCCTGTCTATGGTCGGGTTTTCTATTTCGAGCGTCTCCGTTCTCAGAGAATACACTAATCCGTCGTTATCGATAGATGACAGTCGTTAAGCCGAGTCAATGGTATTCGAGCGGCTTGAAAACACTGACCCGCCAATCCGCAGTTGACCAGCGTAGCAGAGTATGCTCTAAACCCTTTTGGTTGAACGGAGATCCGTGTCCCTGCAGTGTGATGAGTAAGGGTTGGTGTGATGGTGGATGTGGTGACTACTTACATCCACAATGACCGTATCGTTGTGGATGTAAGTAGTCTCGCCATAAATACTGTTACTTAGAAACTTTTCTTGTTTCAATTCTTTAATTATTTTAAATTTGGAACATCTTTATTATGTTAAAAACTTCTTTCGGACTTCTTCCCGCGCTTTTGACGAGTGACATTGTTGTTATACTTGAAATTTTTACAATTCAGTATAAAATTAGTTTTGTGTGACAATTTCGATAGTATTTTGTAACATAAGTGCTAGTGAAATTATACAGTAATGAAAAAACTCAAATATAACACGTTTATGTACTTTTTGGAAGACGTGAATAAGTTCATCAAGAACACCTTGTAAAAATCACTATCGTTTTACGGGTGGTATTTAAACTGGGTTGATTGGGTCTAGGTACCCTTCCCAAATATTTTTTCAGCACAGTTCCTGAAGCTGGAATATAGAATTAAGATTTTCAAATGGTCCTATACTGAAGACTTTGACACTGGCATAAAGTAGCAACACTATTGCCATATATATTAAAAAAAAAACTTCTTTCGATTTCCTGCCATTTTACATATTTTTTTCGTGTTTATAAATCAAATTACACTATGGAATGGGATGTTAAAGAAAATAGGATTGCAGTGATTGCCTTGCATATAGTGGGTATGGAGCCATCAGTCATATTCGAGACACTTCAATAGCTTTGTATCAAGGAGTCACGAAGCTTCGTATCAAGTATCAAGGAGTCATAAGACTTCAGCCAAAGTGTTTCAAAATACCTATTGTGAAACCTCTCTGCAATACACTTTTCAAAAATGTACCGTGGATTTTCCTGCAGGACTATCCACCTGGTCACAATGCATGAACTACCCAAGCTTGGCTCGAAACCAACGTCCCGGACAATATAAGAGCTGAAAACTAGCCCTCGTCTAGCCCAGATCTGATTAGACTACATATTACGGTCAGTTTTAGAGGACATGGCCTGCTCGACACGCCGACATTGTGTCTCCTAAGAAATCTCTGGACAATTAGTGGCTCCTATTCCCATGGAAACAGTGCGTAAATTCATAGAGTAAAGGCCTGTATCAAAGTCAAAGGTGGCCATTTCGAATAGAATCATTTTATTTTTTCCTGGAACTTATAGATACGAGTACATACAAGTTTTATTAAGATTACATCTTACTGATATTATAAATGCGAAAGTTTGTATGAATGGATGGATGTTTGTTGCTCTCTCACGCTTAAACGGCTGAACGGATTTGAATGAAATTTGGCACGTAGATAGATTATGATCTGGATTAACACATAGGCTACGTTATTTGACTCCACGCGGGCGGAGCCGCGGGCAGCAGCTAGTTACTTTATAAAAAAATAAATGCATATTCATTTGTGACAGCACTTATGGCCGGACTAAACCTTAAATATTTATTACTACTATTATATTCATGTATCAAAAGTGCAGTGCTATAATGAGTGATAGTTAATTTAAATATGGTATATATTTAAATTAACTATCACTCATTATAGCACTGCACTTTTGATACATGAATATAATTTCATTGACGCACCTTCTATAAAACATCACGGGAAGGGAGTCCATGAACTCATTAAGGGCAGAACTTTTTACACCACATCAGGATTTTTTTATTTGGCTGCGGTTTTCTGGGAGGTGGAGGTACCCGGTTCCCCAGACGCGCTGCTTTGATGTGATCTACTTCTCTTAAAACCACCAATACCAAGGCAAACAGAATTGTTCATGTACACAATAGTTTGTCCCGTGTGGGAATCGAACGTACAAGCGTTGGTGCCAAAGTAGCGTTATTAAATTTTATGAGAGGTAGAGCGCATCAAAGCAGCCCGTCTGGGGAAGTACCTCCACCTCACAGAAAGTTGTTGTGTTTCTGCGTGTGTGCGATGACCACCAGGAAGCTCCTAAGCAGTTGCAGTGTTAACAGGAGAGGTGGATTCCCGCGAGTGATAATTTATTTGGTTGCAACCGTTATATGCTACGGTTACCGATTTAGGTCAGGTGGGTGGTATTCTTGTATGCCTAAGGGCTCGCTCGAGGAGCTCGAGTGATGTTTTTAAGGACCAAGTCATGCGGCGCTCGGTTCAGTCTGCTTACCCCGCAAGGGACTTGGCGTGAAGTGATATAGATAAATTTTATTAATCGCAGAAATGTTCAGCTTTCCGGGCGGAACCCCGGCATAACCTACTTATAAAGATAGGTATGATAAATACCAACGCAATGAGTGCTGTCCAATTCATACATTAATTACATATTCGTCATAATTTCATTATTAACTGTCACAATCAACGTGTTTGTTTGTACGTTGAATAAAATGTCCGTAGTATTTAAAGTTCTTTTTATACAGCCTCGGGTGCACAAACCAAAAAACCACTTGATCGTTAATATTGACCAATGGGAGGATTTATTTATATATATTAACCAATAAGCTGATAGGTGACGTAATATTCATCCGTACATCATCATATACCGCTTGTAGTATAGAACTGAACTTAAATATCATTTTCAGATTGACATTATGTTTATGTATGTGTAAGTATGTCTATGTATACTACCGTATGTATTATACAGTTATTATGTATGTAATGTTTATGTATGTATATTTACTGTGTGGAGTAATTTTAATTAAGAATTTAAATAATTTGCTTTTTCCTTTGTGTACCGATTTCCTGAATATGTTCTCATCCATAAGGTTGTGTGGTAGAGAATGCTATTAGCATTAAGTCCGCCTTTATACCCTATATATGTGGTAAACAACGCAAGACCTTGGGGATATTAAATAAATAAATACAGCTTGTGTACAGCTTATTGTGCTACTTACGATGACACCATTTTCTGATAAGAGACAATTATTTTGGTCGTGGTAGGTATGTCTCGACTTTTCTCGGCTCCTACTACCTTCTTTTTTTTATACTACTAAGGTGGAAAACTAGCGTACGGTCTGCCTGATGGTAAGCAGTTACCGTAGTATGGACATTTGCAACACCACGGGTATCACTCGTGCGTTGCATTCTGCTTTCGCTTTGTATCTGTTTCATCATACCATTCTCTAGAATTCTTCCTATATGTGCGAACTAACAGAGCATGCCCCTTCTTATTTATTAAAAAAATAATATTCTTAATTTTCCAATGCTCTTGCATTGGAAAATTAAGAATATTATTTTTTTAATAAATATTTGGGGATATTTTAATTTACCATCATGTCCGAAATGCCAATTGGCGAAGAAGAACTGCTGAAAAAACTCTACTGCTACACCAACCTTAACTCATCCCGCAGCATGGACACTGGTCTCCCTTCAACCGAGGGGTTTTAGAGCATACTCCACCATGCAGCTGATCTGCGTATGTTAGGAGGCCAGTGTTAGAAGCTGCCCGAAGGCCACTGACTTAACGACTGTTATCTATTGATAACAGTTGGGACCGACGGCTTAATGTGCCCATCGAAGCACGGAGGTAAATAAACTCATCAATAGACAGGCTGCGATTGACGTTACTTAACCTTCTTCTTCTTCCAAGCGTCATCCCGTTTCCTAATCCATTGAGATTGACGGGGTCCGCCGTCTAAGCCTAAAGATTTGACGAAAATACCGATTTTTACACATATATATCCCCATAATTCAGAGGGAAAATCAGACCTTTTTCCTAGATTAAGTCACACGTATAGCGATATATAAATTCTTGGATTTGAGGGTTTCCTCCATAGTTTTCCATCACACAACACCATCGAGCTCTCAGAAAAAGGATTTTTTTATACAACGTCGGGAGGCATACAAGCATACGGCCCACCTGATGTAAAGCAGTTACCGTAGCCTATTAACGCTTGTAATATATCACATGCGCGATGCCTCCTCTGCTGCTTACAAAGTAACTCCTTAGGAGCTTACTGGTGAACTCACTCACACGCAGGAACACAACCCTCTAGGGAGTTGTTATTTTGGCTGCGGTTTTCCGTGAGGTGGAGATACTTCCCCAGACGAGCTGCTTTGATACGCCCTACCCCTCTTAAAACATCCAGACCAAGACAAACAGACATGTTGTTGCACACAAATGTTTGTCTTGTGTGGAAATCGAACCCACGAGCGTTAGTGTCGAAGTCGCGTCATTCACGACTGAGCCACCGAGCTCTCAGGAAAAGGTTCGTCAATATTAAGACATTATGAAGTTAGTATATCGGTACAATAATAAATCGATGGTAAAATTAAGTGGCGTGGTTCCCGTCGATTAGGTATTCATCAACTGTTATATAAAAAACTCTCTTCTTTAACATTCATTGCTCTTTTCATGGGCTATATACAATACAAATATTATTTATTGCACCAAATTAAAATTGTAAACAAATATACTTATAAACTATAGTACAATTAGGCGGTCTTATCGCTAAGCAATCTCTTCCAGACAACCTGAAGATAAGAGAAAACTATTATCTTGTTATAATACAGGTAGGTGGTGCAGAGCAAACCATATGAATATATAAAAGGTTATACAAATGATATAATTACGCGATACTTGAAAATATTTTCTCGCTAAGAAAGAATATTTTAAGAAGTTTATCACATAATTGGATACAATTTCCAACAATAGATCTCCCACTCTTAGCAACCCGATGTACCTTCATACGCATCTTATTCTTGTAAGAATTTCACTGATTCGAATATATTATATTTTCACAAGCATACATATTTTTTTACAAGTATACATATGCCTTTTTATTAACCTTCTATTAAACATACATATGCTTGTGAAAATATAATATAATAATATTCGAAACGATGCCGACAGCTACTTTTTATAACCGCACCGCTCGCCGACGGCGGGGAGTTCACTCTCACACACTGGAACTGCAATGATCGCGTACTGTGCGGTTCCAGAGAAGTTTTCTTCCGAGGACTCTCAAGCTGTGGAATGAACTCCCAGCCAAGGTTTTTCCAAGGGACTACAGCATGGAGTTCTTCAAGAAATGCGTGAAGAGGTTTTTAGAGGGTCGGCAACACATGAGTGACACCCCTGTTGTTGGAAATATCCATAGGCTACGGTGACTGTTTACTATCAGGCAGGCCGTATGCTTGATTATCACCTTAGTGGTATAAAATATATATATATATATATATATATATATAAAAATATATATCGATTCAGTGAAATTTAGTAACAGCGAGGATATCAATTTCTCACAACTGTACGATTTCTGGATGCCATGTTGTAAATAGAATGAATGACTCTTTTTTCAAAAGCAGCCCATCTGTGGAAGTACCTCCTCCTCACAGAAAACCGGAGCCAAATAACAATTTTCTAGAGGGCTGTTGTGTTCCTGCGTGCGAGTGAGATCACCAGTAAGCTCCTAAGGAGTGGTTGTGTTAGTAGCAGAGGTGGCATCGCGCGAGTGTTACTTAATGTATTCATTGGCTACGGTAACCGCTTTATATCAGTTGGACCGTATGCCTACCGATATAGGAGCCGAGGAAGAGTTATGTACCATGACCACATTGATTGTGTTTTATCAGGAAGCCTTAGAAACCGGCGAGCATATATGAGAAAAGCTATGAATGTTGAAGAAGTGAATGAAGTGTGTAAGAAACGTTACGTGGCGCTTGGTCCTCTCTGCTTACACCGCAAGGGATTTGGCGTGAAGTTATACATATTTAGAAAAAATGATTTAATGTCAGCGGCGTTTCTTCACGACGGTATACTGTATAACATAATGCTGTGAAAGTAGCTGAAAAAACATAGGCGCTCATTAACCATTCACGTCAGTTTTTTTATACCACTAAGTTATCAATCAAGCGTACGGTCTACCAGATGGTAAGCAATTACCGTAGCCTATAGACATTTGCAACACCCGTGGTGTCACTCATGCGTTGCCGACCCTTTAACTATAATGACTACGTATGCCGCGAAGCGGAGCTCACCGGTAAATTAATTTATGCCTAAGCCCCACTTCTGCAACTTCAAGAAATAAAGTACAACTAAAAAATCTTATTTATTACTCAATTAGAACTTGATTACAACAGTACATAATCATGATAGACAAAATTTGATAATGTTGATTTCGGCTGAATTGTATGAAACATTTTAGCTACAATATCCTCATTCCTTTGCAATCAAATCATTATTATATCATACAGCATAGCTCAGTAATAGAACAGAGATAGCCCAGTGGCAAAAAGAACATTAAAGATTGGTCTGGTATGTATTCTTCTGGTATGTATCTGGCATGTACCGCTAAATTTGTATTTGTAATTATCACTTGTTCAGCGACAAAGGTAAACTTCGTGAGGAAAAACTTCTTGGTCTTGAAAGACGTGTCAGGTGAACTAAGAAAGGTCTAGTTATCCCTCTGGATTGTAGAGGGCTGACGAGTCGCTCCAAGTCCAAATATATTCGCTAAATCCTTAAGCTTAAATAAGGTTAGGCTTAGGTAGGTAGGTAGTACAAACCCTGTCAATCATAATAGATAGCTAATACATTCAGGCGTAACTTTGCGTAAGTCTTTACAGGCAATTTGATCTGAACTATTTTGTGTGCTTCCGCTCCCGATTAGTTCATGCGAACTACTACCGGTCGACACCCACCTACTACAATTAGTAGATGCTTGCCTCCGCTGCTATGGCTGCTCTGGTCGTCTCTCCCATGACTACTGCGGTCGTCTCTGCGAGTGTTCAACAACCCTACAGGAAGTTGTTATTTGGCTGCGGTTTTCTGTGAGGTGGAGGTACATCCCCAAATGAACTGCGTTGATGCGCCCTACCTCTCTTATTTCTATCTATCGACAATAGGGAATTAACACCAGCCGACAACCACTCTGTTAGTATTTGGCTGCAGTAGTCGTCTCTGAGATTGCCCGCCATCTGAAATGTGAACCGCATGCACCCACCACCGTTGCTGCCTTGGCTGCTCCATTCATCTCTGCGACACATGTTTCGCCTCTCCACGAGGCATCCTCAGACACTGAAGATGTTAGTCGTTAGAATAACATGCTACGAAAACTAAATACCACGAGAACTAACGGTAGTGGGTGGGTGCCGGCTGGCTATAGTTCGCATGGACTAATCGGGAGCGGAAACACACAAAGTAGTTCAGATCAAATTGCCTGTAAATCCTAATAGATTAAGAAACGGAATAATGCTAAGATCAACAAGAGCAGAGCTTGGTAGTCAAAAGGTTAAACTAAGTGTCTAAGGTCAGCTTAGACTTGAAAGATATGGTCCACATGTTTCGTGGTGTTCGTGAGAACGTGTCGTGAGAAAAATGACCCAAAATTGTCGTGTTAGCTCTAAGATGTTTTTATAGTTATAGATACGCCGTACACGCTCTAGAATGGCAATACGAAAGTAAGGTAAATGCCCAACTCGCAGTCAGTTGGCCACGCTCTCGCGTCGCTTCTATACGTACTTCGCCATAAAGCATAAATCTCTTAAGATTGATATTCATCTCTTTCTAACGACGGGTTTGCCCTATCATTTGTCTCTTTGTTAGAGCAAAGTGTCATAATAAATAACTATACGTAGATATAGTACTACTTGCGCTTTTTTGAAATACAATAATGTTGGTGTAAAACGTGTCTACCTTTTGATACGTCGCTGTGTTAACTTAATTATATTCACAACACAATCATGCGCTATAAGTAAATACGTATGTTTCCATCACTTAACTCGTTTCATCAAGACTAATATATATGTAAAGTACATACACCGGTACTGCCGAGTATTCGGTTAACATCAGCGACATTATAACAAGAGATGGGAATATCATAGAGCATCAAATGTACGTCATACTTTACGACATGCTTAAGAAATGAACTCGGCTATTGTGATACGCTCCAGAACTTCAGAAACGTGCCGTGAGAATTCAAATAGAAAGCTACCTCGGAATGGTTACTAAGGACTAAGCCATACATAGGTGACTTTGCTTTCATTTTCAGAGGAATCATTTCATATGTCTGCAACTTCCTTATATAAATCTCATTATATACGGATAATTTATCCTCATAAATTAGATTCAAAATGATCACGGGATGTGCAGTTATAGAGATAAATTCTTCGGATCTTCATCCTCTGTATCCGTTAGTATTGGCGGACCCGCTACCTAAGCCTACGGATTCCGATTACCACACAAGACAAACATTTGTGTGCATGAACTTGTCTGTTTGTCTTGGTCTGGATATTTTTAAGAGTGGTAGGGTGCATCATAGCAGCTCGTCTAGGGAATTACCTTCACCTCACAGAAAACCGTAGCCAAATATATAAACTACCTATAGGGTTGCTGTGCTCCTACCTGTGAGTGATGTCACCAGTAATCTCGTATAGAGTTGCTGTGTTAGCAGCAGAGGTGGCATCACGCGAGTGATACTTCATGTATTACAAACGTTCATAGGCTACGGTAACCACTTTACATCAGGTGGGTCATATGCTTGTATGTCTCCCGACATTGTATAAAAAAAAAGTGAAAATTCAGTCTGAAATCGAAATTGGGTAATGAAATAATGTTATTTATCATCAAATAGGTGTTTTTACTGAAAAAAAAATCCGTTTAAACACGGCTTCCAATGAAGCCCAAGTATGACTATTAACTATAGTATGTCAGAGACAGGAACCCATAAGATTTTCCCAAAAATCGCTCAAAGTACCTAAATAGTTTCCACATCAAAAAAATCCAACACACAAACGTTTATTGAATCCTAATATTCAACTATGTCGTATAATTCAATCAAGCTTTCGTACATAGTCAAAATGTTCGCGCAAATTAAGTGATAATGTTGCTAATTAAGTAAATGGAAGCCATGATATCGATGTGCCGAATATCAAAGCCAGCCATTTCATTAATTATCATTCAGGAACCATATTTCATATTATTATGTACAGTTTACCTTATTTGTAAAGATGTTTTTATCCATCGTCCGGAGGCAAATAAACATCAATAAAAAAAAAACAAAAATGTTTCTTTCAATAAACTAGAAGACATACAAAGACAGAGGTTAACTCGTTCTTTTAAGTGTTTAGCACACTTGTGTCAGAAGGAGTCGCTCTTCCATATCGACAAAAATCATATAACCAGTACTTTTACTTATATTTATACACGCATATTTAACAACAATAAATAATGTGTGTATGTGCGTGTATGCGTGTGTTACATAAGCATGCATGAGAATTCAGATATCCAATTCTGATGTTAATTAATTGTCATATTTAATCTTTCTACATCATCATATGCTAAAGGCTGTAACAAGGTACACTGTTTGCGTTTACATTCGCGGTAGGTCAAGGGATAAATATCAAGAATTCTGTTTATCCGATTGTAAAGGGGCGATGACATACGAAGAAAATGATATTGGGCAAAACTGCTACATGCGCTGTGTATTTTAGCAACTCTTCATCGTTTCAGTACGATGCCTGGATTATAAGCTAGAAGTCTATGTTTTTTTAAAACTATGTGTAAAACGAAACATGCCGCCATCCCTTTTGTAGCAAGCGTTTAGAGGCTATAGTGAACAAAAAGTTTACCAAAGCCTTTCAACACTTGCAATGAAAGGGATTCCTCGCCGGTTTCTAGGGCTCCTCACGTCAACAAACTGAACCAATGATAGGTGACTCTTGACCACAAATAGTTAATAGATTCAGGCGTTACTTTGCGAAAGTCAAATTTACAGTTAAATTTACATTGCGAAAGTCAAACATCTACAACGCCTAAGGATGCCTCGTGGAGAGGCGAAATACGTGTCGTGGAGACGACCGGAGCAGCCATGGCGGCGGTGGCATGCATTTACTAACGGTAGTGGGTTGGTGCCGGCCGGCAGTAGTTCACACGAACTAATCGGGAGCGGAAGCACACAAAGTAGTTTAGATCAAATTGCCTCTTGACCACATACTAATAAACCACATGGCTGAGCACTCACCCCGCCTGTGCACTACACCGCGCCGCACCCCGCGTTTACAAAAGCATTGTGATTCAACGCCTAAATATATCAATGCTTCCAACCTACTGACTAATGGGAGCATATAAGCCGATAAGTATACACTGATGTATGTGTATTAACTGTATTCTGACAAATAAACATTTGACTTTGACTAAGTGACGCAATGTTAATTCGTGAACTAACCAAAAAGAGTTGCGTGTCTTTAACCCCCGTAGCGGTGAACGGTGTTGCTCTCATGATTTCTCTATAGGTTATTTTCTTCGTGGTGTTGCCCTTTCTCGGCTCTTAATTCCTTCGACTTTGGCGGCATACATCTGTTTCGTGATTTTTTCCTCCAGTATGCTTTTCTTTCTGTATATCCGAACGGAGCATGCGTTTTCCTATTTTAACACCGATACCCTCTTTTATACCAACTCTATTACTCACACTCTCATTGCAAATGTTTACAAACGATAGGTCACTAGTTTTGCTTAACGCTCGCCTTTCGACCGCGTTCATCCTATTTTCATGGTCTCTCTTTGTTACACCCAACTCTCGCTTCCATAAATGAGCGTAATAATATCTAAATAATAGAGAGAGCTCGATGGCGTCACTGCGTATGTCATTCTAACAGAACATGCAGGTTAAGCAATGGCAAGCGCAGGCTGTGTGGGTTTATTTGACTATAGTTTCTCTAGCTTCGGGGCGTGCTCCCGGCGGGCGTAAGCTGTCAGTCCCGGCTGTCGTCCCGATATATGACAATTGTTAAGTCAGTGCCCTTCAGGCAGCTTAAAATCGCTGACATTCGGCAATCCGTAGTTTAGCAACGTGGTATGATCAAAACCTTTTCGTTTGAAGACCCGTATCCAGTGGGATGAGTTAGGGTTGGTGCATAGTAGTAATAATAAAGTAATCAATCTAACAGAAATAATAAACAATTCAACGGAACACTCTTAAACAAAAATAAAAACTGATACAGCTCCGCTGATTTATTATTCCATAAAAAATGTGTTGCGCCGGAATTATCGAAAGATATAAATATCCTCTTCGGTTCGCCGCGTAAGGCACGGTGCTCACCGAGCGGCTCAGTTGGCAGTTTGGAAGATTTAATAATGTGAAAGTTGGCCGTGTGCCGGCGCGTTGTCACGCAAATCCGGATTGGACCAGTTTATGAAAAGGAGATGTTTATAAAACTGGATTTTTGAAGTTTAAACTTGTTTACGCGGCGTTTGATTTATTCGAAATTGTTGAATATGTTTTCAGTATTGACACTTCGAAGTCCTTTACAAAGATATATTTTAGATGTTTGTACTGAGTTCCATATTATATATACAGTTTACCATATTTGTAAAGGTTTCTCTTTTATATTTCGTTGGGAGGCAAGGATATGAACGACTTAAAAGTTTACCATAGCCTACAAACGCTCGCAATAAAAGGGTTTCCTCGCTGGATTGGTCGGAGTGGAGGTGAGTCTTGATTACAAACTAATAAACCAATCGGCTGAGCATGAAGGTACAAAAACGTTGAAATATCTCAGCACTTACGAGTCTACTGACCAATGGCATGAGACGCGAACTTGGTCCATGAACTAGCCAATACTAGAAAAGAGCTGCAAGTTCTACATTACCCCCGACCCGTAGCGTTGAATGACATTACGCAAAATCGCTCTCATCAGTTCTCCTTAGCTTATTTACTCAATAGCCTTTTAGGTTATATTTTAGTTATTTGCGCTGAGTTATAATTTAACAAGTCGATTTCGAAATATTATATTCATGCACTAGCGATACCCTTGCGACTTTGTCCGCGTTGAATTGAAATTTGTTCACAATTTCATGACTTTTATGTTTTCTCGGGGAATCCTAATTCTTATTCTCCAATAAAAGTAGTCTCTCCTAATAAGTTACTCCTTATAATATCAGCTATTGCCTAATGAAAATAGCGTCAAAATCGGAATAACCGTTTCGGAGATTAGCCAAAGAAGCAACGGACAAACAGACATAAAATTTTTAAAACTTTTAAAACATTCATATGCATTTAGTAAACGCTGTTATTTTGATATTACAAACAGATACCTCAACTTTATTTATTTGTATAGATGTTTATTATGACACTTTGCTCATATAATAAAGATAATAAATTAAAATTAGAAGTTCAATGGATTTTATTAAACCAAGCGAGCATTTTTATACATCATCGGGAGGCAAACAAGGAATGAAGGTAGGAAGAAGGCCAAGACTCACCTACCATGATCAAATTGGCTATGTATTATTAGATAAAAGTTGTCCAGAGCCCTAGGAGCTATTAAAGAAGCGGGTGCGGTGTGTAAGGACCATGGGGCTTGGTTCTCTGTGCCCACCCCGCAACGGTCTTGGCGTGAAGATATAAATAGATATATAATGTTAATACTGTACAATAATGTTGGTGTAAAACGTGTCTACCTTTTGATACGTCGCTGTGTTAACTTAATTATATTCACAACACAATCATGCGCTATAAGTAAATACGTATGTTTCCATCACTTAACTCGTTTCATCAAGACTAATATATATGTAAAGTACATACACCGTTACTGCCGAGTATTCGGTTAACATCAGCGACATTATAACAAGAGATGGGAATATCATAGAGCATCAAATGTACGTCATACTTTACGACATGCTTAAGAAATGAACTCGGCTATTGTGATACGCTCCAGAACTTCAGAAACGTGCCGTGAGAATTCAAATAGAAAGCTACCTCGGAATGGTTACTAAGGACTAAGCCATACATAGGTGACTTTGCTTTCATTTTCAGAGGAATCATTTCATATGTCTGCAACTTCCTTATATAAATCTCATTATATACGGATAATTTATCCTCATAAATTAGATTCAAAATGATCACGGGATGTGCAGTTATAGAGATAAATTCTTCGGATCTTCATCCTCTGTATCCGTTAGTATTGGCGGACCCGCTACCTAAGCCTACGGATTCCGATTACCACACAAGACAAACATTTGTGTGCATGAACTTGTCTGTTTGTCTTGGTCTGGATATTTTTAAGAGTGGTAGGGTGCATCATAGCAGCTCGTCTAGGGAATTACCTTCACCTCACAGAAAACCGTAGCCAAATATATAAACTACCTATAGGGTTGCTGTGCTCCTACCTGTGAGTGATGTCACCAGTAATCTCGTATAGAGTTGCTGTGTTAGCAGCAGAGGTGGCATCACGCGAGTGATACTTCATGTATTACAAACGTTCATAGGCTACGGTAACCACTTTACATCAGGTGGGTCATATGCTTGTATGTCTCCCGACATTGTATAACAAAAAAGTGAAAATTCAGTCTGAAATCGAAATTGGGTAATGAAATAATGTTATTTATCATCAAATAGGTGTTTTTACTGAAAAAAAAATCCGTTTAAACACGGCTTCCAATGAAGCCCAAGTATGACTATTAACTATAGTATGTCAGAGACAGGAACCCATAAGATTTTCCCAAAAATCGCTCAAAGTACCTAAATAGTTTCCACATCAAAAAAATCCAACACACAAACGTTTATTGAATCCTAATATTCAACTATGTCGTATAATTCAATCAAGCTTTCGTACATAGTCAAAATGTTCGCGCAAATTAAGTGATAATGTTGCTAATTAAGTAAATGGAAGCCATGATATCGATGTGCCGAATATCAAAGCCAGCCATTTCATTAATTATCATTCAGGAACCATATTTCATATTATTATGTACAGTTTACCTTATTTGTAAAGATGTTTTTATCCATCGTCCGGAGGCAAATAAACATCAATAAAAAAAAAACAAAAATGTTTCTTTCAATAAACTAGAAGACATACAAAGACAGAGGTTAACTCGTTCTTTTAAGTGTTTAGCACACTTGTGTCAGAAGGAGTCGCTCTTCCATATCGACAAAAATCATATAACCAGTACTTTTACTTATATTTATACACGCATATTTAACAACAATAAATAATGTGTGTATGTGCGTGTATGCGTGTGTTACATAAGCATGCATGAGAATTCAGATATCCAATTCTGATGTTAATTAATTGTCATATTTAATCTTTCTACATCATCATATGCTAAAGGCTGTAACAAGGTACACTGTTTGCGTTTACATTCGCGGTAGGTCAAGGGATAAATATCAAGAATTCTGTTTATCCGATTGTAAAGGGGCGATGACATACGAAGAAAATGATATTGGGCAAAACTGCTACATGCGCTGTGTATTTTAGCAACTCTTCATCGTTTCAGTACGATGCCTGGATTATAAGCTAGAAGTCTATGTTTTTTTAAAACTATGTGTAAAACGAAACATGCCGCCATCCCTTTTGTAGCAAGCGTTTAGAGGCTATAGTGAACAAAAAGTTTACCAAAGCCTTTCAACACTTGCAATGAAAGGGATTCCTCGCCGGTTTCTAGGGCTCCTCACGTCAACAAACTGAACCAATGATAGGTGACTCTTGACCACAAATAGTTAATAGATTCAGGCGTTACTTTGCGAAAGTCAAATTTACAGTTAAATTTACATTGCGAAAGTCAAACATCTACAACGCCTAAGGATGCCTCGTGGAGAGGCGAAATACGTGTCGTGGAGACGACCGGAGCAGCCATGGCGGCGGTGGCATGCATTTACTAACGGTAGTGGGTTGGTGCCGGCCGGCAGTAGTTCACACGAACTAATCGGGAGCGGAAGCACACAAAGTAGTTTAGATCAAATTGCCTCTTGACCACATACTAATAAACCACATGGCTGAGCACTCACCCCGCCTGTGCACTACACCGCGCCGCACCCCGCGTTTACAAAAGCATTGTGATTCAACGCCTAAATATATCAATGCTTCCAACCTACTGACTAATGGGAGCATATAAGCCGATAAGTATACACTGATGTATGTGTATTAACTGTATTCTGACAAATAAACATTTGACTTTGACTAAGTGACGCAATGTTAATTCGTGAACTAACCAAAAAGAGTTGCGTGTCTTTAACCCCCGTAGCGGTGAACGGTGTTGCTCTCATGATTTCTCTATAGGTTATTTTCTTCGTGGTGTTGCCCTTTCTCGGCTCTTAATTCCTTCGACTTTGGCGGCATACATCTGTTTCGTGATTTTTTCCTCCAGTATGCTTTTCTTTCTGTATATCCGAACGGAGCATGCGTTTTCCTATTTTAACACCGATACCCTCTTTTATACCAACTCTATTACTCACACTCTCATTGCAAATGTTTACAAACGATAGGTCACTAGTTTTGCTTAACGCTCGCCTTTCGACCGCGTTCATCCTATTTTCATGGTCTCTCTTTGTTACACCCAACTCTCGCTTCCATAAATGAGCGTAATAATATCTAAATAATAGAGAGAGCTCGATGGCGTCACTGCGTATGTCATTCTAACAGAACATGCAGGTTAAGCAATGGCAAGCGCAGGCTGTGTGGGTTTATTTGACTATAGTTTCTCTAGCTTCGGGGCGTGCTCCCGGCGGGCGTAAGCTGTCAGTCCCGGCTGTCATCCCGATATATGACAATTGTTAAGTCAGTGCCCTTCAGGCAGCTTAAAATCGCTGACATTCGGCAATCCGTAGTTTAGCAACGTGGTATGATCAAAACCTTTTCGTTTGAAGACCCGTATCCAGTGGGATGAGTTAGGGTTGGTGCATAGTAGTAATAATAAAGTAATCAATCTAACAGAAATAATAAACAATTCAACGGAACACTCTTAAACAAAAATAAAAACTGATACAGCTCCGCTGATTTATTATTCCATAAAAAATGTGTTGCGCCGGAATTATCGAAAGATATAAATATCCTCTTCGGTTCGCCGCGTAAGGCACGGTGCTCACCGAGCGGCTCAGTTGGCAGTTTGGAAGATTTAATAATGTGAAAGTTGGCCGTGTGCCGGCGCGTTGTCACGCAAATCCGGATTGGACCAGTTTATGAAAAGGAGATGTTTATAAAACTGGATTTTTGAAGTTTAAACTTGTTTACGCGGCGTTTGATTTATTCGAAATTGTTGAATATGTTTTCAGTATTGACACTTCGAAGTCCTTTACAAAGATATATTTTAGATGTTTGTACTGAGTTCCATATTATATATACAGTTTACCATATTTGTAAAGGTTTCTCTTTTATATTTCGTTGGGAGGCAAGGATATGAACGACTTAAAAGTTTACCATAGCCTACAAACGCTCGCAATAAAAGGGTTTCCTCGCTGGATTGGTCGGAGTGGAGGTGAGTCTTGATTACAAACTAATAAACCAATCGGCTGAGCATGAAGGTACAAAAACGTTGAAATATCTCAGCACTTACGAGTCTACTGACCAATGGCATGAGACGCGAACTTGGTCCATGAACTAGCCAATACTAGAAAAGAGCTGCAAGTTCTACATTACCCCCGACCCGTAGCGTTGAATGACATTACGCAAAATCGCTCTCATCAGTTCTCCTTAGCTTATTTACTCAATAGCCTTTTAGGTTATATTTTAGTTATTTGCGCTGAGTTATAATTTAACAAGTCGATTTCGAAATATTATATTCATGCACTAGCGATACCCTTGCGACTTTGTCCGCGTTGAATTGAAATTTGTTCACAATTTCATGACTTTTATGTTTTCTCGGGGAATCCTAATTCTTATTCTCCAATAAAAGTAGTCTCTCCTAATAAGTTACTCCTTATAATATCAGCTATTGCCTAATGAAAATAGCGTCAAAATCGGAATAACCGTTTCGGAGATTAGCCAAAGAAGCAACGGACAAACAGACATAAAATTTTTAAAACTTTTAAAACATTCATATGCATTTAGTAAACGCTGTTATTTTGATATTACAAACAGATACCTCAACTTTATTTATTTGTATAGATGTTTATTATGACACTTTGCTCATATAATAAAGATAATAAATTAAAATTAGAAGTTCAATGGATTTTATTAAACCAAGCGAGCATTTTTATACATCATCGGGAGGCAAACAAGGAATGAAGGTAGGAAGAAGGCCAAGACTCACCTACCATGATCAAATTGGCTATGTATTATTAGATAAAAGTTGTCCAGAGCCCTAGGAGCTATTAAAGAAGCGGGTGCGGTGTGTAAGGACCATGGGGCTTGGTTCTCTGTGCCCACCCCGCAACGGTCTTGGCGTGAAGATATAAATAGATATATAAATAGATACCTAATTTATGTTAAAGGATAATGCCACTGGTGAAAATTCACATGCTTCGATTCCTGTTGTGTGTAATTTCCTGTACATAATAATTATAAAATAAATACTAGTAAAATAAATAAATAAATACATATATACATACACATAAACATCTACACAATAATCGATAGGTAGTAGTAGATGTTATTTCGCTGCGGTTATCTGCGACGTGGAGGTATTTTTCCAATTGGAAAGGTTAAGTCTATTTCTCTTTCGCCAGGAACCTATTAGTATTAGTAGGATTATTTTACTGCAGGTGAAGTTGACTTTGACTCTAAAGATGATGATAGAAAGTTACTGACAACTCATCATATAACTATTTTTAATATAATGAAACAGCTAACGCTTTCACAAAATATTACATACAGCTAGTATCTCTCGGGGTGTAGTGAAAATTAAATTACTTTGATTGTTTTTATTTTGCAAGGAAATCTCTCATGATTCCAAAGTTAATGTGGCGAGAGTTGGGTTTGGCAGAGATTCTGCTTGAGATGCTTGTAGCATGTTATTCTAACGAGTAACATCTACAACGCCTGAGGATGCCTCGAGGAGAGGCCAAACACGTGTCGCATAGACAAGCAGAGCAGACTACCTACTGTCTCCTTGTTAGAGCAAAGTGTCATAATAAATAACTGTACATAGATATAGTACTACTTGCGCCAATTTAAAATACAATAATGTTGGTGTATACGTGTCTACCTTTTGATACGTCGCTGGTATGTTACACGATATTTAGTCAATTCCGTGAATTCTGTTTTTATTAGGAAGCCCATAGCGTCCAATTTATTCAATAAAAATTTAGTTAAGAAGCGATTTCACTGAATAAAATAAAGACCTTATTCAAGAACTTATTCAGAAAAAAATCTATTTTTATTTTGCAGCTCTTTTTTTGCACGTTTAATATTTAAATGTGATGAACTTCCGATTTCTTGGAAGTCGATTTTCATGGTTTGTAATTATTTGAACGTTGTAGACGTATATAGAAATTGATGTGTAAAAACGTTTTTATAATATTCAGATATGTGGCCAGAACAAAGTTAATGGCACACTTGGTGCATAACAAAACAACATAATTAACTATATAACATTGTTGATATATTTTAGATATATAAACAATATTAGTGCAGTTGTATTGTCGTATTGAAAAAACTGCATAAATTTGTAAAAGTAAATGCAGGAATGGGTTTTATAAAGTATCCTTCACACGATCCCATGCCGTTAGTTTTTTTTTCTATATACAATATTGGGAGGCATGCAAGGATATTTCTTACCCGATATAAAACAGTTACCGTAACCTATCGGCACTCCAGGGACTTGTAATAAAGCAATTCTTCAAGAACTTATTATTAAACTCACTCCGCGCTCATTTATTAGGATACATTAGCAGGATACACCACGTTGTGACCATAACATTTCTAATACGTATTCAAAATCTAATCTAAGAAAAATATAATCGAACCCAGTGTACAAGCAACCTAACGGAAAATTCGGGAAAAGAAATGAAATTATTTATCAACGTCCAAGCAAATGGAACCCGAGGATGGGTACGTTATGATGACGTCTTCTATATAAATTGCACGAATTATTGGGACCCTGCAGATTTCTAGTCATAGCAATTTATTATTAGTAGAGAGGGACAGGTATATGTTTGAGTAAATAGCTCTTATTGCTATCCGAATAGTACTTAGTTTTGAATGTACATTTAAGTGACATATCTATGCTAAAATGTAATAGTCATTAAATCATGAGCCCGGTAGGTAATAACGCTTCTTTGATGCCAAGGCTTGTTTTTCTTTCTTATTTGGGTTTGATTCCCACGCAAGACAAACTTTTGTGTACATGTATTCATGTCCGTTTATCTTCGTCTGGGTGTTTTTAAGAAAGATAGGGCGTATCAAAACAGCATGTCAGGAGAAGTACCTCCACCTCACAGCAAAAAGGATTATTGTGTTCCGGCACAGGTTTTTTGCCACAATTAGTACTCTTAACTTTATCCCACTGCCTAATTCATTAAGATTAGCGGGGTCCGCTACCTAAGCCTAAGGATTTGGCGAAGATACTGATTATGACATGAAGCGACTGCAGTCAGCATTTTTCAGACTTTCGTCAAACTTTATTAGGTTAGGTCACACGTTTCTCGAAATAGAATTTCTTGGGCTTCTGGTTTCCTCGAGATGTTTTCCTTCACCGCCGATCTAATGATAATTACAGATACGTTAATAAATTCCAAAATACAAATTTAGTGGCGCATGCTTTCGCCAGGATTCGAACCATGAACTGCCGATTAATAGACTTTTATTTATCCACTGAGCTATAACTGCTCTCAAAGCTCTAGGTGAGCCGTATTTGTAACGTTTTGTGCAAAAAATAAAAAAGTTTTTTTTTTATACTACGTCAGGTGGCATACAAGCATACGGCCCACCTGATGTAAAGCAGGTACCGTAGCCTATTAGCGCCTGCGATATATTGAGTATCACTCGCGCGATGCTTCCTCTGCTGCTTACGCAGCAACTCCTTGGGAGTTTACTGGCGACCCCACTCACACGCAGGAACACAACAACCCTCTAGGAAGTTGTTATTTGGCTGCGGTGTTCTGTGAGGTGGAGGTACTACCCCAGACGGGCTGCTTTGATGCGCCCTACCT
This sequence comes from Pyralis farinalis, assembly GCA_947507595.1. Taxonomy (NCBI): domain Eukaryota; kingdom Metazoa; phylum Arthropoda; class Insecta; order Lepidoptera; family Pyralidae; genus Pyralis; species Pyralis farinalis. The sequence goes on from OX382278.1 coordinate 25,697,595, forward strand.
CTCTTAAAACATCCAGACCAAAACAAACAGACATGTTCATGCACACAAATGTTTGCCTTGTGTGGGAATCGAACCCGCGTTGGTGTCGAAGTCGCGTCATTCACGGCTGAGCCACCGAGATCGTCTAAATGCATGTGTGCAACTTTGGTGAGAACAATAAGTAATTGTTTAACATTTATTATTTTTTTACTAATACGATCAACGTAACTATTACTACTTAATAATAGTGAATAGGGGTAGTATAATCGATTATCATTTGATTTCGAGACTGTTAAACTACTCCCCATAACTATTTCCAGCACTAATTGATTGTCGATCCCATATCCGTATCCAATTAAACGTACATTCCCTCCGTATTTAATATCCGGAGATAACCGTATGAGACGTATCGATTAAATGAATCGATTTCAATATCGATATGAGATTCGATTATCGGTTCGCTGGAATGAAAACGATTATGCGCAATCTGTATATATTCTGCCATATGTATATTTTATTCAAATAAGTGATTCATTTGATGGAAAGTGTATGCCGTAGCTTTGTATATTTATTTGTCTATGATAATCATTACATATAATAATTAAGTCCTATGTTTAATATTAATATATTTTCTTTATATTTTGTTATATTTAATGTAGTTAAGCTAGTTCCCTTAAGGAGAAGCCAGATAGAACCTTTGAAGAGCTCGGCGGCATAGTGGTGAAACGCGTGTGTTACGTTACTTTAACGCCTACGCTCGTGGGTTCGATTCCCACACAATACGAGTACAAACATTTGTGTGCATGAACTTGTATCTTTGTCTTGGTCTGATTCTTTTTAAGAGAGGTAGGGCACATCAAATCACCCCGTCTGTGAAAATACCTAAATAAATATTGAGTTGTTATTAGGCTGCTGTCTTATGCGAGGTTATGAGGTTGATATACTTCGCCATTCGTGCGGCTTAGATGCGCTTATTTCTGATAGATCAAGACCAAGATAAACAGACATGTTCATATAAATAAATGTTTGTCCTGTATAGGAATCGAACCCACGAGCTTTGGTGTTAAAGTAGCATTGCTAACCGCTACGCCATCGAGCTTGTCAAACGGCTGTAATACCATTAATCACTCTAGACCACACTTCCGTACATTACTCATAAAGTCAACGTTTCACTGTCCATAGTTTATCATTAATTTCAACAGACGTTCCACTATCAAATATTTCTAGCCCTTGTTCTTAGTATTATCCTTTTTTCTAATCCATTAGCATTAGCAGGATCCGCTACCTAAGCCTAAGGATTTGGCGAAGACACTGACTTTTACATGGAGTGTCTGTCTGTCGGGCCAGAGCGAAAGCCAGATATATCTTTTAGGTTAGGTTACGCGTCTTTCGAAGTATAACCTCTTGGACATGCAGGTTTCCTTACGATGTTCTCCTTCGCCACCGAGCAAGTGATAATTACAAATATGTACATAATCAGGAAACATCAACTTAGTGTTACATGTCAGGATTCAAACCAGTATGTCAATAGTCCCATTCATTATCAAATGCTTATCTTTCTATCAAAATTTTCGAAACCAAACTTTTACAGAGGTTTGTCCCGTTTTGTGTGCAATAACAACTTCCTTACTGAATTTCGATACGACCGTAACACTGTTACTGAGCTTCTTAAAGTCATCAAAGATATTAAACATTGTATTAAACAATTTTTAACTTCCGTTATTGCGTGTTTTATTTATTTTGTTGAACCTGACGTTTCGAACGCTTTGCAGCTATAACTACCTAATGTAACTAATGCTAATGAATAACTAATGTAAGACAAATAGCACCTTAGTCTTCCTGCGACCACGGACGCTGCAAAGCGTTCGAAACGTCAGGTTCAACAAAATAAATAAAACACGCGATACTTCCGTTCAAAATTGTTTAATTCAATGTGTAACAATCGCGAAAACCTAAGACAATACGATATTAAACATAATATAGAGTTTCCTAGACTCCTTCCTTTTCGAATACTTTATCACTATGGATTGTGTATATCATATCATGATCTCATATCAAGGTTTTACCTGTGACATGGAATAGTTATGTAGTTGCGTTCACGATCCCGAATAGACTTTTTGACTCAGCGATACCTTGAATTGGTCTATACATGCGGCTGGCGTACCGCAAGGCAGTATTCTCACTCCTCTGCGAATCTTTTTTTATACAACGTCGATAGGCATACAAACATACGGTCCCCTGGATGCAACGTTACCTTAGCTTATGAACGCTGATAATATATTAAGTATCATTCACGCGATGCTACCTCTGCTGCTATTTTGCGGCTTTCTGTGAGGTGGAGGTACTTCCCCAGACGGGCTGCTTTGATGCGCCCTATCTCTTTCAAAAACACCGAGACCAAGTCATGTGAGGGAATCGAATCCACGAGCGTTGGTGTCAATGTCGCGTTATTAACCGCGGCGCCAGTCTGACTGAGTCATGTGGCGCTCGGTTCCTTCTGCCTACCCCGCTAGAGATTTGGCATGAAGTTATAGACAGATAAATGGTTAAGCCATTATCTATTCGATCAGCTGACGTACTTTATAAATAAAATTGAAATGAAAATACGAAAATAAATGTGTTCTGAAAACAGCTTAAAATGGGTAAAATTAACAAAGTATTTGTTAATTTTAATTTCATGCCATTTTGCCATCTGAATATCATTCGGAATGGCGACTAAAATTAAGTTTTCACGAATCGAATATTGCAATTAAGTTCCGCAATTACTTTAACATTAATTATTTTATAAATTCAGGCGATATTTTGCGAAAATCAAATTTATGCAGCATGTTATTCTAACGACTAAAATCGGCAGCGCCTGAGGATACCTTGTGAAGAGGTGAAACACGTGTCGCAGCGACGAACGACGGTGCATGCGGTTTCTGTTCCAGACGGCAGGTCGCGAGCACGACCGCAGCAGCCGAGGCAGAGAATACCGGAGCAGCCACGGCAGCAACGGCATGTTGCATCTACTAAAAGAGCAGTGGATGTGTGCGCCGGTCGGCGCTAGTTCTCGTGGACTAATTGGTAGCGGAAGTACACAAAGCAGTTTAGATCAAATTGCATGTAAATTTTAACCATGTTTTACTAATATAGTCGAAATGTTTAACTCGAATAAACATTAATTATTCGTTTACAGCGTATGAAAAATCAGTACATCTGTTTATACAAATACGACACGAAAGTAGTAAGATGATGGAGCTGTGGAAGACCAAGACTCACCTACCATGGCTAAATTGGGCGTGTCTTATTAGAAGGTGATGTCAGGAGCTCTCGAAATCGGTGAGCGTGCATGAGAAGAGCTATGAATGTTAAAGACGCGAGTGAGGTTTGTAAGGATCGAGTCACGAGGCGCTCGGTTCTCTCTACCTGTGCCGCAAGAGATTTATTGTGAAGTTACATATAGATAGACTATGAAAAAACTTACCGTTGCTATTTCTTATACAACGTTGGGGGCAAATTAGCTTACGACCGGGCTGATGCAAAATGATGCAAAAAAAAAATGAAGTAACACTCGCATTGTCACTCCCACTGCTGACACAGAAACTCCTCAGGACCTTACTGGTTATCACTTACTTCCAGTAATACAGTAATCTTTCAGGAAGTTATTATTAGATTAAGTTCTTCTTTAAGGTGGAGGCACTTTGCCAGTTGGGTTGCTTTTCTCTTAAAAACACCCAGACCAATACAAAGGTATGCGTTCCACTTCTTTGCCATAGCCTCGTTAGTTTATTGGAAGGACGGTCCAAGAATAGATGGGTTTGACCGTTTAAAGTAACCACTGTACATCAGAACCGTGACCATGTACGCCTCCCGACGTGGTATAAAAACATAGACATATTCACAAACAGAAATGTTGGTCCTTTGTGGGAATCGAACCCACGTGCGTCGATACTAAAGTAATGTCACTAACCACTACGCCATCGAGCTGAACAAGCTATTGTATTTCCTATTGCAAGAGGTCAAATACGGTAAACAAAACCAGATCTTTACCGACCACTAAGCTCTTCAAAGCTGTGATATAGGCTGTAAATTTTGACGAATGATGTATAATGAAAATATGTATAAATATATATACTCTCCGCTAAAGACAAACATGCAGGTTTGTTTAATTCATCAGCATAATTACGTCACGGGAATGTGTAGTCGTAAACATATAGATGTGTGTATTTGTAAACAACAAAAGTTTCCCGTTCGACACAATTACCCGAAGTTACGAGGTTTCGTTTGTTTGTGTAAGATGTAGAAATTGGGCAAGTTACGTGTAGCGCAGGACTATAACTTTGTACATACAGGGTGTACGTCAAACATTATTGGCGTTACAACCTGTATGAATAAAGTCGGTGTGGCGAATAATATAATAATATTGAATTAAACAATTTTAACGGAAGTATCGCGTGTTTTATTTATTTTTGCCAAACAACAAAATTTTGTCGACTATCCAGCAACCGCCGTCATCATTTTCTCCATCAACCATTAAAAGAGATATAACTATAACATAGTTTGAGGAGGTCGATGGCATAGATGCACATATTAGTGTAATCGTTTTATAAAACATCGGAATGCAAAAAAAAAAATGAGAACAGACGTGAAATAATTGAAGGAAACTGAGAACCATTTTCATTCGCACTGCTTCACGGAAGTTCTCGCCGTGTATGTGTAGTAAGCTTTAGTATAAAACTAATTGTGTACATTACGAACTATTTGCCAGTTAGAATATTAAAAATTATAGCCAGAATATTTCGTACCGCAATATACATACAAGTTTGGCTGGAATTCAAAACAGCTTTGAAAAATTGTTCATGTTTTACGAAAATAAATCAGTATTATCTGTATGTCAAGCACGCTACTTGAATATTTTGCTTCTCGACTTTTTTACGGTACTCCAAAGACTATTTATTGTCGGTTTGTCATTATAACCAACGTTCTTTTCGATAATTTAAAATGTCAGTTTTATTAAAAATACTTTTTTTCAACACTGTTGTAAGAAACAATAGTTAAGTGGCAGCTTATATATACAAAACACATAATATGTGGTAACACAGAAATTTTTAGAAAGTTAAGAACAGAATGATATAGGAACCTGTTAATACTTTTTTTATACAACGTCGAGAGGCATATAAGCATACGAACCACTTGATGTAAAGCGGTAACCGTAGCTTATGAACATAGTAACATCATACATAGTAAGAATCACTCCCGCGATGCCATCTCTGCTGCTAACACAGTAACTTCTTAGGTGCTTATTCAATGACCTAACTCACACGCAGGAACATGACAACCCTCTAGAAGGTTGTTATTTGGCTGCCGTTTTCTTTGAGGTGGAGGTATTTGCCCCAGCTGGGCTGCTTTAATACGCCCTACCTCTCTTAAAAACACCTAGAACAAGACAAATAGACATGTTCATGCACACAAATGTTTGTCCTGGGAATCGATCCCACGAGTGTTAGTGTCAAAGTAATGTAACATCGCGTTTCACCACTGCGCTACCAAGCTCGCAACCAACCAAACTTTTATTACTTTTCGAAGTTGTCTCTATTCTCCTGGCTAAGTACCGTTGCATGTGATTGAACCACCAAAGAGTGAATCCACTCCTCTTCAGGGATCTCATCCATGTCTTTTTCGAACGCAGCCACGGTATCTTCATAAAGCGAATTCCTCAATCTCATTTATTTCGGGAGGTAAATAGAAGTCGCGTGGTGCGATTGAGACTGGCGATATGGAGAATGTCTTACTAATTCCACACCTTCCACTTCTGTCTTCTGTCACTAGTGGACAGCGTAGAAAAAAGCACCTCACGTAAATCATCAGTGAGCTTGCTCTGACTGCGTTTAAATAAATCTGTTGTAAACAGTGGCACAGGATAGTACTTCGTCAAGAAATACCAATCGAAGTTTATCATGACACAATTGTTTGATTAAGACCGCAACGAAAGTGATAATAAACCATGGAGCAAAAGCTTTCTCTAATAAAATTCGTTTTTACTAAAATCTTTTTTAAATTGCCGTCAATTAAAAACAAAAATGACATGTAAATTCAGTGTACATCAACAGCATTCTAAAGAGTTTATTCAAATTTAAATTAACTTTTCTTATTGGCCTATTGTAAAAAAAAATATTTTGATTCCCGTACATTTGTATATGAGGAGTAATAGAATCTACTCAATGATGAAAAGTTATCTCAAGAGAAGTACTCAAAAATATTTAATAATTATTGCTCATTTCTTGAGTCACAGACAGCCGCAGGCATATGTTAACTTCATGGAGGGTTATTGTGTTCCTCCGAGTGAGTGAAGTTACCAGTAAACTTCTGAGGAGTTGCTGTGTTAGCAATGGCGCTTCCAATGAGAGATACAGTAACCACTTTACACCAGGTGGGCCAGGCCAGATAGCAATTGAGCTCTAAAGGTAAAAGAACATTATATTGAAAATCGGAAAATATATGATGATGGAAATTGGAGGTGATCATTAGTATTACTCGAGGGGTCATCCATAGCATTGATGCGCGTATCAGTCTAATCTGACTCATAGGTTAAGGAACGTCGACCACAACCTGTCTATGAATGGGTTTATCTTCCTCAACCTTCTTCGTATAGCAAGCTGTCGGTCCCAGCTGAAATCGATTGATTACAGTTATTTGTCTACTGACGGTTTCAAAAACTGACCTTCGCTAAACCGTAGTTAAACAGTAAAGTATGCTTGAACCCCCACTTTGGTTGAAGGGTGACCCTCGTCCCAACAGTGGTAACGAGTGCACATTGGTATAGATTAGGATAACTCAATGGTTAACAATAAATCCAACTGGTTTCATGTCGTTTGACTTTGCCTTAATGAGTAGTTATATCTTGTTAATGCAAACACTTGTACAGATTCCACTTCATATTGTTATTTGTTACGTATTTTACCGACCGGTTTCGCCTTTACGGCTTTATCAAGGTATTTATTGCAAACAAAACATCTGGCAGTACTGCCATAATGTAATAAATACCATTGTGAAGTGGAATCTGTACAAGTGTTTGCATTAACAAGATGTCTTGAAATTAACACCAAGCGCCAACAATCAACAGTATCAACATAACTATGGTCATACAATACAGCGTCATTTTTGTCAATTTTATTTAAATTATAATTTTATATGTGTTTTACACTTTTCGCATCTGGTAATGAGTATGGATGTTTAAAACGAAACGAAAGCGCGCGAGCGGTGGCGCGCTTTGGCAGAATCAAGAGGTCGACACTGGGAGAAATGGAGAGTTAGTTCAAACGGCGGCAAGTGACGACGTCTTGGAACTGTCCTCTCGTTTCGTATTTTCCTGAACATTGATTACAAGCGTTGATTTAAAGTTATAGTGTGATACGAATTGCATTGGATTTCTCATTGCACAACTACCCACCATATACCCGCATAGACCGAAAATTCATATGAATTCGACATATTTAATATAGTATATTAAACTATACCTACAACGACAGACAGTATCGAAACTTGACTACCAAACCAAGAATTCTCGTAACAGCCCCGGCATTAATTACCAAAATGTAATAACGTATCTATTCGAACATGCAAATCGAATGGCGTGCATAATAACTTGTAGGGTACGCGGCAATTATCGGTGTAAGCAACTGGGAAGTTACACTAATTATTACGATTTATGGCAACATTGTTAGATTTCAGCTCTGCCTTCGAATGGAAACTAGAATCTATTTAATTTCAGTAGTGTATAAAGCACAGGCTATTAAACAGTGATAGCCCAGTGGATAAAGAACTTTCCACCTGATTTACCAACTGGTACCCCCTGGTCGTTCTAATCCTGGAATGTACTAATAAATTCGTGCTTTTGGATTCACATACATATTTGTAATTACCACGTGTTCGGCGGTGATGGAAAACATCGTGAGGAAACTCGTACGTCCAAAAAATATCTGAAAACCTAAGAAAGATCTGGATTTCCAACTGGGTCGTGAAGGTCTGACGGTAGTCGCTTCATGTCAGAATTAGTATCTTCGCAAAAATTTCAGGCTTAGATAAAGATAAAGAAGAAATAACGCATAGGTTATTTAGAAAACATGGATATATGTATTATTAGATATTAATCTAATAATACATATAATAAAATTAAATAATTATCTCTATTAGAGATCCAGCTAACGCGGTAGCTGGTGGAAAAAATCCACACACAAGTATATTGCATATATATACGAGTATATAGACACATATTAATGTTCATATATATAGAAATAAGTTATACGATATGGACAAGTTCTATTGTGGCAGGGGTATTGAAGTCATGTTAGTGGATTTATAGCTTTGACTTGAGCTGATATATAGGAAAAAAGTTTTTAACATGCTATTATTTATGGCGCCATACATATGTAATTGAATTTTAACATATAATTATATAACATATAATTCTTATTACGTACAAAAATCCGGGTGTTAAGTTTGATGTGTTTTGTGAATTGTGTAATCATGGAACCCTGGTATTGAGCGTAGTTTATAAAATAAAACAATAATTATGGTTCTCAATTGTAGCTCTTATTAACCATAGTTAGAGCTTAGAGCATTGTTATCCAAAGATAATTCGACGACCAAAGCTGACGACATAGTATGCTAGAGTAGAGACCATGATTGAAGATAGGAAAGGAGTTCTAGATTAGGTATAAATAAGTATTGTTGACTTCATTACGCAGATGAGTTGCTTCTTTTCCAAACGTATTTTAAATACGAACAGGGAGTCTTGCGTAGAAACAGCACCTCAAAAATCGTACGGAAATCATTTTTATGAAACACCGCAGCCATCTCATAGAAAACCGTAACTAAATACAACTTCCTGGAAGTGCATTGTATTCCTGCGTGTAAGTGAAGTCACCAGTAAGCGTCTGGTAGTTTCCGCATTGGCAGCAGAGGTCCTTGTGAGCTTCCCGTTGTTGTGTAAAAAAATGCCCTGAAATTTTTCACTATGGACCATGAACGAGGGCCCGACTCAATTCGCTAATAATCGTCGAAATTCGTTCATAAATCTGAGGAAAACATACATGAACTTGCATATTTCTATCGCTTCGTTCCTTAGTGTTTCTAAATTTTTATACTGATGCCACTAAAACTATACAGATTCTAGATTTATGTATGGAACGAAACCTCCTCGTGTCGAATGAGGGTGAAATCTGACGAAATGCTGTGGGAGGCACAAGGAGGATTCCGAAATGGAAGGAGATGTACGGATCAAGTTTTCTCGCTCGGCAATATCGTAGAGAAGTATCTGGCCACAGACCAGAAGGTTTTCTGCGGTTTTGTGGATCTTGAGAAGGCATTTGATAGGGTTGTGCGAAAGGAACTGTGGTGCATATTACCGAGATATGGGATTGACGGCTCACTGCTGCGTGCTGTGCAGTCCACCTACAAGGATTGCTCAGCATGTGTGCCAATAGATGGCAACATGTCACCCTGGTTTGATGTCAAAATTGGTGTCAAACAGGGTTGCATGTTGTCTGCTAGGCTGTTTATTCTGTATCTCGATAGTTGTCTACACAGAATAAGATCGACGAATGTAGGATTACGCATGGGTGACCTAGTGGTGAACTGTCTGCTGTATGCAGATGATACCATCCTGTTAGCAGAAACACCATCTGAGCTGCAAACACTAGTCACAATGATGAAAGACGAATGTATGAAGGAAGGCTTACTATTGAATGCGAAGAAAACAAAGATTATGGTATTTGAAAGAGAAGAAACCAGAACCAATGTAAGAATTACGGTAGATGATGAAGTGTTGGAACAAGTGAATGAGTTTGTATATCTTGGATGCGCTTTCAGCAGGGATGGAAGGTACACCGCAGATGTGGAAAGGCGAGTGAGTGCTGGGAATAGTGTGAATGGAGCGTTGGGAAAACTTCTTGGCAGTAAAAACCTGAGCCAGAAGGCGGAGCTGGCTATACACAATGCAGTGCTGGTCCCAACGCTTACTTATGGAAGCGAGAGCTGGGTATGGCAGAGAGAGCATGAAAGTAGGATAAACGCGGTTGAAATGCGAGCGTTGCGCAAAATCTGTGGTGTAACGCTTGCAGACCGTATCCGCAATGATGAGGTTAGAAGCAGAGTTGGTCTGAAAGAGAGCGTCGGTGTTAAAATAAGAAGAGGCATGCTCCGTTGGTTCGGACATATAGAAAGAATGCAGGATGAAAGAATGACGAAGCAGATATACAATGCAAAAGTGGAAGGATGTAGGAGCCGAGGAAGGCCAAGACTTACCTATCATGATCAGATTGGTCGTGTTCTATCAGAAGGTGATGTCAGGAGCCCTAGAAACCGGCGAGCGTGCATGAAAAGAGCAATGAATGTGAAAGAAGCGAGTGAGGTATGTAAGGATCGAGTCGCGTGGCGCTCGGTTCTCTTTGCCTACCCCGTAAGGGATTTGGCGTGAAGTTATAGATAGATAGATAGACTAAAACTATATGACTATGAAATAAAACAAAAACAAGAATAGAAAATCAGTTGACAAATAAACTACAAAATTAAAGGCAATTGTTTTGTCTGTGGTTATTTGTATATCTTCCTCAAATTGCTAATACTCGTACTAACATCTTTGTAGTAAATTCAAGAAAAATGTTATATGAGTTAGCACATTTCTAAATATTTTTTCTACTAAATCCGATTTTTTTATTTATAACCTTAAAACTCGTCAACAGCTACTAATCGAAACAAAAAATAAAATGCCTTGACAAATAGACAAGAAAAAGAATTTTTTTTATAAATGTCGGGAAGCCTGCGATCCACCTAAGTAAAATGGTTACCGTAGCATATAAACACTTGCAATACCTTAAGTATCACTCGCACGATGCCCCCTTTGGTGCTAACACTTCAACTTTTTAGGAGCTTACACAACAACCTTCAAGAGGGTTCTTATTTGGCAGCGGTTTTCTGTGTGGTGGAATTACTTCCCCCGACAGGCTACTTTGATGTGCCCTCTCTTAAAATCACCCAGACCAAAACAAACAGACATGGTCATGCACACAAATATTTGTTCTGTGTGGGAAGCGAACTCACGAGTGTTAACCAAAGCAGCGCACTGACCACTGCGCCACCGAGCTCGTCAATATTTTGTTCGTTGCCTATTTATAGACGTCAGAAAACAATCGACAAACTAAATTTTACTAAATTTATTGCTATAATTCTTTTGCCTACCGTGCGGCTCAGTTATGGAATAAACTACCAATAAACATTCGTAAATGTCCATCTACCCACTCTTTGAATAAAATTAAAAGACTATTTTGTTATCAATAATATTTATCATTTTTGAAAATAGTGCTCTAAGTGTGATAAATAGCGCTCTTTTATTTCGGTATATCTATCAATGTGTATATTCAGTATGTACTTAATTTACATAGAATTCATTCAGGCACATACTGCTGTTCGCAACTGACGATATGTCCCCCAGCTGAAAGTTGACTGGATGAAATCTGTTTCAGAGATAATCTCGCCTTTGCAAACTATGTACATTAAACATTACACCCTCTTTATTTACATGTGCAATAAAAGATTATAATAATATTCTAAATTCAAACCGCTATAACTATAAAACTTTCATATGCCAAGAGTACATTAACATAATGCTTGAAAGTATATTATAAAACGACTCTACATTCAGTGGGTACATATGATCATAATGACTACTAGGAACGCATGAATGCATACGTGGTTGTTATCCACCTGAACAGTTGTATTTTCCACTTCAGAAGCTATTATAAATAGAATCTCTACCTCATTACAAATGAACATATTAACAAATGCTTATCGCCCCTCTGCCTGAGTTTATAAATCATTCCCATAGCTTTGTCTGCATCCATTTAAATTTAGCCCCCACAATTTATGACGTGAACGCCAGAACAATACTTTTGTTTGCTTTTAAACTACATTAATCTGTTATATTTATGACCGTTGCTTTGTTTGTGTACAGATTTCAAATGACCGATGTATTTCGAATGATAAGTAATTATTTTATTAATTTATTTCCAGTGGAAAGTCACCTCTCTCCCCTCCAACCCATCATTTTAATACACAGCAATTAATGGCAATGAAAAAGACAATAAAACTTAATAGCCTTATGTTCGTGATTACCATCATTTTCAATGCTAAAGCTAGCACCATACTGGGCACTACTGGTGATGTAGTACGAACAGATGTATAAAAATAACCCAACTAGGAAAATGGACACTTATAGAACTGTATGTACTTATATATCTTCGGGGTAGGCAGAGAGCATCGAGCGCTATGGCACCTTATTCGCTTCTTTAACATTCATAGCTCTTTTCATGCACGGTTCCTAGGGCTTCTAACATCACCTTCTGATGAAATGTGATAAGAAATCTTTATCATTACAGAATTGCAGCCAAATAACAATTCGCTGATGAGTTGTTGAGTTGCTACGAATAAATGAGATTACCAGTAAAGTCCGGAGGAGTTGCTGTCTATTACAATCGATCACAGGCTACGATCTCGGTTTGCCTCCCGAAGCTTTATATGAAAAAATGTAGGTGCAAAAATATTTTTTATTGAGAGAGGTAGGGGGCATCAAAGCAGCCCGTCTTGGGAAGTACCTCCACCTAACAGAAAACCGCAGCCAAAAAAACAACTTCCTAGAGGGTTGTTGTGTTCCTGCGTGTGAGTGAGGTCACCAGTAAGCTCATAAGGAGTCGCTGTGTTAGGGGCAGAGGTGGCATCACGCGAGTAACACTTTGTATTACAAGCGTTCATAGCCTACGGTAACCGTTTCACATCAGGTGGGCCGTATGTTTGTGTGCCTCCTGACGTTGTATAAAGTAAATAGGTGAAAATAATAATAATCTCATTACATTACTTTACTTCTAATGTATTCAATTCCAAAACTTCCTACTCCTACAAATTTCTTCTGATTAAATTCGTTGTGAGTTCCAAGGCAGCTGTAGTTTAGCCCCCGGGACGGCAGTGAACTTCACTGTTCATTGCCTTTTTGTTGGTCGTCGCTGTTAATTCTGGCTACACAGAAGACACAGTGGTGGGTATGGGTGGTGGGCCTGTCCCGTTTAAAATTACATTACTTGTGGCAATATCATATGTTATATAGCTTAACTCCTTGCAAGTGTTTGAACTAGGAACTAACCAGTCAAAAGGCAGATTCATTGTCCACTAGATAATCACTGCGCACTAAATATTACTTCATTTTTTAAATGTTAATAAACAAAGATTCCTTTCTACGGGTAAAGGGCAAAGGGCAAGGGGCTTTCCACTGTACAGTACATGAGATGTTCTGCCCACGGATTATTCCTTTTTTTGATAGGTAATACAGTAGGTAATTTATAAGAAAACTTTGGAATTTCAAAAGGCAGATAAACTGCCCGCAGCATTGACTGAGCAATTGTTTACTTTACTGAACATAAAACATAAGGTTGACTTTATTTTGTACAGGAATTGAAATTTGCATCCCTAAAACAAACAACACTCACAGTACGAATTAACCCACTGATCCCAAGTTCGAATCGTGGAGTAATTATATACTGACGAGCTCGGTGCTCAGTCGTGAATGACGCGACTTTCACACTAACGCTCGTGGGTTCGATTCCCACACAAGGCAAACATTTGTGTGTATGAACATGTATGTTTGTCTTGGTCTGGATGTTTTAAGAGAGGTAGCGCGCATCAAAGTAGCCCGTCTAGAGAAGTACCTCCACCTCAAAGAAAACCGCAGCCAAATAACAATTCCCTAGAGGGTTGTTGTGTTCCTGCGTGTGAGTGAGGTCGCCAGTAAGCTCCCAAGGAGATGCTGTGTAAGCAGCAGAGGAAGCATCGCGCGAGTGGTACTTAATATATTACAAGCGTTAATAGGCTATAGTACCCGCTTTACATCAGGTGGGTCGTATGCTTGTATGCCTCCCGACGTAGTATAAAAAAACGTACCACTAAATTCGCGTTTTAGGTTTGTAATTATCACTTGCTCAGCACTGAAGGAAAATAACGTAAGATAACCACATCCAAGAAATTATATTTCGGACGACGAGCTCGGCGGCTCAGTTGTGAATGACGCGACTTTGACACCGACGCTCGTGGGTTCGATTCCCACACAAGGCAAACATTTGTGTGCATTAACATGTCTGTTTGTCTTGGTCTGGGTATTTTCTATGTATAATAAGTATGTATTTACAAAAAAAAATGTATTTACGTATGTTTATCAGTTGTCTAGTGCCCATAACACAAGCTTCGCTTACTTTGGGGCTAGATGGCGCTGTGTAATTTGTTTATTATTATTAGACGTGAAATCTATACTACGAAAGGTTTTGTTATCACTATATATTGTAGAGGTCTGCTGGCTGTAGTTCCATGTCAAAATCAGTATCTTTGCTAACCATCTAGCCATAGGTAGCGGACCCCGGTAATCCAAAAGCTACGTACGAATTAAAAGCGCATAGAGGTTACGTTTTCCTCCATGAAAGGTTGTAGGATTTTATTTCCTATTTTTAATGCAGTTTTTAATCGATTCAAATTGATTCGAAGCATAAATTAAATCACAATCATAGGAATCAAAGGCGACGGTGATGGCACCTTAGAGGATCGGGATAATTCATGCTATACGAATCAAATTCGTTATAAAACGCGTCTGTAGTACTATAGCCTAGATAGAAATTCGGATGGACGGATGGATTATATACTCTGCGCGAATTATTCTCGCGAAATGCGGCCGATCGTATCGCAATGAAACAATTTTACGACAAATTCAATATAAAAGCAGGTGATAGCATCCAAATTTCGTCTCACGTAATATCATAACGTTTAGCCCCAGTCTAAATCTCCAGAGCCCAACTACACCCCGATCACGTCTCAGATCCAATTCGTCTAGAATTTCTCAATATGCTGCATAATCCTTTGCATTTTCAACATCTATACGAGATATGAAAATATTCTGGATTCTAAACGGATCCTTAGAAATTATAAGGAGGTTTTGTGTGCGCGAAGTTTTGTGTTGTGTCTTCGGTATCGTTAGTAGAATTTTTATTTTACATGACCATGCATTTTTCTTTTTTCGTTTCTCGTATTTTGAGACATACATGTTAATAAACAATTCAATCATAGGTGTCCCATTGTGTTTAAATAGCAATACTTGTATGTATGAATATCTTCACACCAGATCCCTTGCGGGGTAGGTAGAGATAACCGAGCGTCATAAGACGCGGCCCTTACACCCTTCACTTGGTTCTCTACACGTCCACCCGCACACGTGCTGTACAATCCTCATAACTGCACAGCACGGAGCAGGTCACCGTCAACCCCCTATCTGGGCAAAGATTCTTTCACATGATCCTATAAAATGCTTTCTCAAGGTCCAACAAAACCGCAGAATTTTTTCTGGTATATAGATTTGTGGACTCGTTCACAAGTACGTATTTAATTCAATAGATTATGGCGTTTAAAAAACTTGTATATCATTTTAACGAGGCCGATGATCGAAGGGTTAGCAATGCTACTTTATCACCAAGGCTCGTGGGTTCAATTTCCAAACAATACGAATATCTGTGTGCATGTGTATTTGTCTTCATGATATTTTAAAATAAGTACAAAACAGAGTAGTAGTGCATCAAAAATCGAAGTTGACCGAGTGGAGAAGTACCACTTCGCAGAAATTCGTAGCTAGATCACATCCCTGTACGGTTGTTATATTGACATGGAGCCTTGGTGATAAAGTAGCGTTGTTAACCATTCCACAATCGAACTCGTGAAAAACTATGGAACCATTTTAAAGACACAACTTTATATGTATATACAAACCTTTTGGATAAACGTTATTATTCCTACAACGATAACTCACTATATTTATTTTATTTTTATTTTGATTAGATAGGTTTAGAGCATTCATCCTCACAAATAGGAACTACTTGTAAGATTCTTCAGAAAAGGCGTGAGAAGGTTTTTACAAGGTCGGCAAATGACGCATCTGGTGTTTTAAGTGTCTCTTACCTAATACGGTACTTCTTGTTTCTTGAGTAGCGTAATCCGTCGGAAGGATGGCACCCATCCATTTATTGGTATCCTTATATTATATATACAACTAATAAAATTCCAATACAGCGGATAAAATGTGCCAATAATTGGTTTTTAGTATGTAGCATACCTTCAATATTTTTTATATTATCTAAGTATTACCTTTGAAAGTAATGTATTGATAAAAAGTTTGAGAGACTTATTCACATTCGTTATAAGTAATTTTAATCATTAGTACAAGCAAAGTAAGTCGTAAGCTTGTATATCTCCCGACGTTGTATAAAAAACGAAAAACACAAATAATGCCCACCTGAAGTAAAGCAGTTACCGTAACCTATAAACGTATACCTTGCAATACATTAAGTATTACTCGCGCGATCTCACCTCTGCTGCTAACACAGCAACTCCTAAGGAGCTTATTGATGACCTCACTCACACGCAGGAACAACAATCCTCTACAAAGTTATTATTTGGCTACGGTTTTCTGTGAGGTGGAGGTACTTCCCAGAGGAACTGCTTTAATGCACCCTATCTTTGTTAAAAACAGCTAGACCAACAGATATTTATATATTTATTTATAGGGTCACCAATATAAATACAGCAATATAACACAAAAAACATTATCCAATTTACATGAAATTACTTTTTGCTAACTGCATTTGCAACTACAGATTAACCACAGCATGCGTTGAAATTTTAAAATTTATTACTAAACCCATTATTAAATTTATTATAAAATTTGAAAAGGAAAATATAAGAAAGAAAAAATAAAATGAATTAAAAAAATCGGCCAAGTGCGAGTGGGACTCGCGCACGAAGGGTTCCGTACCATTATCTAGAAAAAAGGCAAAAAAATCACGTTTGTTGTATGGGAGCCCCCTTAAATATTTATTTTATTCTATTGTTTAGTATTTGTTGTTATAGCGGCAACAGAAATACATCATCTGTGAAAATTTCAACTGTCTAACTATCACGGTTCATGAGATACAGCCTGGTGACAGACGGACGGACGGACAGCGGAGCCTCAGTAATAGGGTTCCGTTTTACCCTTTGGGTACGGAACCCTAAAAACGATGACACTAACCTAAAGTATGCCATTTGCTTACAATAGTTTCATAAACTTAGGAAGGCATTGAAAATGAATGTCCAGCTCCGGCAACTTATTTGCCAAATCATTGTACAGACGGGCCAAACGAACAACTGATGAATTACGACCCATTCTTGTTCGACAGAATTTGTTTTGGAACAATTTGCATATTTGTATCTCGGTATTCTTAAAGAAGCCATTATATGTGAATTGACTAATAAAGTCCTTAGTATTTCGAAGAATAAAACCTAGTGAGTTATTTGCCACGTTTATAATTTCGTCAATGTGGTCTAAGAACAGCAATTAACTATCAAGAATAATTCCGTGTTTCTTATGCCATTAATTTCTTGGAGCCTATATAAGATATAAGGTTTACGTTTTACGATTAAATACTTATTACATTTCCTGGTAAACTTTATGCGATGATATTTTGAAACACTGTTACTATACTATACTTAGTCTGGCCATAAATACTGTTACAATTAAAAATAAATAAAATATAACATTTGAATTTGGAATCTGTCATTTTATATGATTGTTCATTGAGTTTTCTCCTGGTTTTCTCATTTTAACGCCAATACATTGTACAATATATTGCGATATTAAAATGGAGTGGGGTGATAAAGAGAACCAAATCGCTGTGATTGCATTACACAAAGTAGGTATGGAGCCAAATGCAATTTTTAAAACTCTCCATACGCTTAGTATTAGTAAAATGTTTGTGTACCGGGCTATTAATGGGTACAATGAGACCTCCTCTTTTTGTGACAGAAAAAGATCTGGCCGTCCACGTAGTGTTCGTACGAAAAAGGTAGTCAAAGCAGTAAGGGAAAGAATTCGAAAAAATCCTGTCCGAAAGCAAAAGATTTTATCTCGGGAGACGAAGATAGCACCTAGAACCATGTCGCGTATTTTAAAAGATGACTTAGGACTTGCAGCCTATAAGAGACGTACTGGTCATTACTTAACTGATAATTTAAAAAAGAATAGGGTTGTAAAATCGAAACAACTACTGAAGCGGTACGCAAAGGGAGGTCACAGAAAAATTTTGTTTACGGATGAGAAATTTTTTACAATTGAGCAACATTTTAACAAACAAAATGACTATATTTATGCTCAAAGCTCTAAGGAAGCTTCCCAATTAGTCGACAGAGTGTAACGTGGGCACTATCCGACTTCAGTGATGGTTTGGTAGGGTATTAGCTATGAAGGAGTGAATGAGCCATACTTTTGTGAAAAAGGTATCAAAACATCGGCACAAGTGTATCAAGATACTCGTACCATTCTTGAGAAGGTAGTGAAGCCCCTTAACAACACTATGTTCAATAACCAAGAAATGTCCTTCCAGCAAGACTCGGCGCCGGGTCATAATGCTCGGCCTACGTAGTCTTGGTTGGAAACGAACGTTTCGGACTTCATCAGAGCTGAAGACTGGCCGTCGTCTAGTCCCGATCTTAATCCGTTGGATTATGATTTATGGTCAGTTTTAGAGAGTACAGCTTGCTCTAAACGCCATGATAATTTGGAGTCCCTAAAACAATCCGTACGATTGGCAGTGAAGAATTTTCCCATTAAAAGAGTGCTTGCTTATATTGATAACTGGCCTCAACGTTTAAAGGACTGTATGGCAGTCAATGGAGACCACTTCGAATAAGCTTTTTATATTTTAAATTGTTTTATATTTATGTATTAAACTAACACACTGTAAAAGCAATAAATGTTATTTGCAATAGAAATTTTTTTTTTCTTTGTTTCAGTATTTATGTTAAGACTAGGTATAAAGCGGAAGGGTTTGTTTCTCTAAAGGTTTTAATCTCCGGATTGTTTGTTTTTTTTTTTCAATTATTGAGGAAGTTTCTATATATAGATAGTCTATAAACTTTCTCAAGAATTGGACTATCATCATCTATATCATCATCAAATGCAAAAATATTTTTTCATATCAATTAGTACGCTACTGAAGGACATCAGAAGCTTGAAAGCCAGACTCGCAGATGTTCAGTCACGATTAGCGACATCGGAAACAACAATTAGTGGGCTACTTACGGAAATATTATCACTAAAATGTAATGTTTCCGTAAGTAGGTCACCTGAGGTCGGCAACATTAACACGCGTCATGATGCACAGAATGCATCCGCATGCAGTTTATTAGTGTCACCGACTACTGCCGCTATAAGCAGCGTACCGAGCCGCATTACCATCGTCTACGTCTACGTCAAGAAGTCAAGTCGTTGCGAGCCCGCTCGCAAGGCTTTGCAACCGAGTTCTCGCCAGGACCAGGACAGGAAATTTTAGTTCTTTTGTGGTGAGGGTTCCAACTCATCATCTGCCGATCTTCACGAAGGAAGAATTCTGACCGGAAGGCATCGTGTTTTGGAAGTTCTGAGATGCATGCCTAACGACACGCGCTACACGTCGCCGTGGAATTAGTAATTAGTTTCAGTTAACTATTGTCATATATATTTTAGTTTAAGATCTAGAGAAAAGATCTATGACACGTATTGGAAAACCTGTTATCTGAAATAAATTACTATTATTATAACTTCACGCCAAGTCACTTTCGGGGTAGGCAGAGAGAACCGAGCGCCTCGATGGCTCGCTCCTTACATACCTCACTCGCTTCTTTAACATCCATTGCTCTTCTAATGCACACTCGCCGGTTTCTAAGCCTCCTAACATCACCTTTTGATAAAACACGATCAATTTGATTATGGTAGATAAGTAACAAATTCTTTCACCTTATATTTATCTTAGTATACATTATATGTAATAGTGAATCTTAAAAAAAGAGCACCAAGTAAATAACTAAAGGACAAACGTAATAAAATCAGCTGAAAGCTAATAGCGAAGAACTTTTGCATACATCTAGTTAGTTATTTGACCTCTCCTTCGAGATGCCCGCCCCAATTACTTCATGTCAAGTTAGTTATGTTTATGTGATATGACAGAAGTAATTTGGTAGTTTTGTAAGTCCGCAGGGCAATTAGAGTTATGGTTGGAGAGGCTGAGGATCTTTCACTTTCATACGGTTTCCGTACAGGTGTAGTGATAATATAGTCATGTTTTTCGCTTAGAGCATTCAGTTCATTTAAAGTGTTGAATGTTCTACAAAATTTTAATTAAAATTTATTTGTTGTTAATTGAAATAATTGATAAGCAACGTCCAAGCCAGCCCGTCTATAGCTGGGTTTATCTACCTCGAGCTTCTCCGTACTTCGGAGTAGGGCACGTTAAGCCATCGGTCCCGGCTGTTGTCGATAGATGACACTCGTTAAGCCAAGTCAGTGGCCTTTGGGCGGCTTGTAAACACTGGCTTCCGCCAATCCACAGTTGAGTAGCGTGGTGGAGTATGCTCTAAACCCCTTCGGTTGAAGGGAGACCCATATCCCTGCAGTGGGATGAATAAGTATTGGTGAAGAAGTTATTAATTATTAAAAATAAATTAAATATTAAATGAATTAGTGAAATTTTAGTTCAGTGTAAATTTATTGAAAAATTATGAAAATTAATAATTCATTGCTAACTTTTAGCTTGAAAAAAAACAGCCAGAGAGAAAAAAATCGTCCATTTCGGTAATTGAGTTTCGAAGGTTTTTCCCATTTTTTCCAATCGTGTCATATAACACATATATAAACTGTACACACGTACTTATTGTACATGTGTACAGGTTATATGTGTTTTATGCTTTTCTTATACAACGTCGGGAGACATACGAGCATACGGTCCACCCAAAAGGCGTAGCCTTGAACGCTTGCAATACAGGAAGTATAGCTAGCGCGTTTCTACCCAGCTGATATTGCAGTAACTCCATAGGAACTTACTAGTAACCTCACTCACAAGAACAAAACAACTCTCCACGAAATTATTATTTGGCCGCGGGTTTCGGTGAAGTTGAGGTACTTCCTCAGACAGGCTTTTTGATGCGCTCTACCTCTCTTAAAAACTAGCAGACATGTACATATACACAAATGCTTGTCCTGTATGGGAATCGAATCCACGAGCGTTGATGTCAACGTAGCATTAGTAACCATATGCCATAGAGAAAAATGGGAGCTTTACAAACAAAACGTAACACAGTCGTAAAACATTTTAGACACAAAAGCTTATCTCCCGTCAACTTGTATTAGACGCATAATATATTTATAAGAATCTTCAGCATTCGAACGGATACGAAAACGAGTGAAAAAAACGGTATAACTCAAAATCTGTCATATCCAAGTGCTTTCAAAGAGACAGACCAGCAAATTTGATGGCTAATAAAGAACAGGAGATACGAACGGTTTTTGCAGAAGCGAACTGGGTTAGCGAAAGGCTCTATACCGAGAAAAAATTGTTTGAAGTGACTGTCAATCATTATAGAAAATATGATTGATAGATTTCTGCAAATAAGAACTGCTAATTTATGTTCAATGAACAACTTTTTTTTTAATGTCGGTTGGCAAACGTGTATACGGCTAGATATATGTGCTGTAGTTTTTTTATACCACTTCGTGATGCATACAGGCACGTGATCTAAAAAGGTTAGTAGTGCACTTACGCGATGCTACCTCTTCTGCTAACACAGTAACTCCTAAAAAGCTTACTGGAGACCTCACTCACTCCTGATTCCTGTGTGGGTATCGAACCCACGAACGTTGGTGTCAAAGTAGCGTTACTAATCAGTGCGCCACCGAGCTCGTCATAAGATACAGTCATCATCATAATCATCAGAGCGTTAATCAAAGTGGCGTCCTACCCTTTTGCTTCGAAGGCCAGGGTCCACTTTCCGCCTTTTAAATCTACACTTCGCGCATTCAACTCTTTATATGGCATCCTTTATAGTGAGATCATTGGTACACATTTCATCCCTCACGCCGAAGGGCCTTTCTTGGACCTACTCCTTCTACAAGAACCTGGCGAAGGTGGCATGGATATACACTTTTGCCAACATGATATACATAGAGTCATATCACAAGTTAAATTGTGAATATGACGAGCTCGGTGGCTCAGTCGTGAATGACGCGACTTTAACACTAACGCACGTGGGTTCAAAAAAGATTAGAAACCGCATGCCCCCACCACCGTCGTTGCCACGACTAGCCTGGTCATCGCTGCGACACGTGTTTCGCCTCTCTACGAGGCATCCTCAAGTGCTGTAAACGCTAATCATTTGAATAACATGCTACAAGATGGGGGATACAACGACCGCAGCAGCCGAGGAAGAGACCACTGGAACAGCCGTGGCAGCGTCGGCATGTTGCAGCTACTAACGGTAATGGCTATAAAATAATTGTTATTTGACTGCAGTCTTCGATAAATAACGTAAATACATAGTAGAATTGAATTGAACGAAGTTCAATTCGAGCCTACTAAGTTCTCTAGTGTCAGAATACTTTAAATTCAATTCAACGTCAACCCCGGGACGTGACTACGCAAAAGTTACCGCATTACCACCGTCTCACCTACCATCTCACCGGGAGAAGTCAAGTCGTTGCGAGCCCGCTCGCAAGGCTTTGAAACCGGGTTCTTGCAAGGACCAGTGCGACGAGCAGGGCTTCATTCAAGTGGACAGGAAGAAGAAGAAGAAGCCCTCCAACCTCAACTACTGCGGCACCGCACAGACCGGATCGTCACAACTGCGCGTGGAAATACCAGCGACGCCGTTGTACGTTTCCAGACTACACTGGTCTACAAAGGTCGAGGAGGTTGTAGACTATGTGAAGAAGAAGACCAATTTCACCTTGAGGGTCGAGCGACTGGAATCTCGCCACAAGGTAAACTTTAGTTCCTTTGTGGTGATGGCTCCAACTCATCATCTGCCGACCTTCATGAATGAAGAATTCTGGCCGAAGGGAATCGTGTTTCGGAAGTTCCGAGGACGGTTGCCTAACGACACGCGCTACACGTCGCCGACTCTACGTGGAATTAGTAATTAGTTTATATTGTCATATATATTTTAATTTAAGGTATTTATCTATGGACCCGTGTTGTAAAACCTGTTGTCTGAAATAAATGATTATTATTATTATGTTATAGATCCTATATCACGGGTATATCCCGGTCATTTTATAGGCGTGCGCGGGGATTGGAACCAACGCGTAGAGGCCCCTTTGAGAAGTTTGATGTAATGTTGTATAGCTGCCGTGACCTTCTCCAGGGGATATCAATGTGACAATATACTCATGAACCAGGTCACGGCAGATATTGGGACTATTGCAAATGTGTTGGAAAATATTGGGCTATTAAAATGATATCTGGAAGTATTATTAGTACTGGGCTATTACAGAAGAGGGACGGACGCCTGCCACAACTATCATATCTGATGTTACTTCCGGCAGGCGGTGGCTTGCCACTCACTGGATGGACCCCCGAAATGCCAGAGAAATTCGGCCGGGGGCAACACCGGTGTGAGTGACTCAGGGGTGTCGAGAGGTGTGCTGCGCTTTCTCCGAAGTTACTCGCGGCGTTATGCCCTTTAACACTTCCACCCCTGGAGCATATTACCTGATAAAGCAATATGCTCTATCGACTCCTCTCTGGACGGCCAATGAAGGCAAGCCAGAGCTGAGAGTCCTGCGGGCCTTCTTGACTTTCCACTCCGACCGACGAAGACACGCCGGAGACGAAGGCCCTGATCGACTCTCTGGAGCACTCGGGTACCCGTGGTGTCGTTACGCACCAACAGCTCGCCACAAGCTGCCCTGCGGGCTTATTATTATTATTATTAAATTTCAGATACAATTCGTTCTCGATTTTTCATTTTCGTGTTTCACACGCGAGCGATGGATGAACTTCCGGTTCTGCCATCCCCATAGCAATTAATGGCATCAATAAATATAACACATCATTAATATACAGCAGAAAAGCGTCAGGATGGTTTGATTATTCGTTCGTTTTTGTGCACACGTGTGCACGTGCGTGCATTGCATGAACGCACGTATACATACGTGCATGCATTCGTGCATTCGTACGTGCATGCTTGCGTGCGTACATGTATACGTTAGTTTGCATCTATACGTGCACCAAAAGTTAGTGTACGATGTATTGATTGTATTAAAATGATAAGAAAGACTGGACAAATGCAAGTCAAACTCGCTCGCTGAGGATTTTATGTACTGTTTCGACCGCACAACTACGAGTATATCTGTCATACTCGTAGTAGTTTTTAGGAGCAATGATAGCCCAGTGGATCAGGAACTGGCCTACTGACCATCTGGTCCCTGGTTCGAATTTTTCGGATTTATGTACATATTTATCACTTGCTCGGCGGTGAAGGAAAACATCGTGGGGAAACCTATACGTCCAAGAAATTATATTTCGAAAGACGTGCGAGTTAACCTTAGAAAAATCTGGTTTCACCTCTGGGTTGTGGAGGTCTGACGGCAGTCGTTCCATGTAAAACACAGTGTCTTCCCTAGATCCTTAAGCTTAGGTAGCGGACCCCGCCAATCCTAATGGATTAGGAAAACGGGATGACGTGAAGAAGAAGAGCTACGAGTATAGCTGTCAAGAATTTTTGATGACTTTAAAAAAAACATGTTAGTAAAAAATATCATGCTATTATTCTGTTCCTTTACCCAAACTGTCGCAAATTTGATTTACGCTTAACCTATACCTGACTCAAATCTAACACAAACCTAACCGAAACCTAAATATCCATAGCGACTCATAATATTCTTTAATTAGAAGTAACTTACTAAGTTTGTGAGATAATATTTTACCTTCACAAACAAGACTATTATAATATATGATCATTTCTGAAAATATGCTAGTTAAAAGTAAATTTCTGCTGTATGTACACATGGCTACACCTCAAGGTAGACTGTTTGACCTTTGTACTGTTCTCATGGCACAATGCGATAAGAGTAAAAATGATGCCGTGTCTAACATGACTTTTCGCTATGTGTACATAAACCTCCATCAACTTCAACATTCTTTTTCACATGTCACTATAATCGAACACGCAGGTTAAGCAACGTCGATCACAGCCAGTCTATGGATGGGCTTATCCACCTCTCTTCTCCGTGTTTTGGAGAACCCGTTAATCCGTCCGTCCCGGCTGTTGTTGATAGTTGACAGTCGTTAAGCTAAGTCACGGCTTGAAATCACTGTTTCTTAAATTCATTCTTTCTGCACACTTTCTACATATCCGAACCAACGTAGGATGTATATTATTATGATGAGCTCGGTGGCGCAGTGGTGAAACGCGCTGTTACATTACGTTACCTTGACACCAACGCTTGTGGGTTCGATTCCCACACAGGATAAACATTTGTGTGCATGAACATGTCTGTTTGTCTTGGTTAACAAAAAAATGTATTTACGAATGTTTATCAGTTATCAATCTATTATAACACAAGCTTCTTTGCTCGCTTACTTTGAGGCTACATAGCGTTGTGTAATTTGTCCGACAATATTTATTATTTATTTATTACTTTAACACCGATCTCTATAAAACCTGTTCTGTTCCTTGCAACATCATAAATTTTTCTCGTCAAAAGATACCTAATTTAAGTGTGTTTCAATCTGAAATAAAGTAATTATGCCAAGTTTTCTGAAATAAATTTCTGATCGTTATTTCATGACGGTATGATTGATGGTACCTCGTGATGGAGAAATAATAATGAGATAAAATATACCTCAAGGGAACTAGATTTTACCCGCGGTTTTGCTTTAATTTAATTTCGTATACTTATATTAATATAATAAAGAAGACGAGCTTTGAGGAGAGAAATGGAGGTACTTTGACACTAAGACTCAGGGATTCGATTCTCACAGAGTACAAACATGTGCATGAACATGTCTCTTTGCCTTGGAGTAGGCGTTTTTAAGAAGTAGGGCAGCCCTGATGGGAAGATGCCTATAGGAAGCCGCAACCGTATAATGATTTTTTGGAGGGTTGTTGTGCCTCGGGGGGTGAGTGCTCTTACCAGTAAGCTTTCAAGGAGTTTAGAAATTTTGTGATAAGGTTGGAACTTTTATAACCGCACCGCTCGCCGACGGCGGGGAGTTCACCCTCACACGCTTGAACCGCAATGGTCGCGTACTGTGCGGTTCCAGAGAAGTTTTCTTCCGAGAACACTCAAGCTGTGAAATGAGCTCCCAGCCGAGGTTTTTCCAAGGGACTACAGCATGGAGTTCTTCAAGAAATGCGTGAAGAGGTTTTTAGAGGGTCGGCAACGCATGAGTGACGCCTCTGGTGTTGCAAATGTCCATAGGCTACGGTGACTGTTTAACATCAGGCAGGCCGTATGCTTGATTGCCACCTTAGTGGTATAAAAAAAAAAGAATTAAGAGATCTACCCACAAATATGATCTCCACATAAAATCTCGATTATTTGTCAAAAAAAGATGTTAGAACGTTGGAATAAATTTAGTGTACAAATCTAAATCCTTGATCAACTACCATTACCATATAGGTATTGATTTGAGACTTCATTCAGCAACTATCGACTTCTTCTTCTGGAATTACAAACGCCGATACTTTACGATTACGCTCAGGCCGGCCGAATCCTTGATTTGCATTCATGGTATGATAAATAACTTCAAAGCCCGACATCGTCACGCTTATAAACAAGAGAGGTTGAGCGCATCAAAGCAGCCCGTCTGGGGAAGTACCTCCACCTCACAGAAAACCGCAGACAAACTACAGCTCCATAGAGGGTTGTGTTCCTGCGCATGAATGAGGTCTACAGCAAGCTAAGGAGTAGCTGTATTGTAATTGCAAGCGTTTATAGGTAACCGCTTTACATCAGGTGGGCTGTATGCCTGCCTGCTTGTATGCCTCCCGATGTTGTATAAAAAAAACAATTTTAAGCAAAATTCGCAACCAAATCAATCGCGACTGATATTAACTGGTGACTGTGTAGCAGATCACTCCCTGTTCGCGATTTTAAAAAGTAATAAACCACCGCTCTAACCCAAGCGTTGATAATATTGTTATACCTACCTACCTACATATCTGCCTACTGTATACAATACAGTAGGCAGATATAGCGGTAGGTGGGAAAAATAAAAATTCTCACTCAAAAAGCCGACAATACAGCAAGGGTCGGCCATTAAAACTTAAAACATCCATTGAAGCCGCAACATTATGATGCAAATAGCGACGCATCACTGAGTTAATGGTCGCACACAATCAATAAAGGACATTGTCCAATAAAAATGATTAATATATCCACTCACGTTTGATAGATGTGGGGAGTCCATTTTGGGCACGAAAAAAGGCTATAAACCGTGATTATGAGTGAACAGATGGGCTTGTATAATAACCTCCAAGTGGTCCCAAAAGAGACAATGTTATTCGATGTTAGTGAAAGCCCTATGTTATAGTTAGCAGCTTATTTCATCACGTACCTAATCTACCTAAGCGCAAGCTAAGTGATTGTATGAAAGATATGCTTTCATACATTTAGGACCCAAATCATACGAAACACTAGATAGATTAACCCATCCATGAGCAATAACATTTTTTGATTTTTGGGGGAACTTTTACTTGTGCTAATTTTGCTTTTTGACACATTTCATGACTCTGGTCAATCAGATGGATCAGCTCAGATCATTGGCAATGTTTTCAAGTAAAAGATATAAATGGTCGTACTTTTTGATTACGTTGATTTTTATGGCTCCAAATGACAGCAGACATTTTCATTTTCAAGTTAGGACCCAAATCATCGTTTTTTATACAACTTTGAAGACATACAAGTACATGGCAACCAAAGTGTTGCTGTTGCTTATAAACGTTTGGAATATAGGAAGTATCGATCACGTTTACTGGTAACCCAACTCACTGCCAGAACGCAACAATCCTCCACGGAATCGATATTTGACTGTTGTTTTCTGTGAGTATGTATGTATGTATATCTTCACGCCAGCTCCCTTGCGGGATAGGCAGAAAGAACCGAGCGCCATAAGACGCGGTCCTTACACACTTCGCTCGCTTCTTTAACATTCATAGCTCTTTTCATGCACGTTTTCTGTGAGGTGATAGTATTTCCCCAGTAGGGCTGCTTTGACATCCTATCTCTATTATAATAATGTCAATGTCTCCCTTTTGGTGACGTAGTAGCGGCCCACAGGGGCCAGCTACATAGTAAAGAAAAACAATATATCAATTGAAGGGGCTCGTTTAGTACGTAGCACATATTTATCTAGCAAAACGCAAGTAACGCTCATCGTAGCATGTTTCTTAACCCAGAGCAGAGATACGGGTCTCCCTTCAAACGAAGGGGTTTAGAGAAAACTCCACCACGGTGCTCAACCGCGGATTAGCGGCTCCGGTGCTTTCAAGCTACCCGAAAGCTACTGACTTAGCTTAATGAATATCAGCTATCGACAACAGGCCGGACCGACGGCTTTACGTACCCTATGAAACACTAGATAAATTAATCCATCCATGAGCAATAACATTTTTTTGATTTTCGGACTTTTCCTTTACTTTTGCCAATTTTGCTTCTTGACACATTTCATGACTGTAGGTCAATCAGATGGATTCAGCTCAGATCATTGGCGATGTTTTCAAGTAAAAGATATAAATGGTCGTACTTTTACGTTGATTTTTATAGCTCCAAGTGACAGCATACATATTTATTTTCAACATGATACCTCCACGCTTTTCTAAGAAAAATGCAGATATACAGACAACGAAGTGATCGTCTAAGGGTACGGTTTTTATACTGTTTGCGGTAAGAAACAGTAAACATGATCTTCGTTCCTAAACAGATTTACTAATGCGCTAAGTTAAGACTTCTGTTAGCCTTAATTTAGGTCCGAGTGCGTGAGTTTGTGAGCGCTAATTGAACACATTTACCCGGAAGTAGCCAGAACACCATTTAACCAATGGCGGTGCTTGTCTATTTACCATAGCTCCATTTATTTACGCACTTAAATAATGGATCAAAAAAACATATGTACAAACAACACATTATCTGTCACAATTTGAATGGAAAGCTTTATAGATTAATATTCTTTGCTTCACACAATACCTAGAGTCGTTAATATAAATATATAATTAAACTGACCTTCCAACCGTCAATCATTATCGAATTAGGTGTATCGATCGCCCTTACCTGAAACAGAAGCACGTGATTAACCACACAAGTTCATATGTCGTATGTAATTGAATGACATTGATGTATGAAGGACTGACAGTATGTCAGCATAGCGCCGGTACATGATTGATATTCTAAGAAAAACAGGGTAATACCATCGTACGTAGAAACTATAAAGTGTTTCTATTCTACGCTCCCTCGCAACAAAAATGGATGCTAATGATTTTCTCCATTCATTTTTTGTACTAATTTCGGATTACAAATATTTTTATTTTCCGCAGCCAAATAACAACTCTATAGAGGGTTGTTCTGTTCCTGCATGTGAGTGAGGTTACTAGTAAGCTCCTAAGGAGTTCCTGTGCTAGCAGCAGAGGTGTCATCGCGCGAGCAATATTTTATGTATTGCACGTGTTCATAGTCCACGGTAAGCACTTAACATTAGGTGGGCTATATAATTATATGCCCCCTGACGTTGTATAAAAAAGTCACTGACAAGTTACTTTTAAATACACCTAGACAAGACAAGTAGATACTTGCAAATGTATGCCTTGTGTGAGAATCGAACCCACAAATTGTTATTGTAGCATTGCTACTCACTTCACCACTAAGCTCATTTATCTTGTACGTCGATACGAAATCATCTTAAAGCTATCTAGCATACATGACAGAAACAAACCCAACGACCAGTTTTAAAAGACCTGTCCGTCTTTATCAGCTATCAAACCCTTATCACATTTAAGGCAGGGTACATGATGGGTCATGATATTATGGACGGTTTGATAAGGGATCAATCATTGGGTGGGAACAGCTGTCAATTGAGTCCTCAATCTGGTGTATAGTCTTATAAATACACATTTGTTTAATAACAAAAGTGACAGTTGCCTGCCTTAATATCTCAGGTCTTTAACACACACTGGGAATCTTCTGCAGGATTGATGTATTTCTGCGAGTGAGTGAGATTACCAGTAAGCTATCAAGGTGTCAGTGTTAATATGAATTAATTAAACAACGCATTTATTTGCACTCATCACACATTCACTTTTAAGAGAGGTGGGGCCCATCAAAGCACCCCGGCTGGGGAAGTACCTCCACCTCACAGGAAACCGCAGCCAAATAACAACTGCGTGTGAGTGAGGTCACCAGTAAGCTCCCAAGGAGTTACTTAACGTTTCACCAGCGTTCATAGGCTACGGTAATCAGTTTACATTAGGTGACCATAATCTTGAATGGCTCCCGATGTTATAAAAACAAAAACATGAGGGAGTTTATAAGGGTTCCGTTATATCATTTAAAGTGCGGATTCCTAAAAAAAGTAAACTAACGCGCAAGGGTTGTATATCACTTTACAATGCAGGAAGCTAGAGATATGGATATCAAAGCGGGTGTATCCATTCAGGGCATACTAATGATACAAGGAGATTGTGTCGATTGCGGTACGTATCTAATTAAGGCCCGCATATGACATCTGCTCCTCTTAATACGATATGATTGATAAGGATGCGTGATGCGGATTGTTTGCCATGTGGTGTGCGGTATACGTTGTTTAGGCTCTGTTATTATTCTTTATTTTTATACTTTAGTCACATTTATAAATATAAAGATTTTATATCCAAATAAATACATTTAAAATATAAAAAAAGGGGTCACCCGCCGGTAGCGAAGCGAAGGCCCAAGCTACCGGTGGTCAGGGGTCCAGGGTAAGGAACTTTCTCATAATACGGGCCGTGTCCAGAAGAACCGCCTTCTGAATTTGGTTCTTGACCCAACTGCCAAGCGAGAGCCTCTCAAGGTATAGGTCGAGGCTCTACGCCCGTTTACTGTCACGACTCTGTGTGACTTAGTCATGAACTGCACGGTAGGGAAAAAAATTGTGACGATTCCAAACAAATGTAGCCATTTTTACGGAATAAAAAGATTTTGACTTTGACTTTGACTTTGACTTTGACTTTGACTGTTGGAACAATTATCGTTGATTCCACACGCCACATGGCGGTAACCTCGTGAACCAAGTCCAAGTACTTACAATTCTCCTTCTCAGCTTTCACGAGGTTTTCATCATGAGGAATGGTAACGTCAACGAAAACTGCACGGCGCGTCTCCTGGTCTATTATCACAATATCGTGCCTATTATTATTATTTTATAACTTTACGTCAAATTCTTTGTCTGGTAGGCAGAGAGAACCAAGCGCCACGTGATACGATTTTTATACACCTCACTCGCTTCTTTAATATTCATTGCTCTTCTCATGCACGCTCGCCGGTTTCTAAGACATCTGACATCACGTTCTGATAGAACACGATCGATTTGGTCGTGGTAGGTTAGTCTTGGCCTTCCTCGGCTTTTACATACTTCCACATTTCCGTTGTATATCTGTTTCGTAATTCTTTCTTGCTGCATTCTTTCGATATGGTCGACCCAACGGAGCATGTTTAAGCTTTATACTCAAGCAAAATTATACCAAAATTTTCGCACGTAATTTCCATTTTTGGAGTGTAAGTTGCTCTATGTCACTTTTAATTAATTAATTAATTAAATTTATTTATTTCAGATAACATAGATCCATTGGTTAGTAGACAGAAACTTAAAATAATGTTAAGCATTACTAATAAATTTGGAAACTGACAATTTTAATATATCACGTACCTGAGAGGCATTCCGTCAGGACTACAACGACAATGAACCACGGAGAGTTCACCTTTTATTTCGGCCATAGCCCTGACGAAATGCCTCAGCACAGGTGCATGCACGTCCTCAGCGATAGCTTTCAGCATGCTGTTGTCACTCCCCCCGCACCATTTTAGAGCCAAAGCCAACCTTATCTACACGCGGTGCACTCTGCTTATCAACAGACTAGGCTCTGGTGAAAGAGACGTAGAGCACGACGTTAGCCCGACTGGGGCTCCACCTCACAGAAAATGGCAGCGAAATAACAACCCCCTCGAGGGTTGCTGTGTTCGTGCAAGTAAGTTGTGGTGACCAGAAGATGATTCCTGTGTTGACAGCGGGGGTGACAACGCGGTAGTGACATTCTTTTTATTGCTAGCGTTCACAGGCTACGGTAACCGCTTTACATCAGGCGTACCGTAAGCTTGTTTGCTATCCGTCGTAGTGTAAAAAAAATCTTAATACTAGACTACACGGTGAACCGATGATAGTGTGAAGATCGCAGGGAGCCGATGGATTCAAGCGGCACAGGACTGATAGCTTGAGCAATGGACATCTCTTGGCTGAAATGATGATCATATCTCAATATCTATAAATTTTGATGAATTCGGTGGCGCTGTGGTTACTTTAACACTAATGCTAGTGGATTCGATTCCCATGTTGGACAACCATTCGTGTTCATGAACATATCTGTTTGTGTTGGTCTGGTCTTGATGAGTTAGGTGTTTTTAAGAGAGACAGGGCGCAGCAAAGCAGGCCATCTGAACAAATACCTCTGCTTCAAAGCAAAACCGCAGCCAATAAACAACTGGGGTTGCTGTATTGAGTTCACCAGCAAGCTCCTAAGGAGTTGTTGTGTTATCAGCAGAGGCGGCATAGCGCGAGTCTGGTTATATTGGTCTGGATATTTTAAGAGAGATAAGGCGCATCAAAGCAGCCCGTCTGGGGAAGTACCTCCACCTCCGTAAACCATAGCCAAATAGCAACTCCCCAGAGGGTAGTTGTGTTCCCGCGTGTGAATGAGGTCACCAGTAAGCTCCTAAGAAGTTGCTGTGTTAGCAGCAGAGAAGGCATCGCGCGAGTCATACTTAATGTCTTACAAGCCTTCATAGGCTTCGGTAACCGGTTTGCATCATTTGAGCCGTATGCTTGTATGCCTCCTTGTATTTCGTATCTCATTTCACCTAATTGAATTACGTAATTTTAATTATGCAAGAGAACACAATTATTATAATTGAACGTAATAGCAAAAGTTTTAAAACCATGAAATATAATACACAATGTTTCCTTTCACGTTTTTAGTACAGGTGAGTACATACCAATCCTAATATTGTAGAACGTTACTTGTTCCTTAATGGTGTTTGAAATCAAACCTTTTGTATTATTAATGAAGTTAGTTTTGTAATGCCATTGTTTATTTAGTGTATGTTGTATTTATAAATGTATAATACAACTGTATTTCCATAAACTTAGCGTCCTTAATAACATACTCGATTTAAAATGTAAGTTCGGAATATTTGATCAACAATTTAGTTATTCAGGTCAAACTCTTTGGGTCAGTTTCGTCAATGATTAGGTCAAACTAGTATATATGAATATAGTAGTAAATTATGGTATAAATACAAATAGTACTAATATTAGTCACAAGCAAGACTTGCTAGCATGCGGTAGCTTGAGTAACTTCATTTTATTATGCTACAGTGCTACGTCGTAGTAAAATGTTCTACGGCGTAGCGTGTCTCGTAGCAGTTGTTGTCGCTACGGGGTATGTTCATTCGCAAAGCTAAACTGTGTCGTCTAGTTTAATACAAGAACAAAAAGTAGATTTAAGCCGAAGCCGATTAATCGGCTATCGCCACACCCTTAGGCGGAAGTCAAAGGCTTAAAAGCTCTGAGAAATTTGGTTTCTGTCTTCTCCACATAGTCTAGCCATAAGTTCTGTTCTATGCATTTATTTTTTATGAAATAATACAATATTAATAAAACATATATGTACATATTTATGGAAGTCACAGCAAAAAATTAAAAAATATTCTATTCGAAATGATAACCTTTTAATAAATGTCTTTAATCTTATTACATTACAAAATAGAAGCAGAAAGTACAAAAGCGCGATTCTTATCTCGATGCTGTCCCTACAAGACAGGAGAAATCTTCACGGTACAGGAGAAATTAAGAAACAAAATTGGTGGAACCGTGTAACAAGAAGACAAAATAATTATATAAATCAACAACTTTTTTATACAATATCGGGAGATTGTATATCTTCCAACGTTGTATAAAAAAAGTAGCTTACAATCCATCATCTATAAAATGATTACCGTAATCTATGCTATACATTAAGTAACGCTTGCATGGTATCATCTCTGCTGCTAACATAATTAGTTTTAGTATAACCTTTCTGGTAATAACAACTTTCCAGGGAATTGTTATATGTCTTCGGTTTCATGTGAAGTTTAAGTACTTCCAATACGGGCTGCTATTAAACGCCCTACCTCTGTCAAAACATCCGGACTAAGAGAATCTGCTGCTAACAAAGCAAACCCTTAGGACCATACTGGTGATCTCAGTTACACGCAGGAACACAAAAACCCTCCAGGGAGTTGTTATTTGACTGTTGTTTTCTGTAAGGTGGAGGTACTTCCCTAGATGGGCTGCTTTGATGCGCTCTATATGTCTTAAAAACATCCAGAGCAAGATAAACAGACATATTCATGCACACAAATGCTTGTATGGGAATCGAACCCACGAGCGTTGGTGTCAAAGTAACGCTATTAACCACTGCGCCACCGAACTCATAAATAAGTTATAACCACAAACAGTACTAATATTGCTCAGTAGTAAGCCGCTGCCTCGCTTCTGTAACTTTATAATGCTACAGCGCTACGTCGTAGTTGGAAATTGTCTACGCCGTAGCATATATCGTATTAGAGCCGCTACAAGATAAATTCGTTCATCAAGCAAAACTGTGTTGTATGGTATAACACAATCGCATCAATAAAATTTTAAGTAGTTAATGAGCTCACTATCAGAGTGGTTAATGATTCTGCTTTGACACCAGATCTCAGGTTCGATCCCCACACAGGACAAACATTTGTGTGATGATCATGTCTATTTGCCTCGGTTTGGGTGTTTTAAGAGATATAGGGCACACGAGAGCAGCCCGTCCCCGCCTCAAATAAAACCGCAGTTAAATAACAACTCCCTGGTGGCTTGTTGTATTCCTGTAGGTCAGTGAGGTCACCAGTAATCTGTTAAGAGTTTGCTGTGTTATTAGCAGATATGGCATCGCGCGAGGGATATTTATTATACTTAATTTGTTACAAGCGTCAATAGGTAAACGTGCTACATCAGGTGGGTCGTTAACTTTTATGACTCCCGACGTTGTATAAAAAAAATACATTATTAAATAAAAGCAGAAAGCACAAAAGCGATCTTATCGCGATGCTGTCCCTTCGAGTTCGAGAAAACTTCACGGTACAGGAGTATCAATATTTTCGAAGGCGCTTCTATATATTCATATTGAATCGATATGAACCCGTAAATTTGGATAGATTCATTAGAAGCAGTCCGAATCAATCCCCTTCAACACACAAACTGGTATAAATGTGAATCTTTTACATAAGATCACATATTTATGCTGGTCGGAAGGTTTTTATCCCACAAGACCCGAAGTGGGATAAGATTTCTTTCAGATTTCT
This sequence comes from Pyralis farinalis, assembly GCA_947507595.1. Classification (NCBI taxonomy): domain Eukaryota; kingdom Metazoa; phylum Arthropoda; class Insecta; order Lepidoptera; family Pyralidae; genus Pyralis; species Pyralis farinalis. The sequence continues at coordinate 25,733,101 of OX382278.1, forward strand.
TAAAGTCAAAGTCAAAGTCAAAATCTTTTTATTCCGTAAAAATGGCTACATTTGTTTGGAATCGTCACAATTTTTTTCCCTACCGTGCAGAGATCTCTTCGCATTTGATCATTACTGCTGGGGGCATGAGAGTAGGCTCATTTTCCACTCAAATGCATAGCACTTCAGCATTGCAATCCAGTAAGAAAAACAGATAGGTTTTATTGTCGCCAAACCACGCGGTATAATAATATGTACTTTTAATCTGTTACGAGTATATATTGTTTCTTTTTATTAAAATATCAAATTGAAGACTTTAACCTTTACTGATTCCGTAAGAAAAAGCTTTGTGTTCCAAATTGGAAAATTCTAGGAAAACCGAAAGTATCCTGAAGGTTTTCAGCATCAATTAATACGAAAATATGTTTTTGACGGCAAAACCTTTTAGTAGATTGAGTTACAAACTTGAATTCTGCACAAGACGGTTAGATCTTTAGCCTCAATGTTTTACATAAATTTCAAATTGTTATGTTTACATGTTTTGGAGAAAAAGTTCCTTGACGAATGAAGCAGAAAGTGATCTCATAAACGTTGACAAGTTCAGTAGCGCAGTGGCAAGTATCGCTACTTTGACCCCAATGATCGTCAAACAATTGTATACCTAAACATGATTCTTTCTATTAATGTGGGTGTTTTAAAAGAGATAGGGCATATCAAAGCAGTGTAATGGTACAACGTAGACTATATCTTAAAGGGGGGCCTATATAATTATATATGCAGTGCATACTAAATTCAAACTCCCACGAGATTGGTATAATGACAGAAGTCCCTATATTGATCACGTAAGCTGGTTATATCATACATCAGAGGAAAAATACCTGATCATTACTTATAAAGGTTGCGCAGACGCTGAGGCTTAATAAAGGTCAGAGTACCTAATAAACAATATCCTGGTCAGTAAAGGGTTCAGGAGCTTCTATCAAGCTTTCCACAAAGAACTGTTATCCACGCCATAATACCGTACCTACAATTCGCTCTAACAAACAATTCTCTGAACCGCTCTTAATGTTTATAGATTCACGCTAAATAATTAAAATTCTAAAACAGATGAAGCAAAACTAGACGATCGTTTTAGGTCCTTACAGGCTACACACCAGCAATATCAAGTCCACGTCATTTGAGTTATTACAGCAGACCATCTAAGGATCTCCATCTGACAGAAAACTGCAGTCCAATAACAACTCAAGTTATCACTGGACTGCAAAAAACAACTTGGTATAATTAATTTCACTTTGCAATGTTGTATCTGTCTGTAATCCTGAAACCTATGTACATAATATAGGCTTCAAGATTAAATTGGTAACTAATTAGACCTCTTTTGGACTGTAATTTGTCATTATGGTAACGAGTTTTATCAATAGCATTTAGTTATATCATTAGCTATCAAAATCAAACCAATGACGTGCAATTATATTTAGGCATTCACCTATACGCTTCTATGCAAGTGCTCGTATATCATTATGGCACTTTATTAAGTTTGTTGAAATGTATTGACGTAATGTGTATGTCGGATCGGAAAGTTTTTAGCTTTCCTAGGTATACTTTACTATGTACTACATTATTAAAGATATAAGTAACGTTTATTGTTTAGTTCTTCATGACCATACTATATATATACATATATATATATATATATATATATACCTATTAATTTAACCTAGTCAGGTCATAAGTTAATTTAATAGGTATATAATATGCTGCAGCATTCGCAGAGTAACTGCTACCTTAGCGTGAAAATTATATAATTAGATTATATATTTTCATGAATGTACTTTATTATGTAATAAATGGATTCTCATTCTTCCTTCAATCTATCTACATAAATAATTTTACAATTGGATCTATTTAGCCTATGCAGTGAAAACTATTAGATGGCTCACTGATGTTGATACGGCTAGAATAGTTTATTTCAGCTACTTTCATAGTATTATGTTTCATAGTATACGGAATTCTTCTTTGGGGTAACTCCGCGGACATTAACACCATCTTATTATTGCAAAAGAGAGCCATAAGAGCTATATCTACAAACTTGGTCTCCGGGAGAGCCTTAGAGAAAAATTCAAAGAAATAAATAATTTAACAGTCGCATCGCACTATATCTATGAAAATCTTTTGTATGTCCATAAAAACATAGATTCATTTTGTAAAAAGAATGATACTCATAATATAAATACTAGATATAAGCATAATCTTATATTACATGCAAGCCGTCTCCACAAAATAAGTAATTCTTTTATGGGGCAATGTATACGGTTCTATCACAAACTTCCCTGCAATATAAGAGAATTGTCAATAAACAAATTTAAAACTACTATTAAAGCCAAATTGTGTAGCAGGGCATATTATAAAGTATCTGACTATATTAATGATAAAAATGCCTGGGATTGAGTCGATCCAATTATAAAGTATTTAATAAATTATGTAAATTTATTTGGATACCAAAAGAGGGATGCCTGAGTTTTTTGGCAGTATTTTTATCAGTGCTCACCTAGTCATAAAATGCACGGTAGGGAAAAAAATTGTGACGATTCCAAACAAATGTAGCCATTTTTACGGAATAAAAAGATTTTGACTTTGACTTTGACAGTATTCGGAATAGTTCTAGAAATTACTTACTTTTAAAATTAGCCCAGTCAGTGTTGAACGTATGATAGGAATTTTAAATGAACATTTTATTGACGATTACAACTCAATAAATAATTGGAATACTTTAAGAAAAAAAAAAATAATCTATAACATATAAACTATTTCATTATTAATTCACTAAGTATTGTAGAATTTCTTGCTTCGATTCTCACTAGACGCTAAGATGAATAGCAGCAGTGAGAGCATTATAGATAAATCAGCCTATAGATCTACTACTCCCTGGTTCAAATCCAGAAGTGGGTATATATCACTAAATATGTATTTTCGGATATGTATATATTTGTAATTAAAGTGATAATTACAGCTCAGCGGTGAAAGAAAGCAGAGTGAGGAAACCCCACACGTTTAAGAAATTATATTAGCGTATGAACAAACCTGAGAAAGGTCTGGGTTTCCTTCAGACCTAACAGCATTCGCTCCACGTTTATACCAGTATCTTTGACAAATTCTTAGCTACAGGTAGCGAGCCCTGGACTTTCAAGCGAAGGCTTAAGACACGGCCAGGATTAGTGTTCGTTTGATGATGACAGGTGTAAAGAGATATGCAGCGGGTGAGTCAAATCAAGTTTGATCATGGTTTTTGACTACTTTCAAACTCGCTAGGAAGAACTAAAAGTCTAATTACAATTCCGATCGTACGGTTTTCCAGAGAACCCTTAAAACAACCTTCTGTACAATTAAACTTTCAGATGTAATTCTAAACTTCGTAGCTTGATGCATTTCTGTTTATTTACAGCACTGTGAAGTACAGCTTCAGTGCTGCAATTAAATTCATTAATTGTTTACTGTAGGAGGCGACGGCATTTAACTTGAAACAGAATTGCAATTAAGTGCTTTTCGTTTTTATTTCGTTTTTAGAGTTCCGTATGTAAAAAAAAGGGAATCTTGTTGCTTTTAAAAGAAACACCCGTCCTTTTTCGTTTACATTAATGATGTTGCTATTAAATACTTCAGTGCAGAGGATACTTTTGGCATTTGAGCCGCATGGAGAACCTCAAGGTTGTTCAACGTGTTATAGTGCTCTAAAAGGGGTGTCTCTGCGTGGTGGAATCAGAAATGAGAATATCCTCGGCAGAACTAGGCTAACTGACGTAGCTCAAAGGATAAGGAAGCTGAATTGTTGGGGGCGACTATAGCTAATAGAACCGACAGCCGCTCCTAAGAAAAGGGGTTGAATAGAGTTTCCGTACTAATGAATGCAGTGTAGTGTGTACGACCTCCCACTAGATAAAGCTACCTCAAGTGTTTTTATTTTTTATTTTTTTTATTTAAACTTGCACCCCTGCCATGGGCAAGGCTATCATCATCATAGTATTCTTCCAGCCAAAACACATTCATACATCATATTCTCATTCATGCCGTAATTCTAACTTTCATTCATCATCTTTCGTTTTTGCCCATTTTAGAACGCCGGTGAAACAATTACATCTATTTTCAAACTTCCCTCCCCATACTGCATCGGTCCAACCACGGGCGATAGCGAGCTTCGCAGCTCCACCTAGCCACCGCGATTCCGTCGGCTATACTGAGTATAGCCGAGGTATACAATATTAGTCCTAGGTGGAGCTGCTCTGCTTATTCCGATCTATGACAACCATGGCTAGACCGACGCAGTATTTTAAAATTTAGACCTATTTCTCCCCATAACTACTTCGGAGACTGTAGTTTCGGTGACCCGCATTCCCAACTCCTGCTCCAAATCGTACCTCTGTTTGGAGAATGCCGGACACCGAAACAATATGTGCTGCACTGTCTGGTCCACGCCGGGCTCGCAGAAGCAGGATGGGTCATCCGCGCACTTGAACCTGTGCAAGTACGCGGAGAACCCACCATGCCCCGAGAGGACCTGCGTGGTGATGCTCGACGGCACCATTTTGCCCACGATGCCGTACGCCTCCGCCGCACTCGGGAAGAACAGTTTCGTCGTCGAAGCTGTTGTTACCTCAAGTGATTTGTAGGTAGTTGATCGATACAGGTAATGCAGGATCGAGGCGAATGGCGAGGTGGAGTCTCTAGAGGGGAAGCCTACGTTCAGCAGAGAACAAATATGGACGGAAATAATGACGACGATGATACTTTTAGGATTTTGCAGATTCACCCTCGGAAAATATCACCAGCATCATTCCCTCCTCTCTTCGTCCACTGCTTTTTTTTTATACCACTAAGGTGGCAATCAAGCATACGGCCTGCCTGATGTTAAACAGTCACCATAGCCTATGGGCATTTTCAACATCACGGGTGTCACTCATGCGTTGCCGACCCTCTAAAAACCTCTTCACGCATTTCTTGAAGAACTCCATGCTGTAGTCCCTTGGAAAAACCTCGGCTGGGAGCTTATTCCACAGCTTGAGAGTTCTCGGAAGAAAACTTCTCTGGAACCGCACAGTACGCGACCATTGCGGTTCCAGCGCGTGAGGGTGAACTCCCCGCCGTTGGCGAGCAGTGCGGTTATAAAACTGCTGTACGTAGGTGCTGATCTATGTGATAAACGGGAAATGACTTTCAGAAAGATGAAATGATTTTCTTTATGTTGAAGAAGCGAATGAGGTCTGTAAGGACAGTTACAGGTAGATTTTCGGATGTGGTATATACATATTTCAAGAGAGCTAGGGCGCATCAAAGCAGCCCGTCTGGAGAAGTACCTCCACCTCACAGAAAACGGCACCCAAGTAATAACTCCCTAGAGGGTTGTGTTCCTGCGTGTGAGTGAGGTCACCAATAAGCTCCCAAGGAGTTGCTGTGTAAGCAGCAGAGGAGGCATCGCGTGAGTGATGATTAATATATCGGCGTTAATAGGCTACAGTAGCCGCTTTACATCAGGTGGACCGTATGCTTGTATACCTCCCGATGTAGTATAAAAAAAAACTTATTGGTTGATTTTCGATATATATTAGTTGATAGTTACCTATTGACTTCAACTTGTCAGTTCTAGTGATCGAAAGAAAGAGGTACCTCTGTCTTTCGATCACCAGAATTGGCAAGGTTACTTTGAAAACAAGCGGTTTTGTGTCAGTTCTCATGACAATGTATTCCATAAATCAAATGAATCCCGGCAGCAGAAGTATTAACCGATTAGCACGTGGTCCAAATCAAATGAATCCCGGCAGCAGAAGTATTAACCGATTAGTACGTGGTCCAAATCAAATGAATCCCGGCAGCAGAAGTATTAACCGATTAGTACGTGGTCTAAATCAAATGAATCCCGGCAGCAGAAGTATTAACCGATTAGTACGTGGTCCAAATCAAATGAATCCCGGCAGCAGAAGTATTAACCGATTAGTACGTGGTCCAAATCAAATGAATCCCGGCAGCAGAAGTATTAACCGATTAGTACGTGGTCCAAATCAAATGAATCCCGGCAGCAGAAGTATTAACCGATTAGTACGTGGTCCAAATCAAATGAATCCCGGCAGCAGAAGTATTAACCGATTAGTACGTGGTCCAAATCAAATGAATCCCGTCAGCAGAAGTATTAACCGATTAGTACGTGGTCCAAATCCTGACGTGCGTATGTAAAGTCGAATTATCGAATTTAAGTACATAATTGTAATTATCTCTTGCTCCACGTTGAATGGAAACATGTTGAAGAAAAACGTATGTCCATGAAATAATATTTTGAAAAACCTGTGACACACCATAAGAAAGTTCTAGTTATCTCTCTGGGCCATATGCTTGTATTCCACCCGAAACTGTACAAAAAGAGATAAAAAGTATTTATGTATGGCCTTTTCGACACGTCTTACGTTTTTTAAATAAAATCTTATTGTAAGTTATTATATTGTTCATAGTTTTATATTTACAAGTATTTTGATAATGATCATCGGCGAAGAACAAATACTGAAACAAACTTGCCAATAGGTCTTTTATCTAATCGTTAATTTCTCATATATATTTATACAGCGTCAGCAGGCATACAAGCATACGGTCCACCTGATGTAAAGCGTTTACCGTAGCCTATATGACTCGGGCGATGCCTCCTCTGCTCCTTACACAGCAACTCCTTTGGAGCTTACTGGTGACTTCACTCACGCACAGGAACACAACAACCCTCCAGGGAGCTGTTATTTGGCTGCGATTTTTCTGTGATGTGGAGGTACTTTCCCAGACGGGCTGCTTTGATGCGCCCTACCTCTCTTAAAACATCCAGACTAAGACAAACAGACATGTTCATGCACACAAATGTTTGTCTTGTGTGGGAATCGAACCCACGAGCGTTGGTGTCAAAGTCGCGTCTTTCACGACTGAGGCACCGAGCTCGTACTGACAACATATACTGGTAAATATAATAATTCCATGTGTTAAAATAAATATATTCAATAAATGTGCTGAATCATTTTCAACTATCTGTCAGTCAGATCATGTAAAAAAACTACGCTAATTGTTCATAGACTTTAGCTACTATACATTCGGCGTTCCATATATTTCTTGTCTAGAAGATAGTATAAACCAGTTGAGAATGCGCAAGCTTGCATTGCCAGAGGAACACCTGGCTCGTCAATTATATAATATTTAAAATTTTTTTGGCGCTCGGTTCGCTCGGTTCTCTCTGAATATTCAAAAAAAAGCGACAGACAAACACACAGACAAACGCACAGACAAACATATAGATTTCATATAAGAACGGTGTTCCTGAAAATCTTTAATAATACCATAAATAAAATATCCACACAAAATTCCCTTAAAACCACAACAGCGTGAAATGAAAACTCGCCCTTATTAACCACGCCAAGTCACCCCCCCTAAATCTTACTTTCACTTGTCGTAAATTCCACGGAAGAGTTGCCAACTTCCCACCAAACACTTTCTTGTTGTTTGTAAACCTTCACGTTTGTCGTCTTTGTCTAATTTACAAGGAAACTTAACACCGCGGGTTGAATTTTTAACTGGAAAGGTGTGAACTTATAAAGAGTTTCATCTCTTTCGTTTATTGTTGGCCTTTTGTATCATTACTTCGTTAATGCATTCAGGCATTATTTTACTAAAGACAAATTTAAAAGGCATGATCCGTTTGTTCGGACATGTAGAAAGAATGCGGGAGGAAAGAATGTCGAAACATATATATAATGCAAAAGTGGACGGATGTAGGACCGAGACTAATCTACCATCACCAAATTGGTCGTGTTTTATCAGAAGGTACTGTCAGGAGCCCCAGGAACTGGCGAGCGTGCATGAAAGGAGCTATGAATGTCACAGATGGAAGTGACGTATGTAAGGACCGCGTCTTATGATGCTCGGTTCTCTCTGCCTACCATTTGATCGAAACTATTGTTGTGCTTCCGCTACCAATTAGTTCATGCGAACTAGCGCCGACCGGCACCCACCCACTTCGTAACATCATGTCATTCGTAGCATGTTATTCTAACGACTAACATCTACAGCGCCTGTGGATTCCTCGTGGAGAGGCGAAACACGTGTCGCAGAGACAACCAGAGCAGTCAAGGCACCAACGGTGGCGAATGCATGCGGTTCATATTTCAGATGGTGAACACTCCAGGTGAACAACCAGAGCAACCACAGCAGCGACAGCATGGATCTACTAACGGCAAGTGGCTGGATGCCGGCCGGCACTAGTTCTGTGCACTCAGCGGTATTCCCGAACAAATACGTTATGAGTGCCTTCAATAAAAGAGCCTATGTTTCCCTAAAAACGCTGGCAACGGATCAGTGACCCTTTGGTGTTGCTGATGTTTATGGGCGGTGGTGACCACTTACCATCAGGTGACCCACATGCTCGTTTGCCCCTTCTAATATAAAAAAACTCGTATTTCATCCATCATGATGTCTAGCCAGAAATTCTAAGGCATATTTTGATAAGCTCGCATACACTGCACACTTACAACTGTACTCTTTTAATAGTAATATATACTTTACCACAACGGCTTAAGATTTAAAACTATTTCCTTTCGTAAAGTTTAGTTGGTGAAGATCTTACAGAGATTAGCTCTCCGTCGTACAAATTGCTCCTGCTGCGTGTTTTGTTATTTGAGGTTATTTATTGAGGTAGGGTGCATCAAAGCAGCCCTCTGGGGAAGTACCTCCACCTCACAGAAAACCGCAGCCAAATAACAACTCCCTAGAGGGTTGTTGTGTTTCTGCGTGTGAGTGAGGTCACAAGTAAGCTCCCAAGGAGTTGCTGTGTAAGCAGCAGATGAGGCATCGCGCGAGTGATACTTAATATATCGCAAGCGTCAATAGGCTACGGTACCCGCTTTACAGCAGGTGGGGCCGTATGCTTGCATACCTCCCGACATAGTATTTAAAAAGAATTATATTGTTTTGTAATAATGATATATACGCTTTGTCTTTCAATATCGCATCTTTAGAATCTAAACCAACTTGACGTGAATGTACCCTCTACATATTAGCAAACGAAGGTGTAGGAAGTGACTATATTTTACAACTGAATACTAATTTCATCAACGTTAAAAGTAGTGATATCCCAGTGGATAGAGTACCGGCTAAGTTACCAATTGGACCCCGGTTCAAATCCTCGCATGTACGACTGAATTATCACTTGGTACATATTTGTAATTTATCACTTGGTAAGCGGTGAGGAATAACATCGTGACGAAAAACGCACGTACCTGTAATTTTATTTTGAATGACCTGTGACCTAACCTAAGAAAGATCAGGTTTTCCGTCTAGGTTGTGGAGTTTTAACAGCGGAATTAACAGCTGTGGCATGCATCTACTAAGGATAATGCGTGGGTGGTAACCAGCACCAGTTCGCACGAACGAATTGTTGGCGGAAATACACAAAGCAGTTTAGATCACATTATCTTCAAGAACCCCCTCAAACACATATATAATTTCACGGACAAACACACATCTAGTCCCAAAGTAAGCAAAGCTATGGGTATGGGTAATAGCCAACTGATAAACATACGGAAATACCTTTTTTTTACAAACTCATACTTATCTATCTATCTATAGCTTCACGCCAAATCTCTTACGGGGTAGGCGGAGAGAACCGAGCGCCACGTGACTCGATCCTTACATACCTCACTCGCTTTTTTAACATTCATTGCTCTTCTAATGCACACTCGCCGGTTTCTAAGCCTCCTGACATCATCTTTTGATAGAACATGACCAATTATACTCATTCTTATAATACACAGAAAATTCCAAGACCAAGACAAATACATGTTGATGCACACAAATATTTACCTTGTATGAGAATGGAACCCACGAGTATTGGTGTTACAGAAGCCATCTCTAGCCCTTCCACCACCGAGCTCGTTAAAATCAAAGCAATCAAGATAAAACCACTGATGTTTTTGGAGGGTACTTTTTAATCATACATCTTTACATTATGTTTCTACATCCTTAGGCCAAGTCTATTCTAGGTTAGAGAGAACCGAACACCACAAGAACCGGCTCCGACACTTCTCAATTGTTTTTTTGGCATTTATACCCTGTTCATGCCCGTTCACCAGTTCTTGGGTTTCCTAACACATACATTTTTATCGAAATCTACTAAGACGAGCTTGGTGGCTCAGTCGTGAATGACGCGACTTTGACACCAACGCTCGTGGGTTCGATTACCACACAAGACAAACATTTGTGTGCATGAACATATCTGTTTGTCTTGGTCTGGATGTTTAAAAAGAGGTAAGGCGCATCAAAGCAGGCCGTCTGGGGAAGTACCTCCACCTCATAGAAAAACGCAACCAAATAACAAGTCCCTAGAGGGTTGTTGTGTTCCTGCGTGTGAGTGAGGTCACCAGTAAGCTCCTAAGGAGTTACTGTGTAAGCAGCAGAGGAGGCATCGCGCGAGTGATACTTACTATATCACGTGTTAATAGTTAATAGTTAATAGACGTTGTATAAAAAAATAAAAAAATCGGTCAAGTGCGAGTCGGACTCGCGCACGAAGGGTTCCGTACCACTATCTATAAAAACGGCAAAAAAATCACGTTTGTTGTATGGGAGCCCCCCTTAAATATTTGTTTTATTTTAATTTAATTATTTATTCTTAAAGTGAATATATAACTAAATAGTCAGTGAATATTTCAAGCGTCTACCTGTTGCCGTTATCAATATCGAGCAAAAACGAGCAAAAAAATCACGTTTGTTGTATGGGAGCCCCCTTAAATATTTATGTTATTCTATTTTTTAGTATTTGTTGTTATAGCGGCAACAGAAATACATCATGTGTGAAAATTTCAACTGTCTCACTATCACGGTTCGTGAGATACAGCCTGGTGACAGACGGACGGACGGACGGACGGACAGCGAAGTCTCAGTAATAGGGTTCCGTTTTACCCTTTGGGTACGGAACCCTAAAAAAGGACCTTGCATGTTCTCTTTTTTTTACCAAGATGAAAAATGAATTTACCTACATAAATTATAGCTCACAATATATTATGACAAATGCAACCCCTTAATGTGCACCATATTTGCCACCCCCTATGGCGTTACTAATCTTATTCCATGACATTTGAAACGCCTTTCATTTTAATATTAAACAAAGACACAGATGAACGGGTAAATCTTTAGGGGATACGTCAGCGTTGTAATAAAGTGTCACAAGATACATTTTTCTCTGGTTACACTGACGTATATTACTTGTTAAATTCGCGTTGCTTGGGAAGTAAATTGTTGGAATTATTCAAGCAAAATTGTACCTTGTGTGAGTAGTGACATTCCTTAGGATATGCAGAATCAGAGTTACTGGAAATGAAAATTATAATTTAGGTTTGTTACATAATAAGTATATGGATATTTTTCATAATTTTAATATGAATAATTTTGACAAGCACGATGGCGAAGTGGTTAATAATGTTACATTAAACCAAGTTTCGTGGGTTCGATTTCCACATAGGACTCTTGTTGATAAACATGTATGTTTGTCTTGTTCTAAATATTTGCAGGAGTGGCAGGGCGCATTAAAGCGGTCCGTCGGGGAAAGTACGTTCACCTCGCAGGAAACTGTAGCCAAAAACAACTCCCTGCCGTATTAGCAGTAGGGGTGACAACGCTTGAGTGATATTTCCTGTATAACAAGCGTTTAGTTTAGTGATTACCTAAGTTGTTACGCGTTGCAACTGCCATTGCTAACATAACAATTCCTCAGGAGCTCTCTGTTAAACTCACTCACAGAAACATGACAACCTTCCAGGGAGTTGTTATTTCGCTGCGGTCTCATTTGAGGTGGAGGTACTTCCTCAGTCGAAGGCCTTTGATACGCCCTATCGTCTTTCGCTTATATTATTAATAATTTTCAACAATCAATGACGATTAATTTAACTGCGCTCTTTAATTTTATTAGTTAGAACATTTTTTTAAGTTAATGTGAGCGAATTTTAATGTAAATTCCTTCGACTACGCTTACAGAATACAAAATTGATAATTATAATCAATCAAAAATATCAATAACCAATAATAATACGCAAAGAAAATAGAATCATTTTTGAAGTTAGAGAAGGGATTTGTGATAATATCCACGAAAATGATAACAAAATATGTATATTCACAATTAGAATTGAACAAACAAAGCCGATACCAATAACTCATTATCTACTTCATAATTCAGAAATCGTCACTCGTGCGAACTCCAATTCGTATTCAGAGCACGTGCCAAACTGTATTCTCGTCGCATATGTTCCATCTACACACACTGGTACTCGTTAGTCGAGAATCTATAAGGTCACATTGGAGAACCATGTGGAACAAATTAACTTTTATTCATTGTAATGCTATTTTCAAATTGCTAAGAGATTTTTGCAATGGTGGATATACTTGAGATAGAATAGATAAACAAGATATCAAAGAACAGGAAAAAAATGTAGACTGGCTAACCGAGATAGAAAATATAGACGAATTAGACAAGACAAATAGATAAGGTAGAAAAGATAGTCAAGATTAACGACTATGCACACGATATATAACAGTAGATAAGGTAGAAAAGATAGTCAAGATTAACGACTATGCACACGATGTATAACAGTAGATAAGGTAGAAAAGATAGACGATACAGAATATATATAGTAAAGTAAGTAAAGTAAATCTTTATCAAACATAGGTTAAACATAAGAAACACAGTATTACTATGACCCCACACTAGGCTCGGCCTGTATTGTGGGAATTTGTGACAGTAAAGCGGTGAACAGCAATTACAAGTGTTTACAGTGTGATAATTCATCATCCATCCCAAGGTACCCTTCTGTGAGTTTGGTATGCAACAAGCGATAGACGTTATATACCAATACAAGTTTATATAATTTATCTGCTTAGTTATTTCCATGTATTTTTTTTTCTTTTAGAGCTTAGCTTGCCATTATGTACGTAGAGTGTGGCACGCATCAAATATAACTTGCGAACACTTAATAATTGTGCCTCCTTATGCTATATAAGACATCGAGAGAGTAGAAGAAAGAAATGAGAGCTCAGTGGATGCCTACCGGCCCATTAATCGATTGGTCCCCGGGTTGAATCCTGATAGGAGCATGTTGTACCACTAAATTCGTGTTTCCGGACTTATGTACATATTTGTAGTTATCACTTGCTCGATGGTAAAGGAAAACCTCGCGACGATGCTCGCACGTTCTAAAAAATATAATTCTAAATGCGTGTGACCTGACCTAATAAAGGTCGGGTTTTCCCTCTGAGAATTGGAAGTCTGACGGCAGTCGCTGTTTGTAAAAATCTGTATCGTCATCAAATCTTTAAGCTAAGGTAGCGGACCCTGCCAATCCTAAAGATTAAGAAACGGTATAATGCTAGGAAGAAGATGTGTCGAAAGAGGAAGACAACATATAGGATGTACACTAGCAGATAAGATTGAAAAGATAAACGAGACAGGATATGCATGAGAGATCAACGCGGTAGAAGAGACAAGGTGAATCAGATAGACAAGTTGATCCAGATAAAAGACACTTCTAATGTTACTAATTGCTTTTAAACAGACATTTTACTGAATTTCATCAGGTTATATATACCAAAGTACTTATGTATCTAAAGACGGACAATCAATTTTCCACTGACGTTTTTTTATACAATGTCAGGAGACATACAAGCCTACGGCCCACCTGATGTAAAGCGGTTACCGAAGGCTATAAACGCTAGCAATACATTAAATATTACTCACGCGATGCCACCGCTGTTACTAACACAGAGATTCCGTTGGAGCTTACTCGAGACTTCACTCACACGCAAGAACACAACACTCCTCTAGGGAGTGTTTATTGGCCGCGGTATTCTGTGAGGTGGATGTACTTCCCCAAACGAGCTGCTTTGATGCGCCCTACCAAACATCCAGTCCAAGACAAACAGACATGTTCATGCACACAAATGTTTGTCCTGCGTGGAAATCGAACCCACGAGCATTGGTGTAAAAGTAACGTTACAACGCGTTTCACCACTGCGCCACTGAGCTCGTCAACATTTATCAAAACGAGACTATTTAAGTAATTTAATGCTTACGTTTTGAATCGAAGAGATAAAAAAATCGTCACTTCTGACCTACACGCTTTCACTTCCAGTACGACGATATTTTTGTAACTCACGGTTGAACACATTTGAGGAGAGTTATTAAATAATTCCGCCCGCAGGTGTAGGAGTCATATTATGTGAGTAATTACGCTTATAAAGAAACCGCGTATAAACCGTCATCAACATAACGAAACTTAAACAAATGTTTGTGGAATTAAATGTTGAAAATATTTTTATTACAAACCTAGCAGCACAGATGTAACTTCGCGCCAAATCCCTTGCGGGGTAGGCAGAGAGAACTCACTCGCTTCGTTAACATCCAATGCTCTTCTCATGCACGCTCTGAGCGTTGCGCTATGCGTTTCTAAGGCTCCTCCTGACATTGCCTTCTGATAGAACATGATCAATATATTATACCCATCAAGCCTTACTCATCCCACTGCAGCGATACGGGTCTCCCTTCAACCGAAGGGGTTGAGAGCATACTCCACCACGCTGCTCAAATGTGGATTGGCGGAGGACAGTGTTCTCAAGCCGCCCGAGGGCCACTGACTTACCTTAACGACTGTCATCTATCGACGACAGCCGGGACCGATGGCTTAACGTGCCCCCGAAGTGCGGAGAAACTTGAGATAGATAAACCCATCCATAGACAGGCTGCGGTCGACATTGCTTAACCTGCATGTTTGGTTAGAATGACACGCACAACAACGTCGTCGAGCTCTCGCAATATGTTATAAAAAATATTATATTGTTATTTTTGTTAAAAGCTACTTCTCTTGTATTTTTCTGGAATAACGAGAATTTAATTCATCAATGAATACTATTTTATAAACTGTTATATCTTTTCACCTGTTAATATGGACAGATCTTGGCAGTCAGATTTAAGCAAATTTAAATTGTATTTTCTTTCTATTTGAATGTTCGCCAATATATACAATTAAATTATATATTTCCAATATACAATTGAATTAAATTTGGAACCAACGTTGGAATCAAGCTATACTGTTCTTCATGTCCTTCAACGTGCAGGAATTAGGGGATAGTACAACTCTTCAATAGCCTCTAGTAAACCTTTCGAGTCTGGGTTGATTTGTTTTATTTTTACCATACTTTATAGACTATTTAATGCTGCGGATATCTCGAAGAGGTCAGATGTCAGATCTCATCGTATGGCCAGGGTCTGTACGAGACCCGGCTCCAATTTTCAGATCATGACTTTTTTATGACATCATGGACAGCGAAACTACACTTAACACAATACAAATGTATACAGGAAAAGCAAATAACAAATCACAAAGATAATTATAATAAATCACACAAGAAAAGCACAATCTATACTAACATATAAAGCGAATGAGTTTGTCTGTTTGAACGCGCTGAACTCTATAATTATTAGTCGGATTTGAAAAATTCTTTTAACATTTGATAGCCCAATTCTTGAGGAAGGTTGTAGGCTATTCATCATCATGACATGACTCTAAGAAGCCGAGGAATAAGTTGAAGAAAGTAGAAAGTATTTCTACGGGATACCGAGCATATGCGGGGACGAATATAATGCTAGTAGTAATAAATTATTGTTAAGTTTATATATTTAGCGTATAGAGTTAGAAACCAATATAAACAGACAGAACCATCTTATATTTACCTGCGTTCCTATTCTGGTCGATTTTATTTTCGAAGTGAAAACCTCTCTAGCAGAGTTTTGATTTGAAACTCGATGAAACGAAAAAGCGACAGTAAAAAAGAGAACCACATAAATCTCTAGGATTTAACGTGCGAGAGAATGAGATAAAAGTATCTGTAGGATTGGTACGTGTGTGTGCGCGGCTGTTATATATTACGAAGCTTGGGATAAGGCGTCATAACAACCGTGGTGCGTTTACATAAATATTTCATTATTTTAATAGAAACATTTGTCAAGTATGCCGAAAACGATTTTTAAAGGTTTCATTTATATCGCGTGTGAACTGCACACATATTTTTTTTATGCGACGTCGGGAGGCATTCAAGCATGTGGCCTACCTGACGTAAAGCGTGGCCTATGGACACTTGCTATACGTTAAGTATCACTCGCGCGATGCTACCTCTACTGCTAACGCAGTAACTCTTTAGGAGCTTACTGGTGACCTCACTTACACGCAGGAACACAGCAACTGTCCGTTGTTATTTGGCTGCGTTTTTCTATGAGCTAGATGTATTTCCCAAAACGGGCTACTTTGATGCACCCTACCTCCCTTAAAACACCCAGACGTGAGACGTCAGACGAAAGAGACATGTTGATGCACACATAAATGTTTGTCCTGTGTGGGACAAATCAACGAGCGTTGGTGTCAAAGTCGCGTCATTCACCACTACGCCACCAAGCTCACCAAAAGCGTATAGAGTTACAAACTAGATATCATTATTTAGCTGTAAACTTTCAGTTATATCGGCAATTTCTTACAATTATTTTTATGTAATGGGGAATAAGGAGATTGCCAGTGACAGGTTGACAGGCTTTGACTAAGCCTTATCCTTACCCCGTTTATAGATACAATAAGATGGAACCGTACGATAGAGATACGGTGGCAATTATATCACCAAGGATCTATAAACAAAATCTGCATTCGAGCGTGGACAAAATTACGATGAAATAACAAATAAAAAGTTAGTTGTCATGATATTAAATGTCTCATGGTACTGCCAAATAAAGGTGTTCCATAGTCATCATCAGATCAACCCTTACTCATCTCACTGCAGACTGTAATATTACTAATTGGAAAGAAAAGGGGCTTCTGAAAGGAATTACAAATTTATTACAGTATAAAATATATATATAAAAAAAGTATTCTTAGAGTTCGGCTCGATTAACTCGCGTTGGAACGATCTAACCCAAAGTTCACTGTCAGCAGCACCCGGCAAATGTAGAAAGCGGCCGCCGACTGCAGTAGGCCGCCGACTGTAGATGAGCACGCCAGCGAACCAACCAGCGCGCAGATCCGTGAGAGGCTCACGGACGTAGTAGGCTAAGACGCAGAAGATAGCAGGAATCGCAGCGGTAAAAGATGCTGTCCGCCGTAGTCCACCGCGTAGTCAACACAGCAGGGGCTGGTGGTCTCAGACGCGGTAGTCGGTACACCGTGCGTTCTTGATCAGCTCTTAGCGTAGACTGTCCTGTGTCTCCGTCGGTCGTCTATCGAACATTTTCATTTTAAATATTTAAATTTTCAAATTAATTTTTATTATCAATTTTGACAAATGACATTTCATAGACATGTAGAAAGACAAAAAAGGTTGTATATACACACATCAAAAGTGTCTAGGGATCAAGCATTTTTATACGGATTTCTTGAGATTGAGATGTGGCTTTGTAATAAATTTATGATTTTATAAATTTATATGGATCCTTTTTGGTGCATTTCATAATTTGAAACAGGAACTGTCAATCAAATTCGAGTAAAAGATGATAATCAGCTGTCAATATTTTCCCTATAAAAACATACAACGCATTGAAGACATTATTAGTGCTACTGTTTCCCTACTACTGATTAAAACCAACGTTATTATGGAGCGGCGACGTCATTTAAGCAGGGAAGAAATGCTCAGAGCCGTGGGAATGATAGAAGCTGGTTCCCGGCAACGTACTGTGGCTTTAGCTCTGAATACAAGTCAAAGTGTTATCAGTCGACTTTGGACACGTTACCGAAGCACTGGTACCGTGGCTGAGCGCCATGGAGGACGGTATCGCTGCACCACACGGAGACAAGACCGATACATTCAAATCACAACTCGAAGAGCTCCAACAATAACCGCCATGATGTTAGCCGTGACGCTTCATCACTCTTCAGGGAACTTAATTAGCGACCAAACAGTCAGAAACCGTTTGCATGAAGTGAACCTTCATTCCCGAAGACCGCTAAGGGTACCACCTATAGCAATGCACAATCGTAGGATTCGATATCAATGGGCTCTTGAACACAGAAATTGGGCAGAAGAACAATGGCGTTTCGTGTGCTTTTCTGATGAGTCTCGTTTTGGTATGAGACCGGATACAAGACGTATACGACACTGGAGAACCCCTGGACGCCAACAGCGATTAAAATCCTGCCAGGAAGTCCATCCTTATAGTGGTGGAACCATCATGGTATGGGCGGGTATTTGGATCGGCGGAAGAACTGAGTTGATTTGGATCAGAGGCAACCTCAACGCTCAAATTTATGCTGAGACGATTGTATCAGACGTCATCGTTCCTCTACAAGTGCAAATCGGTCCCTTATTTCAGTTAATGCATGATAATGCACGACCGCACACCGCAAGAGTTGTAAGACAGACTCTCGCCGCAGCTAACATCAATGTCATGCCCTGGCCTGCTCAGTCGCCAGACTTGAACCCGATTGAGCATGCATGGGATATGCTACAGAGAAGAGCTCTGCCGAATATGGAGGGTATCCAGTCGCAAGAAGACCTTTTTTTGTTGTTGCAACGAACATGGGCGGCCATTCCACAGCGTGATTTGGATGAACTCATTTTGAGTATGCCAAACCGATGTTCTTGTGTTGTTAGTGTTCGCGGTAGAAACACGGATTATTAATTGTTTAAGTTACCCAATAAAAATTTAAAGAAAACTGTTATTTCAGTCTTTTTTTCGAACTTTAATGTTAGTGGTTCAAATGTCAAAAATCCCTTTATTATGAAAATGGCAAATTTCTTTATTAATGCAAAGGTGACTTGGTTCTCATTCGTCAAAGGTATGATCCGCAAGGGGACCATTGACGAATGGGACAGGAGATACACATCGGGAACAACAGCTTCGACGACGAAGATGTTCTTCCCGAGTGCGGCGGAGGCGTACGGCATCGTGGGCAAAATGGTGCCGTCGAGCATGACCACGCAGGTCCTCTCGGGGCATGGTGGGTTCTCCGCGTACTTGCACAGGTTCAAGTGCGCGGATGACCCATCCTGCTTCTGCGAGCCCGGCGTGGACCAGACAGTGCAGCACATATTGTTTCGATGTCCCGCATTCTCCAAACAGAGGTACGATTTGGAGCAGGAGTTGGGAATGCGGGTCACCGAAACTACAGTCTCCGAAATAGTGATGGGGAAAACACGAGCAAAATTTATAAAATACTGCGTCAGTCTAGCCACGGCTACTATAGATCGGAATAAGCAGAGCAGCTCCACCTAGGACTAATGCTGTATACCTCGGCTATACTCTGTATAGCCGCAGGGATCGCGGTGGCTAGGTGGAGCTGTGAAGCTCTCTGTCGCCCGTGGCTGGACTGATGCAGTATGGGGAGGGAAGTTTGGAAATAGCCACTATCGTTTCACCGACGTTCTAAAATGGGCAAAATCAAATTTTAGAAAATAAAATTGAAAGATGATGAATGGAAGAATGAATTGCGGAATGGAAGAGAGTATGATGAATGAATGTGTTTATTACTTACAATAGAATATTTAAAAAATTAAGATTAGGAAATTAAAAAAAAAAATGTATATAAATAGCCTTGCCCATGGCAGGGGTGCACGTATTTAAAAAAAAAAAAAAAAAAAAAAAAGGTGACTTGGTTTATCGTTACTGTAGACAAACGAAAACACTTTATTTGATGAATCCTTAAAGAAAATTTTAATTAATATCAATCAGGAGAAAAGTTATTGCAAAAATATATGTTGATCCCTAGACACTTTTGATGTGTGTATATTAATATTACAAGACATATGGGTCTCTCTTCAACCGAAGGGGTTTAGAGCATACTCCACGCTGCTCTAATGCGGATTAGTGAAGGCACTGGCCTTCACTCGGTTTTCAAGCCGCCCGAGGCCCACTGACTTCGCTTAACGACTGTCATCTATCGACAACAACCGGGACCGCCGCCTATAAATGCTTGCAATATATTAAGTATCACTCGCTCGATGCCACCACTGCTGCTAACACAGCAACTTCTTAGGAGCTCACTGATGACCATTACATGCAGAAACACAACCACCCTCTAGGGAGTTGTTATTTGTGAGGTGGAGGTTCCGCCGAGGGGTTGCTTTTATGTGCCCTACCTTTCTTAAAAACACCCGGTTAAGACAAACAGACATGTTCATTCATGCACACAAATGTTTGTCTTGTGTGGGAATCGAACCCACCAGCGTTGGCGTCAAAGTAACGAAACAGCGCGTTTCGACACTACGCCACCGAGCTCGTCAAAGCGTTGTTTACTATTAACGATCTTTAGATAAATAAAAAAACTAAGAAACACAAAAAAATATGTATAAACAAGCATATGAGATATAACAACAAGTCATATAAGTTGTCCTCAAATATTCGACAATGGTTATATTATGGTTGAATTTCGACCAAAGGGGAACAACATTTTTTAAGTGTTTTCAAAGCGTCTCTTAAGTTTTTTTTTATATATTAGTTCAGCATAGTGGCTGCTCTTTGCCTGATGGTAAGCGAAAGAGGAGCCCAAATCGCATCTGACAAAAGACTACACAGTATCCAGTCAGTTGACGCTGCCATGCTGACCCGCAAGATGCTTCTTCAAGCTTCTTAAGCCCACTATATGAGACCACTTTAGAATGCGGTTAAGACAACCGAAACTAGTTAAGTTCCTACTGAAATATCGGAAACCTGAAAAAATTTGCAACCGAAGTCCCCTCATTCCAAGCAATACGATACCGTATTTTCGTATCTTTGAAAAAAAAAAATGTAGAGCCATATGAAAATCTATAAGAAATGTGCAGATAAAGAACGCGAAAGTTGTGTGACAGTAGAGCCTGACTCCTTCCTCGACACTGACTGTCTTTTCTGGATCAACTTGTAAGCACGTCAGAAATATATACACTATATTTTATTTCACCTCGTGTTGAGAGATATCGAACAAACTCCTGACAAACACTCTCTAATACGACATACAGACTTACTCTTTACTAATAAGGTTCATATTTAGATATCACTCTAAAAATAGTACCGTTGTATTAGTGCGTAATATATGTCGGATAGTCTGGTGTAATAAAACCTACCTTATGGAATACGAATAAAGTATATATTGCTTTGTACGTATACAGTGCAATAGAGTTTGTGTTACGCATCAGCTTTATGCCTGAGTAAATAGTGCGTATATGTACATTTTACACTGAGATACTGAAAACGCTTAGTGATTTTGTTGTAACTCACTATCATATCTAAGAATTAAAGCTGCTCATGGGGTATCTTGCTAATTTGCAAATGTGTGCTTTCGCAACACATAATTTACGTCAAAGATGAGATTTGACATCTATGAAATAACTGATCGTTAACAATACAGTATGAACAGAATAGTAATTATCATATTGCCAGAGTAACACATAAATACAAATACACATAGTATAGGAAGTATCGCATATTTTATTTATTTTGCTGAACCTGACGTTTCGAACGCTTTACAGCGTTCGTGGTCGCTGGAAGACTTCCTGCGACAATGCAAGCAAAAACAAGAACAAAATAAATAAAATACGCGATATTTCCGTTAAAAATTGTTTAATTCAACAAATACACACATGTTTGTCCTGTTAAATGTCCTGTCCTGACCTGCCAGAGGAACGTAACATCGCGTTTCCTCACTGCGCCACCGAGCTTAACAAAATCGTGTGTCCGTGATTGCAATCGTTAATGATCGTAGTCGGCGTGTTCTGGACGTTTCGGCGTTTCGCGAACGTTTTCTGTGAGCGAGTGTAATATGTGTATATATACGTGGACATCTAATTAATAGTCCCGTTGAATTAGGGCAGGCCTGGAGTGCGTACTAATTAATAGCTGTGCGTAAGTCCCGGGATGTTTGTCCGGCATTTTCAGATATATTGCAAATATTATGGATGGTTGACGTTGTATTTTAACTACTTCAAAGGGAAGATTTACAACCGAATTCCGATTTTAATACATTACAATTTTAAAGTTAATTATTGGATTAACTTTTAATTTTTTGGATTACTTTTTCGATGAAATTAACTAGTAAGTTTAATTTCGTAATGCAGGAAAGTAGGTGAACTTTAATGTTTGTACCTGAATTTGTATAAACCTTTGCGTAATGAATGATAATTTCTAATGAAGTACCCATTATTACGAGATCGATGGTCCACTGGTAAGTAATGCTACTTTGACACCAACGCTCGTGGGTTCGATTCTCACACAGGACAAACATTTGTGTGCATGATTTGTTTGTTTTAGTTTGGGTGCTTTTAAGAGAGATAGGGCGCATTAGAACAGCCCGTCTGGTGAAGTACTTCCACCTCACAGACAACCACAGCCAAATAACAACTCCCTGAGTGAACTGCACAGTACCAACCACCAATACGGCTTCAGTGTATGAGTATAAATTCCTAGGCGTGCTAGCTAGTGCGATTTTTTATAGAATGCCGGGAGGCATACAAGCATACGGCCCACCTGATGTAAAGCTATGAACGCTTGCAACACGTTGAGTATCATTCGCGTGATCTCATCTCTGCAGCTAAAGAAGCTAATCCAGGAGCTTACTGGTAACCTACTCATTCGCAGGAACACAACAACCCTCTAGATAGTGGTTATTCCATAGACGGATAGCTTTAATATCTCGTCTCTTAAAAAAATGTTTGTGATTGTAAATCACTATTTACGTGATTAGTAATAAAAGACATTTTTTTATACTACGTCGGGAGGCATGCAAGCATACGGCTCACCTGATGTAAAGCGGGTGCCGTAGCCTATTAACACTTGCGGTATGTTAAGTATCACTCGCGCAATGCCTCCTCTGCTGCTTACACAACAACCCCTTGGGAGCTTACTGGTTACCTGACTCACACGCAGGAACACAACAACCCTTCTTATTGTTATTGTGTATTTCTTAATGTACATTAAATATATTACAAACAAACCCTCTAGGGAGTTATTATTTGGCTGCGGTTTTCTGTGAGGTGGAGGTACTTCCCCAGACGGGCTGCTTTGATGCGCCCTACCTCTCTTAAAACATCCAGGCCAAGACAAACATGTTCATGCACACAAATGTTTGCCTTGTGTGGGAATCGAACACACGAGCGTTGGTGTCAAAGTCGCGTCATCCACGACTGAGCTACCGAGCTCGTCAACATATATGTATTACGCTTCTATCTACCAATATATTACGTACGTATATTCGAAGTTCAATACCAACCCACTCTAAATTGTGCTCATACATTCCCTCTGGCAAAAATCCCTAAAAATCTCTCCATTTTCCAGCATATTGAAATTCTCCAAATAATCACGTAAGTAAACAAATATCAAGGCTGACACAAAAAAGAACGTCTCCCAAAGGGCATGGAATATAGACACACATCTTTCCACCTTGGAAGCGTGATTTAAAATAAAAAAAATCCGCGTGGGTTTACATACTGTACACGCAAAAGCGAAGGTTTTAGTAACGGTATTGCCTTTTGCGTAAATACGTTTTTCCCATATATTTGGACCATATAACATTTTATCACATCAACCCTCACTCATCCTGCAGGAATACGGGTCTCCCGTCAACCGAAGAGGTTTAGACCATACTCCACCACGCTGCTCAAATGCGGATTGGCGGAGGCCAGTGTTTTCAAGCGGACCGAAGACCACTGACTTAGCTTAACGACTGTCATCTATA
This sequence comes from Pyralis farinalis, assembly GCA_947507595.1. NCBI lineage: Eukaryota > Metazoa > Arthropoda > Insecta > Lepidoptera > Pyralidae > Pyralis > Pyralis farinalis. Next base: position 25,756,818 of record OX382278.1, read on the forward strand.
GACAACAGCCGGGACCGAAGGCTTAACGTGGCCTCCGAAGCACGGAGTAACTCGAGACAGATGAACCCATCCATAGACAGGCTGAGGTAGACGTTGCTTAACCTGCGTGTTCAATTAGAATGACACGCGCAACGACCGAACGAGCTGGCATGCATTTATGACGCATTTAGACGCGATTAATCTTCGAATTCGTCAGCCTCAATGCACCTCATATCCTGCCATGCAATTCTCTAAGCGACTCGTAATGGCTGTGTGCGTCGCTGTGATCACAGATGTCACAGCTTTGACATCGTCTACTGCGATCACGGCTTTTTATTTGGTATTCTATAAGGCTGTGAGCGTACGCGAGGCTGTTTGCCTTGTAGAATTCCAATTCCAAACGCAGCCTTGCGGCGCTAGTGTCGCACAACCGTGAAAAGCGACACAAAGGAATTGCAATTTTGTGTTCAAGGCTATAACAGCCGATGTTACCGAGGATGTAAGTCTAGTCAGTCCGTCCTGTGCGTAAGCCAGGGATGATCATATTACCGTAAGAGCTATCTTCAAACTTGGTCCCCGGGAGAGCCTTAGAGAAAAATTCAAAGAAATAAATATTTTAACAGTCGCATCGCAATATATCTATGAAAAACTTTTGTATGTCCATAAAAACATAGACTCATTTTGTAAAAAGAGTGATACTCATAGCATAAATACTAGATATAAGCATAAACTTGTGTTACATGCAAGCCGTCTCCACAAAATAAGTAATACTTTTATGGGGCAATGTATACGGTTCTATAACAAACTTCCCAGCAATATATGAGAATTGTCAATAAACAAATTTAAAACTACTATTAAAGCCAAATTGTGTAGCAGGGCATATTATAAAGTATCTGACTATATTAATGATAAAAATGCCTGGGAGTGAGTCGATCCAATTATAATGTAATTAATAAAATATGTAAATTTGTTTGGATACCAAAAGAGGGATGCCTGAGTTTTTTGGCAGTATTTTTATCAGTGCTCACCTAGTCATAAACTGCACGGTAGGGAAAAAAATTGTGAAAAAAATCCTCGGATTCATCTGCCCAAATGCAGCCTAAAGTCCATCCAGCATATAACCATGAGAATGATTAATTTATTAAACACTACCTACTCGACCCAGCTTCGCACGGGTGATCCAATCGTTACCAAACTTCACAGGATCACCCGCTGGGCTAACCTGAAGATTTACTGAAAAATTCCATAGAGTTTTGAGTCCATAGAGGACATACAGACAAACATTCATTTATATATATATATATATATATATATATATATATATAGATATAGATATATATATATATATATAGATAGGTAGACTAAAATTGTTAACGTGTTGCTTTAGATTAATTTGTATACTCTATGTTTGGGCTTTAGGCATACAAATAATAAAAAATACACATTTAGTTAATATCGATAAGCTTTATGAATGAGTTGTCATTATAGAGTTATCAGAATCTCTATGCGGTAATACAATATAATCTACAATACAAGATAGCAAGCACACATTGTTATAGGTAGATAATAAATAATAAACAAATAAATAAATATTGTCTGACATATTACACAGCGCCATCTAGTCCCAAAGTAAGCGAAGCTTATGTTATGGGTACTAGACAACTGATAAACATACGTAAATACATTTTTTTTTTGTAAATACATACTTATTATACATAGAAAATAGACCAGACAAACAGACCCAACTGAAACAGAAACAACCCAGACCAATACAAACAGACATGTTCATGCACACAAATGTTTGTATTGTGTGGGAATCGAACCCACGAGCGTTGGTGTCAAAGTAGCGTAACAGCGCGTTTCACCACTGCGCCACCGAGCTCTTCAGATGATTAATTACACATGTCTAAGGTTAAGATTTTTTTTAATACCACGTCGGGAGACATACAAATATACGACCTACCTGATGGAAAGCGGTTACCGTAGACTATAAACGCAATATATTAGGTGTCGCTCGATGCCACCTCTGCTGCTGGTACAATAACTCCTTAGGAGATTACTGGTCACCTCATTCACATGCAGGAACACAACTCTTTACGGGTTGTTGTTTGGCTGCGGTATTCTGTGAGGTGCCCAGATGGGATGCTTTGATGCGCCCTACCTCTCTAAAAAAATATTTTACTGACTATATAATAAACTCGTAGATGCGATGGCATACATCAAATTGTCCACGACTTTATTTTACACGTCCAACGGGGATGCAATTATGCATCGGTACCCGCCGGGGTCGAAATTCATTAGTCGATACGGCGTGTCAGTGCGGTTTGGAAGCATGCCCTCGCATGTAGACTGTTACTTTGTCATTTTAACCCTTATTGCTAGCATGGATTATATAACCTTCGATACAGAATAATGACGTCACGTTTAACGTATCTGCGTTAAAAAAATAAATTAAAACATTCAGAAATAAAATGTAATTGATATATCCTTTATTGCATAACAAACATAATACAAAGTAGGTTGTACAGAAAATGGTGTGCAAAGGTGAGCTTATCTCTTTATTCTTTTATAAGAAATTTAAGTCAGGACCCAATAGCAAGTAAAAAAATAATTGTATTATTTTTAATAATATATAACAATAGATAAAAAAGAGAGCTCGATGGCGTAGTTGCGCGTGTTATTCTAACCGAATACCCAGGTTAAGCAATGTCGAACGCAGCCTGTCTATGTATGGGTTTATCTATCACGAATTTCTCTTTGCTACGGAGGGCACGTTAAGCCGTCGGTCCCGGCCCGTTGTCGATAGATGATGGTCGTTAAGCTAAGTCGCTGGCCCTCGGGCGGCTTGAAAACACTGGCCTCCGCCAATCTGCATTTGAACAGCGTGGTGGAGTATGCTCTAAACCCCTTTAGTTGAAGGGAGACCCGTATCCCTGCAGCGGGATGAGTAAGGGTTGATGTGGTTGTGGATAACAATATTAATAATTATCGACCAGTGCTGGTTCGAATTGGTCTGGCCATGTACTACTACATTCATGTTTTCAGATTTTTTTTATACTACGTCGGGAGGCATACAAGCAAATGGTCCACCTGATCTAAAGCACGTACCGTAGCTTATTAACGCTTGCGATATATTAAGTATCTAACCTGCTTTGTGTGCTTCCGCCAAGAAAGTGGTGGCGGAAGCACACAAAGCAGGTTAGATCAAATTGCATGTAAATTTGACTTTCGCAAAATAACGCCTGAATCTATTAAATATTAAGTATCACTGCTTACAAAGCAACTCCTTGGCAGCTTACTGTTGACCTCACTCACACGCAGGAACTCTAGGGAGTTGTTATTTGGCTAAAATGAGATTTATGTACATATTTATAATTATCACTTGTTCGATGGTGAAGGAAAACATCGTGAGGAAACCTGCATGTCCAAGAGATTATATTAGAAATAAAATCGGCCAAGTGCGAGTCGGACTCGCGCACGAAGGGTTCCGTACCACTATCTATAAAAACGGCAAAAAAATCACGTTTGTTTATGGGAGCCCCCCTTAAACATTTGTTTTATTTTAATTTAATTATTTATTCTTAAAGTGAATATATAACTAAATATTTCGTGAATATTTCAAGCGTTTACCTGTTGCCGTTATCAATATCGAGCAAAAACGAGCAAAAAAAAATCGGCCAAGAGTGGGACTCGCGCACGAAGGGTTCCGTACCATTATCTATAAAAAAGGCAAAAAGATCACGTTTGTTGTATGGGAGCCCCCTTAAATATTTATTTTATTCTATTTTTTTGTATTTGTTGTTATAGCGGCAACAGAAATACATCATCTGTGAAAATTTCAACTGTCTAACTATCACGGTTCATGAGATACAGCCTGGTGACAGACGGACGGACGGACAGCGGAGCCTCAGTAATAGGGTTCCGTTTTACCCTTTGGGTACGGAACCCTAAAAATCACGTTTGTTGTATGGGAGCCCCCTTAAATATTTATGTTATTCAATTTTTTAGTATATGTTGTTATAGCGGCAATAGAAATACATCATCTGTGAAAATTTCAACTGTCTAACTATCACGGTTCATGAGATACAGCCTGGTGACAGACGGACGGACGGACAGCGGAGCCTCAGTAATAGGGTTCCGTTTTACCCTTTGGGTACGGAACCCTAAAAATCACGTTTGTTGTATGGGAGCCCCCTAAATATTTATGTTATTAAATTTTTTAGTATTTGTTGTTATAGCGGCAATAGAAATACATCATCTGTGAAAATTTCAACTGTCTAACTATCACGGTTCGTGAGATACGGCCTGGTGACAGACGGACCGACGGACGGACAGTGAAGTCTCAGTAATAGGGTTCCGTTTTACCCTTTGGGTACGGAACCCTAAAAACGTGTGACTTAATATACGAAAGGTCTGATTTTTGCTCTGTCTCGTGAAGGTCTGACAGCAGACGCTGCAAAAATTAATATCTTCGCCAAATCCTTAGGCTTAAGTAGCGGAGCTCGCCTATAACTATACTAAGGGATTAGGAAACGGAAAAACATTAGGAATAAGAATAATAATACGTGTGCCTTTCGTCTTGCCCATAAAGAACGACATACCAGACAAAGTATTTTAAAAGGTTGACGAGCTCGGTGGCTTAGTTGTGATAGACGCGACTTTGACACCAACGACCGTGGGTTCGATTCCCGCAGAAGGCAAACATTTGTGTGCATGAACATGTCTGTTTGCCTTGGTCTGGATGTTTTAAGAGAGGTAGGGTGCATCAAAGCCTTATTTCTGGAATCTTGGGAATTATCTCCACCACACAGAAAACCGCAGCCATAATAACAGCTCCCTGGAGGGTTGTTGTGTTCCTGCGCGTGAGTGAGGTCACTGGTAAGCTCCTAAGGATTTGCTGTGTAAGCAGCAGAGGAGGCATTGCGCGATACTTAATATATTACAAGCAATAATAGGCTACGGTAACTATTTTACATAAGGTGGGCCGTATGCTTGTAATCCTCCCGACGTTGTATAAAAAAAATATCAAGCCATAAATTTATATTTATTCCCATAATTCATAACATCAAAAATTGGACAATAAATAATCCAATCAGTGTATCGCTACAATTCAGTTTTCTGTGTAAAAATATTCAATAAATTTTTCCTCCAGACTGATATTTGAGATAGTATATTTTTAAAGTTGAATATTTCCACCTTCCAATAAATTTTAATGAAAATAAATGTATTTTCAAACAAAATACTATAATGAAATTATAAAAATAATGAAATTAGCGTTTTATATAGAAATACTAAAACAAAAAAAATGTATGTATGTATGTATATGTATGTATGTATGTATATCTTCACGCCAAGTCCCTTGCGGGGTAGGCAGAGAGAACCGAGCGCCATAAGACCGGTCCTTGCATACTTCACTCGCTTCTGTGACATTCATAGCTCTTTTCATGCACGCTCGCCGGTTCCTGGGGCTTCTGACATCACCTTCTGATAAAACACGACCAATTTGGTCATGGTAGGTTAGTCTTGGCCTTCCTCGGCTCCTACATCCTTCCACTTTTGCATTAAAAAATTAAAAAAAAAAAAATTATATATTTAATCAACCGAAGTATACACCGTTATTGTCTATGCACTTTCGCCATTTTATAGGTAGTTCATTGATTCCATTGCTGTAAAAATTGTGGGAGAATAAATCAAATCTTTGAGCAGTCAGAACCCGTTATATACGTTTTCCCATACATTTCGCGGTCGTATTCGACCACCCGGGTTTCGAAGGGTTAAAGGCGATTTGGATTGCCCCTTTGGAATATATGTATAAATAATACTTGTTTAATCCCATGTATATATATATACCTCACCCGCACGTTGTAAATTTTGCTAATTAACACACGAGTGTCTGGCGAAAGAGTGTTAGATTGATCTCACAGAAGACTTCAGCCGAGAAAGTGAGGTATCTCCTGAAGCACTCCTATGTGAGCCCCCGCTGCACATACAGCAATGCTCATACGTCAAAGCGTGAAATATACTTTCTGTACTGCAACCGTTGAAAAGCTTCACATCAGGTGGGAAATAAGATTATTTACCTTCCTACCTCCCTTGAATATAAAAAACGACTGTTCCAAACGCTACAATAAACCAATAAATAGCCTTAAGGGTAATACATAACCCATGTTTTATTTCCCACAGTCTCTAAAGTAGCATTAAAAATCTGTGAATGTGAAAAGAGCTATGAATGAAGAAGCGAGTGAGATTTGTGTGGGCCAAGGCTTATGGCGTTCAGTTCTCTCTGCCTACCCCGCAAGGGACTTGGCGTTATATAAATGGATAGTCATCTATGCTATTTTTGTTCGCGATAAAGCTCAAATCTGTAATACCTCATACTCTTTCCACTGAACAGTTAATTCTTGAAAAGTAACTCCTTTTTTTCATTTTTTTCAATTCGTACCTTGAACAAAAGCTGCAGTGTAACATCAACTTCTCCCATAAATCACTACCTTAACATAAAACCTAACACCTTCACGTCACAATGTACAAATGCATAATGCGTCTAATTTTGCGCTCTTACTTGGAAGCCCTGAAGCGTGGTATTGCAACTAGCGCGTTCACGATCAGGTGGAAAATAAGATTATTTACCTTCCTACCTCCCTTGAATAAAAATACGACTGTTCCAAACGCTACAATAAGTCATTAAATAGCCGTAAGGGACATAACTCATGTTTTATTTTCCGCAGTCTCTAAAGTACATTGTCATAGTATTAACGCCTGAACCTTAATCACCTCACTGACATCTCGATTCGACCACACAATCCCATCCCTTATAATGCCCGACAGTTCATGCCTGACTGAAATTAAATTGAATTTCGAGAAGGTACTCTAGTTGTCAGATTACAGGTAAAACAATTTATTTTGCACGGGAACCTTTGAAATTGTATCTTGTTGTTTTAAATTGAGCTTTCGTGGGAAAACATTTTTTTAATTGGGATGAAATTAAGAGTTGCCAACGGGTTATTAACGGGTTGTATTAAAAGTAAACCAACTCGTTTGTATTTTATAAAAAAAATATACTCGACGTGTCGTTTTTAGGGTTCCGCACCCAAAGGGTAAAACGGACCCTATTACTGAGACTCCGATGTCCGTCCGTCCGTCCGTCCGTCTGTCACCAGGCTGTATCTCATGAACAGTGATAGTTAGACAGTTGAAATTTTCACAGATGATGTATTTCTGTTGCCGCTATAACAACAAATACTAAAAAACAGAATAAATAAATATTTAAGGGGGCTCCCACACAACAATCGTGATTTTGTGCCGTTTTTATAGATAATAAAAGATAAAGATAAAAGATAAAAATAATTTATTTGCCATTAGACCCTTACGGGCACTTAGACACGTCTTACATTCTTTAAATTAAATCATATTGTAACTTAATAATTTTGGTTTTTTCTTTTTTGTTACTTTTAATCTCTTTTTTAATCTACCAGCATTTCGGAAATGACCATTGGCGAAGAAGAAATGCCAAAAGAAACTTGCCAATATGGGTCTTTTTTTTTCCATCGTTAAAATATATTACAATAAATATATGTCAGTGTACATATAATGAAATCAAGTGATACATTTAAAGATATATTAATACATGTGCTGAATCATTTCCAAACATCTCTATCAGTTAGATATTCATCGATTCTATAATAACCCTTCTTGCACAGAGTATTTTTGATGTACCTTTTGAACATATTCTAAGGCAAGGACAGAACTGTTTCAGGTAATTTATTATAGAATCGAATACAATTTACAATGAAAGATCTACTAGTCTTAGCAAGTCGATGTACAGGCATGCGATGTAATGGTATGGAACCCTTCGTGCGCGGGTCCAACTTGCACTTGGCCGGTTTTTTCATTATACAAAAACGGGAGGCATACGTACACGCTGTTACCGTAGCCGCTAAACGCTTTTAGTAGTAGCATCACTCGGGCGATGCCTCCTCTGCTGCTAACACAGCAACTCCGAGCTTTCACACACGCCGGAACACAGCATTGCGCACAGCAGTGGATAGTCATCTATGCTATTTTTGTTCGCGATAAAGCTCAAATCTGTAATACCTCATACTTTTTTCACTAATCAGTTAATGCTTGAAAAGTAACTCCTTTTTTTTAATTTTTTTCAATTCGTACCTTGAACAAAAGCTTCAGTGTACATCACCTTCTCCCATAAATCACTACCTTAACATAAAACCTAACACCTTCACGTAGCAAAGTATAAATGCATAATGCATCTAATTTTGCGCTGTTAATTGGAAGCCCTGAAGCGTGGTATTGCAACTAGCGCATTCATGACCAGCATTATACGTAATTACAATTACATGTTGATGCGAGATATTGTATGAGATTGAGTCGATCCAATTGTAATGTAATTAATAAATTATGTAAATTTGTTTGGATACCAAAAGAGGGATGTCTGAGTTTTTTGGCAGTATTTTTATCAGTGCTCACCTAGTCATAAACTGCACGGTAGGGAAAAAAATTGTGACGATTCCAAACAAATGTAGCCATTTTTACGGAATAAAAAGATTTTGACTTTGACTTTGACTATAAGAAAGTACGTTACATCGATTAGATTTAAATCTAGTGAATATAATTGTATAGAGAAAAGGACAACTGAATGCGAAGAAAACTAAGTCCATGATATATTAAAGTAAACCAGAACGAATGCAATAATAATGTTTGATGATGAATTTTTTGGAACGAGTGAATGTGATTGTATATTCTGGATGCACTTTATACGTGATGCGTGAAGAGGTTTTGAGTGACACCCCTGGTGTTGCAAATGTCCATAGGCTACGGTGACTGTTTACCATCAGGCAGGCCGTATGCTTGATTGCCACCTTCATGGTATAAAAAAAAACTTTTGCAGTGTGATTGTGGGCAAAACATCTTCGCAGTAAAAATGCTGAGCCAGAAAAGAGTTATGAATATTAAATAGGCGAGTAGGTACGAATAACGGAGTTATGTGGCGCTCTATTCATCCTACCTACCCCGCAAGGATTTGGCGTGAAGATATAAATAGATTAAAAAACCGGTAAAGTTCGGGTAGGTAATATAACAGTGACAGATAAAAGAAATTTGATGACTTCTAAAAGAATCATAACAGCTAATAATAAAAAAAAAGATACATCATAACAATGAACAGTGCTAGCCTAGTGGATACTGACCAACTGGTCCCCGGTTGGAATCCTATTATGTACCACCAAATTCATATTTTCGGATTTATATCCATTTGTAATTATCATTTACTAGGCGTTGAGGGAAAACATCTTAAGGAAACCCGCACGTCCAAGAAATTATATTTCGAAAGAATTGTGACCTAAGAAAGGTCTGGTTTTGCCTCTACGTTTTGGAGTACTGATGGCAGTCGCTTCATGTAAAAATTTGTATCTTCTGCAAATACTTAATAATGTCGGTAAAAGGCCTTACAAGGCCTTACAGGGCCTTTTACGTATTTATCTTATACTGGACGGTGAAGGAAAACATCATGAGAAAACCCACACTACGACATTACAACCCACGAAATTTCTGTATTTTCCTGTGAGTTGTGAAGATCTGATGGCGGTCGCTCTATCTAAAAATTAGTGTATTCGCCAAAACCTTAGCCTCAGGTAGCGGATCGCGATACTCGTAATTAGTTTAGAAAATGGAATATCGCTAGGAAGAAAAAGTTCTCGCATCGTGCTATTTCTTAGTCCATCCATTATTATAATTCCACAGACATTCCTCTCACTTCAACAACGCACCCTACACGCTAAACACCCTATTTTCATGCTTCTTCTGTACATACCCATGATTCTCTGCCGTACGTCAATGTTAGCGCTGAACTTCTTTACTAACATAGTGAAGATTTAATGAAAGGTTAAAAATTAATAAAAAAAACCTTCATTAGCCGACTTTATTGCTCTGTGGGGCCATAACGCCGTTGTTTATGATCCTATTTTAATTATTCCTACATGAATATGCTCCTGTGATGGTCGTGTTACTTAATGAAGTTCTAATGAAAATTTAATGATAAACTAAGATTTTTAAAACAGTCAAGTTCCTGATTCGGCTACGAAAGGTACAGCTAGGTGCACGGCAAGCTTTCCAGTTCGACTTTGCTTTTGACAAATCCGGTAGCAGAGTAGGTCAGCAATGCTAGTTTGATAACAAGACGCATGGGTTCGACTCCCACAGATAAACATTTGTGTGCATGAATGAATGTGTTAATTTGCCTTTGTCCGGATGTTTTTAAACTAAAGTACTGCCTGTGGGATTGTAGTGTACGAGGAAGTGAGATTATCAGTCTCTTAACAAATTACTGTCTTCGCAGCAGGGGTGGCATCGCACGAATGATAGTTATTGTATTGCAAGCGCCCATACCCTATGGTAACCGCTTTAAATCAAGACTGCTGTATGCTTGTATGCCTCCTGACTTAGTACAAAAAAAGTGTTAGTGTTAAAATGTGTGGGAATCGAATCCGCGAGCATTGGTGTCAAAGTAGCATTAGTAAGTTGCCTGTAAAGTGGAAGTGTTTACTCTCTTCTCTTAAAAACTCTCAGACCAACATGACAGACATACTTTGACGAGCTCGGTGGCGCAGTGGTGAAACGCGCTGTTACGCTACTTTGACACCGACGCTCGTGGGTTCGATTCCCACACAGTACAAACATTTGTGTGCATGAACATGTCTGTTTGTCTTGGTCTGGGTATTTTCTATGTATAATAAGTATGTATTTACAAAAAAAAAAATATTTACGTATGTTTATCAGTTTTCTAGTACCCATAACACAAGCTTCGCTTACTTTGGGGCTAGATGGCGCTGTGTAATTTGTCCGACAATATTTATTTATTATTTATTATTATATTTATACATTCATGAAAATCGAACACTCGTCTGCCGGGCTTTTGAAAAAGGCCAAAAATCTTGTCTACTTCAATATAATCTGAATGTCACATTAAACATGTATTGATCTGTGTTTAAAGCCAAAAACTAACCAGATATGATAGCTTCATTTTGAACCGGAGTGCATCAAACCGCACCGTCATCCTGAAATTTTCACAAATAGGTTCCGATCCCGACCATTATTCATACGTGATTGCATCAATCTCGCTGCATTGTATTATGACATGATTCGCCTGTATTGTAGTTTTATTTCGTGACTAAAACAATCCATGACTAAGTAACATGCTGGCGTTCATTTTGGTTTCTAAAGACGAAAGTACTAAAATGTCCATATCAAAGAAATGTCTATAAATAATTAGGTCTAAAATATGAATTTAATACTATGATAATTTGCATTTATTTTTACAATTTATTTACATTATTATTCTTACTACATGTTAATACTGTGGTAAAGTTGATACAAGGACGATTTAAATAGGTATATGTATGTACATGTATATCTTTACGCCAGGTCCCTTGCGGGGTAGGCAGAGAGAACCGAGCGCCATAAGGCGCGGTCCTTGCACACTTCACAGGTGATTTAAGTTTACTTTGAACAGGTTATTTCGAATAAATAAATATTTTAATACTATAGATATTTTAATAATTTAGAAGTTATGAACAGATAGGATGGCGTTTATTTTTATATTGTAGGAGTTTATTTGAGTAACTAAAACAGTCCATGACAAACTAACATGCTGGCAAAGCCGTAAATCGCCATCGCGTGGCTGTGATATGATTTGGTCTGCCACACTCGTTTATTTTTATGATACGTCGCGTCGGTCGGAAAACAATGGGGCGTAAATGGTTTATTATAAGATTTAGAGTCAAAACTAACTACAAGTGCACGTGGTGTACTCTGCTAATATGCTGAGATAGGACCTATTTGTGACGCCACACAGCACTGTTATTGCTTCACTACTTATTGTATATTGTTTATTGTGTGTATAGTGTTGTGTTCCGTCCAAATAAACGTTTTCTTTCTTTCTTCTTTCTAATTAACAAAATAGGCAGGAAAAAGGAAACACAGTTCCCGTGTTAGAGAGTTGTTATTTGGCAGCGGTTTTCTGTGTAGATGGAAGATGGAAGTACTTCCATAACTTTGATGTGCCCTATATCTCCTTATGGAGATATTGGACGAATGAAAATTATCACGCGCGAGATGCCTCGTCTACTCTCACTCACACGCAGGAACACAGCAACCCTCTAGGGAGTTGTAATTTGGCTGCAGTTTTCTGTGAAGTGGAGGTACTTACCCAGACGGTTTACTTTTAATACCCTACCTCTCTTAAAACATCCAGACAAACAGACATGCTCACGCACACACATGTTAGTCGTGTGTACGATTTCATTTCAACTATATAAGTACCTGCTAGGGCCCAAGGGCAAATAAAGATTTCGTTTATCAATTATCTATATACTATCAGTATGTTTTTACAAAACAAAATTGGTTACGTACGTTTATAAGTTATCTAGTGCCCACAGAAGAAGCTTTGCTTAGTCGGAAAATATTTACTTATAGTTTATTTATAAACAGACTATCATTATTTCCATAACACCTATATTAATACTATTGTACTATATATAAAGCGGAAGAGTTTTGTTTGTTTGAACACGCTAACATCCGAAATTACCAGACGGATTTGAAAAATTCTTTTTGAATTTGATAGCCCAATTCATAATGCAAAAGTATATTTTCTAGCCAAAAGAGTTTTTTTTCTTATTTTTATAGCATATGACCTATTCAACATTACGATGCGACCCTTAGGAGTCGAGATAATAGATAGTAAGAAAAAGCTATTTTTACAGGATACTAGAATGTGCGCGAATGAAGTCGCAGGATTCAGCTAGCATGGTATAAAAATAAGTAAACTCATTCACAAGTTACGCTCGCGGTTCCTTGTAACATCGCCGAGTAACTATCGAATATCTATAAATACAGTGCATAAAACTATCAATATTCACCAGAAATTTCACTTGACAACCGCAATTAATTACATTTTACATCAAAACCACGTTCTAATTTGATGCACCGGCGACGAGCCAATGCAATTTTGCATCGATATTGGTCGGGGTTGAAATCCATTAGCAATAATTTGGTAGCTCCCGTTCCCTGTATGGTTATAATAGGGACTATAGTTTAAATTTTGCAAAAGACAATTTGCGGTGCTAATTTGTGTCACGAATGAAATTTAATATTATGAACGTTACTCGAGATCAATCCCGGTTTATGAATTTAAATCGAGGTTGTCATTTTACACAATGCTTTTTTTTGTTGATTTTTTTTTTTTGGTTTCTATTTTTTGGGTTCTTTTTATCCCCGAGGGGAAAGGCAAAGGGATCCCGCCCATACAGCCAAGTCATCAGTTTAGAATTTGAAAATCTCAATTGTGTTCCAGCTTCAGGAACTGTGCTGAAAAACTACTTGGGAGGGTACCTGAACCTAAACAACCCAGTTTAAATACCACCCGTAAAACGATAGTGATTTTTACAAGGTTTTCTTGATGAACTTATTCACGTCTTCCAAAAAGTGTTATATTTGAGATTTTCCATTACTGTATAATTTCACTCGCACTTATGTTACAAAATACTATCGAATTTGTCACATAAAACTAATTTTATACTGAATTGTACAAAAATCAAATATAACAATAATGTCACTCATCAAAAGCGCGGGAAGAAGTCCTGAATATATATAAATACGATATGATTATTTCGTCCATTGAATTGGTGAGAGGTCATAAAATTCATAATCATCAAACGATATTTTGCAGTCTGTCGCAACGCAGGCAACGGTTTGAATCCCACGCAGTTTAGTAAAATTGATATTGATTTTGTATTTTGTATTAGACCTTTCTTTAGTTATTCAGAGCTAAGTCTGGTAAGGACAAAGAAACTTTAGAGAATTGTTAGTGGAAAATTAATTAAGGTTACCTTCGATTTTATTTAACTACACCTGTCTCAAGTTTTCGAAATTAATTTTCATTTGATATAAACAATAGGATTAACAGTGCAGTGTCAATATAATGATTGACTGCATTGAAATTAGTATGGTGGCGCCTAATGTTGTCTACAATAGATGTGGAGGTGGATACCCTTGAAAAACTGTTCTTATTTCTTTTCGCCATATGAAAAGAGAAGTATCTATAGTTATAGTTTTATATTTCTATTGGAGATGCTAATACCCTTCTCGGCTGGTACAACCAATCATACTTTTGAAAATAGAACTCTTTGTGGTCTTTCAGATATCTGTTAGATTAGTAGATGCATGTGGATTAGGACAGCCATGACTAATACGCATGCTTGACCTACTCAAGGCGGCGGATTCGATGGCGGATCTATAGACATGACTCGTTTATAAGCACCAGCAAGAAAACTGACAAGGTTATGGAACGAATGACTAACAAACATCACATTATACAATCACATTAACCCTTACTCATCCCACTGCAGGGATACGGGTCTCCCTTCAACCGAAGGGGTTTATAGCAAACTCCTCCACGCTGCCCACATAAGGATTGATGAAGGCCCGAGAGCCACTGTCTTACCTTGCCGACTGCCGTCTATCGACAACAGTCGGGACCGACGGCTTAACGTGCCCTCCGAAGCACGGAGAAACTCGAGATATACAACCCCATCCAAAGACAGGCTGCTGTCGACATTGCTTAACCTGTGTGTTCGGTTAGAATGACACGCGCAACGACGCCATCGAGCTCGCTTAATAAATATTAAAGAAACTTGTACATTAAAAGAGGTCTTACTTACGTAAGGACTACGTAAGTTAAGGAAGACCTCTTTTAATGTACAAGATAAACAGACAAGCCGAAAGCAAAAACGACATAAACAAGTAGACAACGAAATAAACATATTAAAGCTTTACTCGAGTGTAATCATTGCGAGCTTACTTCTTGGAACAGCATAGTGTAATGACATATTCCTAAATGAGGATCTATATGCCCTTTGTACACGAAAACATCTCTCGCATACTTTATGTTATTATTAACTTCCCTTTTCATGGAAAGTTATTTAACTGCTCAAAGTTTGAATTCAAGTATTTGTTGATACGAGTATATTTATAATTGCCCCCCGAGTCGTTCTCATTCATCGTAATTAATTTAACATTCAATTGAAGTAACAAAACTTACTTTAAATTAAAATAATTTAGGTTATGTACTTCGTTTGAATCACTAATTATACATTCTACATTGGATCATTAGAGTACCACATATTTTCAAACTTCGTTCCTGATAGACGTTGTATTTTACATACCACAGTTCAGTTCAGCAACTTTTTATGTATAAGAAACCCAAATACTATTTATTATAAAATTCAAATCAAGGCATCACTAAGCCGTTTCGTTATTGGAAGAAAGGAAGTGCCGTTGACACTAACAAATATTGTGCTATCTTTTTGATATTTGATTCTGATGAAACTAGTACTTCTGTAGATAATATAAACAAAAGTCACCGGTATCTTTATTAACAGGCAATTGTAACTGTATTTTAGCCTTAATTCTAAGAGCTCTTGTCATGCGCAATGTAAACATCACATTCACACAAGATATTAGACGGCCCGGTATGCGCATAAAGCTTGTTAGCTTTTTAGCATATCGTTCTAGATAGAATCTTAAGTCTTATTGTTGTAATATGAAATAAATAAATAAATAAAATAAATAAATAATTGACATAATAATATTAAGGGAAGGAAAGCATCAAAGCCCGTCTGGATAAGTATCTCCATAGCAAATCCCAGGCAACAACAACTCCCTGGAGATTTGTCGCGTAAGTACGTGTGAGTGAGGTCACCAGTAAGCTTCTAAGGAATGGCATTGTTAGCAGCAGAAGTGATATCGAGTGAGTGATACGTAATGTGTTGCAAGTATTTACATCAGGTATGCTTGTATGTCTCCCGATGTTATTTAAAAAAGTAATGTTACTTCAATTTCCTCACCATGTTATTTAAAAAAAAGTTATGTTAATTTAATTTCCTCACCATGTTATTTAAAAAAAAGTATTGTTAATTTTATTTCCTCACCATGTTATTAAAAAAAGTAATGTTAATTTCATTTCCTTACCATCTTATTTAAAAAATAATGTTAATTTAATTTCCTCACCATGTTATTTTAAAAAAGTATTGTTACTTTTATTTTCTCACCATGTTATTTAAAAATAGTAATGTTAATTTAATTTCCTCACCATGTTATTTAAAAAAGTAATGTTAATTTAATTTCCTTACCATGTTATTTAAAAAAGTAATGTTAATTTAATTTCCTCGCCATGTTATTTAAAAAAAGTACTGTTAATTTAATTTCCTCACCATGTTATTTAAAAAAAGTACTGTTACTTTAATTTAGTTTCTAATAATAAATTAGATTTTAGATCAATATTCTTCGGAACATATCCAAACTTTAAGTTCGTACTGTGAGTCTGAAGTAAGACTTTTACTGTTCAAACTTTAAATAAATACATAAAACCGTCCTATTTTGTATATGTAGAGGAAAAATTTGGACATAATTATCGACTAGAACACATACTTGAACATTTCTTATTGCAGTTATACTATTCTACTTTTGCCACGTTGGATGAAAATAATGGTAGAGAATTTTTACGACGCCGACAACTAAAACCGAAGTTGATTGGTATATGTCTGTCGAGATATGTTCGTGACTATATTCACGTTAGTTACTCAAACACTTATTTTTGAATCTAGAACACGTATATCAGTACAGACAAACTATATTTATATGTAGATACATATGTGTGTGCTTTTAAATTATATACGAATTATATTACTGATAATTTATTATCGTTTTATTCTACAAACGAAAAGTACTGGCACGCGGGTTGAAATTTTTGGAGCTATTTTTGTTTCGGAGCGCGACAGATGTAAAAACATCTCATTTGCGTACATTAGTACACCACCACCATCACATTAACCCTTACTCATCCCACTGCAGGGATACGGGTCTCCCTTTAACTGAAGGGGTTTAGAGCATACTCCTCCACGCTGCTCAAATGCGGATATGCGGAGGCCAGTGTTTTCAAGCCGCCCGAGGGCCACTGACTTAGCTTAACGATTGTCATCTATCGACAACAGCCCGAACCGACAGCTTAACGTGCCCTCCGACGTACGGGGAAACTCTAGATAGATAAACCCATCCGTAGACAGGCTGCGATTTACGTTGCTTAACCTGTGTTGGGTTAGAATGACACGCGCATCGACGCCAACGAGCTCTCAGACTCAGCTTAGCTCAGTGTACATTAGTACACATACACTTTTTTTATCTTTTGACACATTTTTTTAAGTTAAAGACACAGAATTCATGGCTAAAAGTAACGCCGCTATATATTCCACCGCAGTACTATAGTTTATATCTAATACGTGGAATACAGTTTTAAGGAGTGCAGAGTTGTCGCTTAGAAGCAGCCTGAAAATTTTACAGCTTATTTATAGCGTGCATTGCATATAAAATGTATCGTAAACGTGGCTTAGGCGATGTTTGCATGTTGAACAGGTATCGACAAGTCAATAAATCTTATTTCAAAATACTTTACCGTGTACAAAACATAACCAACTATACGTTTATACGACCATTGTCCACGGCTACGCTGTAAAAATACACACTGTAAAACCTTACGTGAGAGAACTTGAGGGCCATCTTACCGCATCATGGCATCCATAAAGATACACTCCGGTTTAATCTCAGTATCCAAAGTGGTATCACTTGCTCCAAATTAACTACTCTTATTTTCTTTATTACAAATTCAATGAGTGTATTAATAAGAAGTGACTTAACAAAAGGTAATATTTTTTTAATTCGGAATTCGAAAACTTAAATTTATGCTTTACACTATATATTGCGGAAAAAGTGGTTAGTGCAGTTGTTTCCATTTTTTTTTTATTTGTCTCAAGTTTCAAACTATTTTATATCGAGCTTAGAGCATTGATTGAAACAAACTTAATATTTGACATATATTACTATTTTATTTTATTTTTATTTTAATACAAAATCCACAGCCCTTACATACATAATGAACATACTTGTATACCAAACATACGGCCAATAACGGGTTTACATTTTATAGTTAACATATAACAAGCCAAAAAGCGGACATCTAGATAGGCATTAAAATAGAAAAATAGTTAAATTAGATATTGAAGTATCCAGAGAGAACTCTGCGCCACAAGACGCGGTCTTTACACACCTCACTCGCTTTAACATTCATAGCTCTTATCATGCGCGATCGAGATATCTAACTAACATAGTCTACCATCAGTTAGAAGATTTAGGAAGCGGTCCTAAATCTCTCTAATCTGACCCTACCAGCGGAGGATCTGTCATCAAAAGAGTCGCAAGAGCCTCTTCCACTTATCGAGTACTAAACGTGTTCTGGTAAAATTAGCTTTAGCACGAAGTATTATGAAATACTGGCATCAGTTCAAATAATACTAGTTACAACAATGAAAGATGATTGTATGAAGAAAGGCTTACAATTAAAAACCAAGAAAATGGTATTTGAAAGAAAGACAACCAGAACGAACACTAGGATTATGGTTGATGATGTAGTGTTGGAGCAAGTGAATGAGATTGTATATCTTGGAAGTGCTTTTAGTAGCAATGGAAGGTACACCGCTGATGTAAAGAGACGAGTGAGTGCCGGGAATAGGGTGAATGGAGCGTTGGGTAAACTTCTAGGCAGCCGAAATCTAAGCCAGAAGGCACAGCTCCCTGTACACAACGCGGTGCTAATTCCAACGCTAACTTATGGAAGTGAGAGCTGGGTATGGCAGAGAGAGCATGAAAGTAGAATAAATGCGGTCGAGATGCGAGCATTGCGAAAAATTTGCGGCATAACGCTTGCTGACCGCGTTCGTAATGAAGACGTGAGAGAAAGAGTTGGTCTAAAAGAGAGTGTCGGTATTAAGACAAGAAAGGGCATGCTCCGTTGGTTCGGACATGTAGAAAGAATGCGGGACGAAAGAATGACGAAACAGATATACAATGCAAAAGTGGAAGGATGTAGGTGCCGAGGAAGGCCGAGACTAACCTACCATGACCAAATTGGTCGTGTTTTATCAGAAGGTGATGTCAGAAGCCCCATGAACCGGCGAGCGTGCATGAAAAGAGCTATGAATGTCACAGAAGCGAGTGAAGTATGCAAGGACCGCGTCTTATGGCGCTCGGTTCTCTCTGCACCCGCAAGGGACTTGGCGTGAAGATATATACGAGTACATATATATACAATTCAAGTAATTCGTGTGCCCGGCCTCTCTAAAAATACCCAAATCATCAAAGACGTGTTCATACACACATGTTTATCCCGTGTGGAAAGCCTTGGTGATACAGTGGGATAACTAACAACTGCGCCACCTCCCGCCTCATTCAATCACACACTACATTGTTTCCTGTATGGCTTCCATAATAAAACCGCAGTTTAACGCAGCCATTGACGGCTATATCGCGGTAGAAGTTGCGCGATTTACTCTCAATTCAAAGTTTATTTCAAACAACTACACCTATGTCGGTTAGACTTGTTTGACATTGTTACTGAAGTTTAAAACTCCGCGTACGTGACACCATGTGAGGAATAATTCATGTACTCATTTTTACTCTGAAAGCTCCACACGCTGGTTTTAATAAACCATTTAGTTTGGAATTGCTATTAAGTCACTATAGGTATCATTTCTTGCGAGCGAGGTATGTAAGGACCGCGTTTTGTGACGCTCTGCCTACCCAGCAAGGGAGTTGGCGTGAACATGTAATGTTCACAAGTTAATTTTTTTTTAATACAACGTCTGGAGGCATACAAGCATACGGCCCACCTGATGTAAAGCTGTTATCGTAGCCTATTAAGACTTGTAATATATTAAGTATTAATCGCGCGATGTCTCCTCTGCTGCTTACACAGCAACTTCTTAGGAGCTTACTGGTGACCTCACTCATACGTAGGAACACATCTAGGGAGTTGTTATTTGGCCGCGGTTTTCTGTGAGGTGGAGGTACTTCCCCAGACGGGCTGATTTGATGCGCTCTACCTCTCTTAAAACATCCAGACCAAGACAAACAGACATATTCACACAAATGTTTGTCTTGGGTGGGAATTGAACTCACGAGCGTTGGTGTCAAAGTCGCGTCGTTCACGACTGACCCAACCAGCTCGTAGTAGTAGTAAATTTAATTTCTAGATTTTCAAATCGCTTTTCTAATTTTGTTTGTGCTCCTAGTATACTGTGCATGTACTTAGTAGAGCTGATTGTAGAGTAATTTAATTTTTATACTAACTAGCTCGAACGGTAAACAGCAATATGGCCCGCCGTATGAGCAGCTACGATGGCTTATAGAGTAGTGGTTATTTTTTAAACAAGGTAATTTACGTAACTATGAAGCGAGGCGATAAAATTTATTTTATTTTATTTTAGTTCATAATGCTACTATAAGTAATAACCTGGGACCGTGGGTTCACAGAGTGGTTTTTTAACCACTAACCTATCACTCTGCACTGATGATTATTTCGCGATCTTTCAGAAAAGACGCATACAAAGAGAGGTAAGGCGCATCAAAGCGGCTGGGGCAGTACCTCCAGCTCACAGAAAACCGCAGCCAAATAACAAGTACCTAGAGAGTTGTTGTGTTCCTGCGTGTTAGTGAGGTCACCAGTAAACTCCTAAGGAGTTGCTGTGTTAGCAGCAGAGTTGGTTCACAAGTTAACCGCTATATATCAGGTGGGCCGTATGGTTGTACACCTCCCGACGTCGTTTAAAAAAAATAGATACTGATGCTAATACTTAAAGCCGATTCCGATACACGAAATAAATGAATATATAAACAAGAATATGCGGGTAGTATGGGGAAGCTCAAGGTCAGAAATGAAGATATACACAGTAGAATTAAAGTAACTGATGTAGCTCAAAGGATAAGCAAGCTGAAATGGCAGTGGGCAGGCTGCATTGCGCGTAGAACCGACAACCGACTCAGTATCGAGGCGAGTGTCTCAGTGTCTCTCTGGATGGGACGTCTATATCCAGCAGTGGACGTAAACAGGACTCAACTGATGATGATTTATAAGAATTACTCTTTTAATGAAATAGGATAACTATTTTGACGAGCTCAGCGGCACAGTGGCGAGTGGGTTCGATTCCCACACAGAACAAACATTTGTGTGCATGAACATGTCTGTTCGTCTAAATCTGGTTGTTTTTAAGAGAGGTAGGGCTCATTAAAGCAGCCCGTCTCGGGAAGTATCTCCACCTCATAGAAAACCGCAGCCAAATAACAACTCCCTAGAGGTTGTTGTGTTCCTACGTGCGAGTGAGGTCAACAGTAAGCTCCTAATTGGCTACGATAACCGCTTTACATCAGGTAAGCCGTATGAGTGTATGCCTCTCGACGTTATAAACAAAAATCGGCCAAGTGCGAGTCGGACTCGCGCATTAAGGGTTCCGTACCATTATCTATAAAAACGGCAAAAAATAAAACCACCTGTGTTGTATGGGAGCCCCCCTTAAATATTTGTTTTATTTTAATTTAATTATTTATTCTTAAAGTGAATATATAACTAAATATTCTGTAAAAATTTCAAGCGTCTACCTGTTGCCGTTATCAATATCGAGCAAAAATGAGCAAAAAATCACGTTTGTTGTATGGGAGCCCCCTTAAATATTTATTTTATTCTATTTCTTAGCATTTTTATTTATATTAGGACAGCGGAGCCTCAGTAATAGGGTTCCGTTTTACCCTTTGGGTACGGAACCTTAAAAATGAAAGGATATGCCACGAATAGGTTGTTGTACCCTAAACTTTTTATTTTTATATATTACTCCGTATTTCTTTGGCAATGTTGTTCATACGGGCCGCGCTACATCTTCCGAGGTTTGTACCATAAACTAAAGACATTGTGTAAGTAAATAATCTATAAAGCTATTAAATTATTCTTAACAACGCCTTATATGCCAACTTATTTAAAACGGGCGAATACTACATCCTTAATTGTCTTTTCAAAGCAATTTTGAGCTACGACCATCGTGAGACGGATTACGAAAATCCTAGCATATGATACTTGAATAACTTAATTTGTATTGTTTACTAAAGATATAATTAAGAATTATTATAACTGTGCAGTATGTACTAAAGATAGCCAATACATTTGATTATGTAAACCGGTGTCTATTATACTCCTATATTTCTCTTTTATATTACTAATATTATAAAGAATAAAGATTTATTTTGTATGTTTGTTTAGAATGGTTTATCCATTACAAATTTATATATTTATTAAAAAATACTTAACTGATTTAAAGAATATTTCTCGTAGATAAAGCTACGTCATCGGCGAGAAATATAGTCTATATTTTATTTTCAATAAGTCAGAGATTCCCACGAAAATTGTTGTAACAAATTTGCCTGCTAAAGTTATTATTTGGCTTGCGCTGCGAAAACTATTGATGATACATAAAATAATCTACTACATATTTGTAATAACGCTAAGTACAGCTCAAGCTTTACACTTTGACATTTGTGCCGTTCTTATGCCGTTCGTGATAAGAGTTACAATCGCACTTCTAGTGTTAAGAGTGATCTGCTCTTAGCTGTACTCATCTTTATTCCACTTCACTGATTTCTATAGTAACTCATTCTCGGTCGAGGCAGTGCGCCTATGGAATGCTTTACCATTTGTCATAAGGAGTGCTCAATCACTTCGTTCCTTCATTATTTTTGTCTTTCCCCTCAGTCTCATTGGTTCCATTTACCGTGTGCATATTTTTAAAATGTATATATTTAGATTAATTATGTATATATTTTAGTATATATAACATATGTGCACATGTATGCTTGTGTATTTATTTATGTAAATTTATATAATTACTTTTATTTTCCTTAAGTTTAGCTCTGCGCCGCCCTACCTTGTTTCCTTATTTCTCCTCTACCCCAAGGTTGTCTGGAAGAGATCGCATCGCGATAAGACCTCCGTTGTACTGATACTTTATTGTTTTTGTTTTTTATGTATTTTTCTTTTGGTGCAATAAAGTGTATTGTATTGTATTATTCACGAAAAAGGCCATTAAGCTATATGTGTAACTTTTATAATTAAGTCACAATGACTCGTTTTTGTTCAAATTAGTCAATCAAAGTATGGGTAGAAACAAAGAACAATGGCATTCATATCATGGTATTAATCCTAATCCAACTAAATAGTTTCTTAAGGGATTGTGGTTATGTTCTATTTGTAAAGCACTAATTTATCTAATTATTTATGTAGCCAGACAAAACCACGGCGGATCGCTTGTTCAGTATAAAAGCAAAAATCACCCCAATATACGTATGGATAACCCAGTAGATTAGCAAACCATACTCGATTTAAAATTACTACTAATACAATATACTTACATTTATTCTTTAAATAATATCTATTACATGGACAGTTTCTCGATTTTTTATATTATCTATTATATTTAATACATATTAGATAAATAAACTTTACAGTACATAAAAAATAAAGCAAGTTGAAATTCATATCAAATATCCTATCAAAGCTTTGAGAGGAAACTCTATATGCCCTCCGATATTTTTATTTGATTAAATTTCCAGCTTACCAAGATGGCGACTATATAAATATCAGTAGTTTCTTATTGAATTTTATGTTATCTTTCATCGTATGAAGATAAAAGAAAATTTTCGACCATCTTATACCTGAAATATCTGTTATCTTTCCATTAAATCTGTATTTACATTGCGGCCGCTGGGAGAATGCGTTGCCAGCTGTCAGTTCAATGTATATGATTTAGGTACAGCCTATTTCGATACATATCGTTCTGTTTCATCAGTGAAGAAGCAGAGCAAAGAACCAGCCTATAGAGAACTGATGCACGGTTCGAACCTGGTACGAGTACCACTGAATTCGTGTTCTCGGATTTATCTACACATTGTGTGTGATGGTCCCAAACGTAACCTGTCCGGATTCCTCAAACTGAGCGTCTGCACTTGTGTATATAAATTTGTTTTCTTTTTTGTACTACTACTATACTATAACTTCACGCCAAATCCCTTGTGGGGTAGGCAGGGAGAACCGAGCCCCACGTGTCTCGATTCTTACATATCTCACTCGCTTCTTTAACATTCATTACTCTTCTCATGCACGCTCGCCGGTTTCTATGGCTTCTGACATCACCTTCTGCTAGAACACGACCAATTTGGTCATGGTAGGTAAATCTTGGCCTTCCGCGACTCCTACATCCTTCCACTTTTGCATTATATATCTGCTTCGTCATTCTTTCATCCTACATCCTTTCTACATGTCCGAACCAACGGAGCATACCTCTTCTTATTTTAACACCGACGCTCTCTTTCAAACCAACTCTGTTTCTAACATCATCATTGCGAATAGGGTCTACAAGCCTTACACCACAAAATTTGCGCAGCGCTCGCATTTCGACCGCGTTTATCCTACTTTCATGCTCTCTCTGCCACACCCAGCTCTCGCTTCCATAAGTTAGCGTTAGGGCCAGCACTGCATTGTGTATAGCAAGCTGTGCCTTCTAGCTCAGACTTTTTACTGCCAAGAAGTTTTCCCAACGCTCCATTCACACTATTCCCAGAACTCATTCTTCAGTCTTTCCACATCTGCGGTGTACTTCCTTTTTTGTTAACACCGCTATCTCATATACGCACACGAAAATGTTAAGTGTTTTCAAATACTTAAAGTAAGACTAATAATTAGATATATATATGAAATAGTAGTAAGAAACAATAAGTGAAACCAACCATAAGAAGGGTAACCACAGTCCTGACACCACAACCTTTCAGCTGTGGATTTACTTGCCAACTTTGAGTAACTTTAGCAGTTATTTGTAACAAATGTTTATTTTTCTGGTCGCGTGAAGTGTTCAAGCAGTGAACAGTTTGTGTGAAGAGGAAAAATAAGGAACAAAGCAATTGTTTATTAGGAAAATTATTTTGCGAAGTGGCTCACTTTTCTTTTCATACAACTTTAGGAAGCATACAAGCATACGGAATGTAAAGCGGTTACCGTAGCCCATGGACGCTTGTAATACTTAAGTATCACTCGCGCGATACCACCTCTGCTGCTAAAACAGTAACTCCTTAGGAACTTACGGGTGACCTCCCTCACACGCTTGAAAACAATAACCCTCTTGAGAGTTGTTATTTGGCTCGTTTGTACAAAATTACTCGTTTAAATATACAAGGTAGCTAATAAAAAGTAATTCCAATGAGTTTTTTTATATATATCTTCACGCCAGATCCCTTGCAGGGTAGGCAGAGAGAACCGAGCGTCATAAGACGGGGTCCTTGCATACTTCACTCGCTTCTCTAACATTCATAGCCCTTTTCGTGCACGCTCGCCGGTTCCTGGGGCTCCTGACATCACCTTCTGATAAAATACGACCAATTAGGTCATGGTAGGTTAGTCTCGGTCAACCTCGGCTCCAACATTCTTCCACTTTTGCATTGTATATCTGTTTCGTCTTCTTTTGTCCTGCATTCTTTCTATATGTACGAACCAATGAGTTGTTAACGAATATATATATATATGTCGTCGCATCATGAAAATTAAGTCTTAAGATCATCACTTATGGCGCTGTAGTCATTTTATTGAAGGAACGCCATCTATTAGCTAGTTCCAGAAACTATCATAGGCGACGCTGTTCTGAGGTTGTATGGAGCCGCTCAGTAGCTAACTTCCGTTGGATTACATTATTCATGCTAAAAAGAGGCGATGGAAGTGGGGGCGACTGGCAGGGGACACTTTTCGATCACGCGCCGTACGGAAAACACCTCTTTGAGCTTCAAATAACTTTAATCGATTTGCGTCACATTATTAGTTGCATATTGTTGTAAAACGTGTTTCGGAGGATCAATACACGCACCTAACCAATCTATCGGGGCTTTTATTTCGTGTGCCTTCGAATGGATGAGCAAGAATCCTCGTTATATACATATATATAAAAGCGATTACAAAACCATACATACAAAAATATATATGTTTAGTAAATTAACCTCACATACACGCTAACTAGTCAGCCAGGCTCCCTCATTTCACTTTAATCAAAGGAGACGTAGCCTAATGACATCCCCATCCCTTTGGATATGACATGTTTACTTATTTATGGACCCATCTCACCGCAACCATGGGCCTCGAGCGAGAATTATCCAGTCCCAAGTCCTGGTCGCCAACTACTGTGCATTCACGGTGAATATATTATGTGTAGCCTATTAGATTCTCAGTTCTTACACGACCGCCCCCGAAAAGGTGCGTATTGTTTTCAGCTTCATGTATGTTTACGAGATTTTTTATTCCATCGTAACTTCTAAGTAATATTTAGCGCAGTATCTTCCAAATTTTGTTTTTTTTTTGGTTCTTTTTATCCCCAAGGGGAAAGGCAAAGGGATCTAGCCCATACAGCCAAGTCTTCAGTTTAGAACCATTTGAAAATCTTAATTCTATGTTCCAGCTTCAGGAACTGTGCTGAAATAATACTTGTGAAGGATACCTAGACCCAATCAATCCAGTTTAAATACCACCCGTAAAACGATAGTGATTTTTACAAAGTTTTCTTGATGAACTTATTCACGTCTTTCAAAAAGTGGATAAACGTGTTATATTTGAGTTTTTTCATTACTGTATGATTTCACTAGCACTTATGTTGCAAAATACTATCGAAATTGTCACATAAAACTAATTCTATACTGAATTGTAAAAATTCCAAGTATAACAACAATGTCGGTCGTCAAAAGCGCGGGAAGAAGTCCCCAAATTTTGCTAATTTTCTCCTCTTCTTCTTTTTTTCTCTTTCTGTTATATTCGTATATTGATGAGGGAAAAAATATTTGTACATTTTTAAGTTTACAATAATTTCATTTATAATAATATTTCAATGAATGTATATCTTAATGCCAGGTCCCTTGCGGTGTAGGCAGACATAACTGAGCGCCATAAAATGTGATCCTTACACACCTCAATCGCCTCTTTAACATAGCTCTTTACGTGCTCGCCGGTTTCAAATGCTTCTCTCCTTTCTTTTAGATTTTTAATGTCTCAATAAACATTCAATGCCATTCTCATGCACGCTTGCCGGTTTCACGATCACGTTTTCTGAAACACGATCAATTTGTTCATGGTTGGTAAGTCTTCGCCCTCCTCGTCTCCTACATCCTTTCTGGCATCTTTCTGCATTATTTATGGCATTATGCCCTTTAATATTTCCACCCCTGGAGCATATAATGCTAGAAACTACACTCTAGATAGTCAACAAGCCGTAGATCGGAGTCCTAGGGACTTTCTTACGTTTTCACTTTGACCAAACCACTGCTATACGTAGCTGCTGTACCTAACAATATTTATCTATATACGAGTATATAAAAATGAATGTTTATCTGTATGTTCTCTATGGACTCAAAAATGGCTGGTACGATTTTGATGAAATTTTCAGGGAATCTTTATATTATTTATATATTATTAGCTAAGCGGGGGTTCCTGTGCAGTTTGGTAGCGATCGGATCACCCGTGCGAAGCCGGCGCCGGTCGCTAGTAGTATATAAAAGGTGATAGGATATTTGCTACAAAATTGCATTGCTTCTCACACATTATTTCATTTGTATACCTTGTCAACCAATATTAAGATTTAAAAATATAGTATTTCAAAATTTTGTACATTCAAGCATATTACAGGTTAATCCTATTTTCAAATATTATCCAAAAATATCTTAAGTGAAACTACTTATCATTACTTAATACTATTAACTAGCATTCCATATTTTCAGTTTATCGTAATATGGGTATTTTTATTTATCGTAGAAATGTTAGGCAGTAAAAATGTTTTCATTTATTTTTAAATGTCAAGGTGCTTAGAATTTCCGTGAACTCAGTGAAGCCTCAATACTTTACTATGTACACATTAAAGCGTTTTCTTCCCGTCCTTTGTAACTTCTTTTAGTTTCAGTTCTGAAATCTGAAATATTTTTTTGATCGATCATATGTACACATCTTTATTATTAGAAAGTTGGTCTGAGCGAGAGTGTCGGTGTTGAGATATGAAAAGGTATGCCCAGTTGGTTAGAGCATGTTTTTTTTAAGTAAAAACACTTATTTGATGATAAATAACATTATTTTATTATTTATAGCGTGTAAGAAAACAGTTCTGAATGTTAAAAAAGTGCGCAAGGTGTAAAAGAACCGCGTCTTATAACGCTGGGTGATCACTGCTTACCTCGCAAGGGACCTGGGTTGAAGATATTAATTTTTTGCACCAATAATAAAAGAAACCTTTAGAAATATCTGATCTAGAAGTTTCAATGTCTATTTTCATGAGGTTGTTATTTTTAAACGGTTTAATTATTTACGAAATTAATTCTCAGAACTAATCAAATATTTATATTCCTTAGACTAAGACAGCACTTAGACATAAAGTTTGGTAAATAAAGAAATTAAGAATAATATTTAATTTAAGTTTGATAATGGCTATATCTAATGCCAATTAATTTTAAATTGCTTGCTTTAAAAGTAGTGAAATTTGGTTCTTGTAAAGGTGTTTATATATTACAAATATTTTTCATAAAAGTCTTTCAGTTATGTTTCAGACAGTTTAAAAGAAACAAAAATCTTTTGATTGACTTCTTTTATTACAAATATTTCTGTGTACATACATCATAATTACGACATAAAATTAAATTTCTTTTGCTGAAACAAAACGTATTCAGTATTCAGAACTATTCAGTTTTGCTTGTAGCGAATAGTGCGTACCCAATGAGGATAATGTAATGAAAAAAATATCAATAGACTTGATAAATTACTCGCGATATCCGTTTTAAAATAAGTTTTTTTTTTATAATACGTCGGGAGGCATACAAGCATACGGCCCACCTGATGTAAAGCGGGTACCGTAGCCTATTTACACTTGCGACATATTATGTATCACTCGCGTATTGCCTCCTCTGCTGCTTACACAGCAACTCCTTGGAAGCTTACTGGTGACCTCACTCACACGCAGGGACACAACAACTCTCTAGGGAGTCGTATTTGACTGCGGTTTTCTGTAAGGTACTGATGAGCCCTACCTCTCTTAAAACAAGTTACTGAAAATATTTCATTGAAGTTATATACACATTTTACTATGGATATACCATCTTTTACTGCAATAGTTCACGATTTGTGGATTTCTTGTGCAAACGAGCAATTGTATTGTATAATATAATAAATAATAAATATTGTCGGACAAATTACACAGCGCCATCTAGCCCCAAAGTAAGCGAAGCTTGTGTTATGGGTACTAGACTACTGATACATACGTAAATACATTTTTTTTTTGTAAATACATACTTATTATACATAGAGAATACCCAGACCAAGACAAACAGATATGTTCATGCACACAAATGTTTGTACTGTGTGGGAATCGAACCCACGAGCGTTGGTGTCAAAGTAGCGTAACAACGCGTTTCACCACTGCGCCACCGAGCTCGTCATATAAGTACCTATATTTTGTGTGTCTCGAAAACGGATCTAACGATTTGGATCGAATTTTGGTAAGGTTTTGCTTTATATTTTTACCTATATAGGTGTTGAAGGGTTTAGGTTTCCTGGTTCCAAAATGATACAAGTTCTCACACTTACTGACACAATTTATTGCTGAAAACACACCACAATTGAGTACAATATGTACTGCCACGTGATTTTTATGTTGTTGGACAACGTGCGGTCTCGCCATGTGGTATACGCAGACTGGGTGTGGCCGCGCTACTCGTACATCGTACCGCCGCTTTACAAACTTAACCTTACCTACATATATTACTTATTTATATACCTTATAAAATAAAATATTACACTCAATGAGCTCATCACTAACAGGTGGCTTTACTGCGCGAGTTTACAAAAAAAATCACCATACAATCAGTTAAATGGAGGTATTTATGAACACTTCCGTATTCTATTTACAAAGATTTTAATTAAAAGAAAATTTCAAATGCTATTTATTTCTTTTTAATGGTCTGTGGTATCGAAAGTATTTCTTTTTTTTATACAATGTCGGGATTTATACAAGCATACGGCCCATCTGATGGATGGTTACCGTAACGCTTGAAATACATTAAGTGTTAACGCGCGATACCACCTCTGCTGCTAACACAGCAACTCCATAGGAGATTACTAGTGACCTCACTCACACGCAGGAACACAACAACCCTCTAGGGAGTTGTTATCTGGCTGTGATTTTTTGTGAGTTGAAGGTTGAACTTCAAAAACATCAAACATCAAACTTCCCCAGACGGGCTGTCCGATGCGCGCTACATCTCTTAAAAAAAAATCTGTGCATTTCTAATACTGCAATGAGAAAACCATTTAAAGATTAGGTTCTGCTTAGAAATACCTAACCAAGGATGCATAAAAATTTTGAATCCTTATAAATAATAGTATTAGAAATAAATAATACCTACGCTCCTGCATTTTTAAACTCAAAATGACATGACGTGCTACAACTTCGCGCAGCAGTGAAATTGTATTGGACTCGGGTCGGTATCTATATATATGCGTTCGGTACTAAAATCTTACTAACGAACAATATATCAATTCATATATGACCTCAGTTATTTCTGCTATTGTGAGTAGGTAGAATAAACGCATTCTATATGCAATACGATGTAACGCTTGTAGATCGAGAGAATGGGTGATAAGTAGAGGCATTTTCCATTATTTCCAAAATAGTCATTCTATTCTCGGATTTATTCTTGATAGTTTGACAATGTGAAAGGATGTAGGTGCCGAGGAAAGCCTAAACACACCTACCACGACCAAATTGGTAGTATGTTATCTGAATATGATGTTAGGAGATCTAGAAACTGGTAAGTTTGCATGAAAAGAGACGAAGTGAATTTTAATTTTAAAGAAGATATGAACGATAAAGAAGCGGTGAGAAGCGTAAGGACAGGGTCATGTGATGCTCGGTCCTCTCTACCTACCCCACAAGGAACTTGGCGTGGAGATATATATTACTTAGATATAACGTTCAATACAAATAAAGGACATTGGCATTAACTATAAATATAAACATCAAAGGCTTGTATATGTAAACCTAACAATAAAATAATATACCAAATATTGTAGCCACTTGCAATCAGCCAAAGGCCTAAACGTGTTTAGCTGTCGCGTTATTCAACTTTGGGACGTGTTAGGAAATCGCGTGGCAACCAACTATCGGTTTTATTTCATTATGAACTTGCGTAATACAGTTCATACCAAGGAGACTCGCCACGCTATAACTTTGTCCTTAAGTTAGCTTCAAATTGGATTAATATGTCATGAAAATAAATTCGTCGTTAATGAACTGTAAATATGGTAAGATTCTTTCTTCCTTCAACATTCAGTTTTATTTATTTTGTATAACAATAGTGGTTTAAAATTCAGGTGTTAAAATAAATTTACATTTTGTTCTACACGTTTGACCGGTGAGGGATACAAAAACGTGATGGCATATACCGTTTCATTATTACATTCTTCAATTTCAAAATACGCTATTTAAAATATGTCAAGTAATCGATTTATCAGAAATAAAATTTGTCACCTCAATAACAGTAATTGCCATACATTGTCAGGCATAAATTGCAAAATAGTAGGTAAAATAACATTCCATAATGACACCTCCAATAATAATAATCTTTTTAATTGACGCTTAAATGTATTGACTTGAAGTTCTTTCAAAGACTTTGGCAACATGCTATAAATTTTAGATCCCATACAAAATATACTGGCACACATTAGTTTAATATTACATTTTATTATTCATTATATTCAAACCAAAACTTGTTCATGCAAAATTGTGCCGTATGGGAGTCGAACCCACGAGCGCTGGGGTTAAATTAGTAGTGCTAACTACTCCACTACCGAACACATCGTACACTGCAAGAACACACTATAGTTCAGAATATCTCAAGATTGTATGTATGAATATCTTCACGCCAAGTCCCTTGCGGGGTAGTCAGAGAGAACTGAGCGCCATAAGACGCGGTCCTTACATACTTCACTCGCTTCTGTGATATTCATAGCTCTTTTCATGCACGCTCGCCGGTTCCTGGGGCTCCTGATATCACCTTTTAATAAAACACGACCAATTTGGTCATGGTAGGTTGTTTCGGTCTTCCTCGGCTCCTATATCCTTCCACTTTTGCATTGTATATATGTTTCGTCGTTCTTCCGTCCCGTATTCTTTCTACATGTCCGAACCAATGGAGCATGTCCTTTCTTATCTTAACACCGACACTCTTTCAGACCAACTCTTTCTCTCACGTCTTCATTACGAACGCGGTCAGCAAGCGTTATGCCACAAATATTGCGCAATGCTCTCATCTCGACCGCGTGTATTCTATTTCCATGCTCTCTCTGCCATACCCAGCTCTCACTTCCATAAGTTAGTGTTGGGATTAGCACCGCGTTGTATACAGCGAGCTGTGCCTTCTGGCTTTCGAGATTTCGGCTGCCTAGAAGTTTACCCAACGCATTCATTCACCCTATTCCCACCACTCACTCTTCTCTCCACATCAGCGGTGTACCTTCCATTGCTGCTAAAAGAAATTCCAAGATATACAATCTCATTCACTTGCTCCAACACATCATCAACCATAATACTAGTGTTTGTTCTGGTTGCCTCACTTTCAAATACCATTATCTTGGTTTTCTTCGCATTCAATTGTAAGCCTTTCTTAATACAATCATCTTTCATTGTTGTAACTAGTGTTTGCAGTTCGGATGGTGACTCTGCTATTAATACCGCGTCATCTGCATAATGCAGGCAGTTGACCACTGAGTCACCCATTCGCATTCCCACATTCATATTTCTTATTCTCTGAAGACAACTGTCCAGATACAGGATGAACAGCCGAGCCGACAGCACACATCCCTGTCTGACACCAATGTTGACATCAAACCAGGGCGACAAACTGCCGTCCACTAGCACACATGCTTATATGTGGATAATTCTTATAAGTGGATTGAACAGCACGTATAAGTGGATTGAACAGCAGTAGGTCACCGTCAACCCGGGCAAAATGTTCCAGAGATTTTTTCACACGACCCTATCAAATGCTTTCTCAAAGTCCACAAAACTGCAGAAAACCATCTAGTCCAAAGCCATATGCTTCTCTACGATATTGCGGAGTAAAAAACTTGTTCCGTACATCCTCTGCTGCTTCAAAATCCACCCTGGGCTTCCCGAAGCATTCCATCGGATTTCACCCTCATTCTCCTTTTAATGATTTATCCATACACTTTAGCTGCTAAGCTGATTAAACTGACGGCCATATAGTTGTTATCTCAAGATTAAGATGGATTACTTATTAACAGAATGGTTTTTGGACAGCCCAATGGTTAAGGAATCGGCGTATTGATCAATCGGACCCCAGTTCGAATCCTGGCGGAGGCATGTATCACGAAATTCGTGTTTTCGAATTTATGTACATATTTATCACTTGCTCGGCGGTGAAGGAAAACATCGTGAGGAAACCAACACGTCCTAGAAATTATATTTCGAAAGACGTGTGACTTAACCTAAGAATGATCTGATGTTCCCTGTGGGTAGGTCTGACGGCAGTCGCTCCATGTAAAAATCAGTATCTTCACCAAATCCTTAGGCTTAGATAGCAGACCCCGCCAATCCGATTAGGAAACGGGATAATGCGAAGAAGAAACCTTAACCACGAAATGGGTAAAGTGGAAACAGCCTACGCTACATATTCAAAAATATCTGACACACACAGCTACACCATCAAGCTTCTCTTTAGGGTAACAATTTATGTATATTTTAACTTATGTTTGGTATCATGAGACCATCTGACGCATCACGCCCAAGCTCCTGTAAGCAGACACTCGCTGTAACTCCCCAAGTACAATAAACTCGACGACGTCACGCACGGTTCTCGCTTACAAATTAGACAGGTGAGCGTTACAAGGAATTTAATTGTATTCTCGAAGTAGGGGTGGCACTGGCGAGAATATTCAACCAAAATTATTCTATTAAAAAAAGTACCTTAATGTGAGTATACTTCGGCGAATTTGAAATCCAAGTCACCGAAATTGTGATGGTGGTAAGGAGAATTGATTGTTGTTAATTTTTTTTTTTATCTTAAACGAAGTTTATGGTTTATGTATTCTAAAATAACGGGTTAATCCCGGCTATTTGATAGGTGTGTGCTGATCCAAAATGTAGAGCCCCTCCAAGAAGATTAATGTAAAGTAGTAATTTGACCCCGTAGGATACCTTCGAAACAATATACAAGTGTCAAAGTTATGTTTATGTACTGTTTTATATTTATTATATATCTTTTAGGTAGGTTCCTAGGAAATAAAAAAGTGCTTTAATTTAGTGTGCTAATTGAATACGTGATCACACCTGCATCAATTTACATAATTTGAAAAATCATTAGCAGTAAACATGAATACAAAATATAGGAGCTGACGAAAAAGAAATAGGGTACACCGAATAAATCTGACTGAGGAGTTACGTTCACAGCAAAATAATAACTCCAGGGCGGGTTGTTATGTTCCTACTAGTGAGTGAGATTACCAGCATGCATGTGAGCTGTGTTAACTTAAGCTAGCACGCAAGCATTTATGAGAGCTACAGTTATCAGTTCACATTACGTGGACGAGGCTTACCTCACGATGTTCGACATAAAAGCAAAGTTACCATTTACTACGATCTTATTATGTTCGAAGAGGAGTACATCTTGTAAGTAGTATGTAATACTAAACTTACACGTATATATATTCATGCCAAGTCCCTTACGCTACAGGCAGAGAAAACCGGGTGCCACATGCCTCGGTCCTTTTTTAGGGTTCCGTACCTAAAGGGTGAAACGGAACCCTATTACTGAGGCTCCGCTGTCCGTCCGTCCGTCTGTCACCAGGCTGTATCTCATGAACCGTGATAGTTAGACAGTTGAAATTTTCACAGATGATGTATTTCTGTTGCCGCTATAACAACAAATACTAAAACATAGAATAAATTAAATATTTAAGGGGGCTCCCATACAACAAACGTGATTTTTTTGCTCATTTTTGCTCGACATTGATAACGGCAACAAGTAGACGCTTGAAATATTCACAGAATATTTAGTTATATATTCACTTTAAGAACAAATAATTAAATTAAAATAAAACAAATATTTAAGGGGGGCTCCCATACAACAAACGTGATTTTTTTTGCTGTTTCTATAGATAACGGTACGGAACCCTTCGTGTGCGAGTCCGACTCGCACTTGGCCGATTTTTTTTTCCTTTACCTCACTCGCATCTTTAATATTCATAGCTCATGCACGCTCGCCGGTTTCTAGGGCACCTGACATCACCTTCTGATAAAACATGATCAATTTGGTTATGACAGGTAAGTCTTGGTCTTCCTCCTACATCCTTCGACTTTAGCATTCTATATCTGTTTCGTTATTCTTTCTACCTGCATTTCTACATGTCCGAACCTAAGGAGCATGTCCTTTATTATTTTAACGTCCATGATCTTTTTAATACCAAAACTATTTCATTATCATTAATGCGAATGCGATTTACAAGCCACAAATTATGCGATTTTAAAATTTAATTATAGTTCGCGAGTAATTAAAGGCATCAAGAATCTAAGGTTAAGTGTGCCGTTAGTGAATTGTATTTTTGTTTGTTTTAATTTTATTTCTTGTTATTTTATTTTTATAAATCTTTGTTAACCTCGTATAAGCATCTAAGATTGTGTCTTTGGAAGAAATTAATATTATTATTGTTATAGCTCTTCTCATGCACGATCGACCGTTTCTAGGGATCCTAACTAATTTGGTCATAGTACGAGCTTTGCTCGTAGTTAAATGTGGGCCTTCTTCATCTCCTACATCATTCTACTTTGGCGTTGTATGTCTGTTTCGTAATTCTTTATTACAGCATTTTTTCTACGTGTTCGAACCAACGGAACATTTCTTATATATTTTTTATTTTTTTATTGTCAGACAAATTACACAGCGCCATGTAGCCCCAAAGTAAGCGAATCTTGTGTTATGGGTACTAGACAACTGATAAACATACCTAAATATATATATATATTTTGTAAATACATTCTTACTATAAATAGAAAATACCCAGATCAAGACAAACAGACATGTTCATGCACACAAATGTTTATCCTGTTTGGGAATCGAGCCCATGAGCGTTGGTGTCAAAGTAACGTAACAGCGCGTTTCACCACTGCGCCACCGAGCTCGTCATATATAAAACACATTGTACATAAAAATAGCGTGTATTAATATAAGAAATGGCATCTCCGCATCCTAAAATGAATATCAAAAAAATCTGACAGTGTCAACCCTGTTGAAAGAGGAAATTTAATCTTAAATAGTTTTCGATTGTACGACATGTTAATTGCGAGCCAAATTTGGTTCCGTATGTTTATTTCAACAATATTGAGCGGGAACTTATTGGGCCAGGGGGCAATACTCGTGGGGGGAAGTAATTAATACAGTTTCTAAGCTAATAACATAAATTCCCAGCAGAGCGGAGAACTACATCGATACTAGGGCATTAGTACTAAAATGTTTGTGTTTATATTAAAGGAATAGTTTATAATGACCGATTTCGCAATGCAGTTATAACTAGTTGATAAAGAACCCACTTAATAACCAAGTGTTAATTCCTGTTTTTAGATTTATGTTGCTCAGCGGAGAAGGAAAACGTCGTTAGGAAACCCGAATATCCAAAAATCCGAACCAGAATCATCTGGGTTGTGGATATCTGAAGTTAGTCGGTCCATGTCTAAATCGGTATCTCCATCAAATCCTTAGTCTTAGGCAGACCCCGCTAATCCTAATGGATTATGAAAATGAGGGTGAAATCCGATGGAATGCACAGGGTGGATTTCGAAGCGGCAGAGGATGTACGGATCAAGTTTTTTCACTCCGCAACATCGTAGAGAAGCATCTGGCTTTGGACCAGAAGGTTTTCTGCGGTTTTGTGGACTTTGAGACAGCATTTGATAGAGTCGTGCGAAAGAATTTTTGGAACATTTTGCCCAGATATGAGGTTGACGGTGACCTACTCCGTGCTGTGCAATCCACTTATGAGGATTGCACAGCATGTGTGCGGGTGGACGGTAGCTTGTTGCCCTGGTTTGATGTCAGCATTGATGTCAGACAGGGATGCGTGCTGCCGGCTCGGCTGTTCATCCTATATCTGGACAGTTGTCTTCGGAGAATAAGAAATATGAATGTGGGAATGCGAATGGGTGACTCAGTGGTCAACTGCCTGCTTTATGTAGACGATGCGGCATTAATAGCAGAATCACCAT
The DNA here is from genome assembly GCA_947507595.1 of Pyralis farinalis. NCBI lineage: Eukaryota > Metazoa > Arthropoda > Insecta > Lepidoptera > Pyralidae > Pyralis > Pyralis farinalis. Next base: position 25,794,077 of record OX382278.1, read on the forward strand.
CCGAACTGCAAACACTAGTTACAACAATGAAAGATGATTGTATGAAGAAAGGCTTACAATTGAATGCGAAGAAAACCAAGATAACGGTATTTGAAAGAGAGGCAACCAGAACGAACACTAGGATTATGGTTGATGATGTAGTTTTGGAGCAAGTGAATGAGATTGTATATCTTAGAAGTGCTTTTAGCAGCAATGGAAGGTACACCGCTGATGTGGAGAGACGAGTGAGTGCCGGGAATAGGGTGAATGGAGCGTTGAGTAAACTTCTAGGCAGCCGAAATGTAAGCCAGAAGGCACAGCTCGCTGTACACAACGCGGTGCTAATTCCAACGCTAACTTATGGAAGTGAGAGCTGGGTATGGCAGAGAGAGCATGAAAGTAGAATAAATGCGGTCGAGATGAGAGCATTGCGCAAAATTTATGGCATAACGCTTGCGGTCAGCAAGCATTGTGCCATATGCGTTCGTAATGAAGACGTGAGAGAAAGAGTTGGTCTAAGAGAGAGTGTCGGTGTTAAGATAAGAAAGGGCATGTTCCGTTGGTTCGGACATGTAGAAAGAATGCGGGACGAAAAAATGACGAAACAGATATACAATGCAAAAGTGGAAGGATGTAGGAGCCGAGGAAGGCCGAGATTAACCTACCATGATCAAATAGGTCGTGTTTTATCAGAAGATGATGTCAGGAGCTCCAGGAACCGGCGAGCGTGCATGAAAAGAGCTATGAATGTCACAGAAGCGAGTGAAGTATGTAAGGACCGCGTCTTATGGCGCTCGGTTCTCTCTGCCTACCCCGCAAGGTACTTGGCGTGAAGATATACATACTGCTTGAATCTCTATATTGCGTAGATGTCAACTGTCAATTTCACTTATATCCATGTTTGCGGCTCCAAAATTAACATTTACGCATCAGTTCAAAACTATAATGAACCTTATAGCAGTACCCATATAAACTTAAATTTCGCTTACCCTCCTCATAGATATCGATATGTGATCAAATAATGTGCCCTTCGTCAAATTTGACCCTAATTGCATTAATTCTTGATTAGGTGCGAGGCGTCATAAATAGTCTACGCAGGTTAACTGTCAATAAAGTTCAATTTCCTTTACAATGGTGGGTTAATTACGCGACGTTAACCTGTCGGGGCCAAATTGTGGACTATTAATCAACACGGAACAACGTGAACTTCTAAGTGTTCTTGAGCGGTGTGATAGAAGGAATTCTGGATTTTTCCAGAAAATAAACGCTGAAAGAAATATTCGGTAATAGGGTTTCTTATACTCGGATGACAAGCAAAATCTATCTTTTTTTTTTATACAACATCGGGAACCATTACCGTCTCCTGCTGTAAATTGGTTACCGTAAACGGTGAATGCTTGTAATACAGGATGTATTGCTAACTCTTTAGAAGCTTACCGGTAAGTTCGCTAACTCGCAATAATACAACAATCCTCTAGGGAGTTGTTATTTGGCAGCGTTTAACTGTGAGGTAAATGTGTTTCCTCTCTTAAACAAACATGTTGATGCACATAAATGATTGTCCTGTGTAGGAATCGAACTTACGAACGAACCTTGGTGTTAGAATACCAAACCGTATGCTAGTACACCGGCTTGCTAAGGCGAGTCGATCCTTTGTTGTAAATTGTATTCGATTCTATAATAAAATTACCTGTAGGTATAGGTAATAGTTCTGTCCTTGCCTGACAATATGTTCAAAAGGTACATCAAAAATACTCTTTGTTTGATCGATGAATATCTGGCTGACAGATATGTCTGAATATAATTCAGCACATGTATTAATATTATCTTTAACTGTACAGCTTGTCACTACTACACACTGTCATAAATTTATTGTAATATAAATTGACGATTTGAAAAGAGACCATGTTTCTTTTGGCATTTCTTCTACGCCAATGGTCATTTCAAATGCTGGTAGATTAAAAAAGAGAAATCAAAGCTATGAAAAATTATAAACATACAATATTGTAAGAGGTGTCTAAATGCCCGTGAGGGTCTAAAGGCAAATAAAGATTTTTTATCTGTTTCATCTTTTTAATTACTTTACTGATCACTTCAACACGGAGCTCGCTAAGATATCTGTCTGTACCATCACGCCAGGTCCCTTGTGGGATAGGCAGACAGAACCGTGCATACTCGCCGCTTCAAAGAATTTCTGACACCTTGTGATAAAACAGACCAATTTGATCATGACATAGCCTTCCACATACATCTTTCCACTTTCGCATTATATTACTGTCATCATTTCTTCTTTTTCTTAGCGTTATTCCATTTCCTATTGTATTAGGATGGGCGGGGTCTGCTACCTAAGCCGAAGGATTTGGCAATCATACTCTTTTTGACATGGAGCGGCTGCCATCATACCTCCACAACCAAAAGGGAAAAGCAGACCTTTCTTAGGTTAGGTCACACGTCTTTTGAACCAATATATACATTTGTGATTTGAACATGTCTGTTTGTCTTCGGCTGGGTTGTTTTAAGAGATGTAGGGCGCATCAAGAGAGTAGGGATAGCCCTGTGGAAGAACCGACCTGTTGACTAACTGGTACACGGTTCGATTCCTAGCTCAGGCATATATCACTAAATTCGTATTTTCGAATTTACGTACTTAATTATAATCATCACTTGTATAGCGATGAAGGAAAACCTCGTCAGGAAACCCGCACCAAAGAAAAGTCTGCTTTTCCGGCCGGATTGTGGAGGTCTACCGGCAGCCGCTCCTTGTAAAAATCCATTATCCTCGTCAAATATTTCGGCTTAGGTAGCGGATCCCGCCAATCCTAATGGATTTGGTAACAGGATAACGATAAGAAGAATAATACTGCACAAAACAGCCCGACTGGAGAAGTATCTTCACCAAACCATAGCCAATCAACTTTCTGGAGAGTTATTACTCTTATATACTGCGAGGGAGTAATGTTATCAGAAGATCCTAAGTTATTGAGCTGTAAGAGTTCGTAAGAGTCGCTATATAAGCAGCAGGGGAGTGGGCGAGCGATACTTCCTTTGCAAGGGTATCCCGACGCAGTAATTTAATTTTTGAAAGATGTAGAATAATTTAGCGGACCTTTAGTATATGATACAACCTTTGACAATATAATTTGGAATAATAGTATGGTAATAATATTGATTACAACAATTTTTAATAAGTTTGTTATATATCCTTAATTTCATTGTAATATAAATTTAACATTATAATATAAATTTGCACGTCAATTCAATGACGAAACATTGGAACAGCTTTACATATTAACACCTATTGTTCATACCATGTTTCTGGCAAATAAAGATATTTCATTTCATTTCATTTCATTTTCATTTCAGTATAAAGAATATATTTGGTAGCCGTTTTCTTTTAAGTACACAAGTAGTGGGACGGACGCCATACTGGGCGGTCGTCGCCGTGTCGCCATGTAATCATGGGGCGCAAGTCGACAGGCGATACGGTAGCTGGCCTACGTGGTTTTGATAGCGTCCGGAGATCAGAAAAATCTTCTTTTGCCCTTCAGTCAACAGTCAAAAGGCATACTATGATTTTTTTTCTACAACGTCGGGAGACACACAACCATAAGGCTTGCACGATGTTACCTCTGCTATGATAAGTACAGCAATTCCTTAGGAGCTTACTGGTGACCTAGCTCACACGCAGGAACACAACAACGCTCCATAGAGTTGTTATTTGGCTGCGGTTTTCTTTGAGGTGGAGGTACGCACCCAGACGGACTGCTTTGATGCGCTCTACCTCCCTATAAGATCTGCAAATGATTCATAATGATGATAATCTTAGAAGCAGGCATAAGGAGAGAATGCCGATACATCGGTTTGCTACTGGCAGCGACGTATCAAAAGGTAGACACGTTATACACCAACATTATTGTATTTCAAAATGACTCAAGTAGTACTATATCTACGTACAGTTATTTATTATTACACTGCTCTAAGAACGAGACAAATGATGGGGCATACCTGTCGTTAGAAAGAGATGAATATGTATCTTGAGACATTTATGCTTTGTGGCGAAGTACGTATAGGTGCGACGCGAGAACGTGGCCAACTGAATGCGTGTTGGGTAATTATCTTACTTTCGTATTGCTATAACTATTAAAACATCTTAGGTTACTAGTAGTTGCAAATTATATTCGATTCTATAATAAATTGCCTGAAACAGCTGTCTATTCCCGATAAAGGCAAATATACTCTATGTAAGAAGGGTTATTACAGAATCGATGAATATCTGACAGACAGAGATCTCTGGAAATTATTCAATACATCTATTAACTTATACTAAAGTTTACTACTTGACATAATTATATGTACTGACTTAAGTTTATTGCAATATGAGTTCACGATTTGAAAAAAAGACCAAAATTGATAAATTTCAATCAGCTTTCCTTCATCGCCAATGGTTAAAATATTAAAATATTCAAATTATGAAAAAGTGGCTTCATTTTATGTATAAGTCCCTGATAAATAATGAGAAACATTTTTTTATCAATTATTCAGCTTATGATTAACATTCTACACTATCAAAGAAAGTCAAATTTACGTGCAATTTGATTTATCCTGCTTTGCGTGATTCCGCCACCAATCTATTAGTATATCTATCAAATTGGTGGCTGAAATACACAAAGCTGGTAGGATCAAATAGCTACCATTAATATTTGAGTCCATGTCTCGCTGTATAATTATGTCACAAGCCACTCTAGTACTCCGATGAATGGACACAGTAGCGTCATATCACCAGAGTAGCTAATATTGTTGATGCACGCCCCGTGCAACAATATCAGCTCATTTATGCAGAAATTAGAAATACACAGCGAGCCCATGCCCGATCCGGCATTCTAACATTACATTGATATACATCTGAGTAAGAGATCACTGATCTTATCGCTATGATAATTAGAATAGAATAGAATAGAATACACTTTATTTGCATAACACAGAATTTAAGGAAATACATTCAAAAGATTCTTACAATTATAAAAAATGTACTATGCAACAAGGCGGCCTTATTGCTAAAAGCTAAAAAAGATAATTATATATATTATATTTAATTATCATAATTATATAATATATATTCATTATTTTATTATTATTATAATATATATATTATATAATAGCGATACTTAAATATTAACATGGCCAATGTCAAGGTGGTAGGACATGCCAGTTTTTGCCACAATACTTCATAAGATACGAAATCGAATCCTTTGTTGACATGTCTAAAAAATAGGCGAATACATTAGACGGCAATCAGCTTGCGACATAATATGAGGCAGCAGATTGATATCCCAAGCTTAAAACAAAGGATGTGAGCTTGTAATTGGACACGTCATAATGATTCGCGATCTTAGTTTTTTATAATGGGTCGTACCAGAGTATACATAAGGTAAGAACAAGTGAATAAATGACTAATACATAAGCTTATCCTGATACGCGCAACGATATCTTCTTTGACGAGCTCGGTGGCTCAGTCGTGAATGACGCGACTTTGACACCAACGCTCGTGGGTTCGATTCCCACACAAGACAAACATTTGTATGCATGAACACATTTGTTTGTCTTGGTCTGGATGTTTTAAGAGAGGTAGGGCGCATCAAAGCAGCCCGTCTGGGGAAGTACCTCCACCTCACAGAAAACCGCAGTCAAATAACAACTCCCTAATGAGTTGCTGTGTTAGGAGATGAGGCATCGCGCTAGTAAAACTTAAGCGTAATACACAAGCGTTAATAGGCTACGGTAACTGTTTTACATCAGGTGGCCCATATGCTTTTAAGGTTCCCGACATTGTATAAAAAAAATATCTACTGTAATTGTAACAGAGATTTTAGAAAAAAATTGATATCCTGGGAAAGTAAAAAAAATAAAAAAAAAGTACTTCTAATTTCAAATTTTTAAACCCATCTGATGTAAAGTGATTACCGTAGCCTATAAATGCTTGTAATCTTAACGTTTTGCATTCAAAGTCACCTCTGCTGCTAACACAGTAACTCCTTAGGGGCTTACTGGCCTGAACTGAACAGAACTCATTCAAATGCAGGAAAAAAAAACAACTATCCAAGGAGTTGTTATTAAGCTGCGGTTTTCTGTGGGGTGGTGGTACTTCTCCAGAGGGGCTGCTTGATGTGCTCTACCTCTCTTAATAATACCCAGTCCAAGATGAACAGACAGGTTAATGCATACAAATGTTTGTCCTGTGTGGGACACGCGTGGGACTAGCGTTCATACGGATGAATTATTAAAGGCTAAAACAACGTTTATATACCTAGTCCGGCCATAAGTTCTGTTATAAATGAATATGCTTTTATTTTTTTATGAAATAATGTAATCTTAATAAAACTTATATGTACATATTTATGAAATACTTAGCAAAAAATTAAAAATGATTGTATTCGAAATGGACACATTTGTCTTTGATACACCCTTTAAACTGTCTGGTTACGAATGTATGGATTTACGCACTGTTTCAATGGGAAATTTAGCCACTGCTTGTTCCAGAGACTTCTTAAGAGACACAATGTCGGCGTGTCGTAGCGAGCAGGCCATGTCCTCTAAAACTGACCATTATTTGTAGTCTAAGGGGTTCAGATCTGAGCTAGACGAGGGCCAGTCCTCAGCTGTTATAAAGTCCGGAACGTTGGTTTCGAGCCAGGCTTGGGTAGTTCGTACCAGTGACCAGGTACAGAGTCCTGCTGAAAAGTTCACGGTACATTTCACAACACGATCCAAGACATTCTCTTGATACATTTTGGCAGAAGTTTGCACTCCTACACAAAGATGAAGGTTTGTGACTCCTTGATAAGACACCCCCACCAAACCATTACAAACTCAGGATGATGACCACGTTGTACCTTTCCAACCACTTGGGCGGCTTCTTTAGAACTGAAGGTGCACACGTGTCATTTTGCTTGTTGTGCACTGCAACTTCTTCATTATTTTTTCTTCAGTAAAGTGGATATTTCTGTGCCTTTCACCTACGTATCGGGAAAGAAAGCGTTCAACTCTTCAACTGTAGGGATTAATTTAGAGCATGTCCTGTATATCGACGACAAGCGCCGAGCTTCAGGTCTTGGTTTATTATACGCGACGGAGTCCTAGCGGGAATCTTCATTTCTCGCTATAAGATTTTTTGTTTCCTAATGGGGTTTCGGCGAATTCTGTCTTTAACAGCATTAACAGCGGTTGTAGTTCTAACAGCGCGCCGTCGCCCTGATCTTTTACGGTATTCAACAAAGGAAGTGTTGGTATATCTGTCGATAGTACGATATACGAACATCCTATTTTCTTTAACACCCCATTCCATATTGTAATTTGATAATAAACATGATAAAAATATGTAAAACGACAGGAAATCGAAACAAGTTTTTAATATAATAAAAGCGTCCCACATTAAAAATAATTATAGAGTTGAAATAAACAGTATTTATGGCCAGACTAGTTCCATAACCTTCACAATTTATGACCGTTTATAACGTAGACCAATTTAGAGGTTATTATAACGTATGTATTTCAATGTCCTTCATATAATATCTTGGGGAAAAGAAGAACGTGCGTGGAACATCCTCTGTTTAACCACATGTTATTTCACTAACAATTTCTTTCCTTTTTGTTTGTTGGGAAATTCCTTTTTGTCCTACCTTTTTAAATAATCTTTCCAATTATGCATTATTGACATAGTAACCTTTGAGGATACGAGGTGAGCCATGGCCTTTCTTGATTCCTGCGTCCTTTTACAGTCGTGCTATATATCAGTTTCGTCAGTTAATTCTTTCTTTTATGTATTTATACAGATTTTAAAATACCATGCGTAGGTTGCGTGTTGTATAACTAAATCAATTTGCATTTTAAAGTGGTTCCGTGACCTGAACTGTTACTCACGTGTTATCGCTGAAGCCTGAACGGGGAGGCTCATTCAGTAGACGCATTATGGCTCGTTGGCGAGTGTAATAATAATTTACGATGTTATAACAAATAAACGTAATGGTGTACACCATTAAAGGTAGTTTTTACAACATAATAATCTATACAGGTAGTTCCTTTTTATACAACGTTGAGAGGTATACAAAGCAGCTACCGTAGCCTGTAAATGCTTGCAATACATTAAGTATTGCACATTAAGTATTACTTGCGCGATGACACCTTTGCTGCTAACTGCAACTCCTTAGGAGCTTACTGGTGACCTCACTCACACGCAGGAACATAGGAACGCTCTAGGGACTTGATTTGGGAGGTGGAGGTACTTCCCTAGACGGGCCGCTTTGATGCGCCCTACCTTTCTTTAAAATCAAGTTCAAAAATTATTAATATGCCGTGCGTACGTACGCCGTGATAACTGCTTCTTCTTACTTTCCTTCTTTTTCCTTGACTTTTACGGATCGTAATATAACTTTGAATAATTTATAACCTTCCTCAAGAATTAACCAATCAAATGCAAAAATATTTTTTCATATCCGATTGGTAGTTCCAGAGAATAGCGCATTCCGGCAAACAAAACTTTCTCTTTATGTATTAGTATCCATAATATAAACAACTTTTCTTACGAGACTAACATCGAAGACGTTTTTAACTTCTCGTGTTGAGATACAGAGAGATGTGTTAACAGACGGGAGACACAGAGTCCCTTTTTATAACATCCAGATAATCACTTAGAGAACTGTACAAAGAAGTGAATTAATTTCAGAAAATGCATTATATGCATTCGTAATAATGTAAAGACGATTTCAAAATTAAGATAATAGCACAATTAAGACAATATAGTGCAAAAGAAGAGCAATGAATGGTAAATAAGCGAGGGAGGTTTGTAAGGATCGAGTCATGTGGCGCTCGGTCCTCTCTGCCTACCCCGCAGGAGGTTTGGTGTGAAGTTATAGATAGATTTCAAAATTCAGCAGAAATCTTAGAAACTGGCGTGTATCAGCGCGTCGACTTGCTTGGATCGGTAGTGTTGCTTGTACTATATTCAATTATAAATTTCCTGAAAGGATCAGGAAGGTTCTGTCCTTTCTCGACAATATATTCAAAAGGCAAATCAAAATACTCAATGTAAAAATCTTGAATTGACAACGATGTTTGGAAATGATTGAGGTATATCTTTAATTTTATCACTAAAGAGGGCGTATAAAGCTATGTGGTGCCCTCATTTTGTTTTTATTAACAAATGCTAAATTTAAGACCAAGAACCACATTTATGTTTTTTGAGACATATTCTGTTTTATGATGTGCGGGTTTCCTGGCAATGTTTTCCTTCACCGCCTAGCTAGTGATAATTACAAATATGTGCATAAATACGAAAACACGAATTTAGTGATACACTAAGATGTTTTTATAGTTATACATATGTCGTACACGCTCTAGAATGGCAATACGAAAGTAAAGTAATTGCCCAACTCGCATTCAGTTGGCCACGCTCTCGCGTCACGTCTATACGTACTTCGCTACAAATCATAAATGTCTTAAGATATTCATCTCTTTCTAACGATAGGTATCATATCAGGCCCTATCATTTGTCTCTTTGTTAGAGCAAAGTGTTATGATAAATAACTGTACGTAGATATAGTACTACTTGCGCCATTTTAAAATACAATAATGTTGGTGTATAATGTGTCTACCTTTTAATACGTCGCTGGTGGTACATGCCCGGTTTCACAAATTAATCAAGCTTCCTACTGACATCTGTCACACAACGCTGACATAAATCTGTGTAAGATTTAATCGATGATTTGAAAAGAGATACACTTATTTTTCAATCTTCCATTAGTAATTTTCGAATTGCTGGCAGATTAACTTGCAACACCAAGAGCATTACTCTTACGTTAGTTACTGATCTTAGGTTTAGCTTCCTAAGCCTGTGGATTTAGTAGAGATACTGATTTTCACATAACATACTGATTTTGAAATGGTCTCACAGTAAGGGATGCCTAAGACTACACGAAGTGAAGAAGTAGAAGTTGGAAAGCGGACCCTGGGCTCTGAAGCGAAAGCTTGGGTCGCTACCGGGACTAACGCTCGGATGATCGACTGCCGTCAGACTTGGACGACCCACAGGGAAAACCTTTCTTAAGTTAGATTACACGTCGTTTTGAAATAGTCATATATTTTTTGGACGTTTAGGTTTCCTCATGATGTTTTCAAATATGTACACAAAGCTGAAAACACGATTTTTGTGATACCCTCGCCAGGATTCCAAGAAGGGACCGTCGGTTAATAAGTTAATACATGTTAATAAAGCATGGCAACATTTATTTCATGTATTGTCAGTGTTTAATAAAAAAAAAGGCTGTCGCATTTACCTCGCTCTAAATTATGTTGTCTGACTTTGATTACACGACGGTATTGTCAACAGATGCTCCTTAATTTGGTCTAGGTTTCCTTTATTTGTCTAGACTGAAATTAAGCAGGCTAGATGTTTTTGTGCTGCTGAGATTTATTTGCATCAACTAGTAATAAATTTGAATGTTGTAAGAGATGTTTGCATACTATTAATTACTCTCATAATCTTTTTGTCTTTTTTTGTTAATATTTATGTATTCTGTTAGAGGCGCTTTAAGCTTAACCTCCTTACGTATATACTTTGCAGTATACTTGTTATTTTTGCAACGTCGGGTGGCATACAAGCATACAACCTAACTGATGTGAAATAGTTTCTGAAGCCTATGAACGCTTGTGATGCAGGAAGTATCGCTTGCTCGTTGTTACTCCTGCTCTAACTCCTAAGGGGCTTACTGGTAACCTCATTCATTTGCAGGAACACAAACTAACTTCCAGGGTGTTGTAGTTCCTTATATGTTAGTTTTCTGTGAGATGGAGGTAATTCTCCTTTGCCTTTCATGCATCCTACCCCTCTTAAAAACACCAAGGTGAAGGCAAAGAGATATGTTCATGCATAGAACGGCCTCGGTGTTAAGTAACCAATACCAACCACTTGCCCACCGTCTTACTGGTCTGCAACTCGACGCTATATGTCAGAAAAGTTATATAGTCATACAAAGACATACAAACATTTACAACACCGTGCCGTACCAAGTTTAATCACATATATATTCATTAATATGGAATATTTGCACAAACTTATGTAATTACATATTCATTACTGATAAACTCACGCCAAACTCACAGGCATTGGCAGTATTCAAACTCATAAGTTTGTCTCCCAATTCTATTTCAGTGTCTGAAGTTGGTATGTCAAACAAATGGAACATGTGATGACATGTCAAGAAAATAGATATATACATATAGATAGAATCTGCTTCATTTGCGCAATATATAGTGGATCAGTGTGTTCAAGTTGATTTTTGTTATCGTTGAACGTATTGAGTTGAGTCCTGCTTGAAATAAGCAAGTATTTTTTCTGGGATCACACCGGTGGAGCCGGTCTTAATAGAATGCGCGCTCTTGGGATTGCCTTACAAAAATTACCTTTAGCAGGGTCAATATTAGAAATGAATGACTAATTGACACAGATTTTTAGGAGAGGTAGAGCGCATCTAATTTGTCACATCTGAGGAAGTACCTCCACCTCACAGAAAATCGCTGTTGTGTTCCTGAGAGTGAGTGAGGTGACGAGTAAGCTCCTAAAGAGTTGCAGTGTTAACAGCAGAGGAGGCATCGCGCGAGTAATTTATTTGTATTGATACAACTTACTAATTGCCATTTCGTTTGCCTTTGTCTAATGCATTCATTCCCTTGTTATGATTTTACGAGTAATTCATCCGGTAGATTATTACGCAACGCTGGTCATATGGTCTACTATATAAATAGTAATAATATTTTATTATTATTTCATTTTTCTTTTGTTATTGCTTTTATATTTTATACACATATATATGTATGTATGTATATTTTCACGCCAGGTCCTTTGCGGGGTAGGCAGAGAGAACCGAGCGCCATGAGACGCGGTTTTTATATACAATACTCTTTTTTCATTCTTTACTCGCTTCTCTAACATTCATAGCTCTTTTCATGCACGCTCTCCTGTTCCTGGGGCTCCTGACATCACCTTCTGCTAAAATACGACCAGTTTGATCATGGTAGGTTAGTCTCGGTCTTCCTCGGCTCCTACATACTTCAACTTTTGCATTGTATATCTGTTTCGTTATTCTTTCGTCCTGCATTCTTTCTACATGTCTGAACCAAAGGAGCATGCCTTTACTTATCTTAACACCGACAGTCTTTTGCAGTCCAACTCTTTCTCCCACGTCATCATTTTTATATTATATACATATATATAATATACAAATATAACCTTTGTACCTATAACCCCTCTATATACATCTACTACTAGATCGATTTTGTTGAACTTTTTTGTTCATGTTTGAGTGGGTCTCTGGATGGTTTAGATTGACATTTGGGCCCAGCAGTTGGCGCTGTGACCGGTTTCTAGGTTTTTTTTTTTATTTCCAGACAGGACAATGTATGGCGCGTTCGCAAATTATATTTAATTAAAAAATTTATATATTATATAAAAATGTATTTATATATTTTCGGGCATCCACAGTCAGGCCTCTAGAGTGAGAAATCTCTTCACAATGCGGGCTTTGTCAAGGAGAACCGCCTTCTGTATCTGGTTCTCCTCCTAACTGCCAAGCGATAGTATCTCATGATAATGAGAGGCTCTTAGCTATAAGTCACTGTTACGACTCTGTTATCGGAACAATATTATGTTTAATTCTAACTACTACTACTATATTCACGCCAAATCCCTTGCGGGGTGGGCAGTGACAACTGAACGCCACATGACTCGATCCTTACAAACCACTCTAGCCGGTTTCTAAGATTTTTATATTCCATTATTACCCTATAATATATTTTACAAAAACTAATTTAAGCGCAATCTTTCTTGTATATTTCGTTTTTAAAAGATGAGTGATTTAATCTAAGAAAGGTCTTGTTTTCCTCTGGGTTGTATATGTCTGACAGCAGTCGCTTCATATCAAAATCGGTATCTTCGCCAAATCATTGGGCTTAGGTAGCGGACCTCGCCAATCCTAATGAATTAAGAAACGGGATAACTTGATATTTAGCGAGCAGTCCGATAGGGAAGGTACTTTCAAATTACCGTGGTTGAAGTTATAACCTCATTTAAAAGTTGAGGTTTTTCTGTGCTTGAGTTAAGTTACCAGGAGCCATTTGTGACGATCAGTTAGTTAACACAAAGTTAACATAAACAAAGTTTCGTAATTAACATTAAACAGAAAGTAGCATTGCCAAACACTGCCACCGAGCTAGAAACTGCTGCCAATAACAACTCTTGCTGTTCCTACGAGTGTGAGTGACGTTACCCGTGAGCTTCTAAACAGTTGCTATATTAGCAGCAGGAGAGGCAACACACGAGCAATACCTAATATTACAAGCGTTAATAAGCTACGATAACTATTTTATATCAGATAAACCGTAAGCTTGCATGACTCACGACGTTGTTAAAAAAAAGTACTGCCAACAAAATGCCATAGTTTCGCCAAAGTTAAGTTTTAAACATCAGTTACCGCGATTAGAGTCCCAGAACTAACACAAACCACATTACTAACACATTAGAAAAGCAAATTTTTGTGTTTGAAAAACCACTATCTGAACACTTTGAAAAGGAAACACTATTATATTTTAGTTCACTTTTTTTGTATTTCAGCATTTAAAGTCCCGAGACAATGAAGTATAATCATAAAACTACCTATTATTTGTTATAGAATTAATAGACTATAATTTGTCTATGATTCTTTTGTAGCCTGCAACCAAATATAATTAAGTTAATTCAGGTGAGTTATTATGTAATGTTTTCGATCGATTGGCTTTGTTTTAACTAGTCTTTCTCTTTGTTTTATATATATATATATACTTAGTCTGGCCATAAATACTGTTACAATTAAAAATAAACAAAATATTACATTTGAATTTGGAATCTGTCATTTTTATATGATTGTTCATTGAGTTTTCTCATTTTGGAGCCAATACAGTGTACAATATTTTGCGATATTAAAATGGATTGGGGTGATAAAGAGAACCGAATCGCTGTGATTGCATTGCACGAAGTAGGTATGGAGCCAAATGCAATTTTTAAAACTCTCCATACGCTTGGTATTAGTAAAATGTTTGTGTACCGGGCTATTAGTAGGTACAATGAGACCTCCTCTATTTGTGGCAGAAAAAGATCTGGCCGTCCACGTAGTGTTCGTACGAAAAAGGTGGTCCAAGCAGTAAGGGAAAGAATTCGAAGAAATCCTGTCCGAAAGCAAAAGACTTTATCTCGGGAGATGAAGATAGCACCTAGAACCATGTGACTTATTTTAAAAGATGACTTAGGACTTGCAGCCTATAAGAGACTGGTCATTTCTTAACTGATAATTTAAAAAAGAATAGGGTGGTAAAATCGAAACAACTACTGAAGCGGTACGCAAAGGGAGGTCACAGAAAAATTTTGTTTACGGATGAGATATTTTTTACAATTGAGCAATATTTTAACAAACAAAATAACCGTATTTATGCTCAAAGCTCTAAGGAAGCTTCCCAATTAGTCGACAGAGTGCAACGTGGGCACTATCCGACTTCAATGATGGTTTGGTGGGGTATTAGCTTTGAAGGAGTGACTGAGGCATACTTTTTTGAAAAAGGGATCAAAACATCGGCACAAGTGTATCAAGATACCATTCTTGAGAAGGTAGTGAAGCCCCTTAACAACACCATCTTCAATAACCAAGAATGGTACTTCCAGCAAGACTCGGCGCCGGGTCATAAAGCTCGGTCTACGCAGTCTTAGTTGGAAACGAACGTTTCGGACTTCATCAGAGCTGAAGACTGGCCGTCGTCTAGTCCCGATCTTAATCCGCTGGATTATGATTTATGGTCAGTTTTAGAGAGTACGGCTTGCTCTAAATGCCATGATAATTTGGAGTCCCTAAAACAATCCGCACGATTGGCAGTGAAGAATTTTCCCATGGAAAGAGTGCGTGCTTCTATTGATAACTGGCCTCAACGTTTAAAGGACTGTATGGCAGCCAATGGAGACCACTTCGAATAAGCTTTTTATATTTTAAATTGATTTATATTTATGTATTAAACTAACACACTGTAAAAGTAATAAATGTTATTTGCAATAGAATTTTTTTGTTTTCTTTGTTTCAGTATTTATGGTAAGACTAGGTATATATGGCAATAGTGTTGCTACTTTTTGACAGTGTCAAAGTCTTCAGTTTTAGAACCATTTGAAAATCTTAATTCTATGTTCCAGCTTCAGGAACTGTGCTGAAAAAATACTTGGAAAGGGTACCTAGACCCAATCAACCCAATTGAAATACCACCCGTAAAACGATAGTGATTTTTACAAGGTTTTCTTGAAGAACTTATTCACGTCTTCCAAAAAGTGCATATATGAGTATTTTCATTACTATAAAATTTCACTAGCACTTATGTTACAAAATACTATCGAAATTGTCACACAAAACTAATTTTATACTGAATTGTGAAAATTTCAAGTAAAACAACAATGTCACTCGTCAAAAGCGCGGGAAGAAGTCCCCTTCTCTTTGTTATTTGTGAGCGAGTTATTTTTGTATAATACCATTATATTTCAAGGAGCTATTTATTTTGATTTATAGTTTATTATAATTGAAACCAAGTATATACAAGGTGAAAGTTGTAGAATATAGGAGCCGAGGTAATTCACCATGGCCGATCGATCGAAAATGCTACATAATAACCCTACTGAATCTGTAGAAAAATGTTCGAAATGTTCGTATTCTGCTGAATTATTAACAAGCTTTTGCCTGTTCGAGCGGACAATGGATTTAAGCTTCAGGAATTACATATAATTCGGAAAATTTATGCATTAAATGGTTAATGTTTGGAGATGAAATGCAATTTCAAAATGAAATAAAAACATAACCTATGTCCACAAAAATTTAAAGTCGTTTTCGCACTTGTGTGCCGGCAATTCTACCATTGAATATAATCAAATTTTTCCATGTAATTCTACCATTTGACTTAATTATTATTGTACAAATATGCTGACATAAATCTATCTATCTGCAATTTGATCTAACCTGCTTTGTGTGCTTCCGCCACCAAGTTGATTGAGATTAGATCAAATTGCATGTAAATTTGACTTTCGCAAAATAACACCTAAATCTATTGAATATCTATCTATCTGTCTATAACTTTACGCCAAATCTCTTGCGGAGTAAGCAGAGAGAACCAACTCCACGTGACTCCCTTACAAACCTCACTAGCTTCTTTAACGATCATGCACGCTCCCGGTTTACCACCTGTTATCACCTTCTGATAAAACACAATAAATTTGGTCATGGTAGGTAAGTCTTGGCCTTCCTCGGCTCCTACATTCTTCTACTTTCTTACTATAGAAAGAATATACTGGTATTATTATAGTAAAATTCCCGCGGCTATAAAATATTCACGCCATAAAGTATCCTTTTATAGCAAGGTGCTCGAAATTCGCGAGATATTTTGCCAAAAATCACATTCTGTGCATAAATATTCAAGGAGACATTGATATCTGTAATCTTTTTGTCAGCCTAAAGCGTGGGCGTGAAGAAAGTATCTACACTTCGTCATTGTTATTAGTTCTATCTATCAATATTTTCACGCCAAGTTATAAAGCATTTAATGTACTAGTATAAGTAAATGTATTTGACGAGCTCGGTGGCTCAGTCGTGAATTACGCGACTTTGACACCGACGCTCGGTGGATTCGATTCCCACACAAGGCGAACATTTGTTTCCATGAACATGTCTGTTTGTCTTGTCTGGATGTTTTAAGAGAGGTAGGGCGCATCAAAGCAGCCCGTCTGGGGAAGTACCTCCACCTCACAGAAAACCGCAGCCAAATAACAACTCCCTTGAGGGTTGTTGTGTTCCTGCGAGTGAGTGAGGTCACCAGTAAGGTCCCAAGGAGTTGCTGTGTAAGCAGCAGAGGAGGCATCGCCCGTGTGATCTTAAAATATCGCAAGTGTTAATAGGCTACGGTACCCGCTTTACATCAGGTGGACCGTATGCTTGTATGCCTCTCGACGTAGAAAAAAAAACTAGTATAACACCTTCTTAGCGTTATCCCGTTTCCTAATTCATTAGATTAGGAAAAAGCAAGAAGAAGATTTTGAATCAATACAATGTACTATGCAGTTAGATCTAGGACTTCGTACAGAGAAATTGAAATAGATTTTCTGCGAATGTATGTATTTAACATATTTTTTATAAATTATAACTGGGCCTATGGTTTACGCCAAGTGCCTTGCGTCCTATGTAGCGGTCGGTTCTCTGCCTACGCCAAGAGAACCAAGACAACCGACCGCTACATGATTTGGTCTTTATACACTTCACTCGATATGAGTCATTATTACTACTACGACTAGCTTCAATTTATGATAGATAAATAAGGGACGAGCGAATTTTGATGAGCCCGGTGGTGAAGTGGTAACCAACGGTACTTTGATACCAAAGCTCGTTGATTCGGTTCCCACACAGGACGAAAATTTGTATGGATGAACATGTACGTTTGTCTTGGTTTGGATATTTTTAAGAGAGGTAGGGCTCAAGAATTAGCATAGTCCGCTACGTAAGGTAGGAACAAAACAGGCGAAGCGGAGCCACTACGCTGAGCCAATATATAAAAAACGTAAGCCTGATTTAGCAGTAATTTTATAATGGAGCCACTATCGCCATATCTCCACGATCCAGAGGCTAAACAAGATCTTTCTTATTTTCACGCGTTTTTCTTTTGTAATTTCTTGGTACGGGTTTTCACACGATTTTTCCATTCATTGAGATATCATAAGTCTGAACTCAGTAGCACATGTCCACACGAAGATTCCAACCAGTGATCAATCGCTTATTAGGCTAGTTTGTTATCTACTAGGCTATCACTACTTTTATGTATAACAAGCTCGGTGGAGCAGTGGTTAATAACGCTACTTTGACACCAACGCTCATGGATTCGATTCCCATACAGAACAAACATTTGTGTGCTTAAACATGTGTTTATCTCGATCTGGATGTTTTTATAAGAGGTACGGCGCATCAAAGCAGCCCGTCTGGGGAAGTACCTCCACCTGGCAGCAAACCGTAGCCAGATAACAACTTTCTGGAGGGTTGTTGTGTTCCCGCATGCGAGTGATGTCACCATTAAGCTCTTTAGGAATTTCTATGTTAACAGCAGAGGTGGCGCGAGTAATACATAATGTATTACAACCACTCATAGATTACGGGAACCACTTTACATCAGGTGGCCCGTATGCGAGTATACCTTCCGACGTTGTATAAAAAATGTATATGTTTGGTACAAAATGTTTGATAAACTTTATGATACAATACGAGCGCTTGTATAGATCATTAAAATTATCAAAAAAATATATTAGGAAAGATTCATAAAAAATATAAGACATATCTAAGTGCCCGCAAAGGTTCAATGGCAAACAAAGAATTTACATTTTCATTTTTATTAGATCTTGCCTCTTAGGAATTGAATTATAAAAATTCTTAAAAGATTATTCATTCGCTTTGACGTATATTAAGATATCCTAGAATTTGTTTCAATCTGTTCCCATTAAACATATATTTTTATAGATAAATTATGTTTCTTTCATTACACAACTTTGGGAGATTTTTCCATTCATTGAGATATCATAAGTCTGAACTCAGTAGCACATGTCCACACGAAGATTCCAACCAGTGATCAATCGCTTATTAGGCTAGTTTGTTATCTACTAGGCTATCACTACTTTTATGTATAACAAGCTCGGTGGAGCAGTGGTTAATAACGCTACTTTGACACCAACGCTCATGGATTCGATTCCCATACAGAACAAACATTTGTGTGCTTAAACATGTGTTTATCTCGATCTGGATGTTTTTATAAGAGGTACGGCGCATCAAAGCAGCCCGTCTGGGGAAGTACCTCCACCTGGCAGCAAACCGTAGCCAGATAACAACTTTCTGGAGGGTTGTTGTGTTCCCGCATGCGAGTGATGTCACCATTAAGCTCTTTAGGAATTTCTATGTTAACAGCAGAGGTGGCGCGAGTAATACATAATGTATTACAACCACTCATAGATTACGGGAACCACTTTACATCAGGTGGCCCGTATGCGAGTATACCTTCCGACGTTGTATAAAAAATGTATATGTTTGGTACAAAATGTTTGATAAACTTTATGATACAATACGAGCGCTTGTATAGATCATTAAAATTATCAAAAAAATATATTAGGAAAGATTCATAAAAAATATAAGACATATCTAAGTGCCCGCAAAGGTTCAATGGCAAACAAAGAATTTACATTTTCATTTTTATTAGATCTTGCCTCTTAGGAATAGAATTATAAAAATTCTTAAAAGATTATTCATTCGCTTTGACGTATATTTAGATATCCTAGAATTTGTTTCAATCTGTTCCTATTAAACATATATTTTTATAGATAAATTATGTTTTGTTTCATTACACAACTTTGGGAGACAAACAAGCTTATAGCCCATCTGATCTAGTTACTGTAAATTTAGTAAATTTACGGATACTAACTTTGCCGTGCTTGATGTATCACCGCTCACTCACTCTCTCTTTTACTGCTGAACACAGCTACTTCTCAGGAGCTTACTGGTAGAACTAACACTTATTCGCGTGAATATAAGAACATTCCAAGAAGTTGCATTGAAGGTATTTATTGTCTTTGTGTATAGCCGCGTTGCTTTGCGTCTCCATTTTCATCAAAGCCACATTTAATAATTGGTAGGGTGCACCACGTACTGATGAGGTAGTTTGACTGTAAACAGTCAGTCAAACACACCAAAAGTACATGTCATCGCGCATTATTTTCACCTTCGAGAATAAAATGGCTAAATATCCGTTCTTGGAATGTTATTGTGTTCTTGCGAGTGGTCAATGTCACGAGAAAGTAGGAGTGGTTAGGCATTGGCGGAGATAAGTCTTTGTGGAAGGATGTAGAAGCTGAAGGCTAAGACTCAACTAACAAGAGACAATTGGTCGCGTTTTATCAGAAAGTCAGGAGCCCTAGGAACTGGTACATGTAAAGAGGTGTATAAGGACCGCCTCTTATGGCGCTAGGTTCTCTCTGCCTAGCCCGCAAAAGAACTGGCATGAAGATATACGTACATACATTATCGAAAGTAGAGTCCAGCTACAATTATTTCAAAACAATATTCCATGTACAAACTCGTTAATGCTACTTATGATATTTTAATCACGAAAACACTGTAACACAAATTCTACCAATTCGTTACACAAATTTTATACAAATGTTACTAAAAATCGTCTTATAATTTTTCACCTTTATCGTACGTAGTACACGAATATTGCGTTACTCTCGCGTGACTCCCTCCAAGAATCGTGTCAAATTAGTTTTAACTCGACGTTCACTTGTTACTTTGAGCGTTTCTTTTTTCGTTCCTCTTGTTCGATATAATTGAATTCTGTAATTTTGGTAATTTTATTTTTTCATATTTTGTGTCAATTTTAGACCTTTTTATCCTAATGGTATAACAGGACCTGTTGCTGTCAGTTTAGTCTCTGTAGTTGAGATTCTCTTGTGAATAAAATTGCGGAGACAATTTTTTTTTGAAGTGAAAACTTCTTTAGGTGCCGTAGACAATTTTTGATGGGTGAAAATCTTATGGATTTGGCCCACTGTCTAAAGTTAACAGTATGTCCTCTGCTATGAGTATGAATTTTAATTTTTCACAAATATTGATAGTCCTTATGAGTGCCTTACTTATTTTTTTATATTTCATATACAGTATCGTCTAAAATTGAATATTTTAATATAGGGTGTTGTTTAACAGGTTAAGTAAGTGGGCAATTACACCCGATATATTTGTTGTTGAAAATATAAACAAATCTTTTTTTTACGAAAGAATAAAGTTTCATTGGAAACCTGCATTGTTTTGGACCGTAAATAATCGAGTGAGGTGTGTAAGGACCGAGTCATATGACGCTCGGTTCTCTCTGCCTACCCCATAAGGGACTTATCGTGAACATATAGATACACACATAAATCAAAAGCACCCAAAACCAAAGAGCATGCATGAAGAGTTTGATGAGTGTGGAAGAAGCCAGAGAGGTATGTTTGGATCGGTGCACCTGGCATTCTCTGCCTATCCCAATGGGAGATGATATGTAGTTATGTATATAGACACATATATAATGTAATCGTAATCACAAACTCTATCCATGGGTATTTCAGATGCCGGATGTAACATAATGTCTGCTTGTCATAACTATTTCATGGCTAAACCAATTGTAGTTTAGCCGTGAAGGTAACAAATATTGAAGTTTCGCTTGCAGTACACCATGAACATTTCTGTACTTTATCATTTCAGAACTTGAAACTTATGTATATTTATTTATGTTATTACCATTATTCATTGAATTTTTCTTTTTATTATTAACTTATTTGCTTAAACGTAAGTTTTAATTCACATTGAAATCTGTAAGTAATCAATGCAATTTATACTGTAATTTCCATCATATTTATTGAAGCGCAACTACGGCATCCGCCTCGATCTGAAAACTAGAGTCGTGGCTCTGCTGTGGTTTCGTGCTGAGACGAGGATGTTTTTGCTGCCATAACGCTGTTCAATAAAGTTTTCTAATTTCTAAATTTATTTCTAAGAAATGATGTTGGTATTGATATAAAATAAAATAAATATTCATTCTTCTTCTTTCTTTGTAATGTAGAAATATGTACGGTAAACATACTCTATGTAAAAATATCTATTTTATATTTTAAGTTGATTAATACCTACGAATTAATACACAGTTCTTTTGTAATTTATTATGCAGTTCAAAAATACGTAACTGACAAATATGTTTGGAAGGAATTCAACTCAAGCAAATTTTTTTTATTTTTACCACTTATTTATTTATATACCACATTATCCTCGTTCTACTGTCATCATATCATATGTTGATATAAATTTATTCCAATGTATCGGCGAATTGACAAGTTTCTTTCGAGATTTTCGTAATGCTCATATCCGAAATTGCATGCATTTGGTTGATTAAAACAAAACAAAAAAAAACTGTGGCAAATGAATAAAATACAATTAAATTTTATTTAAAAAAATATAGGATATGTTTGAGTGACCGTGAGAGCCAAATTACTTTTATTTAAGAATAAATACAAGTACTTTTCATCGAAGGTGTCGTTCCTTGAAAATAACCATATTTTTCTTACTCTGCCACATACGATAATTGTACTTTGTTAAGAAAAGTACAAATGTATTTTTAATTTATTAATTTGCCCCGTAAACAAATTAAAAAGTCGTTGAAATACCACTTTTCCTAACCAATCTATCTCAAAAACTGAATTAGTTACACATATGGTATTTGTGTATTGGCTTATGCGAGGTAGGGCGCTTCAAAGCAGGATCTGGGGACCAAATAACAACTCGCTAGAGGGTTGTCGTATTCTTACGTGTGAGTGAGGTCTCCGATAAGCTAAAGATTTATTGTGTTAGCAGCAGAGGTCTTGTTTTCCTTCTTTGGAATTTTATATTCCAGGCGATCTTAGACTATGGCAACCACTCCACATTAGGCGGACTATGTTTGTTTGCCCCCCGATATAGTGTAACAAAAGATGCACTACGACGTCTTTGTGGACGCTTAATTTTTATTTATAAGAACTTTTATTTGATGAGTTCTGATATAAACTATGGCATATGTAACAGACAGATAGATACGCAAACGGAGCGACACCGTAAAAGTTGCATTCCATACAAAATGCATCAAATCTGGGCCTAACCGGCAGGAAGAGTTAATCGTGTTAAAATTATTATGATTATTTAATCCACTCAATGGTGGATGGAAGAGGAGATAAAAGTATCCAAGGATCCACATGTGGAGATAAACTGTGGGCCCAAACGGACGAAGGGGATTACAGAACTTTCTAGTAGGAATACTTGATAACAAACACTTTTAAACTAGAAAATCGCTTAAATTTCATAGAAGTCGCCTATTCAATATGACGTCAACTCTAACGAAATCGGTGTCGTTTTTTTAACTGGTTTTTATAACGTTTTAAATATCATGAAATATACAGCAAAGTTACATGAAATCATCATACAGGTATTTATGAAGAAATTAATCTAAATCAGATTATAAGATCGCAGATACCAAGAGATATTCAGATTATTTCTTTTAATATTTATGAAATAATTGTTAAATCTTCCCCATCATCATCATATCATCAGAAATACAACTAAATCGATATAGAAATTTACGAAGTTTTGCTGAACTAACATAAAAAAATAAAGTTGGTCCTGAATTTTTAAAATTCAGTAAAAAATTCTTAGCTGCGCCTTTGACAATAGCGGCATCCGTCACAATATTAAAAGTATAAAAGATGATCTGGTGTCCCACGCACTTAAAGTACACTTCAAAAACTAAAAACTCCGATAAATTAGAACTGTTTGTAATAATGAGTAACTAAAAACACTTTTTGATTCACCGACAGTTGCTGTAAGGTAAACCTGATTTACTTTTGCACAAAACATGAATGTATTTAAACATTGTGAAGAAAATTATATCTTGCTTCGGTTTAGATTAGTATTGCCCAATTCAAATGCGCCGAAATATGAATTCAAATATTAACAGCGTATTTGCCCCACTTAAATTTTACATACATTAATAGCGTATTTCACCCGCTTGATTTTACATACATTGATAGCGTATTTTGCCCGCTTGCATTTGACATACGTTAATAGCCTATTTTACCCGCTTGAATTTTACATATGTTAATAGCGTATTTTACCACCTCGAATTTTACAGACATTGACAGCGTATTTTACTAGCTAGAATTTTACATAAAGTACGAAAACAATGTTACATCAGGCGGAGTGTATGCATGTTCGCTTACCGTGGTCGCGTATTTCACACGCTTGCAATTTTCATATATTGATAGCGTATTATACCCGCTTGAATTTTACATACATTGATAGCGTATTTTGCCCGCATGCATTTGACATACTTAATAGCCTATTTTACCAGCTTGAATTTTACATGTGTTAATAGCGTATTTTACCACCTCGAATTTTATAGACATTGACAGCGTATTTTACTAGCTAGAATTTTACATAAAGTACGATAACAATGGTACATCAGGCGGACTGTATGCTTGTTCGCTTCCGTGGTCGTAAAAAAAAAAATCTATAATAATACTTTTGATAATAATAATAAAATTATTTGTACCAATACTGACCACAAAAGTCGAAATTCGACCGTTATCATTGTAGCAAATTTGATGTAAACATACACGAAATTGCAATTGAAATGTTACTAACTTTTTTTCTGTTGTGTTCCTCAATTTTTGTATATAAATTAAATATCGTCATAAATAAAAAAAAATCGGTTGATAAATATAAAAGAAAAAGGTACTGAACGATTAAGTACTGAGACACCTATATACTTTCGGGTATATAAATCCTATGTTGCAAGATCTATAACTCTCTTAAATTTTATTAACTTATGAATTTAAATATGAATATTAACAGCGTATTTTGTTTATTCGAATTTTACGTATTTATCAGTTTAGGAAAAATATTTATACTCCTTAATTTGACCACTATCAAATAACCATATATATGTACTCTAGTCTAACGAATCATCCATATTTATAACCTTCAGTTATATATTCCAGCGAACTGTTTAGACCACAAACTCGTTGATAGAAACTCTATGAGATTATTGTTTTGTTATAGTTTTTTGTAACCGTTTATATACACTTCAAATGAGCTATGTTCTAATGTAATTATTCCATACTTCACTAACGCAAACGATCTCTCATATAGTGCACCAAGTGCACGCGATATATAAATGGTATCGTACTCAGTTTTATTATGAATCTTAAATTCTATCCTCTATAAAGAAATAATTTATCAAAAATATAAATGACTTCGTAATAAAAGTGGGTACTTTTATCATGAAACCATTTATAATTTTAATAAATTGTATCTTAAATTTACTTTTAATATTTCGTTTAATGTTTGGCCTTCTATGCTACAGTATGGGATGTAAATTGGGAGCCAAAATATTAAAATGTGTACATAAAGTATTCACATTTGCGAAGTTATTAATTTCGACTCTGAGCTTTTAATGTATCCCTTTACGAACATAAAAGCTATGAAGGCGGAAAGAGCACATAAACTCGGCTTCAAATACGTCGTATTTATATCCATTCTCATACTGAGATATAAATCTTGCATGTAATATCCAGGATATGTCTAATTAGGCTATTAATTGGACTTAAGAAAGTAGGGGGGAAATACTATTGCGTTTGAATTGTTATCATAAAAATGAGTTTTTTATGACAACTAGTGTTATCTATGTTCGAAATTCAAACTGATCTGAACATTACTGTAAAGTTGACAAAAACATGTATTAATTTGTATATTTGTGACAACAGCTATTACTATTAATCAAAGCAAAAAAAGGGAACTGAACTATCTTCTCTCTGTCTATTTATATATAGATTTCTATATATAGTCACGTTTTACGTATAAGGACCACCACCTATTTTTTACAAGAAAGGTCTTGGAACAAACTAAATCATGAAGACTCACAGATTTACCGCCGAAACGCGTAAAGGAACAGCACATAAATATTACCTTTTCAATATGATATAACACTATCACAGTTTTTGCACAGCACAGCACTATCTTTGCACAGAAATCACACAATTAGAGTATGCAGGTCACTGATTTGATTACACGTGAAGGAAAATTTCGTAGCGGGGCGCGGCGACCGTAGCGCTCTACGAAAACCCGTGGACTGCCGTAGCCCGCCCCGCCCGCTCCCCGCGCCTACGGAACGCCGAAATCGCTATATTTTTATCATTTATTCCCTTTTTTATATTATTATGCTATTGTTTCTTCATAACAATAATAATTCAGAAGCAATCAGTGTCTCCCGCAATATTTTTTTTACGCAGTTGACTATATTATTGGAAAAGTCTTGTCCATTGTCTGTTTAGGTTGCATGTTTCCCGCGAATATTGTGCTAATATTATACTAACTTCTAACTAAGTAAGTTAATTAGTAACAAAATAATGGCAATCCGCATTTTTTTCTAATAATGTACGAATGGTTGAAGCACGGACTTCATGTGGTATTAATTGGCGTTTATTTACTACAATTTTAAGAGAAGTGGGGCGCATCAAAGCTCCCTGACTGGGGAAGTACCTCCACCAGTAAAGATGTTGCGTTCCTGAGTGTAAGTGAGGCCACAAGTAAGTTCCTAAGGAATTACTGTATTAGCAACAGAAGTAGCATCACACGAGTGATACTTGATGTATTACAAGCGTTCAAAGGGTACGGTAGCTGATTTATATAAGGTGGCATGCTTCAATGTCCACAAAAAAAAGATTTGTTTTTTTTTTTAATAATTATGAATGTTATCAATAAAAAAATGAGAAAAGAAGCATGCAATATAATATTTTGAAATGAAAATCAAAATTGTCCTTTTTATTGTGAAGTAAAAAAGACAATTTTGATTTTCATTATACAATCATGAAGCATACGATCCACCAGATGTAAAATTGTTATCGTAGCTTATGAATGCTTAAAATACAAGAAGTATCGCTCTGGCCTCCGCTAATCCGCAGTTGAATAGCGTGGCTGAATATGCTGCGAATGCCTTTGGTTAGAGATCAGTATCCCAGCAGTGGGATGAGAAAGGGTTAATATGGATTGTTGGGTGGATGCGTCATACTACTACTTGTACTATTAATTATATGTAATATATATTACATACAACATTTTTATACAACTTAGAGATGCATACAAGCATGCGGTCCACCTGATGTAAAGATGTTATCGTGGTGTATGAATAGAATAATTTATAAAAAAAGTTTCACGTTCGTATGAAGTGCCAGACGTCTGAGATAGAATAAAAAAATCTGTGGTTCAGAAGTCAGTGAACCTGATATTTTATAGCGATGAAAATAAAAAATAAATAAAGAAAAAAAACAAAATTAAGGGTTTTCTTCAAATTACGAGATTACACAGAATGTTTGGCATTTGGTATGTTGATATAAGACGCACAGCATATGGCCCACGTGATGG
Source organism: Pyralis farinalis (assembly GCA_947507595.1). NCBI lineage: Eukaryota > Metazoa > Arthropoda > Insecta > Lepidoptera > Pyralidae > Pyralis > Pyralis farinalis. Next base: position 25,821,163 of record OX382278.1, read on the forward strand.
AAACCGACCACCGCAGCCTGTGAACGCTCGCAATACATTAAGAATTGCGCGATGTCACCGCTGCTGTTAGTACAGCAAAACTCCTTACTGATGGCCTCACTCGCATGCAGGAGCATAACCACCCTCCAAGGAGTTGTAATTTGACTACGATTTGCTGTGAGGTGGAGGTACTTCGATAAGCTGCTTTGATGCACCCTACAGTCAAAAAGACAAACAGACGTATTCATGCACACAAATGTTTGCCCTGTGTGAGAATAGAGCCCACGAACGTTGTCGTCAAAGTAAAGTAACAGCCCGTTTCGCCACTGCGCCACCGAGCTCTTCATATAATTAGTTATGGATAGATCGATTATATTACCAGTTGCATTTTGTGAGTTCGTCCGTGCGCATGATCGGTATCTCGTAAGAACTGCTTTTTAGGGTTCCGTACCCCAAGGGTAAAACGGAACCCTATTACTGAGGCTCCGCTGTCCGTCCGTCCGTCTGCCACCAGGCTGTATCTCATAAACCGTGATAGTTAGACAGTTGAAATTTTCACAGATGATGTATTTCTGTTGCCGCTATAACAACAAATACAATAAAAAATAGAATAAAATAAATATTTAAGGGGGCTCCCATACAACAAACGTGAATTTTTTGCTCATTTTTGCTTGATATTGATAAAGGCAACAGGTAGACGCTTGATTTTTATTTTTTATTTTTGAATAAAAAAGACAATTGTGATTCACAGAATATTTAGTTATATATTCACTTTAAGAATAAATAATTAAATTAAAATAAAACAAATATTTAAGGGGGGCTCCCATACAACAAACGTGTTTTTTTTGTCGTTTTTATAGATAATGGTACGGAACCCTTAGTGCGCGAGTCCGACTCGCACTTGACCGATTTTTCTTACTTCAGTTTAGATTCAGGCATTATTTTATTGAAGTCAAATTTACAGGCAATTTCATCTAAACTAATTTGTATGCTACTCGTAGATGATATGCCGCTGCTGGCTGCTCCGGTCGTCTCGTAGCATGTTAGTCGTTAAAATAACATGCTACGACACCGCATTCGTAGCGCTGTTATGATACGTAGTAATTGCAGTGATAGCACAGTGGATAAAAACTGCTCTAGTGACCAACAGGTCCCCGGTACGAATTTTGGTATGTACCACTAAATTCGTGCTTTCGGATTTATGTACATATTTGTAATTATCAATTGCTTGGCGGTGAAGGAAAACATCATGAGGAAAACCGCACGTCCAAGAATTATATTTCGGAAGACAAACCTGAAAAATGAAATAATTCAAAGTTTCTTTGTGCAGGTACAAACGCCAATACCAGAAATAGCTGACGATGGTAAGTGAGGGTTGCCTTGATGTTACCTAAGAATGGTTTTCCCTCTGAGGTGTGGAGGTCTGACAGCAGTCGCTCCATTTAAAAATCCGTATCCTCGCTAAATCCTTAGGCTTAGGTAGTGGACTCCGCCAATCCTAATGTATTAGGAAATGGAATAACGCTAAGAAGAAGACAAAAATACTGCATTTGTAACATATTACTCCTACGACTAACATCTACAGCGCCTTACGATGCCTCGTGGAGAAGCGACACGTGTCGCAGAGACGACCGGAGCAGCCGGGGCACCAACAGTCACGGGTGCATGCCATTCACGTTTCAGATAGCGAACATTCGCAGAGATAACCACAGCAGCCGAGGCAGAGACGACCGGAGCAGCCGGGGCACCAACAGTCACGGGTGCATGCCATTCACGTTTCAGATAGCGAACATTCGCAGAGATAACCACAGCAGCCGAGGCAGAGATGACCGGAGCAGCCGGTGCACCAACAGTCACGGGTGCATGCCATTCACGTTTCAGATAGCGAACATTCGCAGAGATTACCACAGCAGCCGAGGCAGAGATGACCGGAGCAGCCGGGGCACCAACAGTCACGGGTGCATGCCATTCACGTTTCAGATAGCGAACATTCGCAGAGATTACCACAGCAGCAGAGGCAGAGATGACCGGAGCAGCCGGTGCACCAACAGTCACGGGTGCATGCCATTCACGTTTCAGATAGCGAACATTCGCAGAGATTACCACAGCAGCAGAGGCAGAGATGACCGGAGCAGCCGGTGCACCAACAGTCACGGGTGCATGCCATTCACGTTTCAGATAGCGAACATTCGCAGAGATTACCACAGCAGCCGAGGCAGAGACGACCGGAGCAGCCGGGGCGCCAACAGTCACGGGTGCATGCAATTCACGTTTCAGATAGCGAACATTCGCAGAGATAACCACAGCAGCCGAGGCAGAGACGACCGGAGCAGCCATGGCAGCGCGGCATCCGGTTACTAACGATAGTAGATGATTGCCGGCCGGCACTAGTTCATATGAATTAATCGGTAGCGGAAGCATACAAACATGAATCTTTTTCCGCAGCTTCTATGTGTCCTATTGTAATGTTTAATACCATGTAACTATACTTAAGAATTGGGCTATTCATTACAATAAGATTTTTTTAATCCGATTCACGAGTTAAAACAAACAAACAAATAAACTCTTTCTCATAATAACTAATCTGGCTACAAATACTGTTACGTAGAGACTTATTTATTTCAACACTAAAATTATTTTGAATTTGGAACGCGTTTATTATGTTAAAAACTTCTTTCGATTTCCCGCCGTTGTACATATATTTTCGTGTTTATTATCAAATTACGATATGGAATGGGGTATTAATGAAATAAGGAATGCTGTGATGCATTATTTATCATTCGAATTGTGAATGTGTATATATATCTATGAATGTGTCAGTGTGTGTATGTATATTTGTGTTTGTATCTACATGCATTTTAACATTAGTACATAAGTAACTGGTTTGTTAAAATACTCTATGCCCAATTATACTTCCTAACTGTATTTCACATTGAGTCATGTTGTACAGGAGTGTGCACCGTGATGAGCAGTAGCGTCTTTATTCCCATCAGGTATCTACGGAAGACCAGCGTCGTACCATCTCACGAGGACGGGGCGACAAATGCTGAGTGGATGCCAATTCGGTGTCATAGTGTTAAGAGCTAGTCTGTTTCCTTCTTTTTGTCAATCTGTAACTATTTATGTCACCGACTAAATAATTTTCTTTCTTTCTTTCCTTACTCAAAGTGGGTATGTGTGGCCGTCGGTCATATTCAAGACAGTTCAAAAGCTTGGTATCAGCCGTAAGTTCGTACATCGTACTATCGACAGATTTACCATCACTTCCTCTGTTGAAGACCACAAAAGATCGGGGTGACCGCGTGCTGTTAGAACTACAAAGGCTGTTATTTTTTTTTATTTATTTATATTTAAGGAAAACCAACAGCTTACAAAAATAAAGTACAAGACACAATAGACAATAAAAAGCCAATAAAAAGTTCCCACAGATAGAATGCTATTAAAACAATAATTCGTCGAAACCTCATTAGGAAACAAAAAATCTTATCACGAGAAATGAATATTCCCGCTAGGACTCTGTCGCGTATAATAAAACAATACCAGAAACTCGGCGCGTATCGTCGATATTCACAGCACATGTCCTAAATCAATCCCTACAGTTGAAGAGAGTGGATCGATTAAAATACTTTCTGTCTCGATACGCAGGTAAAAATTTTCACCATTGAAGAGCACTACAACAAGTAAAGTACGCACATAGTTCTAAAGACGCCGCCCAAGTTGTCGGAACGCTCCAACGTGGTCATTATCCTGCGTTTGTAATGGTTTGGTGGGGGTGTCTTACCAAGGTCACAAAACTTATTTTTTGTGAAAAAAGAGTGAAGACTTCAGCCAAAGTGTATCAAGAGACTGTCTTGAATCGTGTTGTGAAACCTCTCAGCAATAGACTTTTCAAAAATGTACCGTGGACTTTCCAGTAGGACTCGGCACATGGTCACAAGGCACGAACTGCACAATCCTGGCTCGAAACGTTCCGGACTTTATAAGAGCTGAAGACTGGCCCTCGTCTAGCCCAGATCTGAACGCCTAAGACCACAAATTATGGTCAGTTTTAGAGGACATGGCCTGCTCGAAACTACACGCCGACATTGTGTCTCTTAAGAAATCTCTGGAGCAAACAGTGGCTAAATTTTCCATGGAAACAGTGCGTAAATCCATAGATTCGTGGCCGATATTCAAGTGGCGAGTATTTCAAATAGATCATATTTTTTTAATTTTTGCGGAGACTTCCATAAATATGTATGTAAGTTTTATTAAAATTACGTTATGGCCGGACTAGGTATATATTAGTGTAGATTAATAAACTAACATTTTATGAATGCTTACAACACAAGAAGTAACGATCTCTGTCACCTCTATTGCTAATTCAGCAACTTCTCATCAGCTTGATGGCAACCTAAAGAATTATTACCTGACTTTATTATTCTGTGTGTGTTCCCTTTTTGGGATTTGACTCTATATGATAGTATACTACTTACATCCCAAAGGTATAATGGTAGCATTATTACAATCTGAGACCATTCGGTTAATGGAGTAGAAACAGAAAAGGGTTTCTAACGGGTAGCAAGTTGCCTTAAAGTTACAGAATAACCTTAACGGGAAGTTTAACTGTTACGGTTAAACTGCACGCTCGCGAAATTAATTGAACCCGTACAATTGTGAACTAAACTCACGCAGTTATACCGCACATTAAGAGAAACGAATACCGTTGTAAGATTACACGCGTGACCGTCCATCAAAGAGGTATTTCTCAGAAACTATGGAATTTAAAACACAAATTTTATAATAATAATTTGACAAATTGTTGTGTTGCAACCATCGACAAATTGTTATGTAAAAAGACGGGTAATATCATTAATAGACTAGTGTATGCGGTTCCACATATTTAAAAAATATATACTCTGCAAGTTTGTCATACCTGGGAAAATCACTGACAGAATTATTAAGATATTAGGCAAAATGACACGTTGTATTTAAATCACATAACTCACTCAAATCACTTTGTAACACTAAAGATTAAATCCCATCAAATAAAAAATCCGGCATCTATAAGCTGTTCTGCGCTAACTGCGATGTTTATATCGGTTAAAATGGTCGTAATTTCCAAAAATGATTTGATGAATATGTATAAAAACAATCGCTCAGAACGGTCACACTTCGCCGAATATCTTAAAGATACAGGACACAAATTATCCCTCGCTAATACGTATAAAATCTTACATATAAGACTAAAACTAAATGTTAGGGAACAATTAGCAATCATGCATCATAAAAATTCTGGAATTGCCCTTATGAACTTAATACAAAATCATTTTATTACGAATAATAGTATAATGATAATAAAGGGCGACGATAGCCGAACGGATAAAAAACTGCCCTATTGACCAACAAGCCGCCGCTTTGAATCCTGACGTGTACCATTAAATTCGGATCGAATTTATGTACATATTTGTAAATTTCATTTGCTCGGCGGTGAAGGAAAACATCGTGGGGAAATTAAAATTTAAAATTATATTTCGAAAGACGTGTAACCTTACGTCAAAAAGGTCTGGTTTGCCCCTTGGGTTGTAGACGTCTCAAGGCAGTCGCTCCATTTAAAAATTAGTATCTTAGCCAAATCCTTTGACTTATATAACGAACTCCGCCAATACTAACGGATTAAAGAAGTATAATGATATGAGATGACATGAAATGTAAATATTTTCTATTTTAAAAGTTGTTTTCTCAGACATTGTATTTTGGCTTCAATTTTTTAACAATGACAATTTACATCTTGCATGCTGGCTCGCAATACAAAATGTAGTAGTAGTAATCCGTTTATATTTCAAAGATCTTTGGTGCTTACATTTGTATGAATAAAGTTTGAAATTGATAATAAGCCTTACACAATTATACTAGCAAAAAAAAAATCGGGTAGCAGACGGCACTCATTTTCAAATAATTGAAACTGGATGGAAGAAGGTGACAGTGAAAGTGGAGTGGCTTCCAATGACACCTCATTTGTTAATATACTCGTACGAAACATAAATCAGGAAGAACTCGATGGCGTTTATGCGCGTGTCATTCTAATCGCAGGTTATGCAACGTGACCGCAACCTATCTACGGATGGTTTTATTTGTCTTGCGATTCTCCGTGCTTCGGAGGGCACGTTAAGCCGTCGGTCTCAGCTGTTGCCGATAGTTAACAATCGTTAAGCTAAGTCAGTAGCCTTTGGGCGTCTTGAAAACACTGGCCTCCTCCAATACGCAGTTGAGCAGCGTAGTGGAGTGTGCTTGGTTCATATAGCTATTTATCTATCTATGTCTTCATGCCAGGTCCCTTGCGGATAGGTAGAGAGAACAGAGCGGCATTAGATGCGGTCTAAGCTCGGAGCCCATGGATCCGCCGAGCGTGCATGAAAAGGGCAAATAAAGTCAAAGAAGCAACCGAGGTATGTAAGAACCGCGTCTTATGCGCTCGGTTGACTCTGCCTATTATTAAATCACGTGGATATTATATGCTTTACTTTAAAGCCCAGGATTTAAGTGAGGCATATGATCTAATAATATTTGAACCAGAACACACTCCGCATGGCATATAATACGAACAAGCAAACGTCTCCGTTGCATTCTCAATACTAACTTAAATATAACTGCAATGCATTTAAAGCCTTATTTGCATTGGCTTAAGACGCAAATAGAATTATCTTAGCATGCTAAGCTGGAATTAACTTGCTTAGCACAAAGCCCTTGGGCTAATAATGGAAAATTGTTTCATTATTTTAATGTAAATACGCCATAGTAGTAGTTAGACATGCAGATTTTTTATTTTTGCTGCGGTTGAAGAGCGTCTGCTTTAAAACCGAGATTTAAGGATTTGTAACGCTTGTATATTTGGGTTTTGTATAGATTATATTGACAGATAAAGCCAAGATTTCAGCAAGATCTAAGTACAACTCCACACGGAGTATTAGAGTATTTTTTGAACGGGAGCACATGCATATAAGCTTAGACCTTGTGACTTGGCTCACAGACGAGCTACGAGAACTGTATAACGATATTAAGGCATTGCAGACATACCCACCCACTGCCGTTAGCAGATACATGCCGTCTCTGCCTCGGCTGCTGCGGTCGCGTCTGCATTTGCTCGCCATCTAAATCATGAATCGCATGCACCCGGCACCCTTGCTGCCCTGGCTGCTCCGGGCGTCTTTGCTACACTCTCCACTTGGCATCCTCTAAAAATTTTCAATTTCTGTCAATTTTCATTTCACATTGTATATATATGTATACATATCTGCCTACCCTATAGATAGATAAATATATGGAACAAAATAGAGACATAATACAGAATAAGTAAAAAATAAAGTGTCCGCTGTCTGCTAGAGACAGTATCTTTTGGCAGTAACAGTTGCAATGTATACGGTTCTATAACAAACTTCCCAGCAATATAAGAGAATTGTCAATAAACAAATTTAAAACTACTGTTAAAGCCAAATTGTGTAGCAGGGCATATTATAAAGTATTTGACTATATTAATGATAAAAATGCCTGGGAGTGAGTCGATCCAATTATAATGTAATTAATAAATTATGTAAATTTGTTTGGATACCAAAAGAGGATGCCTGAATTTTTTGGCAGTATTTTATCAGTGCTCACCTAGTCATGAACTGCACGGTAGGGGAAAAAATGTGACGATTCCAAACAAATGTAGCCATTTTTACGGAATAAAAAGATTTTGACTTTGACTTTGACTTTGTAGGTAGAGTAGAAATTTACGCAGAACGTGTATTGCTATGGTTGCTATAAGTTTATAACAAGAATACAATAAAATTGAAAATTAAAGGGGACTTCACGCACTATCATTTTTTTTACTAGACTATTTTAAATACTATCTGTTTATCTGTTCTTTTTTACAACATCGAGAGTCCACAGCTACAAGCATACGGCTCAATTGATGTAAAATAAATAATGTAGCCTATAACGCTTGCAAATTAAGAATCGTTCGCGCAATGCCAGCAGAGCTGCTGACACAGCAACTTTCTTTTTCTAATATTGTCGGACAAATTCTAAAGTCGGATAAGTTCTGAGAGAGGTAGGGCGCATCAAAGCAGCCCATCCGGGGAAGTACCTCCACCTTACAGAGAACCACAGCCAAATAACAACTCCCTAGAGGGTTGTAGTGTTCCTGCGTGTGAGTGAGGTCACCAGTAAGCTCCCAAGGAGTTGCTGTGTAAGCAGCAGAGGAGGCATTGCGCCAGTGATACTTAATATATCGCAAGCGTTAATAGTCTACGGTACCCGCTTTACATCAGGTGGGCAGTATGCTTGTATGCCTCCCGACGTAGTGTACATAAAAATCAAATTACACAGCGCCATCTAGCCCAATAGTAAGCGAAACTTGTGTTCTGGGTAAGACAGGGTAAGACAACTGATAAAATATACATAAATATTTATTTTGTAAATATATACTTACTATATATAGAAAATACGCAGACCAAAGACAAACAGACATGTTTATACACACAAATGTTTGTCCTGTGTGGGAATCGAACCCACGAGCGCTAGTGCCAAAGTAACGTAACAGCGCGTTACGTCACTGCGCCAGCGAGCTCGTCACCAGCAACTCTTCAGAAGCCTAGTTGTAACCTCAGTCACACGAAGGAACACAACAACCCGCCAGGGAGATGTTAAGTAGTTGCATGTTTTTGTGAAGTGGAGGTACTTTTCCAGACGGGTAACTTTGATGCACCCTCCTCTCTAAACGTGACTTCTCGATGCCACTGAACCTTTCGTGCACAAGTGTAACTTGGGCGATTTTTTTAGCAATGTAAAAACCAGTACAAAAATTAAATACTAATGAACCATAATATGTCTCACGCTTAACTAATTTTAATTTCCAAAATAATAGGTTTATAAACTTTTGCCATCAACTGTTGTATAAATGAAAACAAGTTTTCATAAACGCTAAGCTGTAACACAATACAGCCCTTGCCTAGCTATTCGAACAAAAGCTTTTGTTAGTGTCAACAGAGATTTTGCAAGGCTCCTATTTCAATGCACTAATAGATTAAAGAAGAAACTGTCGTTTACGTCTTTTGTCAGCTTAAGTCACATTTTATTGCTTGGAGTTTGAGACGATTGAAGTTTTATGAAGTCCAACTAAATATAACTGCATATTTGAAATTATCTGGGGAAACAAATTTCGCTTCCAATTATTGTAATTAAACTTTGAATTTAAATTTTTATCGGAAGTATCGCGTGTTTTATTTACTTTGTTGAACCTGACGTTTCGAATTCTTTGCAGCGTCCGTAGTCGCAGGAAGACTAAGGTGACATTTGTCTTACATTGGTTGTTCAATTATTACAGCTACCGACAAGGATGGATTAATTATATATGTTCCGAGACACACAAAAATCGCTCACGGTGTCCGAATGTTTTTGAGTAGATCTCTGGGTTTGTGACTTGATTATTTTTAGAACTGAATCCCAAACAGGTGGTACTTGCCAACCATCTTCTCTATTGAAATTGAGGTGTTTTCTTATTTCAATAGCCTCGCGTAGCATTCTAGGCATGTAGCGATTCTCCTTGACAAGAATTTGTGGTTTATCGAACCGCATGTAATGGTTTGGCTGGTCCAGTGTATGTTCACATACTTTTTTCCGCCTATTCTTCAATAGGCGGGCATAGGCGGGAAAATACTCTGCAGTATGTGAACGTACACTGGACCAGCCACCACGGACGCAGCAAAGCATTCGAAACGTAGGTTCAACAAAATAAATAAAACACGCGATACTTCCGTTAAAAATTGTTTAATCTTCTTCTATCTATAATATAAAAATGAATCGCTAAATGTGTTGCTAAGCGCAAATCTCGAGAGCTGCTGAACCGATTTCGCTAATTCTTTTTTTAGAATATTCCTTGAAGTACGAGGATGGTTCTTACGAAGAGAAAAATTTTAAAAATTGCCTAATAAAGTCTAAAAAGAACACTTTTCTATACTCCCATACAAAAGATTCGTAATAATACTTAAAAGTTTTTATTATCATTTTTTTTTGACGTGGCATTAAAAAATACATACAACCCTAAATTTTCACCCTTCTACCATCAACCCCTATTTTTATAATACTAAAATAATCATTGGAATAATTTATATGGCAAAACAACGTTTGCCGGGTCAGCTAGTTCAATGTATAATAATCGCGAAAACCAATTAGAATTAGAAATATTAGGCGACGTTCACTGGTTTGAATCTTGGCGTAGGCATGTACTACTGAATTCGTGTTTTCGTACATATATTTGTAATTATCACTTGTTCGCGGTGAAGGTATAATTCGCGAGGAAACCCGCACATCCAAGAAATTATATTTTGAACGACGTGTGATCTACGAATGGTGTGGTTTTCCCTCTGGGAGGCCTGACGGCAGTCGCTCTATTTAAAAGTCTGTATCAAAAGATAAAAATTCTTTATTTGCCGTTGGGCCCTCGCGGGCACTTAAGACACATTTTACATTTTTTGAAATATAATCTTTTTGTATCTTATTCAATTCCCTTATTTTACTTTTTTCTTTTTTCAATCTACTAGCATTTCAGAAATGACCATTGGCAAAGAAGAAATACCGAAAGAAACTTGCCAATATAGGTCTCTTTTAAAATTGTCAATAAGATATTACAAAAAAAAAACACATATGCATATTGGTACAACGATGATATCAAATGGGAAAATTAAAGATTATTAAGGATGGTATAGGAAGGTATATTTGCCAATACAAAATGGATTAGTGAAACGCTAGGAAGAAGAAGAATGAAATTGCAAAATGTAGTTCTGATAGCAATATGATACCATTGTTCTGATGATTTTACATTTCGATTTTACACCGTAGATACGTAATCAGGTATCATTTAAATAAGGAACAACTTTCATCACTCTGGCTCCATAGCGTTTTATTTTATAGAATAGTGTCAGGTAATTGACACAATGATTTCATTAAAAATGATACAATACTACCCTCAATATCTTTGAAAAGCCTTTTTAACAAGATCCAACACAAATAAAACAACCAAGAGTGAAGTGTAGAGGGAGCATATACACTTAATTGTACCGTTTTTCATATTATTACTTCATTGTTGATGTTACCGATATAAGCATTATAATAATAATAATCGTTTCTTAAATCACTTAATTTTTCTATATTTATATTATTATTATTATATATGTTATCTTACTAATTTAGCCTGCGAGTAAACATACTTTGACATCAAACAACAACTTTGACAAAAAAACATATGGTCAAATGTTTCGAAGAGCTCGGTGGCTCAGACGTGAATGACGCGACTTTGACACCAACGCTTGTGGGTTCGATTCCCACACGTGCATGAACATGTCTGTTTGTCTTGGTCTGAATGTTTTAAGAGAGGTAGGGCGCATCAAAGCAGCTCATCTGGGGAAGTACCTCCACCTCACAGAAAACCGCGGCCAAATAACAACTCCCTAGAGGGTTGTTGTGTTCCTTCGCATGAGTGGGGTCATCAATAGCTCCTAAGCAGTTTCTGTGTTAGCAGCAGAGGAGGCGTCACGCGAGTAATAGTAAATGTATTATAAGCGTTCTGTTACGGTAACCGCTTTACATCAGGTGAGCCATGTGCTTATACCTTCCAACGTTGTGTAAAAAAAGGCATATTTTTCGCGCGTTGTCAACTCTATACGAACAGAATAAACTGCATTTTGAAGCTGGATTTTGGTTCAAAAATGTGAAAATGAATTCTATAGCGATGGCGAGCAATGCTGTTGTAGGAGGCCGTGATCGTCATATCAAACAATTTCGCTTTGTTACTTCCCCATTAGTCTATTAGGTACTTGTGCTCGAATTTTCGAGTCTGCGCAGAACACATGTAGTCAGTACGGCTGCGCAGCGAACAAACACCCAGCCAGTTTAAGCTCCACTCATTTCTTGTTACTGAAACAAAATTGTATGGAATACAGTTTAATTACTTACAATGTGTTTACTAATTATTACTTTTTATAATTTTAAATAGATATTTAATTTCCTACCACGGCAACATTTCTGTTGTAGTCAATATCTGAGCAGCGCCTCTAGCGAATGGTTTGAGAATTAAAATTTCAATACAAAATGAAACAGAATAATATTTTCTAAAACATACCATCTTCGGATATACGAAGTAAAAATATTTTTAATTTAAATTTAATTTCAATAGAAAATACGTAAATTAAATTAACTTTAGTCACAATTTCAATTTCTTGATAAAATTTCTTTGCAACTTTACTGCTAACGCCATCTAGGTGACGTGGTTGTTACTTAAACAAACAACTTTGCTAAAAAGCTAAGTTAGTGACAGTTCAGGCTTTGTTCAAGTCAACTTGTATAGTGCACGTGAGGCAACGGTGCCAGGAAAGGTCTTGATAGATAGATCTGACAGATAGACATCAACGTAACACTTTCGTTTATTTGGGTATCTCTAAACGAAAACTCGGTTTTCTCTATTAATTATTTATTTAACCAAATACAATTATATATACATTTTAGCATCACTAGTCACACAAACTTAGCAAACAAAGTAAGCATAACATTTTTTTTTATACAACGTCGGGAAGCATAGAGACATACGGCCTACCTAATGTAAAGCGGTTATCGTGGCATGTGAATGCTCGAAATACATTAAGTACCACTCGCGCGATGCCACCTCTGCTGCTTACACAGCAACTCCTTAGGAGTTTTACTGGTGACCTCACTCACGCGCAGGAACACAACAACCCTCTGGGCTAGGGAGTTGTTATATGTCTGCGGATTTCTGTGAGGTGGAGGTCCTTCCCCAGACGGGCTGCTTGATGCGCTTTTGAGCTCTTATAACTGCCATACCAAAACAAACAGACATGTTAATGCATATATATCACTTGCTCGTCGGTGAAGGAAAACATCGAGAGGAAACCTGCACGTCCAAGAACTACGAGTACATTTAATAATATGTAATAAAACGTGTAACCTAGTCTGGAAAGGTCTGGTTTTCTCTCTAGGTTGTGGACGCCAGACGGCAGTCGCGCCTTGTGATAACCCTTAGGCTAAGTTAGCGGACCCCACCAATCCTAATGGATTAGGAAAACGTCAGGAAGCAAGAAAGAATCTTATTTACAGCTCATTAACGACAAATATATTTTCATAACATATTAATCCAATTTGAAGCTAACTAAAGTACAAAGTTAAGCGTGTTGTTGTTGTTGTTGCAATATCTTTATTGTACGTTACATTCGAAATAAATTACAATAACAATAAAGCTAGTGTTACAAAGGCGGACTTATCCCTAAAAGAGATCTCTTCCAGCCAACCTAGAGTCTTTGATAGAACAATTTACATGTCAAAGTCAAAGTCAAAATCTTTTTATTCCGTAAAAATGGCTACATTTGTTTGGAATCGTCACAATTTTTTTCCCTACCGTGCAGTTCATGACTAGGTGAGCACTGATAAAAATACTGCCAACATGGGCAAAAGAACACACGTACAACCCACTCACTACAACAATACTATAAATTACTTAAAAGCGTCGTGAGTCTCTTTGGTCTCTCTCTCCTTGATCTCTTGGTCACCTATAGCATCCCAACCGTATTTATTCCACTTTCATGCTCTTTCTGCTATACCCAGCTTTCACTACCAAAAGTTAGCATTCGGATTAGAACCGCGTCAAAATCAATCATATGTTTCAAATATCACACTACGTTAATCATTACTTCGAGAATTAACGATACACAAATTAGTTTTTTTTTATACAATTAGATTGGAAGACAAGCAAGCGGCCCGCATTAGATGGTAAGAGGTCACCGCAGTCTATTGACGCTCGCGACACCACGGCGATGTTTCTCGCGCGCTGCCAATGTTGTGACGTAAGGCTGTTTCGTCACAGTACCCAGTAATTTCTCTGCCATATCTCACCCTTCAAACCGGAACACAGCTATATAAATATAGCTGCTCGGCGACAGAAATAGGTGAGACAGAGTAAACCACGCAGACGACTTTTGTACAAAGTCTCCCTCTGGTCAATATTATAAGAGGTTAGAACAAATCGCATGTAAATTTGACTTTCGCAAAATAACGCCTGAAATTATTAACTAAATAATTATACTGAAATGCATTTCCTATACATGTCCTATACAGTGTTAGAAACAGAGTTGGTCTGAAACAAAGTGTCGGTGTTAAAAACGGTGTCCGTGTTAGATAAACGTATGCTTCGTTGATTCAGACATTGTAGGAAGTAAGAATTGCGAAACAGATATACTACGCGAGAATAGAAGGATGTAAGAGCCGAGGAAGACATACCTGGCACTACCAAATTGATCGTGTTATATTAGAAGGCGATATCAGGAGCCCTAGATGCCGACGAATATGCATGAGAAGAGGTGTGCACGAGAATGTTAAAAACCAGGGAGATTTGTAAGGACTGAGTTGTGTGGCGTTCGGTTTTCTCTGCCTACCGCACAGGGGATTTGGCGTGAAGTGATAGATAAATATCTCTGTTTCTTATATCATTTTCACAGCGATTAGATATTAAAGGTTAAAACCCTAGTACAGGCAGGCCGTATGCTTGTATGCCACATCAGTGGGGTAGTTTTACCATAGTTGTCACGCTTGGCAGGCGGGTTTGCTACCGTAGTAAGTTGTTCATATACACAGAGGACGCTGCTGCAAAACTCAACACCCATGGATTGGTCACACGGCTATCTAAGTAAAATACAAAAATAAAACCAGTTGAGAATGCGTAACCTTGCATTGCCAGAGGAACACCTGGCTCATCAATTATATAACAATTCAAAATTATTATTTTTTTTAATTTTGTCGGCCATTTTGACCATGTTCCTTAAGAGATAGGAACGGTGTTCCTGAACATTCCTATTCTACTTTTTTATGCTGAATCCAAAATTGTGAAGTCAAAATTCGAATAAAAGCGAGAGACAAACACACAGACAAACATATAGATTTCATATAGGAACGGTGTTCCTGATAAAAATGAGAGCGTCGCTGTTAAAAGAAGAAGAGTCATTCTCATTGGTTTGGACATGAAGAAATAATGCAGGAGGAAATAATTACGAAACAGATATACAATACAAAAGTAGAAGGATGTAGGAACCGAGGAAGGCCAAGACTTACCTATCAGGACCAAATTGATCGTGGTTTATCAGAAGGTGATGTCAGGAGCCTTAGAAACCGGCGAGCGTGCTGAGAAGGGCATTGAATGTTAAAAAAGCGATTGAGATGTCTAAGGATCGAGACATGGGCGCTCGGTTCTCTCTGCCTACCCGACAATATGGACAAAATGAAATACAGCAAAATACAGCACATAAGCGCAAACACATACAAACATTCGCTCAGGAATAATAGTACATGGCTCGAGATATAAACATATAGATATAGAATATCTATATGTTTAACAGCTACGAGCTTATGAACAAAACAAAGTTTACAAAATTAAGTTTTCAAACCGTCGAAACTGACTTTACCGAACATCTAATTATACAGGATCTGGAAACTTTCAAATAAAAAAATATAAATTTTAAATTCGGTTCATAATTTGAAAAAGATATCGCCTAACATTGACCTTTATAAAGTCTATTAAAACATGGTTTATTTATTCATCAACATCTCTTTAACAGGTAAACTAAATAAATAGGATCTCATTAAGTAGGGGTCTCATTTAGTAGGGGGTCATGTGCCAGAAGCGTGCTCGTTCGCGACCCCTGCCAATCAGTCGATTGCAATTCTGGACCAAGAGCGCACCGACGTGCGGATTAGGGCGTCCCCCGTAGGCGACGCGCACCGATCCGCCCCCGTCGGTGCGAATACAGCTGCATGCGGCGGTGGGGGCCGCCACCCACCACGCAGCGCCAATTCCGGCGGGACGAGGGGAGCCGAGTGCCGCATAGGCACGTGGAATGTGAGAGGTGGATTGAAAGATAAGACGAATGAACTGATAGACGTAATTAATGATAGACGTTTGGATGCTTTATGTGTGACAGAGACTAAGCGCAAGGGGAGCGACACCGATGATCTGCCCGGTGGTATGATGGCCCTATGGTCTGGGGTAGACCGTGACGATCATGCCAGTGCTGGTGTAGGTGTCGTACTCTCCTCTCGCTTAGCCACTGGTGTAAGAGATTACTGTTTGGTAGGGCCTAGACTTCTCTGGGTTCGTATTAAACTGGGCATCACGCGAGTATTTTTGGTTGCAGCATACGCTCCCGTAAGCTCAGCGTGTGCTCAAGAACTGGAGAAGTTTTGGGAGTCTGTGAGGGATGTTCTGGACTTAGTTGAAGGGAACGAAAGAGTGATTATGTGTGGAGACTTGAATGGATGGGTTGGGACCAAGCGATACAGCTATGAAGCTGTTCTTGGTCCATATGGAGATAAGAGAGTGAACGAAGCAGGTAAGTCTATACTAGATTTATGTATGGAACGAGGCCTCCTCGTGTCGAATACTTTATTTCATCATAAGGATATTCACACGTATACATGGAGAAGGAATGATCAAAAAAGTGTGATTGATTTGATTTTAATAGATAGACGTCTCCGAAATGTTTTAATGGATACAAGAGCCTTTAGAGGCCCCACTCTTGAGACGGACCACTACCTGGTGGTAAGCCGGTTTGTGGGTCTTTTTAGGAAGTGGAGGCACTGGCGAGTGCGTATCCCTTTCGGAGATCATGAAAGGATAATGAGCGAAAAATTGCAAGATGAAAGTGTAAGGAGAATGTATGTGCATCTGGTAAGTGAGAGACTTGCAAATGCAAGCCTCTCCGACTCAGATGTGGATGATTGTTGGAAAGTTTTGAAAGAAAGTATGGTGAATAGTGCAAAAGAAGCTTGTGGATGCGCAAAGAGACGTAAAACAGCGAAAGGAGATGCCTGGTGGGATGCGGAGGTTGAATCCTCCGTAGCAAGAAAGAGGAAAGCGTGGCTGGATTACGTATCATCTTTGCCTTTAAATGAAAATATGAGAGAAAAGAAGAAAGAAATGTACCGTCTATGCAAGAATGAAACCAAGGCTTTAGTGAAAGAGAAGCGTGAAAGACAAATTATGAATGAGGAAGAGAGGCTGACGAAAAACTTCGAGGCAAATACCAAACTCTTTTGGAGAGAGGTAAAGAAGTCTCGGAGTGGTTCGTCGACATCCAGAATGGATAAGATAAAGTCTAAAGCTGGTGTCATTCTTGCCAACACTCAGGAAGTGTTAGAACGGTGGAGTGAATATTTTGAGGAAATGTATGAGTATGCCTCGGACGCTGGCAATGAGAGTGAGTCGGATGCTTACTCCACGTTGACGGCGTCCGACGAAGGCATAACTATGGATGAGATCGAATGGTCGATACGAAGCTTGAAAAATGGAAAATCAGCGGGAATTGATCTGATCACAGCTGAGATGATCAAATTAGGTGGCACTTACGTCCGGGACGCCTTCTGGTACCTATGCAACCTATGCTGGAGAACTGGAAGGGTCCCAATGGACTGGAGACGCGCAGTCATCGTGCCCTTGTATAAAGGCAAGGGATCACGCATGGACTGCGCCAACTATAGGGCCATCAGTTTGATCAGCTTAGCAGCAAAAGTATATGGAAAGGTGATTGAAAGGAGAATGAGGGTGAAATCCGATGAAATGCTGTGGGACGCACAAGGAGGTTTCCGAAATGGAAGGGGATGTACGGATCAAGTTTTCTCGCTCCGCAATATCGTAGAGAAGCATCTGGCCATAGACCGGAAGGTTTTCTGCGGTTTTGTGGATCTTGAGAAAGCATTTGATAGGGTTGTGCGAAAGGAACTGTGGGACATATTGCCGAGATATTGGATTGACGGTTCACTGCTCCGTGCTGTGCAGTCCACTTACAAGGATTGCTCAGCATGTGTGCGGATAGACGGTGGCATGTCACCCTGGTTTGATGTCAAAATTGGTGTCAAACAGGGTTGCATGCTATCTGCTAGGCTGTTTATCCTGTATCTCGATAGTTGTCTGCAGAGAATAAGGTCAACGAATGTGGGATTGCGCATGGGTGACCAAGTGGTGAACTGTCTGCTGTATGCAGACGATGCCGTGCTATTAGCAGATACACCATCTAAACTGCAAACACTGGTCACAGCGATGAAAGACGACTGTATGGAGAAAGGCTTACTACTGAATGCGAAGAAAACAAAGATAATGGTATTTGAAAGAGAAGAATCCAGAACTAATGTAAGGATTACGATTGATGATGAAGTGTTGGAACAAGTGGATGAGTTTGTATATCTTGGATGCGCTTTCAGCAGGGATGGAAGGTACACCGCAGATGTGGAAAGACGAGTGAGTGCTGGGAATAGTGTGAATGGAGCGTTGGGAAAACTTCTTGGCAGTAAAATCCTGAGCCAGAAGGCACAACTCGCTATACACAATGCAGTGTTGGTCCCAACGCTAACTTATGGAAGCGAGAGTTGGGTATGGCAGAAAGAGCATGAAAGTAGAATAAACGCGGTTGAAATGCGAGCGCTGCGCAAAATTTGTGGCGTAAGGCTCGTAGACCGTATTCGCAATGATGATGTTAGAAATAGAGTTGGTCTGAAAGAGAGCGTCGGTGTTAAAATAAGAAGAGGCATGCTCCGATGGTTCGGGCATGTAGAAAGAATGCAAGATGAAAGAATGACGAAGCAGATATACAATGCAAAAGTGGAAGGATGTAGGAGCCGGGGAAGGCCAAGACTTACCTACCATGACCAAATTGGTCATGTTCTATCAGAAGGTGATGTCAGGAGCCCTAGAAACCGGCGTGCGTGCATGAGAAGAGCAATGAATGTTAAAGAAGCGAGTGAGATATGTAAGGATCGAGTCACGTGGCGCTCGGTTCTCTCTGCCTACCCCGCAAGGGATTTGGCGTGAAGTTGTAGGATCTCATTAAGGAAAATTATGTATATTAAAGAAGCGAGTGAGGTGTATTATTATATATATTTTTATATAATGTCGGCAGCCATACCTAAAAGTACTTACCGTAGCCTATGTATGATTACAATGTATTGCACCCGTTCATCACGTGCGAGCGGCACTTCGAGAAGGAAGTATCGCTCGAACGCTTCCTACTGCTGCTACTAACACAGCACCATAGGAGCATGCTGGTAATCTCGCTCACTCGCAGGAACACAACAACTCTCCAGCGGGTTGTTATTTTTCTTATCCTAACCGTATGGCGTTTCCTAATTTATTAGGATTGGCGGGGTCCGCTCCCTAAGTTTTTGAAGATACTGACTTTTGACATTGAACGACTCTACAACCCAAAGAAAAATCAGTCCTTTCTTAGGTTACCAGGGGATTTTTCTTATGCTGCAATTTTTCTATGAGGTTGAGGTACATCCCGGAACATTACATTATCTGTCTTTGCTGTATTCTTCTTTCTAGAGTTGTCCAGAGTTGTCCCGTTTCCTAATTCATTAGGATTGGCGGGGTCTGCCACCCAAGTTAAAGGATTTGGCGAAGATACTGATTTTATTGTGAAGCGACTACCGTCCGACCTCCAGTACCCAGGGGGAAAATTAGACATTTCTTAGATTAGGTCACACGTAATTTTAAATATGATTTCACCGTAGAGCAAGTGATAATTACAAACAGTATATCTTCACGCCAGTTTCCTTACGGGGTAGGCAGAGAGAGCCGAGTAAATATATAAATATGTACATAAATACGAAAACACAAATTCAGTGATTTCCATGTCAAGATTTGAACCAGGGACCGTTGGTTAATACGTCGCTTCTTGACCCACTGGGCTATTACTGCAATATCTCTCAAATACGACAAAATACACTTATCAGCAGAATCAGCTTATATCATTAATCTGTATATCCACTAATAGATATCTTTCCTCATCCATCGTATCTGAAGGCAACTGCTGCTTTGTATAAAACAGACCAATTGTCATATTTTTTTTTTTATATATACAACGTTGGGAGGCATACGGCCCACCTGATGGAACGTGGTAACCGTAGGCTATGAACGCTTGTAATACATTAAGCATCACTCGGGCAATGACACCTCTGCTGCTAACACAGCAGTTAGCAGATGGCAGCAGTGCGAGTTGGAGGTACTTCCCCAGACGGGCTGCTTTGGTGCGCCCTACCTCTCTTAAAACACCCAGAGAAACAGACATGTTCACGTACGCAAATGTTTGTCCTGTGCGGGAATCGAACCCACGAGCGTTGCTGATAAAGTCGCGTTAATAACCGATGCGCCTGCGAGCTGCTCAAAAAATCGTCATGTTTCCACACTCCGATGGCCATAAACCCTCAGCCCCATCCCATGTCCCAATTAAAACTAACTTCCACAAACAAAGACTAGCTTATTAACCTGGCAAACTTCATTAACGAAGGGTAATTACAATCAAGTAATTTGTCAGAGTTTAATTTGTTTAACAAACTTCAAAGCAAACACAATGGACAAACGAGGGGGCTCTTGGAATAGAAAAAAGTTCATTCGAACTTTCATTTCAGATGTCCCGTGGCTCATTTTTATTTATAACTTTACGTTTATTTCCAGGCTAAATTACTTGACAGGCAATTTAATTTATACCACTGTTTTGTGGATAAACCACTAGTTTAACCACTCCCCGCCGAGGTTTTCCGTTAGGATTACGGCACGAACTTCTTCAAAAATAGTGTTCAGTGGTTTTTCACGGGGTCGGCAACTAGCAAATGACACGCCTGGTGTTACATGTGCCCATAGGTGATGATGCATGCACTTTGATGGTATAAAAAGTTACCACTATCGTTGGCAGGTACTTTTCGGAACGTATCAAGTCTCATCAATTAGTTCTTATTTCTTATAGTGTATAAATATAAAATATAAATAGACTAGCTTATGCCCGCGGCTTCGCACGCGTAGATTTTGGAATTACGACAGTTCTACTTATTTTTATTTTATTTCTTATTTTTTGGTACAGTCAACATTATATAGTTAGTAAAAGCACCAAATATCCTTATTTATGTAGTAATGAAGATATGTCACGATCTGTTCGGTTTTCATTATCTATTTGATATTGACTGAATATACTCAAAGCACCTCTTTATTAAAGACACAACATTGCCTATTTTAAAAACTTAACAGTACAAAGTCACTAACTTCAAAAGATATTTCTACTCCATACGAAGTGTCAATCCCCTTTTCAACCACCTAAGGTTTGAAAAATGCTAAAATTACTTTTTTAACGTCTTGATTGAGAGTATATTTACAAAGTCTAAAGTAGCTCACTTTAAAAAAATCGGCCAAGTGCGAGTCGGACTCGCACACGAAGGGTTCCGTACCCATTATCTATAAAAACGGCAAAAACATCACGTTTGTTGTATGGGAGCCCCCCTTAAATATTTGTTTTATTTTAATTTAATTATTTATTCTTAAAGTGAATATATAACTAAATATTCTGTGAATATTTCAACCGTCTACCTGTTGCCGTTATCAATATCGAGCAAAAATGAACAAAAAAATCACGTTTGTTGTATGGGAGCCCCCTTAAATATTTATTTTATTCTATTTTTTAGTATTTGTTATTATAGCGGCAACAGAAATACATCATCTGTGAAAATTTCAACTGTCTAAATGTCACGGTTCATGAGATACAGCCTGGTGACAGACGGACGGACGGACGGACAGCGGAGCCTCAGTAATAGGGTTTCGTTTTACCCTTTGGGTACCGAACCCTAAAAAAGACAATCCTTTAAAAGTTCAACTTTTAATTCAAGAAATACTTTTGAGTCCCATTATACACTTTAAGACGTGGAATCTTTGAAAACGCTGAAACCACTTTTTTTGGATTCTAATAGAGAGTATCTGTACAAAGTTTCAAGTTACCAACTTCAAAACATATTTCTACTCTATACAAACTGTCAACCCCCTTTCCAGCCCTCTAAGGGTGGAATTTTGAAAAACGCTGAAATAACTTTGTTGACGTCTTGATGAAAGATGAAAGATGAAAGTATATTTACATTATTAAGGACAGGTCGTCTGTGCTGAATTATTTCCAGACATCTTTATCAGTTACATATTCATCAATTCTATAATAGGCCCATTTACAGAGAGTACTTGTAATGTGCTTTTTGAATAAGTTAATGGAGCTGCTTGAAAACACTGGCCTCCGCCAATTCTCAATTGAGCTGCGTGGCACTAGCATACACTGTCACGCTAAAACTATTTCGTTTGAAGAGTGACCTGTATCCCTGTAGTGGGAGGAGTAAGGGTAGGTTTTGGTTTGGTGTGGATATCTTTCAAATCCAAACTCCCGTTTCGATTCTGTTTTATATAACGTCGGGAGACATGCAATCATACAACCCGCGTAAAGCAGTCCGCGGTTACAGGTAACCCCACACACTTGTTGGAACACAACCTCCTTCCTGGGAGATGTGATTTGGCTGCGGTTTTCTATGAGACTTACAAGTATGCTCATGTGGACTTGCTGTGTTAGCAGCGGGGGTGGAGAAGTGCAATACTTCCTGTTTGGCTAGCTTTTATAGACTACATTAACTACCATCAAATGAGCCGAATTTTTCTCATCAATATAAAATTGTACTTCCAAAATTTGAATTATGATTAATATTAAATAGTGGATCTTGAGAAAGCATTTGATATGGTTGTGCGAAAGGAATTGTGGGACATATTTCGGAGATATGGGATTGACGGTTCTCACACTGCACGAGAAACCGTTGTAACTCTACAGGAGCTGCAGTTAGAAACCATACGTCATCCTCCGTATTCGCCAGACCTTGCTCCAAGTGACTACCATTTTTTTGGTGATTTGGACAATTTTCTACGTGGTAAAAAATTATCTCCCCAGGAGGCAGTACAAAATACGCCAGGAGGCAGACACAGTTTATCGTATCTATATCCCCAAAGTTCTATCGCAAAGGCATAAATAAACTTCCGATTAGATGGCAGCAATGTATAGATAATGAGGAACAGGAGAGGAATATTTTGATTAAATAAATATGTTACATCTTAGAAAACAACGAGTTTTAATCAGGACAAATCGGCAATTTTCGACTTTAACCCCTAATATAATAAAGTCTTGAACGTACGGGTTTCCCCACGATGTTTTCCTTCACCTCCAAGCACGTGATATTAAGAAATAGTTACAAATAAGTAAACACGAATTTGAATAATAAACCAGTATGTTCAATAGGTCGATTCTTTGTCGACTTAAGTATCTTTGTAAAACTTTTTAGCGGTGTAAAAGTAACTTTTCAATTGAATCAAAACGTATTTGGAATTGTTCACTAAAAATACAGACGGTGTTAACTCCATTTTGGCTTGTTATAATAACCCTTCGAATACTTCGTGTTATCAAAATATATCTGATATTTCAAATTTATTTCTGAAAGCCGAAATGTAATTTATAACTACAAACATTACAAAACATATTAGGCTCAGAAACGTATGACACGTGAAAAACGTACATCCACAATTTATTCCGAAAGATTTCGAAATCATTTGAAAGAAAGAAAGAAAAGGTTTATTTGGACGTAACACTATACACAATGTGCCTATGACACTCAGCTCTCCTCGACCCGCCGGGATGGGCGTTGTGTGATGGGTGCGCGTCGCCTCCGGGGGACGTCCTAATCCGCGCGTCTGTGCGGTTTGGGTCCAGAATTGCAGTCAACAGTGTTGGACTGGCAGGGTCGCGGCGTGCACGCTTCTGGTACCGACCCCAAAAGTAGAAAGTGAAATATGCAAGGACCGCGTCTTATGGCGACGCTCGGTTCTCTCTGCCTACCCCGCAAGGGACTTGGCGTGAAGATATACATACAAAGATACAACACTATACACATATAAACAATACACAACAGATGCATACTTTTGTATTGCATATATATTGTTAAGATAAATTGTATAATTGTATAAGGTTCTTTTACTTTGTCATTATGCACCACCTACCTTTATTTTCATCAATTCTCCTTTAAGTTAAGGTTGCCTGGAAGAAATTGCATTAGCGATAAGGCCGCCTATTGTACTTTCTTATATAGACTATGTATATTTGTATATTTTATTGGTGCAATAAAGAGTTTTGTATTGTATTGTATTGTAACAGATAATGATACAACAATAGTGCTGTGTGGTAGCCCAAATAGGTCTCATCTCAGCATACTGCCGTGTCAACACATGACCCGGCGCTGATATTTCCATAGCATAGAATAATATTCTATAGCACTTGAATACTCATACACACACAAAGCGAGGAAGAGCGCATCAAAGTACTGGTCAATTAAACCTCAGCAATAACAACTCCTGGAAGGCAATTTGATCTAAACTACTGTGTGCTTCCGCTGCTAATTAGTTCATGGGAACTATCGCCGGTCGGCACCCACCCTCTACTGGTAGTATATGCATGCCTTCGCAGCCATGGCTGCTCCGGTCGTCGCAGCTTCGGCTGCTGCGTTCATCCTTGCGAATGCCCGCCATCTGAAACATGAACCACGGGCCTCACCACCGTTGCAGCCCTGGCTGGTCCTGTTGTCTCTGCAACACGTGTTTCGACTCTCCACGAGGCATCCTTAGGCGTTGTTTTTTTTTATACAACGTCGGGAAGCATACAAGTATACGTCTACCTGGTGTAAAACTGTTACCGTAACCTATTAACGCTTGTAATATATTAAGTGTTGCTTACGCAGCAACTCTTTAGGAGCTTACTGATGATCTCACTCACACGCAGAAACACAACAACCCTCTAAGGAGTTGTTATTTGGCTGTGGTTTTCTGTGAGGTGGAGGTACTTCTCCAGACGGGCTGCTTTGATGCTATCCTACTTCTCTTAAAACATCCAGACCCAAGACAAACAGACATGTTCATGCACACAAATGTTTGTCTTGTGTGGGAATCGAACCCACGAGCGTCGGTGTGAAGCCGTGTTATTCTTATTCATGACTGAGCCACCGTGTTCGTCAAGTTATGCAAATAAATAACACAGGAAGTAATGCAAATAACGCTGTCGGTTAAGTAGCCTTCGGGTGGCTTGAAAACAAAGACATCTGCAGCAACAAAAGCAATCTGCAGTTGAATATCATGGTGGAGTATACACCAAAACCCCTTTGGTTGAAAAAAGAACCATATATCTGCAATAGTATGAGTTGGTTGGTGAAGTGTAGTAGACAATCAAGATCAAATGTAGGTTCAGTAATCGTCTAAGGAATATTGAATACAAGACCTAAATTTATATTTTATTTAAAACCCAAGGTATCCTAAGGGAAAAAATCTCATTTGCAACTTATTATAGCGAGTAGTATCTTTTACAGTTTGAAGGGCGGGGCTCATGAAAGATTCAGGGACCCTACAGATTGGGGTCGATGGTAACGCCCTGAGATTTGTTTCTATTTGTTCTTTTGTCTGGCTGTATCTTCCCTGTGCAATGACTACAGTTCGTAAATACCCTACATTCGATGCCTGGTCTTATACATATATAGTATGAAGTATATACCTATAGCGCTAAGATGTTTTTGTAGTTATAGATAAGTCATACACGCTCTAGAATGGCAATACGAAAGTAAGGTAATTGCCCAGCTCGCATTCAGTTGGGCACGCTCTTGCGTCGCAGCTACTACGCCACAAAGCATAAATCTCTTCAGATATATATTCATCTCTTTTTAACGATAGGTATGCCCCTATGGCAAAGTATCATAATAAATAACTGTACGTAGATATAGTACTACTTGCGCCATTTTTTTTATACTACGTCGAGAGGCATACGGTCCACCTGATGTAAAGCGGGTACCGTCTTATTTGAATGCATGGCAATTGAATGCGAAGAAAACCAAGATAATGGGTGAGCAATAGGATGAAATTGTATTTCTTGAAAGCACTTCTAACAGTGATGGAAGGTACATCGCTGATGTTAAGAGACGAGTGAGGGCACAGAATAGGGTAAATGGAGCGTTGGGTAAACTTCTAGGTAGCCGAAATCTAAGCCAGAAAGCATAGCTCGCTATGCACAACGCAGTGCTAATCCCAACCATAATTTATGTAAGTGAAATCTGGGTATGGCATAGAGAGCATGAAAGTAGAATAAATGCGACCGAGATGAGAGCATTGGGCAAAATTTGTTGCGTAAAGCTGGTCAGCCAGCTTTACGCAACAAATTTCGTTCGTTCGTAATGAAGACGTAAGAAAGAGAGTACCGGTGCTAAGGTAAGAAAAGGCATGCTCCTTTGGTTCAGACAAGTAGAAAAATGCAAGATGGAAGAATAACGAAACAGATAATAAACAGAGAAAGCAAAAATGGAGGGATTTAGGAGCCGAGGAAGACCAAGACTGACCTACTATGACCAAATATTATAAGAAGGTCAAGAGTCCTAGAAATCGGTGAACGTTCGTGAAAAGAGCTATGAATATTAAAGAAGTAAGTGAAGTGTGTAAGAACCGCGTCTTATGGCGCTCGATTCTCTCTGCCTATCCAGCAAGGGATTTGGCGTGAAGGTTTAGATACATATTATAGATACACCTCTCCCCCCCCCTCGCATAGGCGGATAGTGAATAAACAGTGAGATCGTTGGCAGAGAAATATATTATAATCACTACAACACGTATATTTAGATGATATATATCACCGTAACCAAGACACAAGTGTCAAATACAAAATAGTAAAGCGCTCAAGTTTCACATACAGAGCGTGCGTGTAGAATCTCACCGTATTTGCGATGGCCAAAGTTTCGAGTTGCGTTAAATATCGTGCACAATCTTAAACAATGCCGTTTTTCTTTAAGTTTAATTTTATGGATATATACTGCCATATGATAGACACATATTGTCATTAAATGCATTATCTGTCTATATATTTAATAAAGAACTTTGCTGTTTTAGTTAAAAGCTTTTACGTTGTTTTAACGGAAACAAAAATGAACGAAATGTCTCCGATATGTTTTTGTACTACCGCGGCGTCAATTCTGTCACCTTCCCTGCTATAAATGTATTTACTATTATTACCCATATACCCGCAATATGTTTTATACTTGATTTTTTTATTACTACCTACATTAAGGCTAACCTACGTTCATGAGGTATCTAGATTGGAAAAAAGATTTTCCAGCGATTGCCTCAATCAATTCGTTTGACAGGCCTATTAAAAGTTGCAATTGCAACCCGATTCTTGAATGGGGTTTATTACTGACTCTTCGGTATATCGCACACGAAACTATTTTGTGACGAAATAATTAAATAGCATTTTCATGGTCACTCGAAAACCTATCTAACACATCCCTCTTCAATATATGGCCTGTCCACCACCACTTCTACTGATCCTTAAAGCCTCGTTGGCAGCTCTAGGTCTACTACCCATATTATATTATTTTTGAAACGACGTTGTGAGTCACACAAGCATGCGGTCCATAAAGTGGCGACCGCAGAATATGAACGCTTGCAACAAAAGGAATGTCGCTAGCGCGGTGCCATCCCTGCTGTCAACACAGCAACTCCTCAGCTTCTGGTGACCTCACTCACTCGTAGGAACGCAACAACCCTCCAGGGAGTTGTTGTTTGGATGCCTTCTTCTGTGAGGTGGTGGTACTCCCCCAGTCCGGATGACGTACGTCCTACCTCTCTTTAAAAATGAAAACAACGAAAGATGTCTTCACGTTTACCAGTATTGGTATTCGGTAATTTCGTAAGGACCTATATTAATTACCATATTAAATACTAGACATAACGAGCGAGTTTGTGGTACATTGAACAATAATATAACATTTTCTTTGATGTCCTTCTTTCTATAAGACGAATACTATATGAAATAGTACGTGCTTGAAACAAATATCTTCTAATTCACGTGTGAAGACTTGAAATGAGCCAATATGGGCTTTGTAGGCTTTGCAATAAGAAACGAAGTTCTTCAACTTGTCTGTAGTGATAATGCTCACGTATTAGAAAAAACAAGTCGGGTTATTTCTTAGTACCATAAAACGACAACTAAGCTCAATATAATTGAAATTGAACACAAATAGTGGGAAAAAAAATTACGAAAATAATTTGCGAAGAAACTTTTTTACGGAACCCTCTCTGCGCGAGTCGGACTCGCACTTACCGGCTTTTTTTAATCACACGGCGCCATCTAACTCCGAAGTAGGTGAAGCTTGTGTTATGGGTACTAGACGACTGATAAACATATGTAAACGATTTTTGTGAATACATACTTATGACACATAGAAAACATCCAGACAAAGACAAATTAAAAATCTACATGCAAAATGTTTGCCCTGTGCGGGAACCGAACCCATGAGCGTCAATGTCAAAGTAGCGTTACCAACCACTACGCCACCGAGCTAGTCGTAATTCAAGAAAATAAAAAACGAGTGTGCTTTAGACCACACTCCTGAAGTAAAACTTCTTTATCTCCATAGTGTGATACAGACAATAGGCCTGCACTGTGTCTTACATATACGAAACTTAACTCGCTATCAGAGAAAGAAAATGTGTGCTCGCACCTCTCTCCCTTGCCCCTACAGTAATATACGAAACGTAACTCTCTCTTTCTATCTTCACTAACTTATATCTCCCTCTCAACTTCCGTTCGCCTCTTCGCCCGATCACACTTTCCATAACGCTCTCGTCACGCATTCACCAGCTTGCTCCCCAAGTAAAGCGTTACTTCAATAACTACAGTTCATACAGAAAAATACTCCGTAGGTAAATCAAAAATTGCCTTTATTTAAAGGTCGTTTTAATTGAGTTTTCAATTTCCCTGAAGTTCTACGTTTCAATGTAAAGTTAACTGTTAATATAACACGAGGATTATATTTCAATTAACAATGTTATGTGTAAAAGTTTCCCAGTAGTAGATCATTTTCACCTTTCCAAAAGAAGAATATAGAAATTTCTCTTGAGTTTGAATATTGAGATATCCTTTGAACAGTGACGTGGTCAATCGATTAACCATGTTAATGTATCTTGACGAAACATGGAACTAGGGGATTATCTCAACATATAGTGATAAACTACTATCTCCACATCGCGACTTCGTCCACGCACGCGTATCCAGTTGTAGGAACCGCTTTTTCTGCTTTGATTCTTTTTCTTCGGCTTCTAAAGATCATGTCGTGAGATAGAAAAGCCTTATAACCTTCCTTATGAATTAGGGTATCAACAGCAGAAATAAATTTTCTAAAACGATAGGTTCCAGAGATTAGCGCGGTCAAACATACAAACAAACTTTTCGTGTTTATGTATTAGTGTAGATACAACTGGACAGTTTTAAATTCAATGTATTTTAAACGATGCAAACATTGTTCTGCCATAATATAAATTATTTCTGATTATTTTTTTCTTTTTTTTTTATGAAATAAACTTTACGACCTATTCTCATACTTACCAAATATACATAAAAAAATCGGCCAAGTGCGAGTCGGACTCGCACACTAAAGGTTCCGTACTATTATCTATAAAAACGGCAAAAAAAAAAAACACGTTTGTTGTATGGGAGCCCCCTTAAATATTTATTTTATTCTATTTTTTAGTATTTCTTGTTATAGCGGCAACAGAAATACATCATCTGTGAAAATTTCAACTGTCTAACTATCACGGTTCATGAGATACAGCCTGGTGACAGACGGACGGACGGACAGCGGAGCCTCAGTAATAGGGTTCCGTTTTACCCTTTGGGTACGGAACCCTAAAAATCATAAAAGTCGGTCGAGCCGTTTCGAAGCAGTGCGACAAACAAACACCGTGACACGAGATTTTTATAGATATAGATAGAGTTAGACTCAAATTAATGATGTAATTAACGCTATTTATATATAGATAGGTGATAGAAATTCGCGTTTTCGGACTTATGTACATATTTGTAATTAGCTTGGCGGTGATGGAAAACATCATGAGGAAACCCGCATGTCCAAGAACGTTCAGTATACGTGTGACCTAACTTAAGAAACGTCTTTAGGTTATGGTGGATGGTGGTGGGTAATGGTAGTCGCTCCATGTCAAAATCAGTATCTTCGTCAAATCTTTAGGCTTAAGTAGCGGACTCCGTCAATCTTAATGGATTAGGAAACAGGTTAACGCTAGGAAGAAGTAGGTATACATAGATAGATAGTTGTGGTCTTCCTGCGAGTGAGTGTGATTATCAGGAAGCTCCTACAGAGTTGCTGTGTCAGCAGCATCGCGTGAGTGATACTTCAGGTATTGTAAACTTTCATAGACACCGGTGCATTACATCGGGTGGATTGTATGTTTGCATGCCTGTCGACGTAGTACAAAAACAAAGAATTGTTTATGTGCGGTGTTGACTTGAGATTTCCATAACATAAGCCTTTGTACCGAACTGACGTAGTCTTTCGCTCTGTTGAATACACCAAGTTTCTTGTACTCAACAAAGTGGGGGAAAATATCATGATATTCCTCTCCAGGTTACTTTGAAACTGGACTTAGCTGGAGATCTAGAAACCTAGAATCCCAATGCTCTTGCCGATCGTATCAGGTGTGTTCCGTATTTCAGGAACCATAGCTAATGAGGCTTTCTTGGAGATGAACGCGTGCCCTGTGTCTTGATGGGGTTGAATTTGTGAGGTATAACAATGAATAACGGGTATTATTATATATTTGACGAGCTCGGTGGCGCAATGGTGAAACGCGCTGTTACGCTACTTTGACACCAACGCTCGTGGGTTCGATTCCCACACAGTACAAACATTTGTGTGCATGAACATGTCTGTTTGTATTGGTCTGGGTATTTCTATGTATAATAAGTATGTATTTACAAAAAAAAAAAATGTATTTACATATGTTTATCAGTTGTCTAGTACCCATAACACAAGCTTCGCTTACTTTGGGGCTAGGTGGCGCTGTGTAATTTGTCCGACAATATTTATTTATTTATTTATTATTTTCTTTTTTTTATGTACAACGTCGGAAGGCATACAAGCATGGGCAGAAGCCAATTTTTTTTATTAATTTTCATCTGTTTATGTATCTGTATAGGTATATATATGTTGTGCAAATTTTAAACGTTTGTATGTATGTATATCTTTACGCCAGACCCCTTGCGGGGTAGGCAGAGGGAACCGAGCGCCATCAGACGTGGTCCTTACACGCTCACTCGCTTCTCTAACATTCATAGCACTTTTCATATTTCTCTTTTTTAAACCATGATATCAACCGCATCAACATTTATATTTTATTTCAGAGTATTTAGGTTTGCCACCTAAAATCAAACAGCACGCGGGTGGAGCAGTGGACCGCAGTAAGTGCAGTAAATTACATGTTTTTTTTCTTTATGTAACCCTAAGTATTTTAACATTTAACGATATCACGTCGTGATGATATTTTACGATCCAGTCTAAGAATTGCCCCCCAACAATCATTTGTAGATGTCAATCAATTGTGAGCGACATTTGCTGAGTGACGTCTGCACTGCTAACGGCAGACCAATCCTGTCCAGCAGATGTCTATTCACGTCAGCAACAAGCGGAACACACTGTATACGGCACTGCACTGGTTACAGTCAGCCCTTAGAATGCGTACACATCTGGAGAATGCGCCTGTTTACGAAAGGTTCAAGAGCTTCTCGCAATATTTTATTCGCGCATTAGGCTTGATCTACTCATTACAATACAATACAGTTTATTTCAACTAATAAAACTATACATAAAGTAAGCATTAAAATACAAAAGGCTATCACAAAGCGATCTCTTCCAGACAATCTTAAGGTAGAGCAAACGATAACGATACAGAATAGGTAGTAGGCGCATAACTACTTACACATACTTACTAACATATATAGAAATACATACGAATATACAAATATGCAGAGAATTTTTAGATTCAGGTTATTTTGCGATAGTCAAATGTACATGCAATTTGATCTAACCTCCTTTGTGTGCTTCTGCCACCAATTTCCGCCACAAATTTGTGGCGGAAACGCACAAAGCAGGTTAGATCAAATTGCACACATATATAGACACACATAACCATACATAAATATACATATATAAACATATATTAGTGTGTACTTATATTCGTAAATATGATCCATTCAGTTTGTTTATGACCTACGAAATTATGTGATCCTTACGGAAACCGTATGCAAGAGACGTACAGTTTCTGTAATTGCATGTAAGTCGCGAACATGCAGCGTATTCCCCTGATCTGTACACACCCTTACGATTTTCGAATGATTGCTTAGAAATTACTCTTATTAGCCATAACTTCCTTTATCTCTCGAGCTGTGACATTGTATACACTCAACCCATTATACACTCATTTGAAAGGACGTGTGTTCCCTTGCGTTATCCCATTTCCTAGTCCATAAGAATTGACAGGCTGCACCTAAGTCTAAAGATTTAGCAATTATATTGATTTTGACAAGGAGCAACTCCTCAACCCAGATGGAAAATCTCAAACTTTCGACAAAAGCTGAGTCAACGTCTTTCGAAGTATTATTTTTGGACGTATAGGATTTCTCAGAATGTTTTCCTTCACCGCCCAGCAAGTGATAATCACAAATATGGCTACACCAGGATTCGAACACTCGTTTTAATGCACTGGTAACAAGACTTGTATGTATACTATTTTCCATGACAAAATATAATTAATTATATATTAACTAGATGCACGACCGCGACTTTTTCCGCGTATATCCCAGTGTCACGTAAAAACAGCTTTATCCGCTTTCTTTCATTTTCCTCGAAATCCAAGGGTCATGTCGTGATGTTGATTAACCTACAACCTTCCTCAAGAATTTATCTATCAAATGCAAAAAGATTTGATTACATCCGATTGGAAGTTCCAGAGATTAGTGCATCCAAACAAATGAACATACTCTTCCGCTTTGTATATTAGTATAGAACTTGGCTTAGAAGCGTCTAAACGTAATATACGTAAACGTAATATTTCGACATAAAATTATATACTTAATTATTGAATTCTTCGAGATCTGGAACAGAATTTCGTTTTAATTAAGCTCATATCTACATCATGGTGTTTTCAAACTACTGGTTCCTTTTGATATAAAAAAGTCTTTCAATGTTTAGGTTAACTTTTGTTAGTCACAAAACAACAACAACAAAATTGGAATTCCAATTTTTTCAATTTATATCCAGTTAATAGACTTAGGCGGTATTATGCGGAAATCATTGATTTGTGTACTTTTGCCATCAACACTGCCACGGCTGCTTCGGCCATCTCTCCCTTAGCTGCTCCGGAGTCTGTTCAATATGTGTTTCGCCTCTTCACGAGGCATCCTCAGTTACTGTAGATGTTAGTCGTTATTATTTCATAGCATGTTATTTGACATTACTATTACTATTTAAAATATTAGGTTGACATATTGGCACTTCCAATATTCAAATAAGAATTTGTAGCTGTGACGTTTAACAAATGTATTATATTAAATTATAATCTGACATTTGCATGCTGTTTTTAAACGATCAAATAGGATTGCGATTTTTAATTACAATGGATGTGGCACTGTTTTACCCTATTTTATGCAATTAAAATATTTAGAATTTTGTCCAGGGCAGCAACAGTGGTGGGTGCATACGGTTCCTATTCCAGATGGCGGGCAATCGCACAGATCGCGGCAGCTGAGATACGTACGATCGGAGCAACCATGGCGGTGACGGCATGCTGCTAACGATAGTGGGTGGGTGCCGGCTGGCGCTAGTTCGCATACTCCGCCACGCTGATCATCTGCGGTTTTGTATAAAATCAGGGGGCATACGGTCCATCGCATGTAAACTGTTTAACGTACGCTTGTGATACAGGAAACATGGTTCGTGCGTTATCACCTTTGCTGCTAACACAGCAAATCTTTAGAAGCTTACTGGTAACCCCAGTCACTCGCAGGAATGCAACAATCCTCCAGAGAGTTGTTATTTGGCAACATTTTCCTGTAAGGTAGAGGTACTTCCCCAGTGTCCTACCTTTCTTAAAACATCCAGACCAAGCAGACATATTCATTCATGAACACAAACGTTTGCCTGGCGTGGGAATTGAATCAGTATTTTAGGTAGCCCTTGTCAACCACTCGATCACAGGGCTCATCTTATATAAATATAAATGAAATAAAACAAACAAAGAAAGAAAATAGTGACCTCAAACATGAAAACTCTAACTTGTAGTATTGGCTCAGTAAAAATTCAACATGAAGTCCGGGTCCGCCCGCCCTAATATAATTACCAGTGCTCTGGCCGCCCAGTTTCATTTTTAAACAAAGGTTGCATGTTCCTCGAGACAACTTAAATTATATATTCTCTACGTGGAGCTACAAAATTTTCTTTGTTAGAGTGAGATGTAGAATTAAAAAAAAAGTAGAATTTAGAATTTAAAAGATAAAAAGGGCGAACTATTGCTTCTTCAAATCCAATTTAGGCACAGCGTTCTTGAAATTAAAAATACGAACTTTTTCTAATCAAATCCCAAGTTTCGCACAGAATATTTGAGATGATAAAGATTAACTGTCGCTTCCCAAATCTCAAGATACTTACCGAGAACTTGAGAAAAAAAATCGGCCAAGTGCGAGTCGGACTCGCGCACGAAGGGTTCCGTACCATTATCTATAAAAACGGCGAAAAAATCACGTTTGTTGTATGGGAGCCCCCTTAAATATTTATTTTATTCTATTTTTTAGTATTTGTTGTTATAGCGGCAACAGAAATACATCATCTGTGAAAATTTCAACTGTCTAACTATCACGGTTCATGAGATACAGCCTGGTGACAGACGGACGGACGGACGGACGGACGGACGGACGGACGGACGGACGGACAGCGGAGCCTCAGTAATAGGGTTCCGTTTTACCCTTTGGGTACGGAACCCTAAAAAAGAGGTTTTTTACAAATCTCA
This sequence comes from Pyralis farinalis, assembly GCA_947507595.1. Lineage (NCBI taxonomy): Eukaryota > Metazoa > Arthropoda > Insecta > Lepidoptera > Pyralidae > Pyralis > Pyralis farinalis. The sequence continues at coordinate 25,855,937 of OX382278.1, forward strand.
AAACACGTGCAGAGTAATTGAGATAAAAAAGACGAACTGTTTCTTTTCAAATCCCTATGTACGCGCAGATAACGTGAGATAAAAACACAAACTGTTTCTTTTAATATTTGAGATAGAAAGAGAATGCCAAGAATTGGAGAAATTTTAGCAATCTGTAAGGAATAGTCTGAATATAACTGAAGGGAATGAAAGGCTGATTATACGTGGAAATTTCAATGATTTGGTTGAAATGCGCCATCCATATAAGTGAGTGGACGAAGTGAATTTTAGATGTATGTTTGGAACGAAACCTCTTTCTGTCGAATACTTTATTATATCATTAGGATATTCATACGTATACGTGGAGATGGAATGACTAAAAAAGTGTAATTGATATTATTTATTACATGATCGACTCCGAAATAATATTATAGATATAAGAGACTACTGAGGCCTCACTATTGAAACGGACCACTACCCGGTGATAAGTAATGCTTGTTGACCTTTTCAAGAACTGTTGACACTGGTGAGTGCGTTCCTATTTCGGAGACCATGGTAAAATGATGAGTAGAAAATTGGAGAAAATGATGAGTAGAAAATTGGAGAAATTGATGAGTAGAAAAGCGTAAGGTTCGTTTATGCAATCTGTGAAAGACTTGCGAACGCGAGTTTTTCCGACTTAGATATGGACGAATGTAGGAAGATCCTGAAAGAGAGCATTTTTTTATACAACGTCGGAAGGCATAGCCCACAGGCCCCACCTGTTGTAAAGCGGTTACCCTCGCCTATGAACACTTGCAATACATTAGGTGTCAATCGCGCGATGCCACCTCTGCTGCTAACACAGCAATTCCTTAGGAGGTAGCTGGTGACCTCACTCACTCGAAGGAACACAACAACCCTCTAGGGAGTTGTTATATGGCTGCGGTTTTCTGTGAGCTGGAGGTTCTCTCCCAGACGCGCTGCTTTGATGCGCCCTACCTCTCTACAAACGGTGGATCGCATGATGAATATCGCTTAAAAGCACATAGAGGCAAGTGAGAATGCTGCGGAATTCGTACCCGATGATAGCATGACTATGGATTAGAATGAATGGTCGATATGAAGCCAGAATGAACAAAACCGAACAAGTGCATGTCGGGTCACGCACAGTGTAGGGTTCCGTATTTGCTTCGCTTTGCTTGTTTTCGAAAAGATTAGATAGCCGCCTAAAACCTATATAGCTAATATATAACAGTCTTAGGTTTTCGCGATTAGTCTTTAGTCTAGTCTTCCTGCGACCACGGACGCTGCAAAGCATTCGAAACGTCAGGTTCAACAAAATAAATAAAACACGCGATACTTCCGTTAAAAATTGTTTAATTCAACGAATTAACTAGTTTTCTCTCCTCTTAGAAGGACGAGCAAATCTCACTCTTATCTGATCTCCGGTCAGAATTAACGGGTATCAAAGTGCTATTACCTGACGTATAAAATACAAACTGATTGAGAAATCAATGTACTTTTTATCATCGATACTTTTACTAATAAAGTGGGCATCTCTAAGACTTTACTGAGCTTCACTTCGCTGAGTCATCCACTTTATTAACGTCACTTAGATCACTTTTATAGTACCTATTTTCTTTTTTTAAATCTAATTATTCTCTTTATTTTAAGCAGGAGATAGCCCAGTGGATATAGAACCAGCTATTAATAGACTGGTGCAGGTTCGAATCCTTCTATGGGCATGTACCACTAAAATCATTTTACCAGAGAGAGACGTACAAAAATCGTCTGCGTGATCTCCTCTCTCTCACCTATTTCTACCGTCATCACAGCAGTATATTTATACAGCTATGTTCCGGTTTGAAGGGTGAGATATGGCAGAGAAATTACTGGGTACTGTGACGAAACATCCTTAGGTCACAAGATTGGCAGCGCGCGAGTAATATCCTCGTGGTGTCGCGAGCGCCAATAGGCTGCGTCACCGCTTACCATCTGATACAGGCCGCATGATTGTTTGCCAATCTAGTTGTATAAAAAAACGTGTTTTCGGATTCTCGCGCATATTTGTAATTATCTCTTGCTCGGCGATGAAGGAAAACGTCTTGAGGAAACGCGACTAGGAACAGGAGGAAAAAGATAGATAGATAGTATTCTTTTAAAGTATTTTCAATTTGTAACCTTACACTCCTTACACTCTATGTCACTCTCACTATGTCAGGAGACCTAGGAACCGGCAAGCGTGCAGGAAAAGTGCTATGAATATTAATAAAGCAAATGAGGTGTGTAACGACCGCGTCTTATGGCGCTCGGTCCTCTCTGCCTACCCCGCAAGGGACCTGGCATAAATATATACATATATTCTCCAGCGAATACTATTTGGATGCCGTCTTGTGAACACACCCATCACCCTTAACCATCCCTTATTTTTTTCATATCGCCCTTAATCAACCATTCTATTCGAATTTAAATTGTTCGATGACGATATGTCAAAGTTTTAAATCCAGAAATAATTTTCTACATACTTTGTGTTTCTAGAAATTAAATTCATATGTTTCGTTTTTGAAGTGATAACTTCTTATGGGAGGGTAAACCGCTTCGTTACGTAACGTGTTACGGCAGCTTTAATTATATGTACATTAGTTTAAGTTATCACTTATGTCGGGCGTCCCGCCTTTATGATAGATAACCCCGCCACCCTATTCAACTGTGAATTGGCAGAAGTCAGTATATTTAAGCTGCCAGAAAGCCACAGTCAGTTACGAGACTATCATCTATCGGCAACAGGAGGGTCCAACGGTTTAACCTGAACTCCGAAGTAGGTTATCCGGAGAAGCTCGTGGTAAATAAAACCATTCATAGACTGGTTGCAGTTTACGTTGCTTAACCTACATATTCGATTAGAGCCGTCAATCTTATGAACTGTGAAAATAATTGGCGAATCAAGGCAATAGCTGCAGACAGAGTTAGTTGTCAATAGTAAGTTACTTACATGTTGAAACGATTGTTACACTCCATTTTAATTAGGAAATCCTATATATACAAGAATGTTAAACAAATATCTCACCTTCAAATTCACAAAAAAATCAAACTGTAATTTGCCACTATAAATAAAGATTGTTGTTTTATTTATACATGTGAAACGGGCAGGTAGGTTCGTGTAGTGAATCGATTTGGAACTTCGTAATTGTAATGTAGTATAGATGGTTCCTCTAACACTTCCTAGCTGAACGTATACAAGATTCCTTGTACAGCCCGCAGGTTTGACTAGCTATTCGCAAGAAAACGGGCATTCCTCAAATATTTAATAAAGGTTAGTGAGCAACTATAAGCCGTGTCAGATTTTCCTCAGTACCTGGAAATTCAATATATCCTCCATTTTTATTGAATAGTGCTTGATAAAATATACGTGGAAGTCTGGTCTCTCTATTTTTTTTTCATGTTATTAGCTACCCTTAAAGAGATGCCTTTCAGCAAAGCTGTTTACAACTTACTTTGAAAGTAACAGACTATCTGATGATAATCATAAACTGTTGAAATTAAATAATTTTTAACGGAAGTATCGCGTGTTTCATTTATTTTGTTGAACCTGACGTTTGTAACAATCGCGAAAACCTAAGACAAAATCATAAACTGATAGGTAAAGACCAAAATAATAAAAAAATGTAAATACTTGAATTCAATCAGTAAGAATTGCACTTAGAAAACAAAACTAAGCATATTTTTGTAAATCAGTAAATTAAAAATTAACATTTTATAAAGCAAGTGAATAAATAGTAAAAATATTTATGTAAGCTTGTACTAACTGAATAAATCGTAAATATACTTACGTAAATTAACTGCATAAATGGTAAACATTTGTTTATAAATTATCTTGTACTATATTAAAAAATTGTAAACATATTTTTGTAAATTAACTTGTACTTGCTGAAAAATAGTAAGTATAGATACATATATTTACAAATTAACGAATAATAACTGCACAAATTAAGCATATTTTTCTAAATAAGAAGTGCAAAATGTTTGTAGTTCGGAAACTTAGCTCAAACGAAAACTGATTCGTCAAGTATTGGAACGAAAAACTAATTCATCAAACTCTTATGTTTACTTCACTAAACTTAGGATTATTGGCTCTGCCGTGAATAATTGTAGTCTAAGATAACATTGCAAATTTTCTAGTTGGATATGAAAATTTGAATAAAAATACGTTTTTAGGGTTCCGTACCCAAAGGGTAAAACGGAACCCTATTGCTGAGGCTCCGCTGTCCGTCCGTCCGTCCGTCCGTCCGTCTGTCACCAGGCTGTATCTCTTGAACCGTGATAGCTAGACAGTTGAAATTTTCACAGATGATGTATTTCTATTGCCGCTATAACAACAAATACTAAAAAATAGAATAAAATAAATATTTAAGGGGGCTCCCATACAACAAACGTGATTTTTTTTGCTGTTTTTATAGATAATGGTACGGAACCCTTCGTGCGCGAGTCCGACTCGCACTTGGCCGATTTTTTTAATCACTAATGGAACAAACAAGCATATGGCCTGTGTAATGGTAAAAATCTATAAAAAGACCAGAGGCATCACTGATGTGACGCAGAAACCTCATCACGTCTTTTTTAGGGTTCCGTACCCAAAGGGTAAAACGGAACCCTATTACTGAGGCTCCGCTGTCCGTCCGTCCGTCCGTCTGTCACCAGGCTGTATCTCCTCATAACCGTGATAGTTAGACAGTTGAAATTTTCACAAATGATGTATTTCTATTGCCGCTATAACAACAAATAAGATAATGGTACGGAACCCTTCGTGCGCGAGTCCCACTCGCACTTGGCCGATTTTTTAAGAACCTGATGGTATAATATTTAGTAATATTTAGGAAAAACCTCGGCAAGAAGTTATTTCCATTACCTAATGGTTCTTGGAAAAAACTTCTCTAGAATCACACAGTACGTGACCATTGTGGTTGCAATGTGTGTTGATGAATGAATTATCCCGGTTGAGATAGCGAATGGTGTTAGCGAATATATGGAAGCTGTACCATTATATGATCGGTAGAACATAAAATAGAGGGCCTAAGCTTAATGGCTCAATGAGTGATAGCAGGACAGGTGCAGCTTTGGAAATCCCTTCTCATATACATAACAGTATATTTAAAGTTAATGAGGAAGTTTCTGTTATGTTCTTGGAATTTTAAGTAATAAAGAAAGCCCTGAAATTTGTTATAATTTGTGATCAATAAAAAGTCGTATATATTTTCTGATAACAAAAGTGCCTATCAGCATCTGGTTTGATATGCCTCTAAAGTCAAAAGTGACTAGGATAGTCTATTCTATTTTGAGACAGATCCATCTGCTTCAGAAGAAGCGAATTGTCTTAAGACTATAGTGAATACCATCGAATGATGGAATTAAGTAGAAATGACATAGTATTCATAATCATTTCAATAATCAGATAAACATTTAGCGAAAACGACTGTATGTGTGCAATGTACTATTGCTCGCATAAATATTAATTATAACTTACTTTTCCAAAATTTTATCCTCGTATACATATAGTATATCTATAACTTCGCGCCAAATTGACGTAAAGTAAAGTGAAAGTATGTATTTACAAAAAATAATGTATTTACGTATGTTTATCAGTTGTCTAGTACCCATAACACAAGCTTCGCTTATTTTGGGGCTAGGTGGCGCTATGTAATTTGTCCGACAATATTATTAAAAAAATCCCTTGCAGGGTAGGCAGACGGAACCAAGCGCCACATGACTGGATCCTTTCTATACCTTACTCACTTCATTAATATTCATTGCTCTTCTCATGCACGCTCGCCGGTTTCCAAGGCTCCTGACATCACCTTCTAAAATTAGATCAATTTGGTCACGGTAAGTAAGTCTTGGCCTTCCTCGACTCCTACATTCTTCTATTTTCGCGTTGCATATATGTTTCGTAATTCTTTCCTCCTCGATTCTTTCTACGTGTCCGAACCAATGGAGCATGACTCTTCTTATTTTAGCACCGACACTCGCTTTCAGACCAACTCTGTTTCTATCATTATTGCGAATATGGTCTACAAGCGTTACGCGACAAATTTTGCGCAATGCTCGCATTTCGACATCGCGTTTATTCTACTTTGATGCTCTTTATGCCACACCAAGCTCTCGCTTATAAGCGATATATATAGCAAGCTATGTCTTTAAGTTATCCCAACGCTCTATTAATACTATTTTCAGCACTCACTCGTCTTTTCACATCAGCAGTGTAAATATACTCGCTGGAGTCATCTACTGAAGCTTCGATACTTATAAAATAAAGTAAGAACAGAAAAGTAAATCCATATTTAATGACATCGCCACTGACAAAAAAAATAACTTACTTGACAAAACATCTTCATTTTTTGAATTCAGTTAAAAAGTCTAAGGTAAAAGGAATCGAGGTGACTGAACGCTAGCACATTTAAACTTTTTTTTTGTACAAACCGAGAGAGAGAGAGATCTATAAATATGTTTCTCTTTACACTACTCCACTGAGAAGGTGCTAGGGTTTTGTGAAATGATAAAATATAACTTCCCAAAGTACAACTGTTTATTCATACACACAATATTATATGCCAATACGGGTGCCGTTATAATACGGGATATGTATCACTACTTAGGGCGCTAGGAGACGACTGCCTTGCAAATGGCCGTGCCTGGCCCGACACGGCGCAAACGCCGCGTAAGCATATTGTGTCCCTACACAATATCCCCCTTCAAAAAAAATTTTTAATACAAAAAATTTTGGAGTTGCGTCGTAACAGACGAACATATACTCGATATGAATTGTATGCCTAGACCTGCGCGCTCTGTACTGCGCGTAATGAAATTTGAACCTCGCGTCACGGCGGCGGCGCCGGGCGCTTCGCGGAATGCCTCAATTGCTATACCTACATACAATTCATACCGATGAATGACGCAATCTCTACCTTGCTTACAACTCGACACAATGAACATAATTGATAAAATTATTAATACTATATTGATACAGAATTTCTGAAAGTTTCTCATAAGGAGCAATCAATCATAGGCTCTTGGTAAAATGACCACTACATATATCATTTTGACAACATAAATAATATTCTACTATACATTAAGGGTAACTATCAAGGAGTACCCTTTGTCCAAAAAAATGATCACGATTACTTTAAACTACACCGGTATCTACTGTAACAGTGCCGAAAGAAACAAAAAACTAATTTACGCACTTTAGCCAATCCATCCCTAGGCTATATATCACACATAACATCATTATGTTATCTATGCTTGAACAAAACATAACTTGAAACATTGTTTACTGTCTATCTGTAAGCGAATACTTGTCTTTTCTCCATAAAATGTTTACGAACATATCACCACATTATTCTTTCTTTAAATCACAAAACCACTTTAATAAACGGTAGGCTGCTGTGGTTGTGGAACCGTTTGCACTCGTACTGCTGGAGTCGACAGCCCTGCGCTGTTTACCTCCTTGCGCAACCAATTCCGCGTCTTCTTGACGCATTGTCGGCGCATAACAAAAATTATAATCGCAGCCAACAAGCTCGCGATAACGATCGCCAAAATGGATAGGTACTCTATCTTTCTCTCCATGTGCGTACTACTTGCACCTGCTTGGACCTGGGTGACGGCTAAATTTTCCTGCTTGCTCTGTCCCCAGCCCATAGTGACACTAAACTTTCTAATTAAGTTATCTTGACGAAATGAAAAGAAATTTCCTAACATTCTTTTATATACTTTTATATTCATCATTACCCAGAAAAAAATGCTGACAAGTATTCGCGTACCTACATAAGTATTGCTGTATACGCATGTACCTACTTACATTCTCATTAAGTATACTTAGCATTACAACTCTTACACAGCATACATTGTATCGCACTTCGACCTAGCTACGATATGCACGTGTAATCAAATCATCGCTATTAGATAAAGTAGCTCGTACACCGCTACGCTATGCTATACTATGCTATGTTAAAACATCCCGACGAAAAAAAACTTACATATCTTATAGGTGAACCCTTGGCATCCCAACAGTCTGAGTGACTGTTGAGCATCGCGGCCTACGGAAACCCTATACTCCGTAACGCGTGGGCGGCTTAACTTCACGCCCGCTTCTAGACTTAAAAACTACCGATTTCGACGGTTTATCCTGGTTCAATATTTTATTAGCTACTGTATTACTAGTTACGGCGGAGGATGACTTATCAAACTCATCATTCACTAAATAAGCCGGTTTTACACGATCCACCGATATGTTTGCCACACGGTCGGTCAGCTGTACTCTATATACTTTACTGTTACGTTTAATTACTCGGTATGGACCATCATAGGGAGATTTCAAAGGTCTCCTTACTGTGTCATCTCGAACGAAAACATGTGTACATGACTCTAAATCTGGATGTACGAAAAACGATTTGGATGAATTTTGCGATCTCGATGTAGGCTTATACTTACTAATGGTACTCTTTACTTGATCAACTAACTCGTTACCGTCACTTACCTCTCGTTTGGTGACGTCGAAAAAATCGCTCGGTAGGCGTAGTGTACGCCCGAAAACCATCTCGGCTGCGCTAACGCTATTGTCGCTCTTTAGCGCGGCACGAAGACCTAACATTACTGTAGATAACTCATCTACCCATGACGCATTATTTTCTAACCTAGCTTTTAATGCCGCCTTCAACGAACGATGCCAGCGCTCGACCATACCATTACTTTGTGGATGGTAAGGAGTGGTTCTATGTCTCTTTATCCCCAAACATTTCAATAACTCAGCGAATAAACTGCTCTCAAATTGTCTGCCTTGGTCGCTGGACAACTTGAGCGGGCATCCGTAACGCGTAATCCACCCTTCGTAAATAGCTCTAGCTACCACTTCCGCGGTAATCTCTTTCACCGGGAATGCCTCTGGCCAACGTGTTTTCCTATCGATGACTGTAACACAATACCTATATCCCTGTGATGTTGTGTTTAGTGGCCCAATTATGTCGATATTCAAATGTTCAAATCTCTCCGATTCCGGGTATGCACTAAATTCCGATACTGTATGCCTACTAACTTTGGCTTTTTGACATGGCACACAACATTTTGCCCATAACCCTACATCTCGGTTCATGCTTGGCCAAAAAAATTTTTGGGTCACTAATTTCTTAGTACTTCGTATCCCTGGATGACTAAGGTTATGTATCATATTGAAAACAGGTTTCCTAAAAACTTCTGGTACATAAGGTCTGGCATTGTTCGTAGAAGTCTCACAATATATCGACTCTGTGCTCGTAGGTAAAAACATACTTTTAATGCATACGTTACCTTTCTCTTTGTTATACTGTTGTTGTGCAATGTAGGTATCCGCTTTTTGCGCGTCAGCGAGTTCGTTGTAATCGAGCGTCGTGGGGCAGGAAATCGTCTCGACGCGTGACAACGCGTCGGCTACTACATTCTGCTTACCTTCTACGTATCGTATATCCGTTGTGAATTCGCTGATAAACAACAGTTGCCTGGTACGCCTGTGTGTTTCTTTGTTACTATCGAAATTCTTATGAAAGGCAAAAGTTAATGGTTTATGGTCCGTAAAAACAATTAATGGGCGTCCTTCAAACATCTTTCGGAAATGCCTGATAGCCAAAAAAATTGCCAATAGCTCTCTGTCGTAAGCGCTATATTTCCGTTGAGCCTCGTTTAGCTGCTTAGAAAAATATCCTAGAGGTTTCCATGTGTTCCTCTCTCTTTGTTGAAGCACTCCGCCCACACAAGTGTCTGAACCGTCCGTCATTAACGCTATTGGTGTCTCAGTTCTAGGATGTGACAATGTAGCCGCCTTTTGCAAGCTGAGCTTACATTGTTCAAATGCCTCTATAGACGCTTGCGTCCACTCGATCTTAGTCTTATCGCGTTTCTTACTATTATGGAGATACCTGTTCAAATGTGCCTGCTGCTCTACTGCATTAGGGATGTGCGCACGATAAAAATTAACCATACCCAAAAAACGTCGTAGCTCCTGTACCGTTTCTGGTCTCGGGTAATCAACTATAGCTTGTACTTTCTCGGTCAGCGGCCGTATGCCATCTGTAGACACTTCGTATCCTAAAAAATTCAATTTTGACTTACCGAAACTGCACTTCGAAATGTTGATAGCGACTCCATACTGGTTCAACCTACCAAACACGGCGTCCAAATGCTCCTTGTGCTCCTCGTCTGAACTGCTGGCTATTAATACATCATCTATATAACAAAACACAAAATCTAGCCCTTGGAAAACAACCGTACTCATGAATCTTTGGAATGTGGAAGCTGCCCCTGACATCCCAAACGTCATTCTTGGAAATTCGAATAACCCCCATGGGGTGATGATGGCTGTTTTCTCTACATCCTGTTCTGCAACAGGGATAAAGTGGTAGGCTCTCTGTATGTCTAATTTTGAAAATATTCGTTTCCCCGCTAAATGATACGTGAAATCTTGTAACCTAGGAATTGGAAATCTGTCAGGCTTAGTAACAGCGTTTAATTTCCTGTAATCGCCGCAAGGTCTGATTTCGCCATTTTTCTTTGCGACAATATGCAATGGGCTAGCCCATGGGCTTTTTGAAGGTCTACATATTCCCAGCTCCTGCATTACCCTAAATTCCTCCCTGGCCTTCTTATATCTATCCGGAGGCAGAGGCCTGGCTCGCGCGTATATGGGAGGTCCTCTCGTTTCAATGTGATGGTACACATTATGGGACGGAGGGTCCTTGAAAGAAATTGGCTTAGTTAGTTCCGGGTACTTGCTTAATAATGAATGATAAGGATGATCATCCTCTACTGTCTTTACCGAAGGTTCGTTATGATTAACAATTGTTCCATTTATTCCTATGCTAGTTACATTATCGATGAGCCTACGGGCTTTCAAATCTACCAATAAACCGTATTTTATTAAAAAATCAGCCCCTAAAATAGGCTGTTTGATGTCCGCTACTATAAAAGTCCACCGGTAGGCTCGTCGAAGACCTAAATTTAATTCTAGAGTCTTTGTACCATATGTTTTAATTTCACTCCCGTTTGCCGCATATAGCTTGTAGTCTGCACACGCACTATTTAATTGTTTATTTTTCACTGGTAATACGGATACGTTCGCGCCTGTATCTATTAAAAAACGAAAACCTGACCTGGAATCCGTAACACTTAGGCGGTGCGAAGGTTGGATGCGCACTTCCGCCACAGCTTGCACCCCTGTTAGTTTCCCGACGGCGACGACTTGCCCCATGCACATGGCTGCTCACATTTATGTGCCCGTTCTCCGTATCGGAAATGGTGAACACACAACCAATCCGGGCTAGTTGGCGTGCGCCGCCCGTTCCCTCGTGATGCCGAACGGCGTCGGTTGAAGCCGCGGTTCCTGCTTTGGCTTCTTCCTCTGTGTCCACAATGACATTGGTTCTGCTCCGTTTTCTGGCGCTCCAGATGCGCCAAACGCACGTTCAATTTAGCAATCTCCGCCAGCACCACGGTGGCGGATGTACCTTTGCTGCTGGATGCCGCCATCTCGGAAACTTGCATCGGTCGAGTAGCCTCCATCACTGTATCCGCGGTAGCTGCAAGTGTATCTATGTTCTTGTTCTCCGACACAGCCAGCACTGCCCTTGTCGACGGTGGCAGGTGGTTTTGCCACAGTATGTTTAGGGTCTGATCTGGGATCTTTCCTCTGGCGAGATCCTTCATGCGTCGCAACAGCTGTGACGGTCTCTGATCGCCGAGTTCCATCTCGCTAAGGAGCTTCTGCAGTTGTCTCGTGGCTGATTCTTCGTAAATAGATAGTAACCTTTCCTTAATTGTATTATACTTGTTATTCGCTGGCGGTTGTATCAACAGGTCCGTGATCTGCTCTATGGCTTCTTTGCTTAATTTTCCTATAACCAGGTCGTATTTCGCTTGGTCGCTCAGGTGTTGCGGGTTCAAAACAGCTTCTGTGCGAATGAACCAGTGTCGCGGCTGGTCTGCCCAAAAATCCGGTAATCGTGACGACAATGACACGGCGGCCAAATCCGCCTGCCTGTCGGCTAAGCTGCGCGCGTCAACCGCAGCCCCGCTGCCAGCCGGCAGCTGTGCACCGCTATCACCCGCGACGTTTATTCCTTGCATTTTCTACAAGTTCGGTGTGGTGGAGCACTGATTTTGATCACGGCACTATCTTTGTTCGCGCTCTCCCCGTATTGGCAAATGAGTCGCCCCCTTTTTGTGCACACAACTAAAAACACAAAAATGTTCGCACTATTGCTTTTCACAAAACCGCAAAAAAAAAATGTTCTTAAGTCCGAGGTCACCACTGTATAAATATGTTTCTCTTTACACTACTCCACTGAGAAGGTGCTAGGGTTTTGTGAAATGATAAAATATAACTTCCCAAAGTACAACTGTTTATTCATACACACAATATTATATGCCAATACGGGTGCCGTTATAATACGGGATATGTATCACTACTTAGGGCGCTAGGAGACGACTGCCTTGCAAATGGCCGTGCCTGGCCCGACACGGCGCAAACGCCGCGTAAGCATATTGTGTCCCTACAGATCCACCTGTTAAAGAGTGGTTATCGTACAACATCTATGCTTATAATACAAGAAGTAACTCTCGCGCGTTACCAGTCCAGGTGGAAACTGTAGGTGTCATTTAGCTACCGGCTTATGATACTTCTCCAGTCGGGTTGCTATGATTCCCCTACCTTTCTAAAAATTTCTTTCTTTCTAGTTTTATCCCGTTTCCAAGTCCATTAGGATTGAAGGAGTCCGCTGCTTAATCCTTACGCTTTCGCGAAGTTACTAATTTTGATATGGACCTCCACAACAAATAGACAAAGCCAGACCTTTCTTAACGAACTAAGAAAGGTCTGGCTTTCTCTATTGTCTTCCTAGAAATTACAATGCAAAGGACACGCGTACGGCCCACCTGATCTAAGGTTACCGTAGCCTATCAGTGCTTGTAATACATTAAGTACCACTCATATAGTGCCACCGCCGAGCATGTGAAAATTACAAATGTGTGCATAAATCTTAAAACACGAATTTAATTATACATAACCACACGATAATTCTAATCAATGACCACTTGATTAATCACCTGGTTCTTTATCTACTAGGGTATATTTGCTCATGCCATGTCCTTTTAATATTACGCTACAACAATTCTAATGGCAGATGACACTGAATCAAAGTGAGATCAAAATGTTGCGGTATGAACTTAACCTATACTATCGGTTCGACTCTGAATTATAATTATAACGTAGAGGCAACGAAAATATTTGCTAGCCTAAAGCAACAGAGGCTGATCAATATTGTAATTACAAATGGCAAACAATCCAGGGTCTAATTCGACAAGACTTCTTGGAAATTGATAGCGCTTTCGGTTGGGGAAGATGTTGAATAATTCTAAAACTAAATCTGACATCTGTAGGCATATTTGCAATATGAAAGGAAAACTTCCTCTATGAAGGAATGCTTAGGAGAAAGGACTTGGACAAGCGTATTTGAAGGGTTCAATCGTTTCTTTGATTACATGACTTAAATAGTCCAGAAAAGGATTTTTATACAGAGATTCATTATTAAACGTTTACATAAACTTTTTGTCAATATATCTATAAATTCACGCCAGCTCCTCTGCGGGGTAGGCAGAGAGAACGGAGCGTCACCAGACTCGGTCCTCGTACAATACACTCGCTCCATTCATAGTTCGTTTCGACCATAGTGGGCGGTCCTTCCTGCATGTTTAGTTATGGAGGATCCCAACCAGGAGTCGTGGTGAGAGTTAAAGGCCCCCAAATACACCATCTCTGCAGTAGGGTACCGCTCCTGCGCTTCATCTACCGCCCGAGTCAAGTACTCAAAGAGCCGAGTTGTCTTCGTGGCACATGTAAACACGGCTCTGAAGGCCCAGATTTACATGCACCCAGAGGACGAGAAAGGAAGAATCCTCTAGATAGCGCAGACGGCGACAACATACACCGAGCGAACAAACAAACAAACACCGGCTTTCGCGAGGAAATTCTCTTCAAGCATGTAATCGTGGTACTGCAGGTAGGACATGTCAGCTGGACGCTGGATCTGTGTCTCCGTCAGGAAGAGCATGGCGGGCCACGATACCTCAAGGTGTTGGTGGACGGCATTACGGTTTAAGTGGAGTCCGCGGATGTTAGCAAACTCAACATTGAACAGGGTGGTGGGGGAGTGCACCGCATAAGTGAAAAGAGTAACAAGCCTAGCAAAACATTTCCACAGTTAAATATGCATGGAGTAAACTTGAAGACATTACATAAACAATATCTTACACAAAAGGAGAAATAGGATATGTTTGATAAGCAGCAATAATACTTACCCAATTTTAAAAACAGCACAATATTAACTCGTAAATGAGTATGAAATCTGTCACTATCTTTCGCCAAACAGGAAATTCGCTTCTCTCATAAAAGATTTGTATAAAAAAATCTGCTCTATACAAAAAAAGATTTCTTTTCATGGTGTGTGAAGCAGATTTCGAGAGCATAAATAACTATCACAATATGATAATTGATATTAGAAATTAAATCACTCATTCAATCAAAGCAATCATTAGATCACTATGTATATGTGTATATATATTCACTATATTAACAATGCCGCAATATTTGATTGGGGGGTAGGAATATTAAATAACTTGTTCTACCTACATTCAGAGACATTTAAGCATGCCTATATTCTTGATCAAAACTCAGTGCTGAAAACGGATTCTGCAAATTTGTATTAGGGAACGGTATAACACTGGGAAGAAGAAGTTAGTCTCTTTTTAAAACTCAGGGTGTGTGTTCTGTATTTAAATAGATATAAAGAACCGTTTCCAAATCGGAAAATGAAGCTACTATGCCATATAGATAGATAAAAAGTTTATTTGTATTATAGATTTTTATCTATCTATATGGCATAGTAGCTTCTATCTATCTATATGGCATAGTAGCTACTATGTCATACTATGCCATATTCGAAGTATAAATACATAACCGAGTCATATGACGCTCAGAGACTCGAAGAGAGGAGAGATTCCTCGGCCGTCTTGGCTGTTTTCGATCATTAAGCTAACGTAAAAGAGAAACATATAAATGCAGCTCAACGGGAAAAGTAATTCCAACCTTACATAAGACCGCAGCCAAATCCTTAGTCTTAGGCAACGAACCCCGCCTATCCTAATGAGTTAGGAGATGGGATAATGCTACGAAGAATTGACGTACTCGGTTGCGCAGTGGCTAATAATGACTACTTTGACACCGACGCTCGTGTGTTCAATTCCCACACAGGACAAACATTTGTGTAGGTACATAAGTATGTCTATTTGTCTTGGTCTGGGTGTTTCAAGAGGGGAACGTTATTAGTCAATGCACAACTGAGTTCGTCAATGCTTAAAGCAAGCCGCATGGGGAAGTATCTCCGCCTCACAAAAAACCGCAGCAAAATAAGGACTCCCTGCATGGTTGTTGTGCTCCTATGAGTGAACGAGGTCACCGAAAACCCCTAAGGAGTTGTAATGTTAGAAGAGGTTATCACGCGAGTAATATTTATAGGCTACGGAAACCGCATTACATCAGATGGGTCGTATGCTTGTATGCCTCCCGGCGTTGCATATAAAACAATACAGCCCAACTCGGAAAGTACCTCCAACCTTGCAGAAGACCGCAGCCAAATAACAACTCCCTGCAGGGTTGTTGCGATCTTACAAGTGAGTGAGACAACAAATCAAATCCTTAGTCGGGCCCCGCCCCAATAATAAAGTTATTGCCTTGCCATTAATTCTATAAAAAATGTACACGCGAAATTAGTTTTATCTCTACAAATTGCGATTAGCATCACATAACAATAACATCCAAAATTATATAGATACAGAGAGCCCTTCAATCTATTGGATTCTCCATCAATGTTATGGAATTACAATGTCCGTACATCTCAGAGGCGCCATGTGCTAGGTCCATCCTAACCCCACACAAAGGGCCTTATCCGTAATCCAACAGACCCTTCCCATTATCTACCTACAATTTTATTACTGCCCCTACAATGGCAGCCAACGTTTATTATTATTTAGTTAACCTTAGGGATTAGACGTATGAAGACTGTATTTCCATTAACATATAGTTCCTATTATATTCTATGTATGGCAGTACGTAATTTTGGAAGTACCTAATTATTCCCTGACATAAATATAGAGTTGTAATGGAAGCGAACAAGGGTACAATTGAAATGGAATAATGAAATCCGTAGTTGTTTTTTTGAAGTGATAACTTCTTATGGGAGGGTAAACCGCTTCGTTACGCAACGCGTTACGGCGCCAATCTGTCTGGCTTCCCTTTCTCTCACGCATACGGCAGCGGATTAGTTTAAGTTATCACTTCTGTTCGGCGTCCCGAGACGCACACGTTTTTTTAGGGTTTCGTACCCAAAGGGTAAAACGGAACCCTATTACTGAAGCTCCGCTGTCCGTCCGTCCGTCCGTCTATCACCAGGCTGTATCTCATGAACCGTGATAGTTAGACAGTTGAAATTTTCACAGATGATGTATTTCTGTTGCCGCTATAACAACAAATACTAAAAAATAGAATTAAATAAATATTTAAGGGGGCTCCCATACAACAAACGTGATTTTTTTGCCGTTTTATAGGGTTCCGTACCCAACGGGTAAAACGGAACCCTATTACTGAGGCTCCGCTGTTCGTCCGTCCGTCCGTCTGTCACCAGGTTGTATCTCATGAACCGTGATAGTTAGACAGTTGAAATTTTCACAGATGATGTATTTCTGTTGCCGCTATACGCAACAAATACTAAAAAATAGAATAAAATAAATATTTAAGGGGGCTCCCATACAACAAACGTGATTTTTTTGCCGTTTTTATAGATAATGGTACGGAACCCTTCGTGTGAGAGTCCGACTCGCACTTGGCCGATTTTTTCAATGATCATATCTAAATCGTAAACATTAAAAAGATAAAAGATTTGTTTATTCTACGTTCGGAGGCATACTGCTCATGGGATAGGAAGCGGTTACCTCTGCTGCTCACATAGCTACATCTTAGGAGCTTACTGGTGACCTCACTCATACGCAGTAATACAATAACTTTCCAAGGACGTGTTATTTGGCTGCGGTTTTCTGTAAGATTCTTTTTTTTTTTTTATTAGTTCAGCATAGTGGCCCCTCTTTGCCTGATGGTAAGCGAAAGAGGAGCCCAAATCGCAACTGCAACTGACAACATACTACATCCCGTATCCTGTCAGTTGACGCTGCCATGCTGACCCGCAAAATGTTTCTTCTTCCCCAGATGGGCCACTTTGATGCGATCTACCTCTTTTAAAAACACATAAACCAAGAGGTATGTTCATGCACACAAACCTTTGTCCTGTGTGAGAATCGAACCCACTAGCGTTGGTATCATAGTGGTAATTACTAACAACTACTACTTTGACACCAACCTCCAGTGGGTTCGATTCCTAAACAGGGCAAACATTTGTGTGCATGACACATGTCTGTTTGTCTTGGACTGCGCTAACGAGCTCCTCGAAATGCTTCAACGCATGCAAAACAACAGGTAGAGTGCGTTGCCACCCTCGCTTCTAACACAGTAACTCCTTAGAAGTTTACCTCGCTTATGCGTAGGAAACCAACAACCCTCCAGAGAATTCTTATCTATCCGCGTTTTGTGTAAGTTGAAAGTAATTCATTTGCCGGACAGCTTTCAAACATCATACCTATCTATCTACCTACAACTTCATGCCAAATCCCTTGTGGGGTAGACTGGACCGAGCGCCACAGGACACGGTACTTACGCACCTTCTTTAGCTCTTCTCATGCAAGCTCGCGGGTTTCTTGGACTGCTGACGTTACGTTCTGATAAAACACGATCAATTTGGTAATTATTAAATCTCATCCATCCTAGACTGTAGGAGTCTAGTAAGGCCAAGGAGTTGTTATTTGTTTTTCCATGTTTTTCATTTCTTACTTTCTGAGCCTTATCTCTATTAAACTATTTAGTGTGAATTCGAAGAACTTCAAATCACAACTCCACGCAAACTTATTTGAATATGAAATTATTGTAACCTGAGAGGTAGTGCACAGACCAATTAGGGAAGTACCTCCACCGTAAAGAACACCGCAGCCTAATATTAGGAGGTTGGATGGTTGAAATGTTTCTCTGTTAATGTTTTGCTGTCACTGAGTATGAACAGCAGTGGGTCATTAAAAAATGGGGTGACAGTACGCCATGTTAATGATTGTCGTCTAAAAACGTCTCTACACCACGGGAACCGCTTCAAACAATTGACGGATGTGGCTAATTCGCGTTTAGTCTATTTCAGCTACTTTCACAGCATTATGTCGTATAGTATACTGTTGTGAGGAAGTGCAGCTGACATTGAGACAATTTTTATCTTGTAAAAAAGGACCATTCACTCAATTAATAACATGGCCCCCAGAAAATCTCTCAGGGAACTGTTCAAAGAAATAAATATCCTCACTGTTACCTCTCAATATATTTATGAAAAAAATAATGTATGTCCGTAAAAAACTAAAGTTGTTTTTCCAATTTAAGCGAAAAGTTGTGTCGGCTTGCTAGGTCAGGTAAATCTTTTCTTGTAAATTGTATTCGATTTTATAATAACTTGCCTCCTGACAATGTATTCAAAAAGCACATAAAAAACGTTCTCTGTAAAACGGCTTATTATAGAATTGATGAATATGCAACTGTCAAAGTTGTCTTGAAATAAATCAGCACAGACTACCTGTCCTTAATAATCTTTAACTCTGCCATTTGATATCATTATTCCACCAATATGCTGATGTGAATTTATAGTAATATCTAATTGACAGATTAAAAAGAGACCTATATTGGCAAGTTTCTTTGGGCATTAGTTCTTGTCCAAAGGTTATATCCGAAATGCTAGATTAAAAAAAGAAATGCAAATAGATTAAAAAAGAAAAATGGTGACATAAGAAAATTTAATAAGATAAAATAAAATTATATTTCAAAAATGTAATACGTGTCAAAGAGCCCGCGAGGGCCCTATAGTAAATAAAGAACTTTTATCTTATCTTTACGTCAGGGGGCATATGTCAGGGCAATCTGTGCTGTGGGAAATTTTTAAGAGAAGTAGAGCGTATTAAAACTGCCCGTCTAGGGAAGTACCTCCACATCGCAGAAAACCGAAGCCAAATAACAACTCTCTAGAAGTGTATTATTTGAGTATTATTCACAACGGTCATAAATCTATTAGAGATATAAAATATAATTTGTTCATAACAAATTATATTTTTTCGCTTTCAATTAAAAATAGACTAGAAACCTTATGAAAATAAATTTCCGAGTAATAATGAAATCTTAAGTAAATTTAAGTCCTGTCTTTTACTTCATTTAAGGAAAGTATTTTTATTTAAATTTGATCACTTGATTAATTTCAATTTACACAATACTACCATGATGGTAGTTTTAACAAAGGTAATAAAACCCGCTAATTGTGAATGGGGTGAACGAAGAGCTCATTTTATTGGGAAATTGTAATAACCTATTTAACCTACTAAAACTAGCCAAATCCTATTTGTAACGATGTACTGATATGCCCACGACTACGATATGTTATTGTGGTAGCAGCAGATATTGACACTTGATATATTGGAAGCGTTTACAGATAACCGCTTTATATCAGGTGGGTCATTTGCTTATACATATGTACATATGTTTATAAGAAACCGTGGAATTAGAATTGTTGAGTTACGTAAAACTTCGCGGGAGAATTCAAGAATAATTTGATTATTATTTTTTCCAAATTTAAGAACCAAAAGTACGATAGACTTCCGCACAGCCAAAGCACAATTTAATTGCATAAACAAACGGGCATAACAAAAATAAAATGGGCGGTCGGGGCGCCCCTTGGCGGCAGGAAATGAAAAAGCACTTGGCTGTGGAGAGGCGGCGCGGTGTAAAACTGAGTACTGCACTAACAAACTGCTTTGTTCGGGACCGAATATTTGAACAGTGGTTAGACGTAGAATGAGGTATGTAACCATTTCGTATAACGAATTTTCACATTTTACAAGGACATTTTTATTTTTAAACATTGTTACTAGAATTATTTTACCATCTTTAGGGTTGAATAACCAAAAAAAATCTTTGACAGTAAATGCCTGTGTCAACCTCCAAAATGTTATGAGAGTAACTCATCTCTAGACTCAAAGCCTATCTCACCAGCACGTGGTGCCCTTTGCTCTTTAATAAACAAGGTTCTGGTGTAATAGAGGAAAGTAGGAAACATTAAAGTAGCCTGACTAGGAGAAGTATCCCCATCCTACAGAAAGTCGCAACCAATAGCAAGTCGTCAGAGAATAGCTGTATTCTTGCGAGTGATTGCGTTACCAGTATTCTCTTGAAGCTATTTATTCAGCACATTCCGCTGTCTAGCACTGACGATATATCTCACTGCTGATGGTTGGCAGGAAGAAATCTCTTTTAGAGAAAAGCTCACCTTTTCAAACTATATTTATTATACATTGTAATGTAATATTATTTATATATGAAATAAAGGATAACAATTAATATTTTGTCTCACGATGATGTATAAATTTTATGTTCTTTAATGTTGTACTTTAATAACAATAAGCAATTGCTTAACGACACATTCTATCGACAAAAAGGATCTATGTTTATTTGGTCAAAAGATCATTGAATATATTTTAAAATACAGTTTATTGAATAAATAATTTCGTTCTCGGTGGCTCAGTCACACAACAACTCCCTAGAGGATTGTTGTGTTCCTGCGTGTGAGTGAGGTCACCAGTAAGGCAGTAAGCTCCCAAGGGCTTGCTGTGTAAGCAGCAGAGGAGGCATCGCGCGAGTGATACTTAATATATGAGAAGGCTAATGTTAATAAGCTACGGTACCTGCTTTACATCAGGTGGGCCGTATGCTTATATGCCTTCCGACGTAGTATAAAAAAACGGGTTGCACACCGGGAGTGCCGGCAGAAGTGATAACTTGAACATTGTGTTGTTGTGCATTTTTAAATATTTTGGAATGGTTAGGGAATAATTTCGCACGAATTGCTTTATTTATCAGTATAAAAGTACTATCATGTATATGGTAAAATACAATATTCATTTATTGCGCTATCGTACACAAACATGATAATTTATATTACATTAAAAATGTAACACTTCAGAACTATTACAATCATTATACATTAAAAAGTTTATCTCTCAGAAAAATCTACTTTTATCCATAATTACAACGACTCTTTCAACATCATCATTACCAGCATCATCATCGCTAATCTCTAAAACTCAAGCACACACGCACACTCGCGCAAGCGCCCTGCGCCGCTTAAACCAACGATGTTAATAAACTACGTTGAACGAGACGCGTAAACGCCAACAAATTCATGGCGCTTACAACGTTTTGGTCGCGAGAAAATAATGCCTTTTCAACGATCTAGCGCTTCATGTTTTAATTATTTAATTAGAGTTAACTAATGTTTTAGCGCTGCAGCGAACTTAAGTTCTAATTCTCACCAAAATCTTACAGTCAGGGTCACAGGTCCTGACGCGAGATTAGCATTTTTTACTCATCCCAAAAAGTGCACAACGTTAAAGAAGTTATCACTTCAAAAATACACCTTCACGACATGAGCCTTGAATATACAAAATAGTAATAAAAAAACGAATGGAATTGAAGGAACCTTACTGCGCAGACCCTTGCAGGAATAATGTCAAATGTCTGATGTTGTACTGTTCATACAAATAAATGATTTAACATTGACGATTATGTTAGTTACTGGGTTTGCCTTTATAAGCAAATGCGGAGATAGCGAAAATGAGTGGTCGATCGAAGTCAACTAGAGCCGACAACTGAACGAGGACGCTCCGCCGCGTGCCAGCACACAATTTGTCATAATAAAACCTGGTCAGCGCGACATAATTGCGACAATATGGCTTAGCACGCACGCTTTTACAGCGAAATAAGCATCTACCACTCGCTGATTTTAACACGTTTTATGTACATAGGGCAATCTACTGACTGATTACCTAACTACGATTATGTACTCTACACTGTTTTTTTTATACAACGCCGGGAGGCATTCAAGCATACGGCCCACCTAATGTAAAGCAGTTACCGTAGCCTATTAACACTTGTAATATATTGAACTAGCTATCCGCCCCGGCTTCGCACGGGTGATATGATCGCTACACTTCACAGGATCACATGCTGGGCTAATCTGAACATTTCCTGAAAATTTCATCAAAATCTGCCCAGTCGTTTTTGAGTCCATAGAGGACATACAGACAAACATTATTTTATATATATATATATATATATATATATATATATATATATATATATATATATATATATATATACATCACTCGCGCGATGCCTCCTCTGCTGCTTACACAGCAACTCCTTAGGAGCTTACTGGTGACCTCACTAACACACAGGAATACAACAAACTTCTCGGAAGTTGTTATTTGGCTGCGGTTTTCTGTGAGGTGGAGGTACTTGCCCAGACGGGTTGCTTTGATGCGCCCTACCTCTCTTTAAACATTCAGACCAAGATAAACAGACATGTTTATGCACACAAATGTTTGCCTTGTGTGGGAATCGAAACCGCGAACGTTGGTGTCAAAGTCGCGTCATTCACGACTGAGCCATTGAGCTCGTCTAAGTCTAGTCTTATTCATAAGCGTTACTTCACTCTTATTTTAAATTAATTGTTCGAAAACAATACGCTATATAATAACTCTTGAATACCAGATTGAGTCTAAAAATATATTTGAGTATATTTAATTTTTCAGAAATTCAATTACCCGGTAATAATTTTTATTTTACACTAGCTGTGCCTGCGACTTCGTCCGCGCGGAATTTAACAAAAAAGTTGTTATTCAGTTCTAATTTTATTTATTTGATTTGATTATAAGTACCTAAATAAGCAGAGTAAAATAGCGAACAGCAAAATAATAATAGTTATGAATTATGTACTTCATCCGCGCGGAATAGTTATTTTTTTATTATTTATTTATATTAATAAAAATAAATAAAATTTCTAAAATAAAAGTAGCCTAGGTTACTCCTTATTACATTAGCTATCTGCCAGTGAAAGTCCCGTCAAAGTCGGTCCAGCCGTTTCAGAGATTAACCCGAACAAACAGACAGACAGACAGACAAAAATTGTAAAAATATTAATTTTGGTATATGTACCGTGTATATATCCATATGCATTAAGTAAAAAGCGTATATTTTAATATTACAAACAGACACTCCAATTTTATTTATCTGTATAGATGTATAGATAAGTTCTTGCTTACAATAATTTTCCTTTCTGAAAGTATTGTAGATCGAGGTATATTTTTCTATAATAACTTGTTCAGATTTAAATATCAACATCAGTAAAAACAGAAAAACATAAAATCTGATTTATCCGATTCGATTAGTGACTAGACTATATGCAATTGAAGATAATGGAATATTTCAGCAAATTGTAAATTGTATTATTAGTAAAACAGACACTCCAATTTTGTTTATCTTACAGATAAATAAAATTGGAGTATCTGTTTGTAAAATAACCGCTTTTTACTAATTGCATATGGATGTATACACGGTATATACCAAAATATTTTTTTTTTTTACAATTTTTGTCTGTCTGTTTATTCCGGCTAATCTCGGAAACGGCTGGACCGATTTTGACGGGACTTTCACTGGCATATAGCTGATGCAATAAGGAGTAACTTTAGCTACTTTTATTTTAGAAATTGTATTTATTTTCATTAATTTAAATAAATAATAAAAAAATAACTATTCCGCGCGGACGATGTCGCGGGCACAGCTAGTATGAAATATGAAAGAAAGACTGAACGATTTTAGTAAATTTCTAAATATTCCTACGCTTTCACTTCGGAATCCAGGGTCCGCTAAAATTTTAATGTTTTTATAGCCTATGGACGCTTGCAATACAGTTAGTATCACTCGCATGATTTCACCTCTGCTGCTAGCACAGCAAACTCCTTACTGGTGACCTCACTCACACGCAGGAACACGACCCATGAATGTATGCCATGTAGCCCATGAAAACTTAACAAAAGGAGTATCGTTAGAGGCGCCACCTTCATTGTAGCAACTCCTTAATAGTTTACTGGTAACCTAACTAACTAGCAGGAACACAACAACCCTCCAAAGAGTTGTTATTTGGCAGTGCATTTTCGTGACGTGGAGGTAGTTCCCCAGATTGACTGCTTTTTAAGGCACCCTACCTGTCTTAAAAAGACCTAGACAAACGCACAACGATATATTTATGCACACAAATGTTTGACCTGTGTGGGAATCGAACTCACGAACATTGGTATTAAAGTAGCGTTACTAACCACTGCAACACCGAGCTCGTCATATCTTTCGTAAGTCTCGTTTAATTATTTGCAGGGTGCACCGCGTGCCGATGAAGTCGCCTTTGAGTCTACAATAGTAACTCACTCCGCAAACAAGCATGACGTTTGAAAGCTCACTATTATTTTACTATTCAAAAGTGATTGCAAACACCTGTTGGTCCACGAATGGAGACACTCGAAGCAAAGCTAAGTATCAAGGCGTACCCAACCGATGCTTTGTTACGGATAGTATTGCGGTCGTTTCCAACTGCTATTCAATTAATATAAGATTATCCGCTTATGGTTATGGACTCCTGGTACTCCCGAGTTCCGAGCAAGCAATTGATCGGGAAATTAACTATTGATAATTGCAATATCTGCTCCGAAACAGAACATAGTATTGGGTGAAGCGATAATAATATAGCGCCTACTTTTCCAAGTAAAGTTGAGCTCAAATCTGATCAATAGTATATTACGAATTTAGGGCAGTAGAGAAGGTATTAGTCAAAGTCAAAATCTTTTTATTCCGTAAAAATGGCTACATTTGTTTGGAATCGTCACAATTTTTTTTCCTACCGTGCAGTTCATGACTAGGTGAGCACTGATAAAAATACTGCCAAAAAACTCAGGCATCCCTCTTTTGGTATCCAAACAAATTTACATAATTTATTAATTACATTATAATTGGATCGACTCAATCCCAGGCATTTTTATCATTAATATAGTCAGATACTTTATAATATGTCCTGCTACACAATTTGGCTTTAATAGTAGTTTTGTTTATTGACAATTCTCTTGTATTGCTGGGAAGTTTGTTATAGAACCGTATACATTGCTCCATAAAAGAATTACTTATTTTGTGGAGATGGCTTGCATGTAACACAAAATTATGCTTATATCTAGTATTTATTAAGAAGGAGAGGCTATTTGGAATGCATTTATTATGGTTGTTTTTCTTCTTAGGATTAGGTTTGGCAGGATCCGCTTCCTAGGGATTGGGCGATGACACTGTTTTTTTTTAAAGGCGAGCGATCATGAATAGATAGAGTTGTAATTGTTAAACAAGCGAGAGAGGTGTGTACGGACCGCGTCTTATGGTCGGTTCTCACTGCCTACCCCGCAATGGACCTGGCGTGAATATATATACATACATACTGTTTTTTTACATGGTGCGACTGCCGTCCGATCTCCACAATTCAGAGAGAAAACCATACCTTTCTTAGGTTAAGTCACACTTTATATATTTTCTTGGAATTGCGGGTTCCTTCACGATATATTCCTTCATCGCCCAGCAAGTAAAAATTACAAATATGTGCATAAATCTGAAAACATGAATTTAGTGGTACATGCCTGGATTCGATCCGGCGACCAGCCAATTCTTTATACACTAAGCTGTCACTGCTGAAGTGAACTTGATTAATGATATAGTCGTAGATAACTACAGTAGGTACGACAGTAGGTCCAATCTTTGAACTTCGCTGGTTGTAAGTTGAAATTATTTTTTTAAATCATTATGACAATCGTATTTTTTCTCCTACTAGTTTGCCTTCTAGACATCTAGATAACTCACAGTCACAAACCAATAAACCACTTGACGTCGCATGAAAGCACCCTCACCAAAACGTAGTGTTTTAACGCCAAAATCAACGCGTCGAGCCTACTGACCAATGGGAGGAAATTTTAACCAATAAGCGGATAAGTGAGACGATGTCGATCCCCAAACTAGCCAATGAGAGGTAGCGCGTTCTATTCTGTTACCCCCTATTTCGGTGAGCTGAAGACACTTCCTACCCCAGATGAGTTTTTTGGTACGCCCTACCTTTATTAAAAACACCCATACCAACAAAAAATACATTTTCATACACCTGAATGTTCGATCGTATGATAATAGAACGCACTACCCTTGGTGTAAGTCGCCATTGTTAACCACCGGGCTTATCATCCTTGGATCAGATCTACCATTATTTGTCACTTACTGCACATTAGCTGTCTTTTACAAAGATGAACTTACCTACTGTTACGGGGGTCTTATCAAGGAGTCACAAAACTTCATTTTTGTGAAAAAGCAGTGAAGACTTCAGCCAAAGTGTATCAAGAGACTGTCTTGGATCGTGTTGTGAAACCTCTCAGCAATACAAACCGAGACTACAAATCACGGTCAGTTTTAGAGGACATGGCCTGCACGAAACGACACGCCGACATTGTGTCTCGTAAGAAATCTCTGAAGCAAACACCTGCTAAATTTCCCATGCAAACAGTGCGTAAATCCATAGATTCGTGGCCAGACGGATTAAAGATCTGTATCAAAGCGAAAGGTGACCATTTCGAATAGAATCTCATTTTTATTTTTTGCTGAGACTTCCATAAATGTGTACATATTTTTTTTAATATTGCATTGCTTCATAAAAAGTAAAGGCATATTCATTTGTAACAGAACTTATAGCCTATATATTTTTAAGCTAATAATATGAAGAAAGAGAAATATTCCTTCAATTTATTACGTGACAGAAATCATAACTTGAGACGAATCTTCAGAACTGATGGAAGACATTACATTACTTAATTAAATCAAAATATTCCGACGCAAATTCAATGGGGTTCCCAAACTTCGCTAAGTCGATGCAGCGGGCGGTTCAAAGTCGCGCATTTGACCGTATAATTGTTAATTCTTGAATAAATAATACAAATTAAACGTCTAACCACATTTATCTCGGAGGAACACTCCAGTCTGCGATGGGACGACCGCTGAAACTATCGAATTGTGACAATACGACAAAATTAATACACATTTTTGTTTTTTTCTTATACGTCGTGTATCATATTAAGGCAACAGTCAGGCCGACACAGCTGAACATGACTGTGGACTGTGTCGTGTATGTAAGAATTCCACGATTAAACATTGTATGGAAACCTGTACTACTCATAGTTCAGTTGGTATTCTGAGTGTGGAAATGAAGCGAATTCTAAATCCAAAGTTATGGTTAAATTAAAGTTTTCAACTTTTTATTCACATCTATAATCCGAACGTGTAATCATACATATATATATATATATATATATATATATATATATATATATTTATTTGTATATATGCAAATTAATAAAGGTATTGTGTCTGTTTGTAATGTAAATAAATATCCAAATAACAGCTTTTTACAAAATACATATGATGAATGCATACACGATAGTAACACTAAAAAAAATTTTTGAGCTGTATGTTTGTTTCGGTTAATCTCCGGATTGACGTGATCGATTTTGACAAGACTTTCGCTGACAAATAGCTGATGTTATAAGGAATATTTTTTTTATACAAAGAAATTCGGGAGGGTAGGGAAAAATAAAACCAATGAAATTATTCCAAACGTATTCCGATTCCACGCAAATGAAGTCGCGGGGGCTCCTAAAATATACATAGGTATCGGAAAAAGGTTGGCTGCTTCATCAGGGCTATAGTTATTGACGCTGTGCGGTGGGCGTTACAATAAAACGCCAAAGGGATTTCCAGTTACAATGCAACCTAATCTAATAATCACAATGATTGAAAGTCTAAATAACTTGATAATCTTCACACATACTGACATTTGTTATCATAAGCGCTACCTTCGGCTCCGCCCGCCATAAGTTGGATTTTTAACTAAACGCAGGTATCCTAAATATTTTCACGATATAAAACAGCCTAAATATTGATCCATTGATATAAAACTTATATATATATATATATATATATATATAGATACATTCATGCCAAATCCCTTGCGGGGTAGGCAGAGAGAACCAGACTAGTTACGTGCATATATCCTTGTGTATGTTATCATAAAGCGACACCCACCTACTCGTTTTTAGGGTTCCGTACCCAAAGGGTAAAACGGAACCCTATTACTGAGGCTCCGCTGTCCGTCCGTCCGTCCGTCCGTCCGTGTGTCACCAGGCTGTATCTCATGAACCGTGATAGTTAGACAGTTGAAATTTTCACAGATGATGTATTTCTGTTGCCGCTATAACAACAAATACTAAAAAATAGAATAAAATAAATATTTAAGGGGGCTCCCATACAACAAACGTGATTTTTTTGCCTTTTTTATAGATAATGGTACGGAACCCTTCGTGCGCGAGTCCGACTCGCACTTGGCCGATTTTTATTAATTATTTCTCTTCCTTGTATAGTTGTCTGGAAGAGGTCGCTTAATCTATAAGATCACCTATTGTACTCTTCTTATGTCGTGGCTGTTAAACGTATTTTGGTGCAATAAAGTTTAATAAATAAATAAAACCTAATCTAAATAACGCGTAAAAAACCAAAAACCTAGAACCTCTTCAACTCTGTAGGGATATTGGCTCGCTAAACGTATTTTACCGCATTCACCATGGCGAGTGCTCTGAAGAACTATTTTCCCTTATCCCACCCTCTCCCTTCCGTCTTAGAATAACACGTGCAGGCTTGCGATGTCATTGTTCCACTGTTGAGAACATTTTTTCGCGTAATAAGTTCCAAGTTCGGCAACTCCTATCTTTGTCGTACCATTAAAAAGTGGAGCCTTACCTGCACATGTGTTCCCTCCTTCCTACAATATGGGATCCTTCAAACGAAGCATGAAGAAGGATCTTACGGGTCAGCATGGCAGAATCAACTGACAGGACTGTTTACTTTGGTCTTTTTTCAGTTGCAATTTCGATTTGAGCTCCTGTTTCACTTATCATCAGGCAAAGAGGAGCCACTATGCTGAACTTATATATAATAAAAAAATTAAGAAAACACGTGTGCGGCGAACTAACAATGTAAATGTATGTAGCGTAACAAAAGTCTACATCTACTACATCACCATTAAAAAATCTATGTACTATTTGCAAATAAAATAAATCTATGATAAAAAATATTTATAAGCAATCTACTCAGATTACATCTAATCGGATTTTTAACTTGAACAACAAAAGTACTAAAGTAGGATATGAAATAATAATTTATTAAAAAACTGTAATCTCATTTAAAAACAATCTTGAATCCGGTACGATTTGAAACTAGTTTCACACTTATGTGAAAAACTTACTTGTATTTTATTTAAAATAAAAAAAGTAATGTTATGGTATTGTCTTAGGTTTTCGCGATTGTTACACATTGAATTAAACAATTTTTAACGGAAGTATCGCGTATTTTATTTATTTTGTTGAACCTGACGTTTCGAACGCTTTGCAGTCTTCCTGCGACCACGGACGCTGCAAAGCGTTCGAAACGTCAGGTTCAACAAAATAAATAAAATACGCGATGCTTCCGTTAAAAATTGTTTAATTCAGTAATGTTATGTATCTCACCCAATTCAATTTCATAATTAGTAATTCTTTATTGCACACACAAATAGTACATAATAATCATTGACAAATACAGTGTACAAAGGTGAGCTTATCTGTTATATTGGCTGGAAGAAATCTCTTGAAGACAAGAGATTTCTTCCAGCCAACCGTAATGAATGTGCAACAAAATTGTACAAGGGCTATAACAAATATACTTACCGTTTAAGAAAGACCTAGCTTATCTTACTATTAACTAACTACTCAACTACTATATACTCGTATCAACTAGAATAAAATTAAAAGCTCAATAATTTCGAAATTCTGTTATCCCAGAGGCATGTCCATTATTAATATCAACGTTTGAATATTCCGTAAAAATGTGAAGGAAAATTATAATGAATATGTGTAATTTTAAAGAATTATAAAATAAACTACATTTTTATTTAATTTTCATTCTGGTATTATTACTAAAATTAAAAACATTTATTATTTTAGAGCCGGCCACAGTGCTAGTTCTTGCTGTTACTCCCGATAAATTGTTCGCAGTCTAAAGTTTGTGCAGGCGTACAGTCCTCTGTTTTTCCATTACCCGGTCAGATCCGAAGAAAATGGCTCCTTTATTTGCTGAATAGTGAATGTTGAGCACTTACCCTTACCGGCTTACTGTAAGAGTAATGTGGTCACTTATCGGCGCCTCAGCCGATGTCGTAGAATAGTTGAACTTGAAATGAGAAATTTGTAGTCGTAATAAAAGGTTTTAAAAGTCAAGTACCTCTGACTCTCTGAACTTCTCACCATTCTGTCTAGAACCAACCATCTCTAGCTCTCTGCTGACCATTATATCCAGAGCTAATTGGACCTGCACGAGTTGCATACTGGCAAATAGCGAGAGTAAAATAGTAAATGGTCACACGTCAGGTTTCTACAATTAGTCAGTAAAGAAGGTTGCTGATGAAAAAGTTAAATTTCGAATAGAAAATATTTTTGTTAAGTTCTAGATGTACATTGGGTTCTTTTGTTTCTAAGCGTTATTCCGTTTCCTAATCCACTAGGATCGGCGGGGTCTGCTACCTAAGCCGAAACACAACCGAAGGCGAAGATACTGATGTTCACATAGAGCGACTGCCGTCAGACCTTCGGAACCCAGAGAGAAAATCGGATCATTCTTAAGAGAGGTCGGTGACACAGCTTTCGAAATATAATCGGGTTTTCTCACGATGTTTTCCTTCACCGCTGAGCAAGTGATAATTATAATTACAAATATGGACATAAATATCGAATATATATATATACTAATATATATAGCGGAAAAGTTTTTATTTGTTTGAACGCACTAATCTCTGCAACAATCAGTCGGATTTGAAAAATATTTTGACATTTAATAGCTCAATTATTGGGGATGATTATAGGCTATTCATCATCACTATACGACCCTTCAAACCCGAGACAAAAAGAAAGTAGAAAAAGTAACCCTTACGGGATACGCGCGGACGGAGCCCCTGGGTTCAGCTATTACTAATATGTAAAGAGGAGGAATTTGTTTGATTGAACGTCTCTGCAACTTCAAGTCGGATTTCAAAAATTATTTTTGCATTTGATAGCCCAATTCTTCAAGAAGGTTATTGGCTAGTCCTTAGTAGTTGAGAAAAAGAAAGAGAATAAGAGAAAACATCATCACAGGATACGTTTACGTTTAAATGAAGTCGCAGGTTACAGCTAGTTATTAATAAAAAAAATATTTAGGAGCTACGCAAAATTTCCTAAACCCTCCGTCATGCTCTTGGCTGTAACAAAGTCGTACGAAAATTAATTAATTCGAACTTACTCCGCGTGTTTTAATCCAACAGTCTTGACATTCATTACGTCGACGTCAGCCAGCTTGGTTAGTGGTAATTATTCTAATCCGATCGCCAAGATGTGAAGAAAAAGCAGGTAGATAGGTTATGTGATCAAAAACTAACTGAGGACTAATTATTGCAAAATAGGGCTCTGTGGCGTAGCTGGTTCGCTATCACATCCAGAACCAAAGCCTATCACCGCCACGTGTGCACCTATGCTAATTTACGAACAAAACTCTAGAAAAGGAGAGCCAAGTTCAGTATATACTAACACGTATATAACGTATGTAACACATGACGAGTTCGGTGACGCAGTGTTAGTAACGCAACTTTGTCACCAACCCTCGTGGATTCAATTTCCACCATTTGTGTGCATGAACATATATATTTGTTTGGTCTATGTGTTTTTAAAACAGGTAGCGTGCATCAAAATAGCCATTCTGGAGAAGCACCTTCACCTCACAGAAAACCGCAGCCACATAACAACTCCATGGGGGTTGTTGTGTATCTGAAACTGAATGAGATCACCAGTATAGGTGCTAGTTCGCACCGAGCTGCGAACTGCAACTGCCAACAGCACTTTCAGTTGCAGCATGCAGCCGGAATGTTTGAGAGCGGCGGCCCATGCAGCCACTTTATATAAATACATACAAAACAATCGTACAACTGCGGCCGTCTCCATGCAGCTGCTACACGTGCTGTCGGTAGTTGCAGTGGCAGCTCGGTGCGAACTAGCACCTTAAGGAGTATCTGTTTAACAGCAAGGTGTTCCAATTGTTCATAATCTTCGGTAACCACTTTGCATCAGTTGGGTCTAAGCTTGTATGTCTTCCGATGTTGTATAAAAAATACACAGACAGACAGAAAAAAATATGTGCGCAGTTCAGTTCACACGCGATAGAAGTGAACCTTCAAAAATGTGAACTTAGTAATTACGACAAAATTTTGCATTCGTTTTCGGCATAAATCCTTTTTATTAAAATAATGAAATATTTATGTAAACAATACATGTGTGCAATTCACCACGTTTGTTATGACGCCTTATCCCAAGCTCTGACCCTGTAATAAATACTGTATAACGCATTCTATCCCATTCTCTCGCACGTTAAATCCTATACATGTATGTGGTTGTCACTTTTTACTGTCGCTTTTTCGTTTCATCGAGTTTCAAATCAGAACGATGCTAAAAAAGTGAAAATCTTCAAAAAATTAAATAAGAGAATTTAAAGTTATATAGAAACTGGAAGTAGTGTTTAAGTAAGAGTTTATCTATTGTCATTACATAATACCGCAGTCATGTAACGAGTAGTTGTTATTCTAATAAGTGAGATTACTAATAAGCTCCTGAGGAGTTGCTGCGTTAACAGCGGGCTAGGCAATGCGCGGACGACTATCTGTTCCAAGCATAAGGAAATCACCGATCTAGAACTGATGAAACGAAATTGCTTAACAAATCTACTCACCGCTACGGGTCGGGGGGGGGGGGGGGGGGGGTGAAGTAGCACGCGCAGCTCTTATTGGCCAGTTCGCTTATGAACATCGTATCTCTTATCGGCTTATTGGTTAAAAAATTCTCCTGTTTGTCAGTAGGCTCAAATCTCTGTGATATATGAATCACCCATACAGAGCTTGGTGGCAAGCGAGTGACGGGTGTCTTTACGCAGTCAAGTGGTGACCGCCTATTTGCTACCTGAGGTAGTTCAAAAATAACCGGTCATGTCACACATGTCACATGCGTGACAGGGCTCGCTCACTGAGGACTTCGTACCAATGTAAGTCATGTACGTCTTGTAATCGTCTTCGATGCAAGAACAAAATTAAATTTTTATTTCTCAGTTGAAAATCCCTCTGGAACCGCACAGTATTTTATTTTATTTTTATTTTATTTTATTAGGAAAACATACAGTAATGTTATTAAATAGTGTTAATTACAGATTAAGAACGAATAATACACATTTACATTGTTTTCGCATACAATCTGAAAAATCTTGTTTGTTTTTATGACAAAAAATGAAATTAAACATTAATCGGTCGCAGATCTCAAAACCTGATACTAAATTTATATGTTAGTAAGTTTTGAATGAGTAGGTGACAACAAAATACAAAATTAACTAAATTCATGCGTTCCACTGCAAGCACTGCTGTAAAAATTATTAACCATGGCTATGGAATCGCAGGGGCCGTATCAAACCACGCCTTAGTTAGGACATTTTTAAATGTATTGGGTTTGCTAACGAAAAGATCTAGGTCGAAATCGTCCACCATTTTGTTGAAACTATTTGCAGATCGCACAAAGAATGAATTATTTCTATAGTTGGACAAACTGAACGGAACATAAAGGGTTGTGGGTCGTCTAATATGGCATCTATTTGGAATTCGTAGATTTATTTTGGAGAGAAGTTGCGGAGAATCGATTTTGCAATGTGCAATTTTTACTAAGAAGACTACGTCCGCAATTTGCCGTCTCAACTGGAGAGGAAGTGTGTGATGCTTCTTACACTTCGCCTCATATGTTCTCTCAAAACTGTTAACTTTATATTGCAAAAATCTCATAAACTTGCGTTGAATTGATTCTAGTCTGCTTATGTAAATTTGATATTGTGGATTCCAAACTTCCGAGCAATACTCGAGGATGCTACGCACATATGAGGAGTACAGGACTTTGACAGTTTTAATTCTGTTGAACTGCGAGCAGGATCTAATTATAAAACCTAATGCTTTGTTGGCTTTTTTAGCAATATAGTCAACATGATCCTTGTAGGTCAGTTTACTATCGTGTACCACCCCTAAATCGCGAATTTTCTCGACCCTGGTAAGTGGTGAACCGTTGAGTGTATATCTAAAGTCGATGGTTTTTGGTTTACGACTGAAGGTCATACTATAACATTTCGAAACGTTAAGATTTAATTTATTTATTCTACAGTATTCTTCGAATTTATTAAGGTCCTGCTGCAGAGACAGACAATCATCAAAATCATGTATTTGCTTATAGATTTTCATGTCATCCGCATACAGTAAGAAGTAAGAGTGGGTAAAGCAAGAGTTTACGTCATTTATAAACAGATTGAACAGAAGGGGCCCGATCAACGAGCCTTGCGGGACTCCAGAAGGTATGACATGCCAGTTTGAAGAATATCCCTTCACTGCTACAGCTTGCGAACGATTGTTTATATACGAATTAAACCATCTAAACAAATTGCCATGAATTCCTGCAGTTAGAAGCTTCTGGAGTAATATCTTATGGTCAATCCGGTCGAACGCCTTACTGTAATCAGTAAAAACAGCATCGACCTGACCTCCGGCGTCCATACCAGATGTAGTATATTCTGTAAATAACAACAGGTTAGATGCAGTAGAGCGATTTTTGAGGAAACCATGTTGTTCAGGTATGAATATACTTGACAGAGTACTGTAGACCTGACTATGAACTAGACGTTCCAGAATTTTCGCGAACAAACATAACTTGGAAATTGGACGATAGTTTATTACTTCATTTTTGTTGCCATCTTTGAGCACTGGAGTGACAGAAGCGGATTTCCAAACTTTAGGGACTATACCTTCCTTCGTGGATCGTTTATACAGGATGGTGAGAGGCTTGGTTAAACTTCTAGCACAGTTGATGATAAAAATAGGGGATATATTGTCAGGCCCAGCACCTTTGGTTAGATCTAATGATTTAAGTATTTCAAACACAATCTCAGGGTTAATTTCAATGTCATTTATAGTGTGTACATAATTTGATGAAACAGTGTCAGTAGTATCACAAGTGGTATTGTCATGACTCGTATGAGAAGGTGAAAGAAAGTTAGACTGGAAATGCTTTCACCAGTATTAGCTGATTGCCCTTCGTAAAACATAATAGATGGCAGTAAATTCGTGCCCTTTTTATTTGATTTTATAAAAGACCAGAATAATTTTGGATTTTCGACAATGGAATGTTCAGCTTTTTCTAAGTAATCTTTATAACATTGCTGCTCAAGGAGTTTAGTTCGTTTTCTTAACATGGAAAAACTAGAATAATCTGATGTGTTGCCATAAGTGCGATATTTCTTTAGAAATTTAAATTTTTCTTTAAGAATTTTTTTTAGTGCAGCGTTATACCAAGGTGGGAAGTTTGAGGGGTAAACAGTTTTGTGTGGTATATACTTCTCTATTAAGTTATAAAGACATTGATAAAATAAATCGACAGCATTTTCTAAGCTTTTGTTATTTAAAAGGTCATCCCAATCGATGTCACACAGTGATGCGTTAATTTTATCGTAATCGCCTAATTCATAAAAATATTTCTTTCTAGGTTTTAATACTAAAGACTGAACTAAATTACACTTCAAGTAAATAGCGAGATGTTTGTGATGCACATCCTCTGGTACCAGTGGGTCATCATCACAAGAAGTGACGGAGAGGTCTGTGTTGCATAAGACTAAATCTAAGATCCTATTATTGATATTTTGGCAATTATTAAATTGATTTAAATTACATTCCATTAAAGTATCAATAAAATATAATTGACTCTCGCTAGTAACCGCAGACGGCTGAGAGTATAATCCATCACTATACCAGTTGATATTTCTTAAATTAAAATCTCCCATTATTATAAATAGGTCATTTGGACAAGTACTGACTATACACGACAATTTTTCAGAAAATTTTTGTAACTGGGTATTGAAGGAAAATCCATCCTTTTCTTTGCAGAGATATAAAGTACATAGATGTACTTTACGAAATGAGCGATCTGTGTTTCTGTAACTTAATGTGACCCATATGTCCTCGGCAGAGGAGGCCCACTCGGGACGATGCACCGCCGACAACTCACGTCGTACAGCCAGAAGTACACCGCCACCATACTTTTCCTTAGTGCGCAAATAATCTCTATCGCGTCGAAACACTAGGTACCTATCGTCAAAAAGTTCGCTGTTGTTGATGCCGTCCGTCAGCCAAGTTTCCGTAAGCGATACCACGTCATAGTTGTTTAGGAGTAAATTTCTTTTAAATAAATGTGTTTTAGTGCGTAGCCCTCGAGCATTTTGGTAATACATATTAATATCAACCATTTTTAATAATATCAGCATAACGCCTAAAGTGTAATAATAATATAATAAAATTCATAGTTAAAAATCCTAAAGAATCCACAATATAATGAGTAAAATAGATTAAATAATATATTAGAAAGTTAATCACACTATCTCCATAAATGCAATGTCCGTTTTGATACGATAAAAACCTTTTTTTCTCTAAAGTAACAGTGAATATAAAATAAATATAGCAACGATGTCGAACGTACCACCAACATGAGTACGACAATGCATAGTAACAATTGTAATGTAAGGTAAAGGCATAAAAAATATTTAGTAAGGAATGTGCGCAATATATGTAACTTGTAAGTGAATGTGGCATTGCTCCGCTGCATCCAGAAGCAAATAAAGCCCGAAAGAACTTGATAATATATGTGCGTTCAAGCGATAATTGTTTATGCAAATAGTAACTTACGTGCAAAAGTCGATTATTGAATCTGTTGACGGTTACAAACAATAGGCAGGCGGGTTTTTGCATACGGCTCCCAAACTTTGCGAAATACATTTTTATAACCAATATTATTACTTTACTTGGTAAAGACGTATTAGTTAGGTGATTTTTAGTAAGTCTTTTTCGCATTTTATAGGAAACATAGGCGACACTTCCGACTTCCTGGCCATAATCTTGCAATGCTTGACCCAGATGAACTTGTAGTTTTTTTCCTTAGCTAATGCTCGTGCCTTGTTTAATAACGATTTATTGGAAGATGTCAGATGGTCGTTGACGTAGAAGGTGCCTGGGGTAGAGAAACCCAAATTGGACAAGCACAGCTGGTCGCTCTTCCGTGCCAGTGCTACCAATTCCTCCTTCCTGTAGCGATTATTAAACGCCATTACTATTGGTTTGCTGCCATGAGAGGCACGAGTTGGTATCCGTGCTATATAATTTATTTCTTCTTTCTTAAGTGGAAAATTGCATAACGTTCCAATTTTATGCACTATTTCATACAAATTTTCATTTTTCTTTAGTGGAATACCCTGGATTTCCACGTTGTTAGATCTAGCCCACTGATCTCGATCCTGCAACTCCTGCCTGAGCCTGGCAACCTCATTATGAATACTAGGGATTTCCTCTGCTAACTTTTCGGCTTCCATGACTCGTGATTCCAAAGTTTGAAACTTGTCACTTAAATTTTTGATAATGGCATGTGCCATTTCAATTGACTCTTTAAGCCCAACGATCTCGTTCTTGATCAATTTTACATCCTCAACTAGTGACGGCAAGGGTGCAAGCTGGAACGTTATCATCTGGAGCTGTTCCTGTATCTTGTCCAACTGATGAGGCTGCGGTGAAATTACAGATGGAGTCGGACAGGCACTTGTTTTGCATTTAGGACAGCGCCATACATTTTTTCGATCACCCAGTTTCCTGTAACCGGTTTCGGTAATCCCTGAGCATGAGAAGTCGTGGCGTTTTTTACACGTGCTGCAAAGTGTTCCTTCGGAGTGCTGACCACCGCAACTCGCACAGTCAAACATTGTAATGAAAGTTTGAGAACAATTGAGATCGAACGAAAAACAAACAAACGTCTATTCAATAATGTAGCCGAGCGGCGAATGTGTGTCGGCGTATGTGACTATTACGATTTTTATTCGATATTTCCCTACCGATATCAAACGGCGCGGTTTTGTAGTAATTAGTTTACATTTTTTCTTTCATACTAACCTTACCCTCTCTGTACAGCGATTCTTAAAAAGTTTTTTTTATACAACGTAGGGAGGCAGATACAGCCCACCGAATGGAAAGCGGTTACAATAGCCTGTTAACGCTTGCAACACATTAAGTATCACTTACATGATACCACCTCTGCTGCTAACACAGCTACTTCTTAGGAGGTTACTGGTGACGTCACTCACTCGCAGGAACACAACAACCCTCCAGGGAGTTGTTATTGGGCTTCGGTTTTTTGTGAGGTACTTCCCCAAACGGGTTGCTTTGATGGTCCCTATATCTCTTAAAAACACTCATACCAAGATAAAAAGACGTCTTCGTGAACACAAATGTATGTACTGTGTAGAAATCGAACCGTGCGTCGAGCGTCGGTATCAAAGTCGCATCATTCACCATTGCACCAACAAACTTATCAAATTCTAAGTTTCTTTATTGACGAATGGTATTTATTATCCTTTATTGCACAAAAACACTATATAAGGTGTTTTTTTTATATATGCCTGAACTTCAATGGGAGAAAGAGTATCGTTTATTTGTTACGATAGACAAGAAACTTCGTGTCCCGGCATCGTTAAAAAAGTTTGAGAAATCAAATAAATAAAGTGCCTACTTGGTTCATGGTGCATAATGATTGCCCCGATGATGATGATGAATCATCAGTTGTTAATAATTCAGTTTGACGGGGTCGATGCACGAGTCGCGGGTCTAATCGAATTCGCCATTTACACAGCGACGACCACAGCCTGTGTCGAGTTGCCAGCCTGACAGTTGCCAGTCGTAAAGCTCAGTTAAGAGAGGTAGGACGCGTCAAAGCAGCCCGTCTGGAGAAGTACCTTCACCTCACAGAAAACTGCAGCCAAAGAACAACTATTTCTGCGAGTGAGTAAGGTTACGAGTGAGTAAGGTTACGAGTGAGCTCCTGAAGAGTTTCTGTATCAGTAGCGGGGGCGGCAACGCGCAAGCGATACTTTCTGTGTTGCAAGCGTTTATAGGCTACGGTAACCACTTTACATCAGGTCGACCGTACGCCTCCCAACGTTGTATACAAAAAAGAAATACCTATGACGGCTGTGACTATACCAGCTGATACATCACCTAACAATGTTTTTTACATAGGTAGGTAGGGCGCATCAAAGCAGTCCGATAGGGGAAGTACCTCTATCTCACAGAAAACAGCAGCAAAATAACAACTTACTGGGTGGAGGGTTGTTGATGTGATGTGAGTGAGTGATGTTACCAGAAAGCAGTGAGAGGAGTTGTTGTGTGAGCAACGGGGGTGGCAACCCGCGTGCGATAAACTTAGTGCGAGCGTTCATAGGCTACGGTAACCACTTTACATCAAGTGGTCCGTATGTTTATTTGTCTCCCGACGTAGTAAAAAAAAGATGCGCCTGATCCAAAGTATGAAACAGATGAAACAGCTGATTTGCTTCATACGAGGTAACAAACATTCATCACTAAGTCTGATTAGTTTACACTTAGATACATTTTCAACGAATTAGGTAGTTACTCGTATTTCACTTTGAGTGGTTTGTTTACTTAGAATATTATTCTAAGTTTGTTTATGGGAACGATAAAAAAAATGATAATGTTGGTAATTGTATACGAGGTTCGATATAGGAAAAGGTACACTTACACCACTAAGGTGGCAAACAAGCTTAGGTCCTTCCTGATTGTAAACAGTTATCATAGCATTTGGACATTTTTAACACCAGGGTCTCGCTTATGTGATATTCGGTGAGTACCTACTTAGTTAACGCCGGTACAGTAGCGCTGATAGCTACCTATCTAGATAAATAAAAATGTAAATTTAAAACACTTACGATTTAACAGCTGATCCACTTTTCTTAAAAAATAAAAAGCTATCGGATAACGTTTGTTACATTAACTAGCGTGTTTAAAAGGTCATCAGTTTATTTACTAGTTATTTACACATCACAATCACGACACTCACTCACACGACACGACACGACGTCTCTCTAAAAGAACTGGGTCCTAACACTTTCACCGAGTAGGTATACCTGCCCAGATCGGGCCGCACTACCCGAGGATTATGAAGTGGTATGGATGTAGCCCTTCATCGCTGAGTAACTACCAGTGGCGTGCACTCCATATAGACAAAAAGACATTGCCTACCCTATCAATTTGATAAATACCATCCGATGTTTCATTCTTAAACATAGTTTTTAACTAATATTTCGTATCAAAAACAGCTCCATCTATCGGTATCGGTAAGTTATTAAAATCATCGCTAGTCATATTCAAATCGCAGCTAGGCGCTACGCTACACCAGCGCCGCATTGGCAGCTTTTTACGGCGAAAGACACTAACTATTTCTGTCTAAATTTACGTATGTGTGCCGTGTTGTTAATACAAATACTGTAGTGTGCATTCCTGTAATTACATTGCCCACAATAATATAAATAACGCACACTATTGCAAAGTATAGACAATGTCTTTTCAGCTGAACTATAACGTAAATTACCTAAGTGTCGCGAGCATTGCTACGTAACTATTTTAAAAAGTAGTTTGCTGCATGTAATTATAGTGAAAGATATTGCCATTTCTTTTTTTCGTATAAAATTGATGTTAATTTTATTTTGATTTTAAGACGGCCGCCATTGTTTTTGTTTTGAATCGATTGACTGGTAGCAGACGAAATAAGATTTTAAAGTTTTAAAGTTGATAAATATGGATGATATTCACTGCGAAAGTTGTTCATGTGGTGTGTGTAGTGTTCGGTGAATAAAAACAAGTGATCACATACATCATTATTTCCACAAGACTGGGTAACCAAAATCAACATTCTGTATTTTTTGGTAAGTTAATAGCTTTAAAAAAAATCTGCCTACCCTGTCGAAAATCTCTGTGCACGCCACTGGTAACTACTACACGTAACTATTGCTCACATTGAAAACGGCAGCTCCGTGGCCATATTCACGAAAACTGTATACTGCGCCGAGGATGGTGTGATGACTCGTATTCCGAATTTTACTCACACACTCGCGATAACAAAGT
Source organism: Pyralis farinalis (assembly GCA_947507595.1). Taxonomy (NCBI): domain Eukaryota; kingdom Metazoa; phylum Arthropoda; class Insecta; order Lepidoptera; family Pyralidae; genus Pyralis; species Pyralis farinalis. The sequence continues at coordinate 25,897,198 of OX382278.1, forward strand.
ACCATTTGGAGATACTCCTGATTAGAGTAACGATGTCCAGGAATGATTACGGTCACGCGTAGTAATGTAATGCGCGACACTTGTTAAAAGACTGCGGTGATCTACCGCGCAATTAGCTTGATTGCGCATGCGCGGCGCTGACGGCGACGACGGCGGCGTTTCGTTTGGCGGTATCGTACCTATGGCATGCTTTGTAATACTTTCCTAGCTGGTTGGTGTCATACAACAGAAAGCTACTTTTTAAGACGGATTTATTTTTTCTATGAAAGAATTTGTAACACGTGGGGCATAAAATATATTTACTATCATAATCAGCATACATAATACTATTTCCCATTTCAATTTGGGCATATACTTTAAGAACACCATATATAGATACAGATTTAAAGTATTTCGTTCGTTTTTGTATAATTGATAGAACAATCAAAGGAAGGCGACTTAACTTTGGATTTAGGAGATCAATACCCAGGTAAGTTTGGGATCGTTAAAAATTCTCATAGCTCGTCATAGCTTCGGTCTTATGATTTAGTTTAGTATCAAAATACCGAAGCTGGTATCCAAGTACTCCCGCCCAAAAGACTACAGTACTCCAAATTTAACTAATATTTTTTTTTCTTTAAAGTATTTTATGCATAACCTATCTACCTCTTTTCATAAAAGTCTTTTTGATGGCCGACACTGAATTTCTAAATCGTTATTTTAATTCTCAGCACTGTTGGGTTTATCTGAAGTGGCAGTTGGAGACGTTCAAGAATTAAAAAAAGTGTTCGCAGAGCCTCAAGTGATTTTACAAAGATTAATGTTCTTGGGACAATGTCTGCTCCTAACAAGAACTGATGGGCCAGCGTTGTACTGAACTATGTAACATTCTTACATTTTATGTCGAACATATAAATAAAAAATAACATTGAACTATTTCTTGCCACTGGAATGGCATTTTCATACAACATTGTTGTTCAGTGTATGGCGCACGAGATAAATAATGTACGTGCAAATCTGGGTTATTTAGATACAGGGCATAATTTTTAGCTTTCTTACCTACGTATGAACGATACGTATGAACAATAGTAATAATAAACAACCGTGAAAGTTTTAAAATTATTTAGATTTTCGATTATTTAGATACAGGCATAATTTTTAGCTTTCTTACCTACAATAGTGATATCTACAATAGTCAGTAGTGGTATGAACAATAGTAATAATAAACAACCGTGAAAGTCGAGTCGATTATTAGGCGTTTACAAAGGACGAAGTTAGTTAAAGTACATTACACAAAATATTGAAGGGCATATATTTGTTTAGACGCTTTGTCATTTAACCTAGCGTCACATTTGTGCTTTTGTTAGTCAGGATTAGGATTTAATATCTCTTCTCAACACACAGAACTGTCTGTAAGTAGTAAAAATACAATTGTATAGTCAATGACGTGGGTTTAATTTACTTGTTCTCTAGTATAAACAATTTGATCTAACCTGTTTTGTGTGCTTCCCACCCACTACTTTTCTGATGAGCCAAAAAAATATTTATGTACAAAATAAATACCTGAATATTTTCTAATTTAAGCCCACTTGAAGACTAACAGAAAATAGTTAATAGATTCAGCGTTATTTTGCGAAAGTCGTACTTACATGCGTTTTGATCTAACCTGCTTTGTATGCTTCAGCCACCAATTAATCTATGGGAACTAGCGTCGGCCGGCACCCACTCACTGCCGTTAGTAGATGCCTCATGCCGTCCCTACCATGGCTGCTTTGATCGTCTCTACCTCGACTGCTGCGGTCGTCCTCGCGATTGCTCGCCGTCTGTAACAGGAACCATACGCACCCGCCACTGTTGCTGCCATGTCTGCCGTGGTCGCCTCTGCCCCACGTGTTTTGCCTCTCCAATAGGCGTTCTTCGGCGAAATATATGCGAAACACATATTCGCGACAATCGCGGGGACGACCACCTCAGCCGATACAGAGACGATCGGAGCAGCCATGGCAGCAACGGCATGATGCATCTACTAACGGCAATGTGTGGGTGCCTACCGGCGCTAGTTCACATGAACTAATTGGTGGCAGAAACGCACAAAGCAGGTTGCATGTAAATTTCACTTTCCCCTAATAACACCCGAATCTAATAACTATTGTTTGTTAGTCCTCTTGTGACCTTAACTTAGAAAATATTGACTAGTTTATGCTAGTTTTATTCATAGATATATTTTTTATGGTAGGTAATAATATATTTGGTCATCAAAAAAATATATTCGGTCAGTAAATATTCCCAAGTCAACGGAATGTATCCCCATTAGGGAATTTGTTTTTTCCGTCATTGTATTGAGATCTCAAACCACAAGTAGTCAACTTGAAATATTTCCTTACCTATTCGGTAAGCAAAGATAAGATAAGATAAGAATTCTTTATTGTATTAATTTGGGTACAATGAGTTCAAAGTGATTTGTTTCACCAAATCATACCTTTCCAGGCGTACAATAAATTACATGCATAAAAAAGCTAATAACAATCATAGTAATGTTAAAATGTTACGAGTACCTTCCGTTTAATATAAGTAATAATTAATAAATAACAATTTCCGGAAATAATCTAATAGTAGTTAATATCAATTAATTATGTAATGTTAATGAAACATAATGTATGCTCGTAAAAATATAGAGTTATTTTCAAAATTTTGTGAAGATCTTAAAAGCAGGAATAGATTGCGTATGCCGGTACATCGGCTTGCTAAGACTAGTAGATCTTTTATTGTCAATTGTATTCGATTCTATAATAAACTAAAACAGTTCTGTCCTTGCCTGACAATATGTTCAAAAGGTACATCAAAAATACTCTGTGCAAGAAGGGTAATTACATAATCGATGAATATCTAACTGACAGAGATGTTTGGAAATGATTCTTCTTCGCCAATGGTCATTTTCGAAATGCTGGTAGATTAAAAAGAGAGATTAAAAGTAAAAAATAACTATGCAAAATTATTAAGATACAATATGATTTAATTTAAAGAATGTAAGACGTGTTTAAGGTCCTAATGGCAAATAAATGATTTTTATCTTTATTTTTTATCTTTTAAATATTTCAAGTTGACTGTTCTGAATGTAACATATATGATTTCTACAGACCAAAACTTCAATATTTTACCTACCATTCAAATGATAACCATTTTTATTAGCGCGGTCTTTTGTATTTCTTTCTAATTTGATTGGCTTTCTTGATTTGTATACATGCATTTCTGTTTCCGATGTTACTCAATGCATTTTCTAATTCTTCACCTGTTCATCTTACAGAAAACCGACGAGCTCAGTGGCGCAGTAGCGAAATGTGCTGTTAAGTTACTTTGGCACTAACGCTCGTGTGTTCGATTCCCACACAGGACAAACATTTGTGTGCATGAACTTGTCAATTTGTCTTGATCTGGGTATTTTTAAGAGAGGTAGGACGCATCAAAGCAGCCCGCCTGAAGAAGTTCCTTCACCTCACAGAAAATCGCAGCCAAAGAACAACTCTTGAAGAGAATTGTTGTGTTCCTGCGTGTGAGTGAGATCACCAGCAAGCTCCTGTGAAGTCAGCAGAGGTGGCATCGCGCAAGTGATATTTAATGTATTGCAAGCGTTTATCGGCTACGATAACCACTTTACATCAGGTAGGCCGTATGCACGTATGCCTCCCGACGTTGTATAAAAAATCGGCCAAGTGCGAGTCGGACTCGCGCACGAAGGGTTCCGTACCATTATCTATAAAATGTACGTTTGTTGTATGGGAGCCCCCCTTAAATATTTGTTTTATTTTAATTTAATTATTTATTCTTAAAGTGAATATGTAACTAAATATTCTGTGAAAATTTCAAGCGTCTACCTGTTGCCGTTATCAATATCGAGCAAAAATGAGCAAAAAAATCACGTTTGTTGTATGGGAGCCCCCTTAAATATTTATTTTATTCTATTTTTTAGTATTTGTTGTTATAGCGGCAATAGAAATACATCATCTGTGAAAATTTCAACCGTCTAACTATCACGGTTCATGAGATACAGCCTGGTGACAGACGGACGGACGGACGGATGGACAGCGGAGCCTCAGTAATAGGGTTCCGTTTTACCCTTTGGGTACGGAACCCTAAAAAGAGGTAGGGTCAAAGCAGCCCGGCTGGGAAGTACCACACGGAAAACTGCAGCTAAAGCTAGCTAACAACTCCCTGAAGGGTTGTTGTATTCCTGCATGTGGGTGATGTCACCAGTAACCACCTAAGGAGTTGTTAAATTAGCAGCGAAGGTGGTATCGCGCGAGGGATACTTAACGTAAACTACGGTAACCACTTTACATCAGGTGGGCCGTATGCTTGTATACCTCCCGACGTTGTATAAAAAAAAATAGACAAGATGAGGTCGACGTTGGTTGTTAAACTGAATTTTCGATTTGAGTTATAGCAACTAACCCATCAATGACTTCCATTAGTTGTTATTCAGTATTTATAACTGTTATTTAAAAAATAAGAATGCCTTTTAGTTCTCGGAAACGAACATAAAAATTAATCACAGTAGTGAACAGGCCAAATGCAAGAATATTTTTATGGTTGCATTTAAAAAGGGTTAAATTTAACTAAAAGTTCCTCGTTCGTATTTGGTAGTTTTTTAATACCAATTATTGTTTTTCGATACAGATATAGAATAAATGCGGTCGAGAAGCAAGCATTGCAAGCATTTGAGGGTGAACTCCGGAGGTGCGGTTGTAAATGAAGCTGTCAGCATCACATAGAACCATTCTTCATCACAACCTTCATCATCATTTTATAATAGGTAGAACACACAAAGGGAGGCGAAATCTCTCCTTAAACTTAAGGGTTTGATACCATATGCAAGCTTATATAAACTTTTATATTATCTATAACTTCAAGCCAAATCCCTTGCGGGGTAGGCAGACACGACCGAGCGCCACGTGAATTGAATACGAAGAAAGCAAAGATAATGTAAAAAGTATTTGAAAGAGAAAAAAACAAAACTAATGTAAGGATTACGGCTGATGATAAAGTATTGGAATAAGTCAATGAGATTGTATATCTTGAATGCGATTTCAGCAGGAATGGAAGGTACACCGCTGATTAGTAAAGACGAGTGAGTGCTGGGAACAGTGCGAATGGAGCGTTAGGAAAACTTCTTGGCAGTAAAAACTTTTTTTCTTTTTTTTTTTTTTTTATTTATTTATTATTAACACCACAAACAAGTTTACAATACACAATTGAATTACACATCTTTCTTGCAAATTACTTATTGCAAACTCCACATCGAGGTGACAGCTGAATTAATATGTATATAAAGGGAAACCCAATGCACGTGTAAGTTAAAGTTAAATCCACTTATTATGGTATGTGTCGAGTCATGCGTGTGAAATATCATGGTACAATAGTATACAACGGGAGATATGAAGTAGTGTGAGAGTATGTGAGTGTAGTACGCGAATGAGAATGGTGCGAGAGACAGTACGAAGACATGGCTGCACGCTGCTCCAACAATCATAAATATGTATTATGTTTATTTATATTAGCAAATTATCATTATGTTCTAAGGTTAAGAGCGAGGAAACGCACCGCCCAATGTAAATCAGTTACCGTAGACTATGAACGCTTGCAAAAGCAACATCTACTCGTGCAATGCCGACCCCTTAAAACTTCTTTTTTTTTTAATTTTGTTAAAGTGGTTATATATTAATCAATAGATTTCGTATTTGTTTTCTAAATAATACGACACTACATGCGAAAATGTCAACCGCGTTAAACTTCTTATTAAAAGTGTTAGCCATGCGGTTTAATGGAGATCGAACTCCAGCATTAGTACGAGATGTAGCAATGGCAAATAGTGGGTTGAGGCGGGCAGCGCGCATCTGAGGTCGCGGTGGCACTGAATAGTATAATTTAGTAGTAAGATTTATGCAGTCATATTTGTTATTACACAGATCGTAAAGTAACATACCTTCCAATTGATTGCGTCTAGATTTTAAATCTAAAAGCTTGTATTTTTTTAGTAATGAGCAATATGATATTTTATTATGATGATATTTGTAATGCGTACACCGTAAGTATTTTTTTTGAACCATCTCAAGTCTTTTATGATATTTTTCATAAAGTGGATTCCATATTGATACAGCATATTCCAACTGGGGTCGTACTAATGCTTTAAATAGGTATATATTTGTAGATACTTGTTTAAATTCAGTAGATGAACGCATTACAAATCCATACATTTTATAAGCTTTGGAAATAATATTTTCAATATGTACATCTAAGTGTAATTTACTATCTAGCGCAATCCCTAGATCCCTAATAGCGTTAACTTTATCAATGACCGTGCCGCATAGCGAGTATTTGTAATTACTTATTATCTTTTTTTTAGTAAATGTGATTGTTTTACATTTATTTAAGCTTAACTGTAATTTGTTCTTATTACAATACATACTGAAACGATTCAAATCTTCTTAAAATTCAATATGATCTTGACTATTGTTTATAATTCGGTATATTTTTAAATCATCCGCATACAAAAGAAATTTACAATACTTAAAACATTCATTGATATCATTAATATATATTATAAATAAAAGGGGTCCCAAAATTGAGCCCTGTGGGACGCCGGAGGTAACGCTAGTAGTAGAGGATTCACAACCTTTAATAACTATTTTTTGTGTTCTGTTAGAAATATATGACCTGAACCACCGCCAGAGATTCCCTCGAATGCCATTATATGCAATCTTCTCAAGTAAGATTCTATGGTCCACTCTGTCAAATGCCCTACGAAAATCAGTATACACGCTATCAATTTGTTTATTATTATCAATGGCATCAAATAAGTCAGTAGTATATGTTAAGAGATTAGTTACCGTAGAACGTCGCTTTACAAATCCGTGTTGTTGTTGAAGTATATTTTCATGTAAGATTGGGTATATAACGTTATGGACTAATCTTTCGAAGACCTTTGACAGAGTGGGTAATATGGATATTGGACGGTAATTTTCAATATTACTCTTTGATCCATCTTTATGCACTGGAACAATTCTAGCACATTTCCAAATGAGCGGATATACTCCTTCATGCAAACATTTATTAAATATATAACACAAGGGCTTGTCAATGACATCGGCTGTTTCTTTTAAGAAAATAGGTGGTATACCGTCATCTCCTGCTCCTTTTGAAACGTCTAAAGCTAGTAGAGCCTTACATATTTCAGTTTTAGTTAAGACAATACGATCGATCAAGCAGTTAGAAGTGATATCGTTATTTTGGTATACGTTACAATCGCTAAAATCGTCTGTTAAGGAGGATGGTTGAAATACCGAACGAAAAAATTCATTAAATAAGTTGCACGTATCCTCTGGATTGTTGGCAGAGCATGTTTTATAATGAACAGTACTGGGGATATTCATAGATCTTTTACGATTAGAGATGTAAGTCCAAAAATATTTTATATTATCTTTTACACCATTTTCCACTCTCGCGATGTATTTTTTATAACATTTCTCAGACTCGAGTTTAAATGTTTTTCTGTATAAGGAGAAAATTGTATAATTCGATTCATTATTGTATTTTTTCATGGACACCCAAGCTTTATTCTTCATCTTAAATAATTTAATAAGTTTAGAGTTAAACCAAAGTGGGAAAGATGACGTCTTAATAACTTTAGTTGGTACGTTTTTCCTTATAATGGCATATATTTTTTCATAGAATAAGGAAACCATTTCCTCAGCACTTTTATTCGAGAAAAGGATATCCCAGTCAATTTCTGATAGTTCTTGTCTAATAGTACTATAAGCAGCTTGTCTATAGCAATACCTAGTAAAAGATTTGCTTTGCATATATTCCCTTTCAAAGGAAGAAGGAGCCAAGACAAAAAAAGGTGGATGATATTCATCGGGAGGTACCAACGCAGTTGGAGCAGGCGCCATAGTACAACCCGCAATATTCGTGAAAAATAAGTCCAATATACGTCCGTTTTTATTTTTTATATTGTTTAATTGATTGCAGTTTACTAATGTCATGAAATTATTTATTAATCTATGGGTTTGATTAAGGTCACTGTCTCCAACGCATTGTTTAAATGGTTCACAATTATTCCATATTAAATTAGGTAGGTTAAAATCTCCCACTATAAAAAAGTTAGTCGAGTCGGCATTCTCGCTAAGTAACCTATTTTGTATCATATCAAAATAATTACAAAACATTTCATGATTTTGTTTAGGCGGTATGTAAACCGCGCTTATAAAATAATACTTCTTAGAGATACGCAACTCGATACAAATATGATCGATCACTGACGGCAGTGAGTCGGGTAATATGGTTACGCGCGAGTCAGCGTAGAGCGCGCGGCGTACAGCGATCAGCACACCGCCACCGTCGCGCCGGCCGCTGCCCGCACGATCACGGTCGGCACGATAAACGATGTACCTACCATCAATGAATTCGCTACAGTTGATGTCCGCGAGCAACCACGTCTCCGTTAATATAATAATATCATATGTGTGTGTAAGTATATTTATGTATAAAGTATGTAGTTTGGTTCGGAGACCACGGCAGTTCTGATAATATATAGATATTTTCTTATCCACTGTGAACACTAAAAATAATAAATGATATAAAATATACCTTGTACAGACAGAAATATTTAGCATTTTTGCTGTAAGTTGTTTTTAGAAATTTAAAACAGAGCCTCATCGCCGTGTTCTCATAACCGCATAATATGTTATTATTTTCGCTTCCCATAGTAATTAAACGTTTATATAAAAAGTTACAATATTTAGGATATAAAAGATATACACTTCTCTCGTACTTTACTAAGAAGATATTCATCTGATACATATTTTTTAAAAGCGCAGACACCACACACTTTAAATTAAGGTTACTGTCTAACAAATACACATATCGACATTTTATGTAAACAATACCTAGATACGCACTCGCACTCCTACTCACGCATAGAAAAAAATATACATAGATTACAGACTTAATACATGTACTCATCCTCACAAGAAATAACTGAAATTCACGATTTGATTTTATCAAGGTCCCGTTCATTGCGTACAGGAAATATAGCCGACGTCTCAGATCGGCGCACCAATATGACACCATGCTTAATCCACACAAACTTATAGCTAAGTTTGGTCGCTTTTTCTCGACACATGCGAAATAATTGTTTGTGTTTGACCGTAAGGTGTTCATTTATGTATACATTATGAACCACTCCCGATATAGACAGCTGGTCAGACTTCAATCCTTTACGCGCGCGCGCTGCCGTGATGAAGTTGTCACGTAGGATTTTGGTGGCGAAACGCACAATTACATTTTTGGGCCGTGAGTTTTTAATATCAAAGTGTGGCACTCTGTGTATAGCCACAATGTCGGTATTATGTATAGGATGTTTAATAACAGAGCCTATTTTAACAACCAGTTTAGTAAGATCCTCATCACGGCGTTCCGGCAAGTTGGCAATCTCAATGTTACATTGACGCGCCCGTTGCTCCATCATGTCCATCCTTTCCTGCAACACAGCGACCTGACAAGTAACTTGAGTCGCGGACTGTAATTGACTTTCAACCCGTTGCAGCCTATCTTCAAGGGCATCCTGTCTCTCCATCGAAAATGATATGGATTTATCAATAACATCCAATCTATTACTGAGGTCTTTAAGTGAGCTATTTAAAGACATTGACAATTTCTCTATCTCTTGCTTGATGAGAGAACCAAAAGATGTTTTAATCGTGTCAGCGATGGTTTGCTCAAACTGTTCCTTCCAAATATTAAGTTGAGAAATAATTTTACTTTCAACTTGTTCGGCGATTAGATTTGGTTCACTCTCAGGCTGTTTACGTTTGCTCCTATCGTTACTTCTTGTAAGATCCGGATTAGATGAGTACTTCACCTGTTTCGTCGACGGTGCTGGTGGTGGTGAATGTCTGAGAGGCATTTTATAAGATAGGTGAAGTGATACGTTAGTCTGTTATGTCACCGCAATATCTTTGGCACACAGGAGGTGAGGTAGGTATTCCCCGCCGACGCAACTCAGAGATGCGGTGCCAGACAAGGAGGTGCGAGTAATCCGAGAGAGTACACACGATCACGGCATTCGGCGACCACACAGTACAATGCACATAAAAATGAACTTATAGTGCAACAATTAATGAACTAGTATTGAAAAACAACTGTTACGGAATTTACCATGAAATTACAATAACGATGTACACACGTCTACGTCAAATGGGTTTCACACGACGAGTGATTACGGCTGATGATAAAGTATTGGAATAAGTCAATGAGATTGTATATCTTGAATGCGATTTCAGCAGGAATGGAAGGTACACCGCTGATTAGTAAAGACGAGTGAGTGCTGGGAACAGTGCGAATGGAGCGTTAGGAAAACTTCTTGGCAGTAAAAACTTGAGCCAGAAGGCACAGCTACATGTACATAATACACCATGCAGTGCTTGTCCCAACGCTTACTTATGGGAGCGAGAGCTGTGTATGGCGGAGAGAGCATGAAAATAGGATAAACGCAGTCGAAATGCGAGTGATGCCCAAAATTTGTGGCGAAACGCTTGTAGATCTTATCCGCAATGATGATGTTAGAAACAGAGTTGGTCTGAAAGAGAGCGTCGGTGTTAAAATAAGAAGAGGCATGCTCGGTTGGTTCGAACATGTAGAAAGATCGGAGGATCAAAGAATGACGAAGCAGATATACAAAACAAAAGTGGAAGGATGCAGGAGCCGAGGAAGGCAAATACTTACTTTTATAGTAATGGTGTAATTACACTATACAATTCTCTACGCAAAATTCTTACCCGCCGCATGATATTAAAAATAAAAAAGCCGTCAAGTGTGAGTCCGACTCGCGCATCGAGGTTTCCGTAAAAAAAAATATTCGCAAAAATGTTTAGTTTTTTTGGTATGTAATTAATAATTTACGGTTTTCGGATTTTTTATCTTTTGCTTGTGCTAAATGATATTGCTTCTTACCAAATTTCTTGATACTAAAAAGTACCCTATTGGTTTTGATTCCCGGGTGTCAAGATGCATGGTATGATCAGGACACAAACGGCCGTATCTATTGATTGCATTGATTTAGAAGCTTCATTTTTTCACTGCTCGAATGGATTGCAAATCTGATTATCTAATATTAATTTCAGCTTGATAATTGCATCCGTCCCTGAGAAAAGGGTCTTGACAGACGGACAATAAAGTGATACGGTAAGGGTTCCGGTTTTCCTTTTGAGGTACGGAACGCTCTTATAAATGTTTGCTCTAAGGAAAGCCGTACTTTGTTTGCTGTAAATAGCAAAAAATCCATCTAACTGAGTTACCCACTCAAGCTGAGGTAAATTGTACATAAGTTCTGATTTCACTTAGGGCGCGCATAAAACATTATTGTTCGTGGAAAGCGTCGATTAGTGGCGAATCTTATTTGGGGGGGAAAGGCAAAGGCGAATCCCATGTTTGCACGTCAGGGTGTTCCACGTAAAGCCTTTTCGTGGTTTGCGTACACTGCTTGCTGCTAGTTTTGAATTATCTGAATGCAAAAAAAAATGTTGAAACCCGATGAAAAGAATAAGACTATCAGTCGTAGAACTGCACGTTATAAGTGTAAACTTTAGCTTCACAAACTTATAAACATTATTTTTGGGTTGTTAAGAAATATTTCTTTAGGAAGTATTTTTTATTAGAAATTATTTTTATCAACAAATTAATATAGTAACACAATTTTGAATGGTTATTATATATAACACAAACATAAAGAAGCTCAAGGTCTCTCGGCGCACTATAGAAAGAACTATGCTCGGGGTTTCTCTGCGTGATAGAATCAGAAATGAGGACCTTCGCAGTAGAAATAAGGTAACCGGCATAGCCCAAAGGATAAGTAAGCTGAAATGGCAATCAGTCGGCAACATAGTTCGTAGCACCTACAACCGCTAAGGACGAAAGATTCTCAATGGTGTTCCCGTCTTGGTACACACAGCAAGGTAAGCCCTCTCATTAGATGGAGCGATGACTTTTAGAGGTTTGTAGGACGTCGATGAACGCAGGTAGCACAGGATCAAGACGAATGTCTGTCTAGAGTATAGTGCCATTTTTTTTTTCTGGAAGCATACAAGCATACGGCCCATCTGATGGAAAGCGGTTACCGTAGCCTATTAACGCTCGCAATACACTCGTATCACTCGTGCGATGCCACCTCTGCTGCTAGCACAGCAAAAGCTTACTACTGACGTCACTCACACGCAGAAATACAACAACCCTCCTGGGGATTAATATATGGCTGCGATTTCGATGAGGTGGAGGTACTTCCCCAGACGAGCTGCTTTGATGCAACCTACCTCTCTTAATTTTGTATTAAATTATGATGATATGAATATTTACAAATATAATATTAGACTATTTATTTAAGTAGATTATAATTAAAATGAAGGTCGATTTTGTTTTTCCCACGTCATTGCTAAATATATTATAATACAGTAACACATAATTGTCAGCAGTAGGATTGACGATACGTGAGCATTGCTCCTTGCATTGAAAGCCTACTACGGTAACTGCTTCCCATTAGGCGGGACGTATGCCTGTTCACCTCAGGATGTGGTTGATAAAATATATTTCAACAGTACTTCGTGCTAATATAACTCGTAAAAATTAGGTAGGTAACATATATTTTCTATAATCATACTCCATTCCAAATACAAAGTACCTTAACGACTTTCTACACGGGCATATTTTGCCCGTTTCCCATATATAAGGTGTTTTTTTTTTTATATGCCCGAACTTCAATGGGAGAAAGAATATCGTTTATTTGTTACGATAGACAAGAATCTTCGTGTCCCGGCATCGTCAAAAAAGTTTGAAAAATCAAATAAATAAAGTGCCTACTTGGTTCATGGTGCATAATGATTGCCCCGTCATCATCATCATCATCATCAGTTGTTAATAATTCAGTTTGACGGGGTCGATGCACGGGTCGCGGATCTAATCGAACACGCCATTTACGCAGCGACGACCACAGCGTTTATAGGCTACGATAACCACTTTACATCAGGTCGACCGTACGCCTCCCAACGTTGTATCCAAAAAAGTAATACCTATGACTATGCCGGTAGAGTAACACTGATAGCTACCTATCTATTTAAATAAAAATTGAAATTAGGACACTTACCGGATATAACAGCTGATCCAATTTTATTGAAAAAGGTCACAAACTTTCCATCACACTTTCACACAGGCTTTGGACTGTCAAATTAATGTAATAACGTTAAATTTGAGTATTTAGTGTTTGTTACGACAACATTAAAGACTAGATAGACGTGGTTTGATATTGAAAAATAAAAAGCTATCGGATAACGTTTGTTACATTAACTGGGCTTGTTTAAAAGTTCATCAGTTTATTTACAAGTTATTTACACATCTCAATCACGACACTAAATACAAAATTGTTGCACAAGCGCATCCTGGCGTTCTATATAAATATTCCTATCCACCTCACATGGCGTACGTAACGTCCAGATACTCGCGAACACAAGGCGTAATGGGCTGGTGCTCCATCGTGCTGGAAGTATAAACACGTACGCTTCTGCAGTGATGTTATTAGACTCGCGATAACAAAGTACCATTTGGAGATACTCCTGATTAGAATAACGACGTCCAGGCATGATTACGGTCACGCGTACTAGTGTAATGCGCGCCACTGGGAAACAATGATGGCCGCTCGCGCCGCGCGTGCGCCTTGTGGCGTAGATGACGCATGCGCGGGAAGGCGTATTGTACCTGCGTACCGTACCGGCATGCTTGTATTTTCCTAGCTGGTTGGTTTCATACAACAGAAAGCTATTTTTTAAGACGGATTTTATTTTTCTATGAAAGAATTTGTAACACGTGGGGCATAAAATATATTTATTATTATAATCAGCATACATACTACTATTTCCCATTTCAATTTGGGCATATTATTTAAGAACACCATATATAAATAAATAGGCTGTGTTTATGGTATTAAATCATGATTTGAATTTATTGAGAATAAAGTGAGAAATTGGTTTTAGTTTATTATACATATTTATATTATATAAATATATATATATTTTTCTTTTTTTTTTCACAGAGCCATCTAGCCCCAAAGTAAGCGGAGCTTGTTTTATCGGTACTAGACAACTGATAAACATACGTAAATACATTTTTTTTTGTAAATACATACTTATTATACATAGAAAATACCCAGACCAAGACAAACAGACATGTTCATGCACACAAATGTTTGTATTGTGTGGGACTCGAACCCACGAGCGTTGGTGTCAAAGTAGGGTAACAACGTGTTTGCTGCTCTATATATGTGTGTGTGTCGTATTCGTACGATTTTTCGGTTTATCAGATAATATGCAGGTGTATGGTGGGTAGTTGTGCAATGAGAAATACAATGCAATTCGTATCACACTATAATTTTAAATCAACACTTGTAATCAATGTTCAGGAAAATACGAAACGAGAGGACAGTCCCAAGACGACGTCAACTGATACCTCCTGACTGATACCTCCAAGAATATGTGTACAAAGTTTCATGATGATCGGTTGAGTAGTTTTCGCGTGAAAGCGTAACAAACAAACGGACTTTCACATTTATAATATTATTAGGATTAGGACTAGGATTAGGATGAAAGATAAACACGAAATAAGTGATAAAAATTCCTTATTTTCCATTTGACCTTTGCGGCCACTTAGACACGTCTTTTTTTATACAACGTCGGAAGCATACGGCCCACCTGATGTAAAGCGGCTACCGTAGCCTATGAACGCTTGTGATACATTCAGTATCACTCGGGCGGTGCCTCCTCTGCTGCTAACACAGCAACTTCTTAGGAGGTTACTGGTGACCTCACTTACATGCAGGAATACAACAACCCTCTAGGCAATTGTTACTTGAGTGCAGTTTTCTGTGAGGTGAAGGTACTTCCATAGACGGGTTGCTTTGATGCGCCCTATCTCTCTAGATCCCTACGTTTCATATTTTTAAATAAAATCTTACTGTATTTTATTAATTTTTCATAGTTTTAATTTTTAATTTACCAGAATTATAGCTGTACCATGGGCTAAGAAGAAATGCCGAAAGAAGCTATGGGCTAAGAAGAAATATAGGTCTTTTTCAGTTAATATTACAATAAATTTATGTTATTATAGCGGTATAATACTCGTATTAATGATGTCAAGTTGTAAAACTGACAAACTACCATGACCAAATTGGTCGTGTTTTATCAGAAGGTGATGTCAGGAACCACAGGAAACGTCGAGCGTGCATGAAAAGAGCTATGTATGATAGAGAAGCGATGACTTATGACGCTCAGTCCTGTCTGCCTACCCCGCAAAGGACCTGGCGTGAAGATATACATACATACAAGTTGTAAAATTGAGCTGAATCATTTCTAGACATCTTTGTCATTCTATATTCATCAATTCTATAATAAACCTCTTGAAGACATTACCACTTTTGTTTACTAACATAATGTTAATATGTAGACAAGTAGTACGTGGGCCGGACATTTTAAAAATACAATTTATTGAATTTTAAAATAAAAGTACCTTTATTCTACGATCGAACAGTTAAGACTAATAATGTATTTTACTCTGTCGCAACCTACGCGCCACACAGGACTTATCGGCTCTACTTGCTAACTCAGCCAGTGTACTTGCTAATTCTATAATATCGGGCGCATGTTATGACTAGCGGTAGAGTCACTGTGCATAACTCCTCCCTCCTTAGATTCGAAGTCCTCTGGAGAACTTCGACGACATACCTTTATTACATCAGCATAATACTTATAACTAAACATCACTATAACTATAAAGAGTACAATGCATAGGGCGATGGTCCAGACGGTTACACTTTTCACTATAATGACCTTTTC
Source organism: Pyralis farinalis (assembly GCA_947507595.1). Classification (NCBI taxonomy): domain Eukaryota; kingdom Metazoa; phylum Arthropoda; class Insecta; order Lepidoptera; family Pyralidae; genus Pyralis; species Pyralis farinalis. Next base: position 25,913,103 of record OX382278.1, read on the forward strand.
ACTGTTATAATTTTCACTTTCTTATAATCGGTTTGTAGCGGGCTGGCGACTCGGTACGAAAAGTGCATGCTCGGCACTTTCGGCACAGCGAGCCGGTTGCCACGCGCACGCGGCTTCAGTCGTCCCTTGTCGCCCGCTCGAGCTAGGTTCCCCAATTCATGTTAATATAAATATTGAATGACATTGTGTAATTGTAAATGAGATTTCTTGAAGTTGGAATAAACAGTGAACTTTCTAACAACTTTCCTTTACCTACCTTTCTGCCCAGAACACAGTTATAGGAGACATATATAGACCAACTATAAGACTTCAAAACGGTTTTAAATCGATTTTGACGAAATTTAGCATAGAAATATATTAGACCTTAAAGACTAAAACTTAACGGGATTGAAATAGGGGAAGCAATTTATTAGAGGGAAATATAGAATACATATGGGTTTTTTATATTTGGTTCCTTAATATAGACATGAGCACTTAGAAAGGAATTTTGAAAATTCTACATCTAAGAGAGTGAAGTGAGGGTTAGCAGTTTGAAGTTTTTGTTGGGAACCTAGAATTTTACAAATTAAGAGAGTAGAGAAAGAATAGGCGAACACTCGCAGAGACGATCGCAGCAGTCGAAGCAGAGACGATCGGAGCAGCCAAGCCAGCGGCGGCATGCAACTACCAACAGCGGTGGGTGGGTGCCTACATAAAATGTTGTTTATAAAAATGTTTTGAAACAAAGTAATACTTCTTGAAGTAATATTTTCTTGCATTTCAGTATATTGCTATACTTTTTATTTACGTATCAGCTAGTGTTATATAACAGACCGCGTGTGGAGTACTGTAGTCGCCTCTGGGCACCAGAATATCAGGTAGGACTCCGTGGAGATTCCGTGGAGTGGTTCGACATAATGCCAAGACACTCGTTTTACAATCGCATAGCTCGCCGACAGATAGGAGTTTATCCTATACACGAGAGCCCCAATGGTCGCATACTGTACGGTTCCAGAGAAGTTTTCTACCGAGAACTATTAAGTTGTGGAATGAGCTCCCCGCCGAAGTTTTCCCAAGGGGCTACAGCATAGGGTTCTTCCTACGAATAAGGTTCTTCAAGAAAGGCGTGAAGAGGTTTATACAGGGTCGGCAACTATTGGAAATGTCCATAGACTTCGGTATTAGCTTACCATCAGGCAGGCCGTACGCTTATTTTCTTATTGATATAAAAAACTATATTTCTGAGTGGGTAGCAGTGGCGGCGTACATTTAGGGAATAGATTTTTATAGAGTAGCAAGAAATGGCGAGGCATATAGCTCTCAGTAATGTACAATTAATGGAACACCGGCTACCAAATTAGATTGGAATCCAAAGAGACCTACTTACCATCAGTTCTGCTGACCTTTGTCTATAGATAGACGTATCGTGCATATAATACTATATAAAAGTTGACGTTGTTTGTAACACTGAAATTGTCTTTGATTTGTTTCGGACGCAATGTCACAATATGCAGCTCGGCTTATAAAACTGAACAGTTTTGAAGATTGGTTCATAAACAGAAAAATGACGCGATCTCTCATGCAAAATTGGGGTCCAAACTGATGAAATAGTGTGGAGATGGTTTGGCTCCATGAAGCTGAGAGACTGTGTTCATTTAACTGTGTCTGTCTGGGGAAATGAGATAAAAAAAAGAGAATACTGGTCTTTTCAGGAACACCGTTCCTATATGAAATCTATTTGTTTGTCTGTGCGTTTGTCTGTGTGTTTGTCTGTCGCTTTTTTTCGAATATTCGAATTTTGACTTCCGATTCGGATTCAGCATAAAAAGTAGAATAGGAATGTTCAGGAACACCGTTCCTATCTCTTAAGGAACATGGTCAAAATGGCCGACAAATTAAAAAAGAATTGAATTGTTATATAATTGACGAACCAGGTGTACCTCTGGCAATGAAAGCTTGAGCATTCTCCACTGGTTTTCTTTATAAAAACTTTTTTTTTTAAAACCATAGTGAATAATTTTGTGAAGCATGATTATGGTAAAATGATTATAATTGAATATTTTTTAAGAATGGATTCATTTCATTTCCCGGAAAAAATTCAGCAGCAGTTATTCAAATTTAACAATTTTCTATGTACTCGTAGCTAAAGATAAAAATTGTTTATTTGGTATTGAGCCCTTCCGGGCACTTTCAAAAATGACAATTGCCGAAGAGTAATTGCCGAATGAAACTTGAAAATGTTAGCGTTTTTTTTAATCGTCAATTCATATTACAAAAGAAAACAAAGATAATGGTATTTGAAAGAGAAGAATCCAGAACTAATGTAAGGATTACGATTGATGAAGAAGTGTTGCAACAAGTGGATGAGTTTGTATATCTTGGATGCGCTTTCAGCAGGGATGGAAGGTACACCGCAGATGTGGAAAGACGAGTGAGTGCTGGGAATAGTGTGAATGGAGCGTTGGGAAAACTTCTTGGCAGTAAAAACCTGAGCCAGAAGGCACAACTCGCTATACACAATGCAGTGTTGGTCCCAACGCTAACTTATGGAAGCGAGAGCTGGGTATGGCAGAAAGAGCATGAAAGTAGATTAAACAAAATTTGTGGCGTAAGGCTTGTAGACCGTATTCGCAATGATGATGTTAAAAACAGAGTTGGTCTGAAAGAGAGCGTCGGTGTTAAAATAAGAAGAGGCATGCTCCGTTGGTTCGGACATGTAGAAAGAATGCAAGATGAAAGAATGACGAAGCAGATATACAATGCAAAAGTGGAAGGATGTAGGAGCCGGGGAAGGCCAAGACTTACCTACCATGACCAAATTGGTCGTGTTCTATCAGATGGTGATATCAGGAGCCCTAGAAACCGGCGAGGGTGCATGAGAAGAGCAATGAATGTTAAAGAAGCGAGTGAGATATGTAAGGATCGAGTCACGTGGCGCTCGGTTCTCTCTGCCTACCCCGCAAGGGATTTGGCGTGAAGTTATAGATAGATAGATGAGAAATAAAAACTGACCAGGTGCATGTCGAGCCACGCACAGTGTAGGGTTCCGTATTTGCTTCGTTTTGCTTGCTTGCGAAAAAAATTGTTGCCTAAAATAATAGGAAATCGAGCCAATAGGATTTTTTTAACATTCAAAACCAAACTTTACTTCTTATCTATATTAAAATCACAGACTATAATGTCTTTTTTTTCCTATGAAAACTTTTCTTAATGTATCCTTCATTACCTTCTTAAATTGTGTAAAGTTACCTCTAGGAGGTCTGTATTCACAAATAATTATGTAATTATCTAATTCAGCACATGACATCTCAATAGTGCATTCAATAGAGGGCCTAACAATGTCCTTATGTTATTGAGCTTCATGGCATTTTTTTATAGTAATCATTGAACCACCTCTAATCGAAGATTGTCTATTAAAGCAATTAACTATTTTATAATTATTAGATCCAAATAATATTCGACTTTTGTTTGTTCAGTTAAACATGAAATATGAATATTATAATTTTGTAAAAACAATTGTACTATTTATTCAGCACCAGGAAAGCCTTATTACCAGTTGCGTGCACTCCATATAGGCAAAAAGACATTGCCTACCCTATCAATTTGATAAATACCATCCGATGTTTCTTAATTCTTAAACATAGTTTTTAACTAATATTTCGTATCAAAAACTAAAAATTCAAAACAGTTCCATCTATCGGTATCGGTGCAAGTAAATAACACAAATAACGCACACAATCGCATAGGATAGACAGTGTCTTTTCAGCCGAACCATGACGTAAATTACCGAAGTGTCGCGAACATTGCTACGTAACTATTTTAAAGAGTAGTTTGCTCCATATAAATAGAGTGAAAGAAAGTGCCATTTCGTTTTTTCGTATAAAATTGATGTTAATTTTTTTTTTTAAACTGGGCCGCCATTGTTTGTTTTGAAATCAACATGCTGTATTTTTTGGTAAGTTAATAGCTTTAAAAAAATTCTGCCTACCCTGTCAAATCTCTGTGTACGCCACTGCTTATTACCTATTTAAATAATGTTACTAAATATCCAAAGGTATATACAAAGTGGAATAAAAACTACGACTATCCAGATCCAGGAAAATTCTAAACGAATGATCGGAGAGAATAATATTGTACATCGGCAGAGAGCTTATATTTGTGCAAAAATGTGCGTCGAAAATATAATTTGTGCGTCTTCAGGGTTTCGAGATATTGCATTTCCTGCTGGAGTAACGTTTTGCAGAATCGTGTATCTCTAAAACTATTATATGTACGCCTGTAGAATAAACATTCACGAGTTGCTCTTGATTTGTGCGTATTTGTGACAGAAATCACATTTAACAAAAAATTTATAATTTTCTAGTAATCGCGCCTAAATGAGAGAACGTGTAAGCTCACTGAAAACTGTATTCGGTCCTTCTTGACACTTATAATAACCATAAAAAGTTTCAAAAGTGTACATTTTTTTTTAAACAATGATTTTATAATAAATTGCCTGAAACAGTTCTGTCCTTTCCTGACAATGTATTCAAAAAGCACATTAAAAATACTCTCTGTAGAAGGACGTATTATAGAATTGATGACTATGTAACTGACAAAGGTGTCTGAAAATAATTCAGCACAGACTATCTGTCTAAATAATCTTTAATTTTACAATTTGATATCATTATTGTACCAATATGCTTATGTATTTTTTTTTGTATTATCTAATAATAAAATAATTGTGCGTTTAGTCCAATAATATAGTGAAAATTTTTAGCTTGGAATGTTTCGCCTATAAGCAGATATAAATTAAAAAAATGGGTGCGTGTACTTATGTACGCGCGTGAAAAGTTATACTTCTCTGGCATCATTAAATAAATATTTCACATTAATAACTTAATAATATTTAGTATTAATTATATAAAATATAAATATTTTAATTTATAAGAAGGGTTATTTGAGTAACATTAAAAAACGTCTATCAAGTAGTAGCGGCGATGTTTATGGAATGTATTACATACAAGTCAAATGTAAAATACAAATGTTATAGATTTTTAACTAAAGCGCCATCTACCGGTAATACTGTGAAACATTTAGCAGTTTCAACCTATTGCACATTTTTAACTATAGCGCCATCTACTGGTAATATCGTGAAACATTTAGCAGCTTCACTCTCGCTCTGTCTCTTTCTATTCCCCCTCCATGGTAGCGTTAAACGTTTAACGCAACCTTGTTGGAAGTCGCATTAGATGTATAACTTCAAAAACCATAACATTGAAACAACGGCTGGTTATTCGACTGAATTCGAATGACTACAAAAAAGTGACAGATTCATACATATCGATGACCTTCTTAACTTTACTCACTAACCGGTTGAACAATGTTGTGTCTGAGTACACTGAAATAGAAAATAACAAGTAAAAAAATAAATTTGTACACGGCTAAGCAAAGTAAATTTTGGTATAGTTTTCAAAAGTTGCATTTAGTGTAGACCTATCGGTGGGTATATAAAATATCCGCCAAAGGGGTAATTTTTGACGGCGGTATTTTCCTCGAAGCTTGTGACTTCCAATATCTATATTTTTTCTGAATGGACTGTATTTGGTTTTTACGTTATACACGTGCACCACATATGGTACTCTGGCAAGTATGCATCGACCTTTAGTGCAAGGTTGTGCACATTCAATTACTATTAAATAGTTACTTTAAATAGGAATATTCGGTAATGAATTTATGGAAGGAAAAAGGATATTTATAGGAGTGTAAACAGATGGAAGGAATGATAGTGAGCACTCACCGTAATGCGTTTCCTTTGGCTTGCTTGGCTTTCGCGTCCAAAATGTCGGCGCGTAGTGGCAGTTCCATATTCTCTCACACATCCACACAATCAATTCGACATTCTAGTATATTGAACTCTAAATATTGCAAAATTATAAATTTAGAACAAAGGCACGGGTACTGTACATACATGTACTGTACATACATGTATATGAAATGTAAGCATTTTGTATTTACTTTAGTTATTATATAGCTTTGGAGTTAAAGAACAAACATCTTAAATCATAACGAAGAGTATGTGATTTTCACTCCTAATCGCCGGAATCTCCTCATGCAAGAAGTTATTTGAACATTGCTTTTTTTTGCACACAAATACATTCACACAATATATAAGCATAATAAATATTCATAATTCACATAAACTGTTTAAAATCATGAAAGATGTATAGCACATTTATATACATTAATATATATATATATATATATTATATACGTTAAATGGGATTCACTTTGAACATATTTCACTACATAATTCATTTGTAACCATAACGTTGGGTTTACAATAAAAAGATAAAAATTAATACAACAATTAAAATAAAAAAAATCTACACTTTTGCTCAATAACATATAACGACTACAACACAACACTAATCGAATTAAGCCAGTTTCACTCGCACTTTACGGGTCATGTCTGAAAATTGGTGTTTTTACAAGCTTTTATTTAACTTGCAATGTAAGTATGTAAGTATGTTCGGGTGAAATCTTGCAACTCAATTTTGAAGCAGATATCTTTAACCGATTGAGCTGAAATTTTGTATACACGTTCAGTTTGGATGACAATGCATGATTAACTGTGTGACGTCATTCTAAATCCAACATGGCGGCATACCCAAGATGGTGGACCAACTATTTTTAATGCACTCCTACAATATGGGTATCAAATAAAAGGGCTTGCTAAGAATAACTCGAAAAATAATGTGACGTCACTCCTAATCCAACATGGCAGACTTCTAAAGCTTGAAAATCAATTTCGAAGCAGATATCTTCAATCGATTGAGCTGAAATTTGGTATACACGTTCAGTTTGGATGACAATGCATGGTTATTACAAGCTTTTATTTAACTTGCAATGTAAGTATGTTCGGGTGAAATTTTGCAACTCAATTTTGAAGGAGATATCTTTAACCGATTGAGCTGAAATTTTATATACACGTTCTAGAAGAAGGAAAACTCCAAAATCAAACCCGGAACTGTGTTTCGTAAGGCACAAGTAAGCTTCAAGCGTAAATAAGTGGCCCAGCAAAATATAGTCACGGCACTGCAGAACTAAGAATGCTACCAATTATATTATGCTGGGCTTGCACAGTAGGTACACAAAATGCAGGGTAGTACCGTCAACAATGCCGTTGTATACTTAGGCTCAAAGCTCTTCGCTGTTGGTCAAGCATACGTGGCGTTAAGTAGGTTAAATCATTTAATAATAATAATAATGATAGTAATAGTAATGATAGTTGAGAGACTTTCGCTCGGCAGTTGGGTCAAGAACCAGTTACAGAAGGCGGTTCTTCTTGACACGGCACGCATTGTGAGGAGGTTTCTCACTCTGAAGCCCTGACCACCGGTAGCTTGGGCCTCCGCTCCGTTACCTGTGGGTACCCGTTTTTATATTTTTAAATGTATTTTATAATTATATTGGTATTTAAAAAAATGTAAAAATGAGATGCAAAATAAATAAATATAATAATAATAATAATAAGGAGGTTTCTCACTCTGAAGCCCTGACCACCGGTAGCTTGGGCCATATAAAAAGATATAAGATAAAATATATATAAGATATAAGATATAATAATAAATATAAGATATCTGCTTCGAAATTGATTTTCAAGCTTTAGAAGTCCGCCATGTTGGATTAGGAGTGACGTCTCATTATTTTTCGAGTTATTCTTAAGTTAATAACCCCGCAGGGCAGCTTGTGGCGAGCTGTTGGTGCGTAGCGACACCACGGGTACCCGAGTGCTCCAGAGAGTCGATCAGGGCCTTCGTCTCCGGCGTGTCTTCGTCGGTCGGAGTGTAAGTCAAGAAGGCCCGCAGGACTCTCAGCTCTGGCTTGCCTTAATTGGCCGTCCAGAGAGGAGTCGATAGAGCATATTACTTTATCAGGTGATATGCTCCAGGGGTGGAAGTGTTAAAGGGCATAACGCCGCGAGTAACTTCGGAGAAAGCGCAGCACACCTCTCGACATCCCTGAGTCACTCACACCGGTGTTGTCCCCGGCCGAATTTCTCTGGCATTTCGGGGGTCCATCCAGTGAGTGGTGAGCCACCGCCTGCCGGATGTAACGTCAGATATGATAGTTATGGCAGGTGTCCGTCCCTCTTCTGTAATAGCCTAGTACTAATAATCCCTCCAGACCTCATTTTAATAGCCCAATAATTTCCAGCACATTTGCAATAGTCCCAATACCTGCCGTGACCTGGTTCATGGGTATATTGTCACATAGATATCCCCTGGACAAGGTCACGGCGGCTATACAACATTACATCAAGCTTCTCAAAGGGGCCTCTACGCGTTGGATCCTTATCCCCGCGCAAGCCTATCAAATGACCGGGATAATACCCGTGAATTAAAATAAAATAATAATAATAATAACAACAACAATTACATCAAGCTTCTCAAAGGGGCCTTTACGCGTTGGATCCTTATACCCGCGCACGCCTAACAAATGACCGGGATAATACCCGTGAATCATAATAAAATATAATAATAACATCAGATAGGATAGTTATGACAGGTGTGCGTCTCTCTTCTGTAATAGCCCAGTACTAATAATCCCTCCAGATCTCATTTCAATAGCCCAATTATTTCCGACACATTTGCAATAGTCCCAATACCTGCCGTGACCTGTTCGTGGGTATATCCTCCCATTGATCCCTTGGAGCAGGTCACAGCGGGTATAATACATTACATCATTCTTTTCGAAGGGGTCTCTACGCGTTGGATTCATATCCTCGTGCACGCCTATCAAATGACCGCGATTAAACCCGTGAAGAAAAGAGATAGTAATAAAAAACCCCGCAGGGCAGCTTGTGGCGAGCTGTTGGTGCGTAACGACACCACGGGTACCCGAGTGCTCCAGAGAGTCGATCAGGGCCTTCGTCTCCGGCGTGTCTTCGTCGGTCGGAGTGGACAGTCAAGAAGGCCCGCAGGACTCTCAGCTCTGGCTTGCCTTCATTGGCCGTCCAGAGAGGAGTCGATAGAGTATATTGCTCTAGCAGGTGATATGCTCCAAGGGTGGAAGTGTTAAAGGGCATAACGCCGCGAGTAACTTCGGAGAAAGCGCAGCACACCTCTCGACACCCCTGAGTCACTCACATCGGTGTTGCCCCCAGCCGACTTTCTCTGGCATTTCGGGGGTCCATCTAGTGAGTGGCGAGCCACCGCCTGCCGAAGTAACATCAGATAGGATAGTTATGGCAGGTGTCCGTCTCTCTTCTGTAATAGCCCAGTACTAATAATCCCTCCAGATCTCATTTCAATAGCTTAATTATTTCCGACATATTTCCAATAGTCCCAATACCTGCCGTGACCTGTTCGTGGGTATATCCTCCCATTGATATCCCTTAGAGCAGGTCACAGCTGGTACAATACATTACATCATTCTTTTCGAAGGGGCCTCTACGCGTTGGATTCATATCCCCGCGCATGCCTATTAAATGACCGGGATTAAAACCCGTGAAATAGGAGATAATAATAATAATAATAAAATATTTATTTCATTAGAAGGTCTTCTTATTGAAGAGCTAGACTGTTCGAAATTAACCGGCAAACAACCATGCAACAATGATGCGTTGAATGAGATGAACAGACTGAGAAACGTGTCCAGCGATAACTAAAAAGTAAAAAATAAATTAAAAGTAAAAAACCTTTTTAAAAACAAGCTTTTATTTAAATGCTCTAAAAAGAAAAAAATAAACTTTTATACTAAAACTTTTACTGTTCACTTATAACGTCATTTCACATTTGACACAATTTATATGATATAAAAGCTTGTCGCGAGATTTACTTATGTAGATTAACAAGTAAATTAAATAATTTGATGGGAATAATATTATCTATTAAAATTTTCAAACTAAGTAAATACGAGCACTTAAATCTCGCGACAAGCTTTTATATCATATAAATTGTGTCAAATGTGAAATGACGTTATAAGTGAACAGTAAAAGTTTTAGTATAAAAGTTTCTTTTTTTCTTTTTAGAGCATTTAAATAAAAGCTTGTTTTTAAAAAGGTTTTTTACTTTTAATTTATTTCAAGTTCCTTTGCAAAAATATAGTGGGTCATGGCCTTTTTGCATTACTACAACAAAACATGCATGTAAATTGTTTAAAAACGTAACATTTAAAAACGTAACTAAGCTATATGCGTGTTTTGTAGAAACAAATTAAGTATTTATCTATTGCTCAAAAACTAAAGAAAACACCCCAATTTCAATAGAGAAGATGGTTGGCAAGTACCACCTGCTTGGGATCCAGTCTTAAAAATAATGAAGTCACAAACCCAGAGATCTATTAAAAAGCGTTCGGACACCGTGAGCGATTTTTGTGTGAATCGGAACATATATAATTAATCCATCCATGTCGGTAGATGTAATAATTGAATAACCAATGTAAGACAAATATCACCTTAGTCTTCCTGCGACCACGGACGCTGCAAAGCGTTCGAAACGTCAGGTCAACAAAATAAATAAAATACGCGATATTTCCGTTAAAAATTGTTTAATTCAATGTATAACAATCGCGAAAACCTAAGACAATACTAAACAAAACAATTTTCTTTCAAAATAAAAAGTAAAATGATTAACTAAGCTACAAGAAATAATACACAAATATTAAGTGAATTATATGTTTATAAAAAAAACATCAATAAATCTGTACGTCCTAAGTGGACAAATAGTTATTTTATTTATTTCATTCATCTATCACATACAATATAGCCGACTACAAAAACCTGTCGAAGGTTTATGCGTGGCACGGCGAGACCACTCACTCGATACAATTCAATAACATATTTAAGTATATTTATAGATTTAAATGCATAAACTATATCATTATACATTTAGGCTTCAAGAAACTCAATCAAGGAACAGATAAAAGTTCTTCAGAGCAGATTTACTTCTTTTTGAATTCATGTTACTATTATCTAACAGTGTATTACTTATTTTTAGAGGCAGTTGATTTAGTAATTTAGGTAATATAAATTCCCAAACTCTCATCCTATATAAATTATTATATTTAGATATATACAAATTTAGGTTGACAACGTGTCCAGATTTTAATAAATTAATATTTATTTTTAATAAATATTTAAGTAGTAATATATTCATTTTCATAAAATTATATTATAACTAGCTGCTGCCCGCGGCTCCGCCCGCGTGGTGTCAAATAACGTAGCCGTGTTAATCCAGATCATAATTTATCTACGTGCCAAATTTCATTCAAATCCATTCAGCCGTTTAAGCGTGAAAGAGCAACAAACATCCATCCATACATTACATACAAACTTTCGCATTTATAATATTAATAGGATAATATATTAATTTAATAAAATGTGCAAATTGGAGTTCATTTTGACGAACTCGGTGCGCAGTAATTCATAGTAGTTAGTAAGGCTTTTGAGTGAGGACAACTGTTCGAGTAAGTTCCTAAAGAGTTGCTATGTTAGCAGCTGATGTAGTATCGCGCGAGTGATATTTAATGTATTGCAAGCGTTCATAGGCTACAGTAACCGCTTTACATCAGGTGGGCATGCTTGTATGCCTCCCGAGGTTGTATAAAAACGTCGGTTAATTACCATAATACAGCCCTAAACTTAATTTATCTAAATATTGTTTACCCAAAAAGCGCAGCGATATTAAAAGTAAAGCGTTTCAGCAAATTACAAACAGCTAATCAACGTTTGCGCTGAATCGGTGATATTCGCAGCGATAGGGGAGTGAGTCCACAGTCATTGAAGAGGGGTTGTTTTGGTATAAATTTTCAGTATTTTTTTAAATAACATCGTGTATGTAAAGCATACCCTTACCCATTAGATAAGCAGCTGATGCCGTACTGTATGCTTGTAATATAAGGCAATTGTTCGCGAAATTCCAGCGATATGCTATCCAACGATTTTTGATACAAAGGCAGAAGGCAAATGAATATATTCCACCTGTTTCAACCACGGGTCTATAAACATCCCCGACACAAGAAGTACTGATCGCCCGTTTCTACTGCAGCTCTAACGTAGCAAGTACTCAGAAGCTTACTGGTAACTTCACTCACTTTCAGCAACGCTACATCCCTTCAGGGAGTTATTACATGACAGCGATCTTCTGTGTAGAAGTACTTCCCGGACTGTTCTGAACCGCCCTGCCTTTCTTTCGCCAGAGCATTGTTTATTAGTTAGCAGGGTGCACCAAGTGCACATGATCATGATATTGTAAGGTAGGGTAACCCTACCTACAATATTGACTCATTTGCATCAAATCAATAAGATAAAAAATGTGAAAAATGAGTGCCTCATGATTTGACTGATCTGCAGAAAGAAACGTGTGTTGAAATTTGTGTTGCCTTTTTGGATCGGAAGAGAAATGAAGGAATAATCTTTACGATAACTGTAAGTGAAAAATTCAATGGCTGACCCCAGGTCAAACGCCGCAAAAGGGCCCTAAAGCAAAGCTTAAAAATAAAAAGGTAATGGTAACTGTTTGGCGATCTCTTCATAGCGTTAATAACTATAGCTTTCTCAGGTCTGGTCAAGCAACAACAGCAGATGTTTACTGTGCCGAACTTCGAACAATAATGGCGAAACTGACAGTGGAACAGCCCCGACTCGTGAATCGATCTTCACCATTATTGCTCCATGATAACGCAAGACCTCACACTGCACGAGAAAACGTTGTAACTCTACAGGAGCTGCAGTTACAAGACATACATCCTGCGTACTCGCCAGACCTTGCTCCAAATGACTACCATTTTTTTTTGTGATTTGGACAGTTTTTACGTGGTAAAAAATTTTCTTCTCAGGTGGCAGTACAAAATGCTTTCACACAGTTTGTCGAATCTAGACCCCCAGAGTTCTATCGCAAAGGCATAAATAAACTTCCCATTAAATGGCAGCAATGTGTATAGGTAATGAAATTTTTCAGTACAAATCGGCAATTTCGTACTTTAGCTATTTTATATATTGAGAATACATATAGTGTTTATGAGTGCTATGTGTTTGTGTGACGGTGTGTATGGTTGTGTTTTTGTGTGTGTGTGCGTGCGTGCGTGTGTTTACCTGTATGTATCATTGTTACTGTATGTTAAGAATTAACATATTAATAACAATAACTTCTGTTTGAGCAGTTCTCATGTCTCTAAGTAACTTAGAAATTTCAGCCACTGTGTCAGTATTTTGCCACAGATTTGTTAACTTAATATTAATGTTATCAAAGCGAGAGAGGTGCGTAAGGCATCTTATTCTTTTCATTGCTTAATATGGCTTCACGAAGGAAATACTATCTTGCAGCTTTGATGTTCGACCTCATGAAGTACCAGAACCCGGAGTATCTTTACACTAAACTGAATTTCTCCAATTTTTATAATTTGTACGGTCCTGGTGTACCTCGTTCGATACGTCCGCCATTGGCGAATCAGAGGTTCAAAACTGTTGCCTTCACTGGTTGTTTCCGCTACCAAGCGACCAAATGTTGGAATAATATACCTCCTCCATTAAGAGCGTTAACTAATAGGTCAACTTTCAAAAAAAAAATTAAACGTTACTTGCTTGATGAGCAAATTTTGGGTTAACATTGGTCGCATTGGTGGTGGACGCGTACTTCGTTAAAAGGCTGCTTAAGTTGAGGGGATACAGCAGCATGCTACACTAATAGAATATTTGTTTGTGCTATATTTGGTTTTGGACTTTGGACTGTTAATTGATGTGTATCATAATTTGCTATTATGTGTATTACGGTGTGTCTTTTACATTCTGTTCTGTTTTACATATTTATTTATTTATAGGTATGTGATGCACAAGTACAATTTAAAGTAAATTCTGTAACGTGTATACCGCGGACGGCGTTCTCCGCCTGCTCCGGGCAACTTCAGAATGTCAGTGGTTTACTCCTCCGAGTAAACATCACATTGAGATGTTGCTCGTTTGTATCACTGCGGCATGCGCACGCATCTTTTATACTGAATATGTTCATTTCATTTATTGAGTGTGTGTCTAAGCTGATACAAATAAAGTTCTTATCTATCTATCTATCTATTGCTTTCGGTTCACTCTGTCTATCCCGCAAGGCACCTGGCGTGAAGATATACATATACGTCGCTAGATCTTAGAAACTAGCCATTTCATGGAATGACTAGATAGTTAATAGTAAATAATATGCATATATTATACTTTAACATCGTTAATACTGAAAATACTAACTTTTGTGTTGTGATACTCAGTTACTAATGACGCCATAGAATGACGCCATCACGAATATGATCCAATCTTGATTTGACTGGCGTCTTGAGGTATCAGGTTTCCTATTTCTACGTGTATGGTGACATGAATGACCTATTGTCAGCGATAAGTGTATATCAAAAATGTTTTTATTTATACCACCAAGGTGGGAAACAAGCATACGGCCTGCCTGATGGTAAACAGTCATCGTAGTCTATGGACATAAGCAACACCAGGGGAGTCAGTCATGCGCTGCCGACCCTAAATATTCTCCGTGCATAACGATCTGCCCGGTTATTTCATGCAATTACCAATTTAATATTGTTATGTATCAAAGCAAAACCTATTAAACCGTGATTAATTTTGAAGCTCAGACGTTACCCAATAATAATCTAGTTAGGACCTAATAAGATTTCCTTACATTAAATGCGGCTTAACAGGTAGTTTAATTTATCTATTTCAATCCTGTTAAGGCTGTAAATTTGAAAGTCTGTGATCACGTATGAGTTTTTGACTCTTTAGTGCAAAACCAACTGAACAGATTTTATGAAGTTAGGTTTAGTTAAGTTTAGTTTAAGCAAGTAGGTATAGTAATTTTTGGACTCGAAACTATTGAAGACTACTTTATACCAATAAAGTGGAAAACAAACGTACGGCCTACATGATGTTAAGCAGTTGCCGTACCCCATGGATATTTGCAACACAAGGGGTGTCTCTTAGTTGCCAACCCCGTAAAACCTCCTCACGCCTTTCTTGAAAGACCCCATGCTGTAGTCCCTAGGAAAAACCTCGGCAGCTCATTCCTCAAATTAAGAGTTCTCGGTAGAAAAGTTCTCAGCAACCACACTGTGCGCTACCATTCAGTGTATGAGGACGAACTCCCAGCCGTCGACGAACGGTGCCATTGCAAAATAAGGCTGTTGGCATCATGTCGAACTCCTTGGAACACAACCCGGTGTTCAATTGGTAGAACGCGCAAAAGGGAGTCAAAATCTCTCCCTAAACTCAAGGGTTAAATACTGTGTGTGAATTTAGAATCCTTAACGATCCTTACAATTCATCTTTGCACCGAACCACAAGATCCTAGCTGGTATCCAGGTGCTCCCGCCCAAAAGACTACATTTTATGCGGCTAAAAAATTCAGCTAAATGAAAACATCGTTGAATACATATTTCCTTTCTTCTTCTTCTTCGGCCGATCCCGTTTCCTAAGCCATCAGCTACCTAAGCCTAAGGATTTGGCGAAGACACTGATTTCTTAAATGGAATGACAACCGTCCAACCTCCAGGATCTATTTATTTATTTATTTATTTGTAATCAACAGCGTTTACATTATATTTATGATTAAAATATTTAACTTAACAAATCAGGCCAAAACAGGATTACACAATATATTATTAAACAAAACAAAAAATTACGTACTAACAGATTATGGTCACAATAATTACCTATAGAGTATTGTACAAGAATACAGTATCACAAATGTTTATAACATAATGTACTCATTTTTAAGAAAAGACTTATACTTAAGATTATAATCGTGCATGCATAAAGATAATATAAGTACCCACACAAATGTAATAACTTAAATTTTCGTCAGAGGAACTAGCAACTAATTATAAATTACTTAGGTTTACTTGGTGCATTTTTGATATCTCATTTTTTAATGTATTTCTAGATAATTGGAACAAGTCTAAATTAGAAAACAAATCTAGAGGGAAAACCAGATCCTTCTTAGGTTAGGTCACACGTCTTTCGAAATATAATTGTTGACCAGTTGACGAGGTGACGAGCTCGGTGGCGCAGTGGTGGAACGCGCTGATACGCTACTTTGACACCAATGCTCGTGAGTTCGATTCCCACATAGTACAAACATTTGTGTGCATGAACATGTCTGTTTGTCTTGGTCTGGGTATTTTCTATGTATAATAAATATGAATTTACAAAAAAATATATATTTACGTATGTTTAACAGTTGTCTAGTATCCATAACACAAGCTTCGCTTACTTTGGGACTAGATGGCGCTGTGTAATTTGTCCGACAATATTTATTATTATAATTTCTTGGACGAGTGGGTCACAATATTTTCCTTCACCGCCGAGCAAGTGATAAATACGTACATAAATCTGGATACACGAATTTAGTGGTAAATGCCCTCGCCGTGATTCGAACTGGGAACCAGTTGATCACTAGGTCGGTTCCTTAACCACTGGACTATCACAGCTCAATATACATTTCCTTTAATATAAACGTACAATTAATTAACCAAATTTCAAGCAAAAGCGGTCTAGTAAGTGGGACACTTAATATAATAAACAGACCGACTGGGGAAGTCCCTCCACATCACAGAATATCACAGTTGAATGACAACGGTAGGTTGTCGTCCTGCTTATTGTGGTCAATTGTTTGGTTATTTTTATACTACGTCGGAAGGCATACAATCATACGGCCCACCTGACGTAAAGCGGTTACCGTAGCCTATGAACACTTGTAATACAAGCCTCCTCTAACCTCTCTAACCTTACACACACGCAAGAGCACAACAACCTTCTTCGGCGACCGGTTTTCTGTGAGATGGAGGTACTTCCCCAGACGGGATGCTTTGATGCGTCCTACCTCTTTTAAAAAAAAACATTGAGACCAAGATAAACAGACATGTTCATGCACATAACTGTTTGTCTTGTGTGGGAATCGAACCCACGTTGGTGTCAAAGTCGCGTCATTCACGACTGCGCCACCGAGCTCATCATAACAAGTTATCGGTATGCTCATAAGGCATGGATAGCGATACACTGGCGATGCTTCTTGTATTGCAAGAGTTCGTAGGCTGCCGTAACTGCTTCTGCTTTTTCAAATGTGTTTAGTTCTTCAGAAGTAAATGAAGATAGTATTTGTCATTGAATGACTAAGCAGGAAGAGATTTTGAATTTTTGTTACGCAAAACAAGCATCTTCGATTACTTGAAAAACAACGTCTATCTGGATTTAATCACCTAGAGTTTCTGCGTGTTTTGGGGATTTTGCTGATCCCGGCTGTTGTCGACAGAAGACCAAGCAAGTCCACTCAAGTCGATTGACGAGATCGTTGGCACAGAGATTAATAACACTAGTGCTCGTGGGTTTGATTCCCACACAGGACAAAATATTTGTGTGCTTGAAACTGTTTTTTTTCTCTGGTTTGTTTATTGTTTGGTCTGGGTGGTTTTAAGAAAGGTAGGGTGCATCAAATCAGCTCGTCTGGGGAACCTCCACTTCATAGAAAACCGCATCCAAATAACAACTCTCTGGAGGGTTGTTATGTTCCTGCGTGTGAGTGAGGTCACCAGTAAGCTCCTAAGGAGTTGCTGTGTTAGCAGCAGAGATAGCATCGAGCGAGTTATAGTAAAAAAAATGTATTATAAGAGTTCATTTGCTACGGTAACCGCTTTATATCAGTTGGGCTGTGGGCTTGAATGCCTTTCGACGTTGTATAAAAAAAAGAATTTGGCAAGCGTGAAAACTGGTTTATGGCAGTTGGATCAAGTACTGTAGTCACCTGACACCTGGATACCAGAGCGAGCTGTGATCGTTGATCCTAAACTCACACAAGGTATTGAGTCCTTGAGTTTAAGGAGAGACTTTTCTTTTGCGTGTTCTACCGATTTTACAATTGGTTGTGTTGCGAGCGTTGTTCAACGTGATGCGGACAGCCTCAGTTCACAATCGCACCACTCGCCGACGGCTGGGAGTTCATCCGCATACACTGGAGCAATGTTTGCGTACTAATCGGTTCCAGAGCACTTTTATACCGAGAACTCTTAAGTGAAGGAATGAGCTCCCTGCCGAGGTTATCCCTAGGGACTAACAGCATGACGTTCTTTTAGAAAGACGTGAGGAGATTTTTACAGTTCGGCAACGCAAGACTGACCCCTGGTGTTGCAAATGTCCATAGGCTACGATAACTGGTTTCCATCGGGCAGGCCGAACGCTTATTTGCCACGTTATTGGTATAAAATAGTCTGCATATGAGCAATGTGGTCTAGTATTGAAGATCCGTATCCCAGCAGTGGAATGAATGTGGGTTGGCGTAGTGGCGTAGTTAGTACTGTACGTAACCCTGTAAATATCGAAACACCAAAGCCCTAGAGGCTATGTCCCCGTTCGAAGGCCGTCATGTTTTGAATTTGGAATCGGTAAGCCCCGGGCTGCGAGCTCAGCCCTTGTTTTCATCAGCGACATTATTTTGTTTTAGTGTACACAACGAAAATGTTTGGATTCCGCTCGTTATATAATGGTACAAACAAACATGTGAATAAAATAATGCTTGGGGCAAAGGTAACCTTTCCTGCACGTGGTGAATCATGCCTGTTGGCAGTGTTCTGGCGAAACCGTGCTGAATGCTGTCAAATAAACAGTTTTCAGGAAGGTCATTTTCTGTTAGCTTTTTGATAACATTTCAATAGCTTGGCAAAATAAGATATGAATGGTTTTAGAACGACACGCCATGTTTTATTATACCACGAAAGTGGCAGACAAGAATACACCCTGCCTAATGGACACTTTCAACTGCGTGCATGTGATATTAAAACGATATGTGTTATATATACACACACGATATGAGTAGATATTTAGAGGAAAGGAAAAAAATTTTAGAGTCAACACCAAAATAGCGGTATATAACCCTGTTACCTGTACATGGTGCGCCCTAATATAATTATCAGGGCGCACCATGTACAAACGTGGCTCTACCGAGAGAGAAAAATAGCGTGTCTGTCCCGATGGAAGAAATACCTCCACCTCGGAGAAGACAAAGCACAGCCAAGTAACGACTCCCTGGGTGGTTGTTCATTTTTAGGGTTCCGTACTCAAAGGGTAAAACGGAGGAAAAGGAAAACCCCATTACTGAGGCTCCGCTGTCCGTCCGTCCGTTTGTCACCAGGCTGTATCTCATGAACCGTGATAGTTAGACAGTTGAAATTTACACAGATGATGTATTTCTGTTGCCGCTATAACAACAAATACTAAAAAATAGAATAAAATAAATATTTAAGGGGGCTCCCATACAACAAACGTGATTTTTTGCTCATTTTTGCTCGATATTGATAACGGCAACAGGTAGACGCTTGAAATATTCACAGAATATTTAGTTATATATTCGCTTTAAGAATAAATAATTAAATTAAAATAAAACAAATATTTAAGGGGGGCTCCCATACAACAAACGTGATTTCTTTTTCCGTTTTTATAGATACAGAATCGTATGAAATTAATATTATTGATCGTATACAACCAATAACATTATCCACAAATTATTAGTTAATTTCCAACGCCTATACATAGAAAAAGAAAAGAAATAAAACTAATTTACTTTGTACCTTGTTTTCCACATATGATACTGGTACAAACCAACTTAATAAATTCTCACGAATTCTATTATATGCCATTTTTCGCAATAAGATCCTGTGGTCCAACTTGTTGAAAGCTTTTCGGAAATCAGTGTAAATAGAGTCGACTAGCATGCGGTTATCTAAGTTTATTATTTTAAGTAAAGTGTTAGGTTAGGTTTGGTTGAACGGTTTTTTACAAATCCGTGCTGTTCAACTATAATCTGATCATGAAGTAAATGATAAAGAGCATTATGAATTAATCTTTCAAATACTTCTGACTATACTTCGACTATTTCGAAAGTCATCATTTTTAATACTATTCTTGAAAATAGGGATTATGTTAGCCGATTTCTATTTTTCGGGAACGTTACCTTCCAACAAGCTAAGATTAAAAGTATATGAAGCGGGACACTTATAGATTCATCTGTGTGTTTTAGAAAGAAAGGAGATATACTGGACCTGGTTCCTTAGTTATATCTAAAGATTTTAGTTCCTTTTTACAGCCTCCTTGGAAAATACGCCTCGCCTATCGGATTACATTTATTTGAAAACGGCTATGAGTTGAGGTTAGGACTACCTTGTTCACATGTTTCGCAGATTGTTGCTGCGTCCTCGGACACTTTATCATTGTATTTCATTTTATTGAGAATGCTATTGTTTCGTTTTTGACTACTAACAAAAACCAATTTTTTTTTACATCAGTCTGTAAACCGTCTTTAATTGACTTTATGTAAATCAAATTCTGTGGAGATTAATTTAAATCTATGCCGCAAAATCGAGAATTCCTCATAATCAGTTGCCGTATTCATACAAGCGAATAAGCTTACCAGTAAGCTCCTGTGATGTAATCCTGAAATACATATTTCTCGACGGTGAAGGAAAACATCGTGAGGAAACCCACTCATTCACGAAATTAAATTTGAAAGACGCCTAACGTGAGAAAGGACGGAAAGGAAGGAAGAAAGTATTTCCTCTGGATTGAGCAGGTATGATGGCAGACGCTGCATTTCAAAATGCTTAGGTAGCCGACCAATCCTATTCAGTTTACATGAAGACATATTAGAGAAATTTGGTAGCTTTTCACAAACTTAGAATATTATTTTCCTAAAACATACATATATCGTAATCCGTCCTAACTTTGGCATCTTCTATTTAGTTTACTACATAATCTTGACATGAAGACATATTAGAGAAATTTGGTAGCTTTTCACAAACTTACAATATTATTTTCCTAAAACATACATATATCGTAATCCGTCCTAACTTTGGCATCATTACATTTATAGATAAATATCAAAAATTCAATACTGTGGATAGAATGTGCCAGTAATGGGATCTTAGCGTGTGGATACCTTAAATCTTGTATGTATATCTTCACGCCAAGTCCCTTGCGGGGTAGGCAGAGAGAGCCGAGCGCCATAAGACGCGGTCCTTGCATACTTCACTCGCTTCTGTGACATTCATAGCTCTTTTCATGAACGCTCGCCGGTTCCTGGGGCTCCTGACATCACCTTCTGATAAAACACGACCAATTTGGTCATGGTAGGTTAGTCTCGGCCTTCCTCGGCTCCTACGTCCTTCCACTTTTGCATTATATATCCTTAAATCTTTTACCTTACCTTAAATCTTTTTTTTATAATAACTAAATATTAATATTGAAAATAATGTATTGATAAAAAGTTTCAGAGACTAATCCACATACGTTATAAGTAATTTTAATAGTATTAGATTCCATTTCACATTAAATATGTCTAATTATTTCGAGATTGATTCTTAAAGTGCCAATAATTAGGTGGATTACCCTACATATAAATACATAGAATCCAAATCGCCGGCCTATAAAAAAAACTTTACGATCCTCCGCAGTGGATGCAACGATTCGAGAGTCACAGATAACTTTTACTGGTGTTTATGTGTCTTGTGAAGTGTGATTTATGGTCAGAGATGGGCGGGGGTGGCGAGACGGGACGACAGCGATTTCATGTCAATTGACGAAAGTTAAGGGAAGATTTCACAGTATAAATTAGAGTCGCTGTTTTTGCCAGTTTAATATCATTTCTTTCTTTTCAGGAACACCGTTCCTATATGAAATCTATATGTTTGTCTGTGTGCGTTTTTTTCGAAAATTTGAATTTTTACTTCAGATTCGGATTCAGCATATTAAAATAGAATAGGAATGTTCAGGAACACCGTTCCTATCTTAAGAAACATGGTCAAAATGGCCGCCAAATAAAAAAAAAAATGTTATTTAATTGACGAGCCAGGTGTTCCTCTGGCAATGCAAGCTTGCGCATTCTCAACTGGTTTTTATTCAATTCAATTGAATTCAAATAATCAAGACTAAAGGTTACATCACAGGTACCTTAATTTAAAATATATATGATATTATAAATTTCTTTTTCTGCTCCTTAGCGTTATCGCGTTTCCTAGTCTAATGGGATTGGCGGGGTCCGCTACCTTCGCCTAAGGATTTGGCGAATATACTGATTTTTACAACTGCCGTCAGGCTGTTATTTCGCAATTAAGAAGACCTTTCTTAGGTAAGATTACGATGTTTTCCTTCACCGCCGAGCAAGTGATAATTCCGAAAACACGAGTTTAGTGATACATGATAGGATTTGAACTGGGGACCGGTTAGTCAATAGGCCGTTAAGAGAGATAGGGTGCAACAAAGCAGTCCGTCTGGGGAAATACCTCCACCTCACAAAAAACCGCACCCAAATAACAACTTTCTGGAGGGTTGTCATGTTCCTGCGTATGAGTGAGGTCATCAGCAAGCTCCAAAAGAGTTGCTGTATTAACAGCAGAGATGACGTCATCCGATTAGTACTAAATATAATGCAAGCTTTCATAGGTTAGTAACCGCTTTACATCAGGTGGGACACATGCTTATAAGCCTCCCGATGTTGTATAAAAAACATTTTCCTTTACGTAAAAAAGAACACATAGGAAGTTATATCGCTTACGAAATTATGTCCAAAATAGCACCAGTTCAGGAAAAAATCCTAAATTGTCTATACATCTGCTTTATCTTCACGCCAGGTCCCTTACAGGGTAGGCAGAGAGAGAGCCAAGTGCCATATGACATCGTTCTTATACACGTATCATTCTTGAAAATAGGGATTATGTTAGCCGATTTCTATTTTTCGGGAACGTTACCTTCCAACAAGCTAAGATTTAAAAAGTACATGAAGAGGGACACTTATAGATTCATCTGTGTGTTTTAGAAAGAAAGGAGATATACTGGACCTGGTCCCTTAGTTATATCTAAAGATTTTAGTTATTTTATTATAGCCTCCTTGGAAAACATTATGTCCCCTATCGGATCACATTTATTTGAAAACGGCTATGAGTTGAGGTTAGGACTACCTTGTTCACATGTTTCGTAGACCGAGCTAAAATACTCAGAGAAGTTCATATATTGTTGCAGGGTCCTCGGATTCTTTATATTTCATTTTATTAGGAATGCTATTGTTTTGTTTTTGACTACTAACAAAAGACCAAATTTTTTTTACATCAGTCTGTAAGCCGTCTTCAATTGACTTTATGTAAAAATCAAATCAAAGTCAAAGTCAAAATCTTTTTATTCCGTAAAAATGGCTACATTTGTTTGGAATCGTCACAATTTTTTTCCCTACCGTGCAGTTTATGACTAGGTGAGCACTGATAAAAATACTGCCAAAAAACTCAGGCATCCCTCTTTTGGTGTCCAAACAAATTTACATATTTTATTAATTACATTATAATTGGATCGACTCACTCCCAGGCATTTTTATCATTAATATAGTCAGATACTTTATAATATGCCCTGCTACACAATTTGGCTTTAATAGTAGTTTTAAATTTGTTTATTGACAATTCTCTTATATTGCTGGGAAGTTTGTTATAGAACCGTATACATTGCCCCATAAAAGAATTACTTATTTTGTGGAGACGGCTTGAAAATTCTTTGGAGATTAATTTAAATCTATGCCGCAAAATCGAGAATTCCTCATAATCGGTTGCCTTATTCATACGAGCGAATAAGGTTACCAGTAAGCTCCTGTGATGTAATCCTGATATACATATTTGTAATTATCCCGTGCTTGGCGGCTTGAAGGAAAACATCGTGAGGAAACCCGCACGTTCACGAAATTATATTTCGAAAGACGCATGACCTAACGTGTGAAAGGACGGAAAGGAAGGAAGAAGGTATTTCCTCTGGATTGGGGAGGTATGATGGCGGACGCTGCATGTCAAAATGCTTAGGTAGCCGACCAATCCTATTTAGTTTACTACATAATCTTGACATGAAGACATATTAGAGAAATTTGGTAGCTTTTCACAAACTTACAATATTATTTTCCTAAAACATACATACATATATCGTAATCCGTCCTAACTTTGGCGCCCACCCAATTATTGGCATCTTTACATTTATAGATAAATATCAAAAATTCAATACTGTGGATAGAATGTGCCAGTAATAGGGTCTTAGCGTGTGTATACCTTAAATCTTTTTTTTATAATAACTAAATATGAATACTGAAAATAATGTATTGATAAAAAGTTTCATAGACTAATCCACATACGTTATAAGTAATTTTAATAGTATTAGATTCCATTTCACATTAAATAAGTCTAATTATTTCGAGATTGCTTCTTAAAGTGCCAATAATTGGGTGGATTACCCTACATATAAATACATAGAATCCAAATCGCCGGCCTATAAAAAAACTTTACGATCCTCCGCAGTGGATGCAACGATTCGAGAGTCACAGATAACTTTTACTGGTGTTTATGTGTCTTGTGAAGTGTGATTTATGGTCAGAGATGGGCGGGGGTGGCGAGACGGGACGACAGCGATTTCATGTCAATTGACGAAAGTTAAGGGAAGATTTCACAGTATAAATTAGAGTCGCTGTTTTTGCCAGTTTAATATCATTTCTTTCTTTTCAGGAACACCGTTCCTATATGAAATCTATATGTTTGTCTGTGTGTGCATTTGTCTGTGTGCGTATTTTAAAAAAATTGAATTTTGACTTCAGATTCGGATTCAGCATATTAAAATAAAATAGGAATGTTCAGGAACACCGTTCCTATCTTAAGGAGCATGGTCAAAATGGCCAACAAATTAAAAAATAATAATTAAATTGTTATATAATTGACGAGCCAGGTGTTCCTCTGGCAATGCAATCCTGCGAATTCTCAAGACTAAAGGTTACATCACAGGTACCTTAATTTAAAATATATACTGCTCCTTAGCGTTATCGCGTTTCCTAGTCTAATGGGATTGGCGGGGTCCGCTACCTTCGCCTAAGGATTTGGCGAATATACTGATTTTTACAACTGCCGTCAGGCTGTTATTTCGCAATTAAGAAGACCTTTCTTAGGTAAGATTACGATGTTTTCCTTCACCGCCGAGCAAGTGATAATTCCGAAAACACGAGTTTAGTGATACATGATAGGATTTGAACTGGGGACCGGTTAGTCAATAGGCCGTTAAGAGAGATAGGGTGCAACAAAGCAGTCCGTCTGGGGAAATACCTCCACCTCACAGAAAACCGCACCCAAATAACAACTTTCTGGAGGGTTGTAATGTTCCTGCGTATGAGTGAGGTCATCAGCAAGCTCCAAAAGAGTTGCTGTATTAACAGCAGAGATGACGTCATCCGATTAGTACTAAATATAATGCAAGCTTTCATAGGTTAGTAACCGCTTTACATCAGATGGGACACATGCTTGTAAGCCTCCCGATGTTGTATAAAAAACATTTTCCTTTACGTAAAAAAGAACACATAGGAAGTTATATCGCTTACGAAATTATGTCCAAAATAGCACCAGTTCAGGAAAAAATCCTAAATTGTCTATCCATCTGCTTTATCTTCACGCCAGGTCCCTTACAGGGTAGGCAGAGAGAGCCAAGTGCCATATGACATCGTTCTTATACACCTCACTCGCTTCATAGCATTTTTCATACATGTTCGCCGGTTTTAGACCTCCTGACGACGCCTTCAGATAGAACACGGCTAATTTCGTCCTCATAGGTGAGTCTTGACTATCCTTGGCACTATATATCTTTCTACATTTGCGTAGGGTGTCTATTTCGTCATTCTTTGGCATGGCTTTCTTTCTACATGTCCGAACGAACCAACAGAGCATGTCCCTTCTTACATTGATATTCTCTGTCTTAAATCCTCATTGCAAAATCGTCCTACAAGCGTCACACCATTGATTTTGAGCGACGCACGCATACACCAACCGCGTTTATTTTACTTTCATGTTCTCTCTGCCATACTTAACTTTTATTTCCATAAGTTATCGAAATAAAATATATCCCAACAAAAATATATATATGAAAAAGTGGCCAAGTTCAGTAGAAACAATTTTCGGGGTATATACATTGTCACCAATAAAATAGATGAAGATGGTGATAAACGACCACAGCTTTGTTACAGGGTTGCCACATCGTAAATAAATTACTTTTAAAAATTCTATTCTTGTGGCGCTAACACAAGAGACACCACATAGCAACACTCAGGCCAAATGGAGTGGACATACAACCAGCTGCAAGTCATCAGCCTATGTTTACTGTCTGTTAGAAACTCACTGATCTATAGAAAATACACCTTAACCCTGTGCCTGAGTGCCTTGTGCGTCTGACAGACTTTCTTTGTGTAAACAACTTCCGGGGGATTACAAGCATGCCCACCTTATGAACGCTTGCAACCAACCACCTTGCCACCTCTGCTGCTAACACAGCAACTACTTAGGAACTAACAGGTGACCTCACATCTCTCGCAGGAACATACCAACCCTACAGAGAGTTGTTATTTGGCCGCGGTTTTCTGTGAGATGGTGGTAGTTTCCCAGACGAGCTACTTTGATGCACCGTACCTTTCTCAAAACACCCAGACCAAGACAAACAGACTTGTTCATGCACACAATTGTTTGTCCTGTGTGGGAATCGAATCCACGAACGATGGTGTCAAAGAGCGTTATTAACCACTGCGCTACCAAGTTCGTCTCACTTCTAGAAATCGGTAATGTTTTTTCAAATATATTACCAAGCCCGCTGTGCTTATGAGTAGCTGTTTATGTGGTATGGATATAGAATATCTACATATATACACACGCCGAGACCCTTGCAGCGTAGGCAGAGGTAACTTGCTCAGCCATGCAATTCTCTAAGCGACTCGTAATGGCTGTGTGCATCGCTGTGATCACAGATGTCACAGCTTTGACATCGTCTACTGCGATCACGGCTAAATTATTTGGTATTCTATAAGGCTGTAAGCGTACGCGAGGCTGTTTGCCTTGTAGAATTCGAATTCCAAACGCAGCCTTGCGGCGCTAGTGTCGCACAACTATGAAAAGCGACACCAAAGAATTGCAATTTTGTGTTCAAGGCTGTAACAGCCGATGTTTCCGAGGATGTAAGGATGTTTGCTCTTACAGAATTGCATGGCAGTTCTCTCTGCCTACCACATTACTCGGTTCTTACACACCTCAATCGCCTCTTTAACATTAATAGCACTTTTCATGCACGCTCGGTTCCCGGAGCTCCTGACATTGTCTTCTGATAAAACATGACCAAATACTCGTGGTAGGCTAGTCTTCACTATCCTTCGTACTATATCGTTCTCGTATGTTGATACTGTTGATTGTTGGCGCCTGGTGAAGGTATCCATTGACATTGCCATTCACTGACAAATCAGTGACTGTCACTGATTGGACGGTACTGCCAGATGTTTTGTTTGTACAGAATGCCTT
The DNA here is from genome assembly GCA_947507595.1 of Pyralis farinalis. Classification (NCBI taxonomy): domain Eukaryota; kingdom Metazoa; phylum Arthropoda; class Insecta; order Lepidoptera; family Pyralidae; genus Pyralis; species Pyralis farinalis. The sequence goes on from OX382278.1 coordinate 25,940,436, forward strand.
GATAATGCTGTAAAGGCGAAACCAGTCGCTAAAAATACGTATAAATAATATAGTTAAACAATTTTTAACGGAAGTATCGCGTGTTTTATTCATTTTGTTGAACCTGACGTTTCAAACGCTTTGCAGCGTCCGTGGTCGCAGGAAGACCTAAGACAATACTAAGTATAAATAACTTTGTTAAGTGAAATCAGTACAAGTTTTTTTTTATATACCACTAAGGTGGCATACAAGCATACGGCCTGCCTGACGGTAAGCAGTTACCGTAGCCAGTATATAGTGTTTATATATATAGTGTTTACATTAAAGAGATATGCACGTCTCGTTTCGCATTCGATATCTGTTTGGTCATTATTTCCTCTTGTCCTTTTCTACAAGAGCTTCCCTCCTAAGAGAGCTCGATGGCGTCGCTGCGCGTGTCATTATAACCGAACACGCAGGTTAAGCAACGTCGACCGCAGCCTGTCTATGGATGGGTTTATCTATCTGGAGTTTCATCGAGCTGCGGAGGGCACGTTAAGGCGTCGGTCCCGGCTGTTGTCGATAGATGAGAGTTGTGAAGCTAAGGCAGTGGCCCTCAGGCGGCTTGAAAACACTGGCCTCCGCCAATCCGCATTTGAGCAGCGTGGTGGTGTATGCTCAAAACCCCTTCGATTGAAGGGAGATCCGTATCCCTGTAGTGGGATGAGTGAGGGTTGATGTGTGGTCCTTTTCTACATGCCCAAAACAACTCTCTTGCATCACCACACCATTGGGAACTCGATCCACAAGCGTCTTATCGCTGATTTTGTGATCTCTCTAACATGCACAGCTCTCGCTTCCATACGTTAGCTTTGAATAGAATACCTCTAACGCGTTAAGCCAATACATTTTTAATAATGGCCAGCTTTATCTCAAGTGATAGTATAAAATGTATTCTAAGAAAATATCACGCGATCGTAACATTTTATTTAAAAATTTCCAAAGTCACTTAGACGGAGACAATAACTTTCGCTCGGTTGAGTCTTTTCCCGGCCGTGGAGTGTATAAATATGGACTAATCGTTTAGATAAGTCGTTTTTAGGGTTCCGTACCGAAAGGGTAAAACGGAACCCTATTACTGAGACTCCGCTGTCCGTCCGTCCGTCCGTCTGTCACCAGGCTGTATCTCATGAACCATGATAGTTAGACAGTTGAAATTTTCACAGATGATGTATTTCTGTTGCCGCTATAACAACAAATACTACAAAATAGAATAAAATAAATATTTAAGGGGGCTCCCATACAACAAACGTGATTTTTTTGCTCATTTTTGCTCGATATTGATAACGGCAACAGGTAGACGCTTGAAATATTCACAGAATATTTAGTTATATATTCACTTTAAGAATAAATAATTAAATTAAAAGAAAACAAATATTTAAGGGGGGCTCCCATACAACAAACGTGATTTTTAGGGTTCCGTACCCAAAGGGTAAAACGGAACCCTATTACTGAGGCTCCGCTGTCCGTCCGTCCGTCCGTCTGTCACCAGGCTGTATCTCACGAACCGTGATAGTTAGACAGTTGAAATTTTCACAGATGATGTATTTCTGTTGCCGCTATAACAACAAATACTAAAAAATAGAATAAAACAAATATTTAAGGGGGCTTCCATACAACAAACGTGATTTTTTTGCCTTTTTTATAGATAATGGTACGGAACCCTTTGTGCGCGAGTCCGACTCGCACTTGGCCGATTTTTTTACTACGTCGGGAGGCATACAAGCATATGGCCCACCTGATGTAAAGCGGGTACCGTAGCCTATTAACGCTTGCGATATATTAAAGTCGGTCGAGATGCGAGCTTCTTCTACTTAGCGTTATACCGTTACCTAATCTAATAGGATTAGCGGGGTCCAGTACCTAAGCCTAAAGATTTGGTAAAGATGCTGATTTTGGCATGGAGCTACTGCCGTCAGACCTCCAAAATCTAGAGGGGAAATCAAACCATTCTTAGGTTAGCTCACACGTCTATTGACATCGAAGCAGCCCGTCTGGGGAAGTACCTCCACCTCACAGAAAACCGCAGCCAAATAATAACTACCCAGAGGGTTGTTGTGTTCCTGGACTCAAGCAGTGATAGTCGAGTGGCTAAGAAACCAGCGTATTATTCTACAGGTAAATGGTTGGAATCGTGGGTATGTATCACATCATTTTGACGAGCTCGGTGGCGCAGTGGTGAAACGCGCTGTTACGCTACTTTGACACCAACGCTCGTGGGTTCGATTCCCACACAGTACAAACATTTGTGTGCATGAACATGTCTGTTTGTATTGGTCTGGGTATTTTCTATGTATAATAAGTATGTATTTACAAAAAAAAATGTATTTACGTATGTTTATCAGTTGTCCAGTACCCATAACACAAGCTTCGCTTACTTTGGGGCTAGATGGCGCTGTGTAATTTGTCCGACAATATTTATTTATTTGTGTTTTAGGATTTATGTACAAGTGTATGTATATGCTCACGCCAGGTCCCCGCGGGGTAGACAGAGAGAACCGAGCGCTATAAGACACAATCCTTAACGCCTCGCACGCTTCATTGCCATTAATTGCTCATTTCATGCACGCTCGCCGGTTTATAGGTTCCTTGACATCACCTTCTGATAAAACACGACCAATTTGGTCATGGCAGGTGAGTCTAGGTCTTCCTCGGCTCCTGTATCCTTGAATCTTTCCATTTTATGTACGACGGCACCATTAAAATATAAATCACGCCTGATTTACATTAAAATCATTTTTGTTGTAAATGGCAGGTGAATTATTAAACATCATTTGCATGTTAATTCGTAACCGTAATAATACATTTTATGCAGTTACATGAACGTCGTGCATCGGCATAATTACTGAAATTGAATTCGACCTTTTTATTATTCTAGGTTATGGTTTTTCCGTTAATCAATTAAATAAGTTTTTAGTTGCGCCCTTAACATCTGTGATGCTAATAAAATAGACATTATGTGTATTATATAGTCAAAGCCTGACTAGAAAAATAAAAAACCTGCTCTGGCAATGTCACATTTACTTTTTTGTGGTAACACTCTTTGACATGTTGTCAACTTGTTAAAAATGTTGGAGATATATTTTAATAATATGATTAATAAAGTTCAATTAAAACCAGTTGAGAATGCGCAAGCTTGCATTGCCAGAGGAACTTGCTCGTCAATTATATAACAAATCATTTTTTTTTTATAAATGTCGGCCATTTTGGCCATGATCCGTAGCAATGATAGCCCAGTGGATAAGGCATCCTATTAACCGCGAGTGATACTTAATATATTACAAGTGTTAATAGGCTACGGTAACTGCTTTACATCAGGTGGGCCGTATGCTTGTATGACTCCCGACGTTGCATAAAAAAAAGTAAATATTATGTGAATACAATAGACGCGTCCGATTCTAAACGCTCTTTGGTCCGGGGAACACGGAGCATTACCACGGATCTGGGTGTAAAATTGATTTTTAAAATATTGCCTCACCGCTCGGTTCAGCGTCTTGGCTTCGTATTGAAGATAAATTAAGGTTTACAGTCGTGCCTGGTACCTAGATAACTACGGTTTCACATTGATTTACTTGCGTAAGATACTTTTCGCAAGCAGTTACTCTTCCTAGCCGTATCCCGTGTCCTAAACCATTGGGATACCACGTAGTCCTCTACCTAAGTCTAAAGATTTGGGGAAGATACTGATTTTTGCATAGAGCATCTGCCGTCATGCCTCCATAACCCAGAGGGAACATTAGATCTTTCTAAGGTTGAGCCACACATCCTTCTAAATATAAGTTCTGGGGTGTGCGGATTTCCTCACGGTGTTTACCTTCATTGCCGAGGAAGTGATCAATAACCAGTTGAGAATGCGCAAGCTTGCATTGCCAGAGGAACACCTGGCTCGTCAGTCGTCGGCCATTTTGACCATGTTCCTTAAGAGATAGGAACGGTGTTCCTGAACATTCCAATTCTACTTTTTTATGCTGAATCCGAATCTAAAGTCAAAATTCGAATATTCGAAAAAAGATCGACAGACAAACGCACAGACAAACATATAGATTTCATATAGGAACGGTGTTCCTGAAAAAATGCCCCGCCAGGATTCAAACCGGGCGGCAGTCTGTTAATTGGCCAATTCCTTATCCACTGGGCTCTCAATGTTCTATCGCAAGTACACACATCAAAAGTGTCTAGGGATCAACATATATTTTTGCAATAACTTTTCTCCTGATTGATATTAATTAAAATTTTCTTTAAGGATTCATCAAATAAAGTGTTTTCGTTTGTCTACAGTAACGATAAACCAAGTCACCTTTGCATTAATAAAGAAATTTGCCATTTTCATAATAAAGGGATTTTTGACATTTGAACCACTAACATTAAAGTTCGAAAAAAAGACTGAAATAACAGTTTTCTTTAAAATTTTATTGGGTAACTTAAACAATTAATAATCCGTGTTTCTACCGCGAACACTAACAACACAAGAACATCGGTTTGGCATACTCAAAATGAGTTCATCCAAATCACGCTGTGGAATGGCCGCCCATGTTCGTTGCAACAACAAAAAAAGGTCTTCTTGCGACTGGATACCCTCCATATTCGGCAGAGCTCTTCTCTGTAGCATATCCCATGCATGCTCAATCGGGTTCAAGTCTGGCGACTGAGCAGGCCAGGGCATGACATTGATGTTAGCTGCGGCGAGAGTCTGTCTTACAACTCTTGCGGTGTGCGGTCGTGCATTATCATGCATTAACTGAAATAAGGGACAGATTTGCACTTGTAGAGGAACGATGACGTCTGATACAATCGTCTCAGCTTAAATTTGAGCGTTGAGGTTGCCTCTGATCCAAATCAACTCAGTTCTTCCACTGATCCAAATACCCGCCCATACCATGATGGTTCCACCACTATAAGGATGGACTTCCTGGCAGGATTTTAATCGCTGTTGGCGTCCAGGGGTTCTCCAGTGTCGTATACGTCTTGTATCCGGTCTCATACCAAAACGAGACTCATCAGAAAAGCACACGAAACGCCATTGTTCTTCTGCCCAATTTCTGTGTTCAAGAGCCCATTGATATCGAATCCTACGATTGTGCATTGCTATAGGTGGTACCCTTAGCGGTCTTCGGGAATGAAGGTTCACTTCATGCAAGCGGTTTCTGACTGTTTGGTCGCTAATTAAGTTCCCTGAAGAGTGATGAAGCGTCACGGCTAACATCATGGCGGTTATTATCGGAGCTCTTCGAGTTGTGATTTGAATGTATCGGTCTTGTCTCCGTGTGGTGCAGCGATACCGTCCTCCATGGCGCTCAGCCACGGTACCAGTGCTTCGGTAACGTGTCCAAAGTCGACTGATAACACTCTGACTTGTATTCAGAGCTAAAGCCACAGTACGTTGCCGGGAACCAGCTTCTATCATTCCCACGGCTCTGAGCATTTCTTCCCTGCTTAAATGACGTCGCCGCTCCATAATAACGTTGGTTTTAATCAGTAGTAGGGAAACAGTAGCACTAATAATGTCTTCAATGCGTTGTATGTTTTTATAGGGAAAATATTGACAGCTGATTTTCATCTTTTTTTTTTAATTTGATTGACAGTTCCTGTTTCAAATTATGAAATGCACCAAAAAGGATCCATATAAATTTAAAAAAATCATAAATTTATTACAAAGCCACATCTCAATCTCAAGAAATCCGCATAAAAATGCTTGATCCCTAGACACTTTTGATGTGTGTAGTTCATGGACATATAATAATTATCATATGTTGTTATATAGACATTTTTTTTATATATTACGTCGGAAGGCATTCAAGCATACGGCCCACCCGATGTAAGCGGGTACCGTAGCCTATTAACGCGTGTAATATATTAAGTATCACTCGCGCCATGCCTCCTCTGCTGCTTACACAGCAACTCCTTGGGAGCTTACTGGTGACCTCACTCACACGCAGGAACACAACAACCCTCCTGGGAGTTGTTGGAGTTGTTATTTGGCTGCGGTTTTCTGTGAGGTAGAGGTACTTCCCCAGACTGGCTGCTTTGATGCGCCCTACATCTCTTAAAACGTGTCATGTTTTTTGATTTATGTACTTCTGGACAACAGGTCACTCGACGGATCCAACTCGGCTGGGTAGCTAGCTGGGTTCGGGAAACTTCGACACATCTTCTAGCCCAAAATACCTCATCGCCTGAACAGCAAGGTCTTCGAACAGTGAGTGCTACCAGTGATGACATACGAAACTGAGACGTGGCCTTTAACCGCGGGCCGTATGGTGAAGCTCAAGGTCGTTCAGCGTGCTATGGAAAGAGCTATACTCGGGGTTTCTCTGTGTAATAGAATCAGAAATGAGGATATCCACAGTAGGACAAATGTAATCGACATAGTCCAAAGGATAAGTAAGCTGAAGTGGTAGTGGGCCGGCCACATTGTTCGTAGAACCGACAACCGCTGGCGAAGAAAGGTTTCTCGAATTGCGTCCCCGTACTGGTACACGTAGAGTGGGACGCCCCCCACTAGATGGAACGACGACCTCAAGAGGGTCATGGGGAGTCGATGGATGCAGGTGGCACAGGATCAAGATGAATGGAACTCTAGAGGGTAGGTATATGTTCAGCAGTGGACGAATACGCGCTGAGATGATGGTGATGAAGTAACAAACATCATATAATCTCATATTGAAACATACGTTATGTTGGCAAACTCAAATAAATGCTAAATAATAACCTAACACAATTTTTTATACAATGAAATACAGGCATACAACTGTAAAGCAGTTACCGTGGCCTATGACGCTTGCAACACACAAAATATCAGTCGCGCGATGCCATCTCTACTGTGTTAGCAGTAGAGATGGCATCGCGCGACTGATATTTCTTAGGAGCTTCCTGGAGACCTCGCTCACTCGCAGGAACACAACAACTCTCTATGGAGTTGTTATTTGGCTGCAGTTTTCTGTGAGGTGGAGGATCCAGGCATGATGCTTTGCTGCACCCTACCTTTATTAAAAACATTCAGACCAAGACAAACAGACATGTTCATGCACACAAATGTCTGTCCTGTGTGGGAATCGAACACACAAGCGTTGATAGAACATACGAGCGGTAACCTATAAAAAAACTACTTATTTACAGCTATCTAAGTTGGGTACTTAATTTTATGTATATACTTTTTTTTTAATACTACGTCGGGTGGCAATCAAGCATACGGCCCACCTGATGTAAAACTGGTACCATAGCCTATTAACGCTTGCGATATATAATAATTATCACTCGCGCGATGCCGTCTCTGCTGCTAACACAGCAACACCTTGGGAGCTTACTGGTGACCTCACTCACTCGCAGGAACACAACAACTCTCTATGGAGTTGTTATTTGGCTGCAGTTTTCTGTGAGGTGGAGGATCCAGGCATGATGCTTCGATGCACCCTACCTTTCTTAAAAACATTCAGGCCAAGACAAACAGACATGTTCATGCACACAAATGTTTGTCCTGTGTGGGAATCGAACCCACAAGCGTTGATCGAACATACGAGCATAAAAAGCATAAAAAAACTACTTATTTACAGCTACATATGATCTACGTAAAATTAAGTACGCAACTTTCAAAAAATATTTATCTCGTAATTATTAATTCTCTACAATATTTAATGAAATGAAACCTGAAATTACATTTACATATATGGTTCCAAATATGATACCATTCACTCGACACTAGAACGATACATATGTATCTAGCGAATGAGAGAATTTAACATTTTAACGAGCTCAGTGGCAAACACGCTGTTACATTCCTTTGACACAAACACCCGTGAGTTCGATTCCCACACAGGACAAACATTTGTGTGCGTGAACACATCTGTGATTTGTGATGATTTAACACAAAAATGTATTGAAAACGTATTCTCGGGATGGCTAATTACTTCACTGGAAATTTCTAAAATACATTTATTACTATGGCCACCTGTCCCCCCTCCCCCCATCACTGCCTGAAATACCTCTACGAACTCCGCATACGTGCGTACGCTATATTTGAGCAATTAGGCGCCGCTCTTTTTGGGTGTTTTCACGAAGCATCACATTCCATCCTCGCTTGAAACGCTAGCCGCCTGGGGGTTATGTATCGTCTATAGTAATTTAAAAGCACAGCTTTTTTTATATACGACGTTGGGGGACATTCAAGCATACGGCGCACCTGATGTAAATCAGTTGCCGTAGTCTATAGTATCACTCGCGCCATAACTTTGTAGATAACAACTCCTTAGCTTACTGGTGATCTCACTCACACGCAGGACACGTCAACCCTCCAGAGAGTTGTTATTTGGTTGCGGTTTTTCTGTGAGGCGGAGGTACTTCCCCAAACGGGCTGCTTTAGATGCGCCCTACCCCTCTTAAAAGTACCTATACCACGCAAACAGACATGTTCTTGCACACTGATTATCATGTGTGGGAATCGAAACCACGAGCGTCGATGTCAAAGTCGCATTAGTTACCACTGCGCCACCGAGTTCGTCAAAATTAGTAATTGGCAGAGCTGCGATAGCCAGCGGAGCCACATTACCCTCAAAATTGCCGTTTGGGGTAGACTGATGTCATCCAGCTAGCGTTTAGACGGTAATAGTGAGAAACTCCAAAATCGACACACTAATAGCTAACATATTGTAGTTTTGTATCCTTTAATTTGAAATTTAAATGTTCGTTGGTGAGGAAGAACGGTCCAAAATCGTTCCAATTAGAAAAAAAAACATATGGGAAAACGTATGGCCGGCCACTCTGCAGTACAGAGTCTGCACTGCACTCCCATCAACAGAAAAAGTAACAGCACTCGTCGCTAGATGTCGTACAGGGTTCCATATATTTTTAAAAAATTAAAAATAAAATATTTAAATATTTTTTAAATTTAAAAAATATCAGCTCTGCCTACACAGCTTGCTGTTATTTACTAGTAATAAAATTAAACCCCGCAGGGCAGCTTGTGGCGAGCTGTTGGTGCGTAATGACACCACGGGTACCCGAGTGCTCCAGAGAGTCGATCAGGGCCTTCGTCTCCGGCGTGTCTTCGTCAGTCGGAGTGTAAATCAAGAAGGCCCGCAGGACTCTCAGCTCTCGCTTGCCTTCATTGGCCGTCCAGAGAGGAGTCGATAGAGCATATTACTTTATCAGGTGATATGCTCCAGGGGTGGAAGTGTTAAAGGGCATAACGCCGCGAGTAACTTCGGAGAAAGCGCAGCACACCTCTCGACACCCCTGAGTCACTCACACCGGTGTTGCCCCATAGAACAAACAAGAAGTAACATCAGATATGATAGTTATGGCAGGTGTCCATCCCTCTTCTGTAATAGCCCAGTACTAATAATCCCTCCAGACCTCATTTTAATAGCCCAATAATTTCCAACACATTTGCAATAGTCCCAATACATGCCGTGATCTGGTTCATGGGTATATTGTCACATTAATATCCCCTGGACAAGGTCACGGCGGCTATACAACATTACATCAAGTTTCTCAAAGGGGCCTCTACGCGTTGGATCCAAATCCCCGCGCATGCCTATCAAATGACCGGGATAAACCCGTGGTATAGGAAATTATATTAATAAAGATAAGATAAAGATAAAGATAAAAATTCTTTATTTGCCATTGGGCCCTCGCGGGCACTTAGACACGTCTTACATTTTTTTTTTAAATATAATCTTATTGTAACTTGTTTAATTCTCTTATTTAACATTTTTCCTTTTTTTTTTAATGTACTAGCATTTCGGAAGTGACCATTGGCTAAGAAGAAATGCCGAAAGAAACTTGCCAATATAGGTCTCTTTTAAAATTGTCAATTACGTATTACAAAATAATTAATTAATAAAAATATAATAATCTTTATTACCAGAAAAAATATATGTGGTTACATCGTACCCTCTTTCTTACCCAATTCAAGGAGATGAGATTGGGGACAGGATGTGACTGGTAAGTGTTTACTTGTGGCTGCCACACTAGGTTTGCACCTGTCTCGTGGTGGTCCTGATTCGCGAATTTCCTGGTAGTCTCTATCTATCTATCTATCTATAACTTCACGCCAAATCCCTTGCGGGGTAGGCAGAGACAACCGAGCGCCACGTGACTCGATCCTTACATATCTCACTCGCTTCTTTAACATTCATTGCTCTTCTCATGCACGCTCGCCGGTTTCTAGGGCTCCTGACATCACCTTCTGATAGAACACGACCAATTTAGTCATGGTAGGTAAGTCTTGGCCTTCCCTGGCTCCTACATCCTTCCACTTTTGCATTGTATATCTGCTTCGTCATTCTTTCTACATGTCCGAACCATCGGAGCATGCCTCTTCTTATTTTATTTTTCCTGGTAGTGTTACGATAAAACGGTGCTTTAATATAGATGTGTGCGAGGAAAGGTGATGCAACGCGTGTGTGTGTATATGGAAGATATGGATTTGCGTGCGTGACTGTAGTAGTAGTAATAATAATATTTTAGGTGAGGGAGGGCGCATCAAAGCAGCCCATCTGGGAAAGTACCTCCACTCCGTAGAGGGGTGTTGTGTTCCTGTGTGTGAGTGAGGTCACCAGTAAACTCCTAAGGAGTTGCTTTGTAAGTATCAGAGGAGGCATCGAGTGATACTTAATATATTACAAGCATTAATAGGCTACGATAACTGCTTTACATCAGGTAGGCCGTGTGCTTGTATGCCTCCCGACGTTGTATAAAAAAAAAATTGAAACACATTATTCGTAGCGTTATTCCTTTTCTCAGTCCATTAGGATTGGCAAGCCCTACTATCTAAGCCTTACCCATTTGGTGAAGATACAGATCTTAACATGGAGTGACTGCAGTCAGACCTCCGCAGTCCACGAGGAAAACCAGACGTTTCTTATGTCGCACGTCTTTCATATAATTTCTTAGCCGTGTGAGTTGCCTAACGATGTCTTCCTTCACTTCTGAAGAAAAGGTAATTACTAAAATCAGAAATACTAATTCACAAGTCGCTCACACTCACGCCAGCCACGAGCCACGCCACGAGATTCGAATCAGTGACCATTCAGTAATAGGCTGCATCGTTATTCATTCGGCTATCCGTCTATACAAAACTCTATACTGATACTCTATACAAAAATGCCTTTGAGTACTTGCAACATAAACAGTATCACTCGCATTAGCCACTTACAATCCTTTCCATACTATTGTTTTTACATGTGCACAATAATTTATTTCACATATCTTTAACCCTTGAATAATAATAGGGGTTAAAGTATGAAATTACCGTTTCATAGTAATAGATACTTTGAATTGACATTGAACCTTCATGGAGTGAGATTTTCGAGTGAAACTTTTTTTACATGATACCTATGAGGTTTTTCTTTTAAAAAATGTATAACATATGATTTCCGAATATCAATTCTTTTTTTATTCAGCTTAGACGGGAAAGATGGATACTTCGAAAATTTGCGTAATTTTTGAATACGAGTTCCGACGCGGAACTAACGCGGTAGAAACGGCTCGCAATATCAATGCTGCGTTTGGAGAGGAGACTGCTAATGAACCGTGCGTTTTTGGTTTAAACGCTTTCGAAACAAAATAAAAGTAAAAAACGTATACAGTACCTACATTACATTGTAGAGAACATTTTCTCTACCATGTAATGAAAACTGCATTCAGTTACATAAATTTCAATATCAATTTGAAACAAAACATGTTTATCTTAAATTTCAATTTAAATTTAAAACAAAACATATCATCTGTTAAAACATGTAGATCAAAATTTTTTTAACAACTACCAACAACAACACAGCTCAAAATAGAACGAACCATTAGATCGCAATTAGTACTCTTGTTAATTTGCTGTTCTTCCCCAGAAAATTAGAGTCTAGATCTGTCCGGAGACATGGTGACTTCGGCTTCAGAATACGAATTCTTCAGAGAACTTTAATGAAATGAAATATTACACTGTCGGCTGTTGCGCTCTAGCATGAATAGGTATCTCGCACATTATTAACACGGGGTTAAGGAAATAGTGTTCAAAAAGCACATCAAAAACGCTCCCTGTGAAAACACTTATTGACCAACTGGTACCCTGACAAACGTTAGTCCTGTCTAAGAATCGAACTCACGAGCGTTGGTGTCAAAGTAGCGTTACAAATCACTGCGCTACCGAGTTCGTCAAACTAAGCAGGTATTAAATTTATAAAAATAGTTTGAATCCATAAAAGCATTCTATATTCTTCGGTTTGAACCCGTTTAATACTTTTGTAACCCTAGTCCCTATCGACTCCACACGAACGTTCTCTGCAAGTTTCACATATATAGGTATGAATAAATGATCAGTCTTTGTTTACAATAGTAAATCATGATTTGAATTTATTTGATGATTTTAAATATAGAAAATCTTTACAGGACTTGTAGCATGTTATTCTAACGATTAACGTCTACAGCGCCTGAGGATGCCTCATGGAGAGGAGAAACACGTGTCGCAGCGATGACCAGGCCAGTTGTGGCAGCAACGGTGGTAATGGCATGCGGTTTCTGTTCCAGATGGCGGACGACCGCAGCAGCCGAGGCAGAGACTACCGGAGCAGCTATGGCAGCGTCGGCATGTTGTATCTACTAACGGTTGTGGGTGGGCGCCGGCCGGCGCTAGGCCGCATGAACTAACGCCACAAATCAGTTTGCTTGAACGAACTTTCGTGTGGCGAGTCTTCCGAGTGTTACAATAGTGCGAGGAGCCTTAAACGGACTCTCAATATTCATTTGACATCTAAAAGCAAACGCCCTGCGAATATCAATACATTATTCTGGTTGACATGTCTTTATGAATTCTGTGTAGACTGCCATATACAAGTTCTTGGAAATTTATGATTTTCTCCGAGCATTCTAGTTCCAATGGTTGAAAATAAAAACTTCGGCGATACTAACATTTATGTACACGAACATGAATGTAAAATAGGAGGTGTTGATGTGGTTAACGATAGGGGTCCCTTCTTTTCGCATAATGATTTTTTTCCTTATATACTCTGGCATAAATATTTTGGCATAATTTTTTTTTTGGTATATAATCTCAATTCACATAATGTCACTAGGCATAATAACTATTAGCCTAATATTAATTGACTAATGTAATTTATCAATAGGTTATGGTAGCCCTAGGTCTAAACCCTAAGCCGCCAATATGTTACACATACATATAACTTTACATAACTTACCTTTTATCTAAGTACATTATTATTATGCGTATGCCTATAAAAATACGTTTTAATATCTATTCACGCCAAATCCCTTACGAGATAGACAGAGAGAGCCGAGCGCCACGTGACTGAATCCGATACACACCTAACTCACTTCTTTAACATTCATTGCTCTTCTCATGCACTCATGTTTCTAAGGCTCCTGACATCACCTTCTGATAGAACACGACTAATTTGGTCATGGTAGGTAAGTCTTGGCCTTCCTCGGCTCCTACATCCCTCCACTTTTGCGTTGTATATCTGATTCGCTATTCGCTCATCCTGCATTCTTTCTACATGTCCGAACCAATGGTGCATGCCTCTTCTTATTTTAACAACGATGCTCTCTTTCAGACCAACTCTGTGTCTAACATCATCATTGCAAATACGGTCTACAAGCGTTAAGTCACAAACTTTGCGCAACTCTCATTTCGAACGCGTTTTTTTTTTTCTTATACCACTAAGGTGGCAATCAAGCATACGGTCTGCCTGATGTTACACAGTCACCGTAGCCTATGGACATTTGCAACACCAGGGGCGTCACTCATGCGTTGCCGACCCTCTAAAAACCTCTTCACGCATTTCTTGAAGAACTCCATGCTGTAGTTCCTTGGAAAAACCTCGGCTGGGAGCTCATTCCACAGCTTGAGTGTTCTCGGAAGAAAACTTCTCTGGAACCGCACTGTACGCGACCATAGCGGTTCAAGCGTGTGAGGGTGAACTCCCCGCCGTCGGCGAGCGGTGCGGTTATAAAAAGTAGCCGTCGGCATCATTTCGAACAACTCTTCAGAACACAACCCGTTGTACAATCGGTAGAACACACAAACCGAGGCAAAGTCTCTCCTTAAACTTAAGGGTTCAATACCGTGTGTAAGCTTAGGATTGTGGACAATTCTCACAGCTCGTCTCTGAATCGAATCACACGGTCCAAGCTGGTATTCAGGTGCTCCCGCCCAAAGGTGACTGCAGTACTCCAAGTGCGGTCTGACTTGAGACTTATATAATAAAAGTCTTTGCCCCGCACTGAAGTACTGCTTAGCCCTGTTGAGCACACCAAGTTTTTTGGACGCCAGCTTGACCTTCTCCTCCAGGTGATTTCGATATTGCACATCACTGGAGATCTCGACGCCAAGCATCCTAATAGCGTTTATTCTACTTCCATGCTCTCTGTGTCATACCCAGATCTCACTTCCATAAGTAAGTGTTGGGACCAGCACTGCATTGTGTATAGCGACTGTGCATTCTGGCTCAAGTTTTTACTGCCAAGAAGTCCCAACGCTCTATTCACACTATTTATTTATTTATTTATTTTGGTTTACCAGCGATTGTACACACGAAATCTTAAAAATATAATACATTTTATTTATATCTTACTTAGTATGACAAACAATTATAGGTAAACACCGCATGCAATAGACAACATAAATTGAAAATATAAAAAAAAAATACAAATTATTAAATGCGATAAATTATTTCAATTGTGATTTATTATATTATATTTGTGATTAGATAAATTAAGGTGAGTAACAACATTTTATGAATTATTTATGCGTACGGTTTTAATAAGTTTGGCCAGTGAGTCAAAGTGGATGTCGAGTAAGTCGCTGAAGCCGTTCACTAACTTGCAAAGCCTAGGTACGGGTGAGTTGGCACCCATTACCGACCTTCGCACCGGAGGGCAAAGCGGAGTTATGACATTGCGAGGAATTCTTCGGGGAACTCGAATTGGGAACATATGGAGTAATGGAGGGCAGTCAATTTTGTTCTTAAACAATTTGAAAACAAAAGACAGATCCAAAATATCACGACGTTTCTCTAATGATGACATTTTAAAATGATTTAGTCTATTTTCGTACGAACGAACATCCTTTGCTATACCATTACTAGAGGCTAAATATGCAACAATTTTTTTTTGAATGCGTTCGAGTCTAAGAGAGTGTGTGGCATAGTGTGGCCTCCATATGACACTGCAGTATTCTATTATACTCCTCACAAAGCTATTATATATGATAATTTTACTACTATTATTCTTGAATACTTTGGTATTGCGGATAACAAAACCCATCATTCTACTGGCTTTTTTTATGACATTCTCTATATGCGGAACAAACGTTAACTTTTTATCGAATGTGACACCCAGGTCCCTAATTTGTACAGTTTTTTGAATATGATTATTAGCTATCAGGTAGTCAGTTTCGAATGGCTTATTTTTTCTACTGAAATGTACGTGATGACACTTTTTGATATTTAATTTCATACCGTTATTATCACACCATTTCATTAATGCATTGATATCATTTTGTATCAACTCGATATCATCAACCGAATTACAGACCCCTACCAATTTTAAATCATCGGCAAATAAGAAAGGCTTTGTATGTAAAAAACAATCAGGTATGTCGTTGATAAATGCGTTGAAGAGTATGGGACCCAAATGTGAGCCCTGTGGCACGCCAGATGTTATGTTGTAAGGCTGAGACCGATATCCATTAACAACTACATGAAAGCTTCGACCATTAAGATATGACGATATCCAACTCAAAAGAGAACCAGTCACCCTATAGGCCTTCAACTTCAACAAAAGTATTCTATGTGGGACTCGATCAAAAGCGCTTGAAAAATCGGTGTAAATTACATCCGCCTCTCTACCACTGTCCAATGTGTCACTAAGTAACTCCGTAAATAACATCAAATTAGTACTGGTCGATCTAGATTTAACGAAACCATGTTGATGATCGGTTAGGTATCTTCCAAGATGCTGCTGAATGATAGGGCAAAGTAATGATTCCAGTATTTTAGCAAATGATGATAGGATTGAAATGGGCCTGTAATTGGATACCATTTCAGCCCTATCACCCTTATGAATAGGCACCACCCTAGTTAACTTCCAGACATCAGGGAATACACCCGACTGCAGAGACTTATTGAAAATTAAAAAGAGCGGCATTACAAGTTCATCTGTGCACGATATTATAAATAGTGGGGGAATATTATCTGGCCCAGGGCCTTTATTAGGATCTAAAGACCTCAAACACTTGAGAATCGTCTGCTTGCTTATATGAGGTGAGGTTAGAGCCTCGGAATAATTTATCAGTCGCTGCCAGTTACTTTCATTTCCTTCCTATTCCCAGCACTCACTCGTCTTTCGACATCAGTGGTTTTCTTTCTATCCCTGCTAAAAGCTCATCCAAGATATACAATCTCATCCACTTGTTCCAACACTTCATCATCAACCGTAATCCTTACATTGGTTCTGGTTTCTTCTCTTTCAAATACCATTATCTTTGTTTTCTTCGCAATCAGTAGTAGGTAAGCCTTACTTCATGCAATTTCGTCTTTCATTATTGTGACCAGTGTTTGCAGTTCAGATGGTGTTACTGCTAATATCACGGCATCGTCTGCATACAGCAGACAGTTCACCACTAGGTCACCCATGCGCAATCCTACCTTCGTTGACTTTATACTCTGCAAACAACTATCGAGATACAGCACAAACAGCCTAGCAGATAGCATTCATCACTGTTTGATACCAATTTTGACATCAAACCAGGGTGACATGCTATCATCTATCCGCACACAAGCTGAGCAATCCTTGACTGCGCAGCACGGAGCAATGAACCGTCAATCCCATATCAAGGAAATATGTCTCACAGTTTCTTTCGCACAACCCTATCAAATGCTTTCCCAAGATCCACAAAACCGCAGAAATACTTCTGGTCTATACCCAGATGCTTCTCCACGATATTGCGGAGCGAGAAAACTTGATCCGTACATCCCCTTCCATTTCGGAATCCTCCCTGTGCCTCCCACAGAATTCCATCGGATTTCATCCTCATTCTCCTTTCAATTACCTTTCCATATACTTTTGCTGCTATGCTAATCAAACTGATGGCCCTATAGCTGGCGCAGTCCATGCATGACCCCTTGCCTTTATGCACGGGCACGATGACTGCGTGTTTCCAGTCCAATGGGACCCTTCCAGTTCTCCAGCATAGATTGCATAAGTACCAGAAGGCGTCCAAGATATTTAAAATTGCGTAAACAAATTTATGCTTTAAAATGGTATGCTCAGAGAAATTATGCTTAAAAAAATATGCGTAAGCTGTTATACATAAATAATGTTAAGGCAAAGCTCGCAACCCCTCCTGCCTCGTGACCTCCCACCCGCTGCTTGTTGATTTTGCCGAAAATTCAAGATTTGATGAGAAGTTTGAATATAACGAAGCAGGAAGAGACCGCGATAGATTTATTTTGAGAAACAATAATTACAATACCAAGCTTGTTTTATATATGAGCAAAACAAAACCCTGCATAATAATAATAATCAAAAATAATATATATATATATATATGTATATATATATATATATATATATTAATAATAAAAAGAAATTATCGTGTACACCAACTAACACTTCTATCTATAACTTCACGCCAAATCCCTTGCGAGGTAGGCAGAGAGGACCGAGCGTCACGTGACTCGGTCCTTACATACCTCACTCGCTTCTTTAACATTCATTGCTCTTTTCATGCACGCTCGCGGGTTTCTAGGGCTCCTGACATCACCTTCTGATAGAACACGACCATGCCTCTCTCTAGAATCCTGACCACCGGTAGTTGGGGCTTCCCTCCACTGTCGGCGGGTACCTCTTTTCTTTTTTTTATATTTTAAAATATATCTTTTATGTAACAATGTTACTGTAAATGTAATAAATATTTATAATAAAATATACCGGAAGTACGAATGAAACAAAATATATATAAACAGTTATTTCATAGATTATAGACCTAAAAGACCAAAATTTTAAGTAAATCACTTTTATAATAATCAAATAGGTATGTGGCAATAAACCTAAGTAACATAAAATAATACAATAAATAACACATAAAATAGTAAATCTGTGTAAATAGAAACATATACCGTAATCCGTTCAAACGTTGGCACCCACCCAATTATTGGCATCCTTACATTTACAGACGACATAGAATGTGACAAGAATTGAGTTTTAACATGTGGATGCCGTTTTTTATTTTTATATTAAGAAATTAAGACTGAAAGAAAAATAAAGCATTGATAAAAAGTTTGACAGACTTTTCCGCATTCATTTTAAGTAATTTTAATCGCCACGCTGCTCAAATGGCAGAGGCCAGTGTTTACAAGTCACCCGACGGCCACTGACTTAGCTTAACGACTGTCATCTATCGAAAACAGCCGGGACCGCCCGCTTAACGTGCCTTCCGGTTCACGGAGAAACTCGAGGTAGATAAACCCATCCATAGACAGGCTGCGGTCGACGTTGCGTAACTGGCGTGTTCGCTTAGAATGACACGCGCAACAACCCCATCGAGCTCTCAGTTTGGGTTGGCTTTACTATCGGGGCGCACGATTTCGGGGTTCGTCAGGGTTGCTTTATGTAGGGGTTAGTCTCCCCTTTCAAACGACACTACTTGGAGCTCGAGGAAATGTTTACTTTTTTTATAATTATTATTTTAGTGCACGTGAAATGGAACGAATTTTGTTCAATAAAAATATAGTTTGTTGTAAAATTGTAATTTGTTACCTTGAAACGGAACGTATTCCGCCAAATTTTTTGATATTTGTAAAAGCAGCATAGTGATTTTTGGTCGCCAAATTTGATATTAAGGTTCGCGTCATTCTGCTTTCGTAAACTTTGTTTTCATTTAGTGGTTATATCAGTTTCAGTTTCAGCATTCCTCCCAAATCTTACAGCTTAGTAATATAATAATATACATTTTTACTCAATTTTTATAAATTCTGTATTTCGGTGTTGGTCAGGGTTGCTTTATGTAGGGGTTAGCCTCCCCTTTTTGTTTGACATTAAGGTTCGCGTCATTTTGCTTTGGCTAACAGTTGGTTAGGTTAGGTTAGAGTATGATAAACAACGCACGAGCCGAGCGAGCGAAGCGAGCGTGCCGCGGTAGCGGCCGGCGAAGTGCCAGAAGCGAATCGTTGACATTTTGAAAAGTGTCATTATAAAAAGTAGACCAAACCACCATTGTAGGTGACATAACCTCAAAAAATTAAAAAGTTAATAACTTTAAAACTATACGTTTCCTCTGTGTGGGAGTGGTACCAGGGGGTAGCCCTCCAAATCGTGCGCCCCGATTCAAAATATTACCCCTCAGTTTTCCTTCACCGCTGATATATAAATCCGAATTCAGTGGTACATGACAAGATTCGAACCGAGTTGATCTACAGACCAGTTCTTTATCCACTATCACTGCTGTATAGATTAAAAATAAAATCGTCGTTGACAAATAATGACTTATCGAGCTTCATTACCCACGGAACCCTAAAACTCCACAGTACGTGTCCATCGAAAAAGTATAAATTAGCTTTAAACAAACGAACCAAACAAATCCCTTTATCAATAAATCTCTTCGTGTAAAAATTTCACCTTTTTAATCTGTACAACCCGATGTGCGAATATATTCATGTGTAATTTAGGGGTCCTTAGCGAAACGACGGGCGAAAATCGGCGAAACTGGAAACCAATTAATTTTACACGCAATTTCATCTAAACTGCTTTGTGTACTATCGCCACCATTAATTCTTTTCTTTATATATACAATGTGAGGTGACCTACAAGGATACGGCCCACCTTGTGTTGTGTGCTCCCAAGGAGTTGCTGTGTAAGCAGCAGAGGAGGCATCGCGCGAGTAATAATTAAATATATCGCAAGCGTTAATAGGCTACGGTACCCGCTTTATATCAGGTGGGCCGTACGCTTGCATGCCTCCCGATGTAGTATAAAAAAAAAGACTGAAAGAGTGTTCATGCACACAAATGTTTCTCCTGTATAAGAATCGAACCCAAGAATGTTGTTATTAAAGTATCATTGCACTCCGCCACTGAACTCTTCACTAATAAATAATTACAGCCAAATAACAACTTCCTGGAGGACTCTTGTGTTCTTGCGTGTGTGTGAGGCCACGAGCAAGCTCCTACGGAGTGTGTTGGCAGCAAAAGTGGCTACGGTAACCGTTTTACATCAGGTGGGCTGTATGCTTGTATGCCTCCCGACTTTGTATATAAAAAAACTATGTACTTGTAGAATCCAAGGTACGTTATAGTATTAAATTATGAGGCAGTCACTTCAACTACAATATCTTTTGAGGGTTTAAGGTGGCACTCAGTAGCAATCTTATAAAGACTATTGTGCCTCCACCTCGCAGAAAACCGCAGCCAAATAACATCTCCCTGGTGGGTTGTTGTGTTCCTGCTCAGGAGCTTACTGGTGACCTCACTCACACGAGTGAGGTCACCAGTAAGCTCCTGAGGAGTTGCTGTGTAAGCATCAGAGGAGACATCGCGCGAGTGATAGTTAATATATTACAAGCGTTATAGGCTATTGTAACTACCTTACATAAGGTGGGACGTATGCTTGTATGCCTCCGAAGATTGTATGAAAAAAAACTCTCCATCGAGCCAAGTTAATGTATACCGATGGTACTTACAGGTTTCATAAAAACATTAAATGAAATTAACTAAACACAGAAACAGATATACAATGCAAAAGTGGAAGGATGTAGGAGCCGAGGAAGGCCAAGACTTACCTACCATGATCAAATTGGTCGCGTTCTAGAAGGTGATGTCAAAAGCCCTAGAAACCGGTGAGCGTGCATGAGAAAAGCAATGAATGTTAAAGAAGCAAGCAAGGTATGTAAGGATCGAGTCACGTGGCGCTCGGTTCTCTCTGCCTACCCCGCGAGGGATTTGGCGTGAAGTTATAGATAGATGGAACTAATCACAGTCAGTTAAACATAACAGTTCCTAAATTAGCCGTGGTCGACCACGGAGTTAGGTTTCAAGCATTGGCGCTATCTTCTTCTAACGTTAACCCGTTTCCTAATCCATTAGGATTGGCGGGGTCCGCTACCTAACCCTAAGGATTTAGCGAAGATACTGATTTTTACATGGAGCGGCTCGTAAGACCTTCGCATCCCAGAGGAAAACTCAGATGATTCTTAGGTAAGGCCCACACATCTTTCGAAATATAATTTCTTGGACGTACGGGTGACGTAGCTGTGAATTTGGACTGGAATTACTGAATTGGACTGAATTGAAGTGAGAATTGTGGACGATCCTAAACTTACATGCGGTATAGAGAGGTATTTATTATGAAGCCTATAGTTTCCTTCTACAATTTTCTAAAAGAGGTATGGCGCATCAAAGCAGCCCATCTGGGGAATCTCACAGGAAACTGCAGCCAAAATAAAAACTCCGTAGAGGGTTATTGTGTTTCTTGGTGTGAAGGAGATCACCAGTAAGCCCCTAAGCTGTGTTAGCAGCAGAGGTAGCATCGCGCGAGTGATAATGTATTGCAAGCGTTTATAGGCTCCAGTAACCGCTTTACATCAGTCATCCAGTAACCGTATACAACATATGACGGTGGAAAACGGTGCGGTTCCAATGAAATTTTCTACCAAAATTCATCAGGTTGAAAGTAGTGCCTAAATTCTACTTTCGAAAAAGCCTTGGAAGGGAATACATTCAATGTGCTCCCTTCCAAGGCTTTTTCGAGAGACTAGCACATGAGGTTCTTCAAAACGTTAATAAATTTGTACAAGGTTCGATTCTTCTTAAATCAATGAACGCACGAGTGACGCTTTTGGTATTGCAAGTGTTAGTCTTTTAGTCGAATTACAACGTCCTTGCGCTTCATTCAATTGAAACTAGTATAACAAAAGTCTTCTGTTTTGCCCACGTGATATAAAAAACTTGAAATTATACGGAACCATAAAATCGTACATTTCGAAATAGGTCTATTAAAAACGGACCTTTTATTCCGATTGGTGAAAAATATAGCTACATTATATTGTACAGCGGGTTTTTTTTGTGGAAGTTAGGTAACAGTGGCTGTGAATATGGACGCTGCATATAAATGGCTTTCAGTGGTATCATTTTGTATTTGGGTTACAACTGAAACATGCTGAAGCAGAACATTTATTGTTACCTTTTTTTGTGTTTACGCCCGGTTTTTACAACTACAGAAGTAGTAAGCGACTAGAAATAGTTACCTTTAGTCATTCTTCTGAGATAGTACCATCCTTGCGGTCGGCCGTACGGGTTATGTCCGACTTTTTAGGAACACCGTTTCTATATGAAATCTATATGTTTGTCTGTGTGTGCGTTTTTTCGAATATTCAATTTTGACTTCAGATTCGAATTCAGCATAAAAAAGCAGAATAGGAATGTTCAGGAACACCGTTCCTATCTCTTGAGCAGTCACAACCCGTTATATACGTTTTCCCATACATTTCGTACATTCAATACATTACGTACATTAGTAACGTGAAAATAATAATATAAGCTTACGATAAAGGCTTTATTTTGAAATCACAGACAGACACTTCAATTTTATTTATATGTATAGATGTAAAACAGTTATGACAGCTTATGAACGCTTACAATACGAGTACATAAAGTATCACTCGCACGTTCCATACGTGCTGATAACACACCAACTCCTTAGGAGCTCACTGGTAACATACAGGTGGAACTAGTTTTCAAGAGAGATAGGGCGCATCAAAGCCTCCAGGAGGAAGTACCTCCACCTCACAGAAACCCGCAGCCAAATAACAACTCACTAGAAGGTTATTGCGTTCCTGCGTGTGAGTGAGGTCACCAGTAAGCTCCCATGGAGTTGCTGTGTTAGCAGCAGAGGTGGCATCGCGCGATTGATACTTAATGTATTGGGAGCACAGGCTACAGTAACCGCTTTATATCAGGTGGGTCATACGCTTGTATGTCTTCCGAGGTTGTATAAAAAAAAACATAACACCCCGTCACAGTTGGATAAACCGAGATTATCACAAAACATACAACGTATCCAATATCGTCAAGATAATGCGCCGATTTACCAAAGGGAAATAAAAAAACGGTCCAATACAGCATCCCGTTGAAATTATAAATCATACGGGCCCCTAAACCTAAACATGTCCAGTTGACAAAAAGGGTAATTTCTGGCAATTTATGTGGAACCCTACGTACGGTTAGGGCGTGTGTACACTGTACACAGTGCCTTTTAGTCGAGGCAGTGACCTTTAAGTCTTAGGCTGTGTGGTGTAAATACAACTCAATGTTTAAGGTCTGTTTGAAAATAAATGAGCAAGCTCACTAAGCCAAGCTTTTGATAAGTTGTGTAAGCATGCACGGCTTCAAATTGGTTGGTCAATATTTTCCTTCAATAATAATTAAAACGCTCCATCTGAATTCTCAAGTTATTTGTATTTGTAATTATTAATGTTTTTTCTAATTCTATGCAGATTTATTGCTTTGTAAATTGTCGCTCATTACAGTTGGTTGATATTGGCAATTATGTGATCATGTTAATTAATATTGTATTATAGTGATTTTAATATTATATTCAATTTGATAATAAAGCTCGGTGGCTCAGTCGTGAATGACGCGACTTAGATGCCAACGCTCGTGGGTTCGATTCCCACACAAGGCAAACATTTGTGTGTATGAACATATCTGTTTGTCTTCGATGTTTTAAGAGAGGTAGGGCGCATCAAAGCAGCCCGTCTGGGGAAGTACCTCCACCTCACAGAAAACAGCAGCCAAATAACAGCTCCCTAGAGGGTTGTTGTATTCCTGCGTGTGAGT
The DNA here is from genome assembly GCA_947507595.1 of Pyralis farinalis. NCBI lineage: Eukaryota > Metazoa > Arthropoda > Insecta > Lepidoptera > Pyralidae > Pyralis > Pyralis farinalis. The sequence continues at coordinate 25,964,291 of OX382278.1, forward strand.
AAGGTCACCAGTAAGCTCCCAAGGAGTTACTGTGTAAGCAACAGAGGAGGCATCGCGCGAGTGATACTTAATATATTGTAACCGTTAATAGGCTACGGTCCGCTTTACATCAGGTCGACCGTATGCGTCCCAACGTAGTATAAAAACTAATTATCCCGTTTCCTAATTCGTAAGAATGGGCGGGGTCCGCTACCTAAGTCTAACGATTTGGCGAAAATACAGATTAGACGTCTAATACGTTAGACGACTGCCGTCAGATCTGCCACAGCCCATAGGGAAAACCAGACCTTTCTTAGGTTAGGTCATACGTATTCCGAAATACATGCGGGTTCCTCACGATGTTTTCCTTCACCGCCGAGCAAATGATAAATACAAATATGTACATAAATCCGAAAATAGGAATTTAGAGGTACATGTCCTCGCCAGGATTTGAACCGGGGCCGTATGTTCCTTATCCACTGGGCTATCACTACCGATACTCTCAACCAACTCTAATTTTTAACATCATTATTGCGAACGCGGTCTGCAAGCGTTACGCCACAAATTATGTGCAACGTTCCATTAACACTCTCTGTAGAAGGGCTTATAATAGAATTTATGAATATGTAACTGGCAAAGATGTCTGGAAATAATTCAGCACTGACTACCTGTCCATAATAATCTTTAATTTTACCATTTGATATTATTATTGTACTAATATGCTTATGTTAAAAAAATTTGTAATATCTAATTAACAATTTTAAAAGAGACCTATATTGGCAAGTTTCTTTCGGCATTTTTTCTTCGCCAATGATAATTTCCGAAATGCTAGTACATTAAAAAAACGAAAAAGTAAAATAAGAGAATTAAATAAGATACAATAAGATTATATTTCAAAAAATATAAGATGTGTCTAAGTATCCGCGAGGGCCCAATGGCAAATAAACAATTTTTATCTTTTATCTTATCACACAATTCCCAGCGTTCACTCATCTTTCCACATCAGCGGTATACTTTCCATCCCTACCAAAAGCGTGACGTGGATATTGCATAAAAACTTTATAAATGCTTATATATGTGTTCATCGGATTGGCCGATAAATATGGGATTGGAGAGCTTTCCGCTTTCAATGCACTTTATACCCATAAATCTGCTTTCAACTTACTGTCTGCACCAATAACTCCGTTTCGAACCCAACATTAAACGTTCATCATATTCGGTTAGTGATGTAACAGCAAATAAATTAAAATCTATGTTACAATATCTTATTATTACGTGACTGTGACACAACTGACCCAACCGTTCTTATGGCAAAACGTATTTGTTTACCATATTTGCTAATCGTATGATTATTGTGTGTAATTTTTTTATGTGATATAATTGTTTACCGTTGTTTGCTGTTTTTTTATTGCTGCGCAAACAATTTTTTTTATAATTCCTTTAAGTACAATGCTGCTCAGTTGCGGAATACATTACGTTGACTCTCATGAACTAATTAGTGGTGGAAGTACACACAGCAGTTTAATTCTCGGGCTCGAGGCTTGACGAGCTCGGTGACGCTGTCGTGAATGACGCGACTTTGACACAAACGCTCGTGGGTTCGATTTCCACACAAAACAAACATTTGTGTGCATGAACATGTCTGTTTGTATTGGTCTGAATGTTTTAAGAGAGTTAGGGAGCATCAAAGCAGTCCGTCTGAAGAAGTACCTCCGGCTCACGGAAAACCGCAGCCAAATAACAACTCCGTAGAGGGTTGTTGTGATCCTGCGTGTGTGAGGTCAAGCTTCGAAGGAGTTGCTGTGTTAGCAACAGAGGAAGCATCACTCGAGTGATAGTTCATGTATTACAAGCGTTCATAGGCTACGGTAACAGTTTTACATCAGGTTGGCCGTATGCTTGTACGCCTTTCGACGTCGTATAAAAAAAAATGCATCTACCACAAACCAATAAATCACTTGACTGCGTAAGAAGGGGTATCTTCTTACGCAGTCAAGTGATTTATTGGTTTATTGGCGCTCACAATAATATCGGCCTTTTCGATTCTCCATAGGTTTCCATAGTGTCATCTACTAGCGATAGTGGGCGAGTACCGGCTAGCATTAACTCTCATGTACTAATTAGTGGCGTAGTTAATGGCGAAAGCACACAAACCACTTAAGATCAAAAATGCCTGCAAATTTGACTTCGGCAAAATAACGCCTCAATCTATCTATAACTTCACGCCAAATCCCTTACGCGGTAGGCAGAGAGAACCCAGCGGCACGCGACTCGATCCTTACATACCTCACTCGCTTCTTTAACATTCATTGCTCTTCTCATACACGCTCGCCGGTTTCTAGGGCTCCTGACATCACCTTCTGATAGAACACGATCAATTTGATCATGGTAGGTAAGTCCTGGCATTCGTCGGCTCCTACATCCTACCACTTTTGCATTGTATATCTGCTTCGTCATTCTTTCATCCTGCATTATTTCTATATGTCCGAACCAACGGAGCATGCCTCTTCTAATTTTAATACCGACGCTCTTTTTCAGACCAACTCTGCTTCCAACCTCATCATTATGGTCTACAAGCGTTACGCCACAAATTTTGCGCAACGCTCGTAATTCAACTGCGTTTATCCTACTTTCATGCTCTCTCTGCCATTCCCAGCTCTCGCTTCCATAAGTAAGCATACGGACCAGCACTGCATTGTGTATAGCCATCTGTGCCTCCTGGCTCAGGTTTTTACTGACAAGTAGTATTCCCAACGCTCCATTCACACTATTTCCAGCACTCACTCGCCTTTCCACATCAGCGGTGTACCTTCCATCCCTGCTGAAAGCGCATCCAAGATATACAATCTCATCCACTTGTTCCAACGCTTCATCATCAATCGTAATCCTGTCCTGTCCCAACACATCATAACCGTACATTGGTTCTGGTTTCTTCTCTTTCAAATACCATTATCTTCGTTTTCTTCGTATTCAATAGTAAGCCTTACGCCTCAATCTTTAACTATTAAAGTGAATCCGACTATTCTAAGCTCCACTTACGTAAATTGAATACTAAATCCCACCCAATTGGAGATAGACAGTGGGTAGTTAAGTCTGTATATCATAGCTATTGACAAAGTACTGACGCACCATCCTATACTGCAACATTAGCAGAGATTTGCGAGGTATTGTCGGCACTAATCTGATTGAGATGACGTTCCGACATAATTGACGGAGGAGACGAGGGCATACATATCATATTACGCATACTGAAACTTACTGTTGCCCGCTGTTTCGCTTGTGTGGTGCTAAAAATTTAGTATATGGCGCAATGGAAACTGTTTTTTTTTTATACTTCTAATGGTCTACCATCAGGTAAACACCGTAGCCTACTGACATTTGCAACATAACCTGTTCACGCCTTTTTTGAAGAACCCCATGCTGTAGTCCCTTAGGAAATCTTCGGCTGGGAGTTTATTCCACAACTTGAGAGTTTGTGAGAGACAGTACGCGACAATTGCGGTTCCAGCGTGTGAGAGTGAACTCCCCGCCGTCGGCGAGCGGTGCGGTTTTAAAAAGTAGCTGTCGGCATCATATCGAACAATTCTTCAGAACCCAACCCTTGTAGAACAATCGGTAGAACGCACAAAGGGAGGCCAAATCTCTCCTTTAGCTTAATTAAGGGTTCAATACCGTGCGTAATTATTAGGATCTGCTTAGGATCGTCGATAATTTTCAGATTTTTTCACGCATCATAGATAGCGTTGAGGTCACTAACTCCCTTGAACCTCTTCAGCTGCGTAGGGATATAGGTAGCTTGAGTGTTCTCTATCGTATCTATCATGGGGAATGTTCTGAGGAGCTTTTTGACCTCGTCCCTCCTTCTCCTTTTCTCCTCCGGAATACTCGCGCTGGACTGAAATCACATCCACATAGAGTTGGGTTGCTTACCTCCCGTACTAAGAAGTTCGGCGACTCGTTTCTTTGTCGGACTATCAAAATGTGGAATTCGCTTCCGGCGCATGTGTTCCCCACTTCCTATAACCCCGGGTCGTTTAGACGCGGCGTGAATAGGCACCTTTGCGGGCCGTCAAGGGGGGGACAGCCAGCACAGCGCTAATCACTGAGATGGCTGTTCTCGCATCTGGTTCTTATTGACGCTTTCCATCAGGCGCGAGAGGGACATTTTGATAGGCTACATTAAAAAAAAAAATAGATTCGTTTCTGATCCGAATCACACGGTCTGCTGGTATCCAGGTGCTCTCGCCCAAAGTACTCCATGTGCAGTCTGATTCGAGACTTGTATAACATAAGTTTATGCCCCGCATTGACGTACTGTTTTGCTCTGTTGAGCACGCCAAGTTTTTTGGACGCCAGCTTGACCTTTTCGTCCAGGTGACTACGATATTGAACATCACCAGAAATAAAGAAATCTCGACCAAGCATCCTATTGCTGTGGCGATGGTAAGAGGCGTGCAAACTTGTGTCTTCATGGGTTTGAATTCGACCTAGTAACCCAGTCAGATAGTTTAGCTAAAGTACCGTCCATTTCGGACATAAGTTAATGTAAAGTAAATGTATAATAACTAGTTAGTAGATTCAGGCGTTATTTTGCGAAAGTCAAATTTACATGCAATTTGATCTAACTTGCTTTGTATGCTTCCGCTACCAATTAGTTCATGCGGCCTAGCGCCGCCCGGCACCCACCCACTACTGTTAGTAAATGCAACATGCCGACGATGCCATGGCTGCTCCGGTAGTCTCTGCCTCGGCTGCTGCGGTCGTCCGCCATCTGGAACAGAATCCGCATGCCACCACCACCACCGTCGCTGCCACAACTGGCCTGGTCGTCGCTGCGACACGTGTTTCGCCTCTCCACTAGGCATCATCACGCGTTGTAGACGTTAATCGTAAGAATTTTCAGCACACAGAAACTTGTAGCATGTTATTATAAGTATAATAAGAATCCCTGGAGTTTTCATCCGCATAACAATCACGACCATTAATTGAGAACATATCATTGATATGCAGCAAAGACAGCATCGGGAACAGCATAAAGCCGTGTGGGACGCCAGCATTGATATGCATGCTGTCGGAGCGAGTACCATCTACCACGGCTACTATGCATCGGCTGAATAAGAAGCTGGTATCCTATTTGCACAAGCCCTCGGGCAGCTCGTATGATGATAACTTCGATAGAAGACCCCGATGCCAAACCTGATCGAATACCTTCGCCATATCTAGGCTGACTGCAAATGTCTTACCTTGACTATCAATCGCCGAAGCCACATCACAACACCAAGACACTATTCGAACGACCGTGAGGGAAGCCGTATTGACGGTCGCTGACCAAATGGTGATCCTCTAGGTATGCTGGGAGTCATGTGTTTATCACACGCTCCATCACCTTGGAGAGAATGGACGTTTTATGGCAATAGGCCTGTAATTCAGCAGTCCGTCTGGGGAAGTGCCTCCACCTCACAGAAAACCGTGAGTGATACTTAATATATCGCAAGCGTTAATAGGCTACGGTACACGCTTTACATCAGGTGGGCCGTATGCTTGTATGCCTCCCGACGTAGTATAAAAAAAATATTACTTTTTAAATTAGTTTAAAAATATTATAACCTACAGATTAAATCCGAAAAAGTATTTTTTATATTTATCAAATTGGTAGTGTGTTACGAATATGCTTTGAATGAATGAATTGAAATTAATTGAATGTAATATGCAAGAATTAAAATCATGAGTTTACTTGCCAAATACTGTTGAACAAGTTGTTTTCGACAGTCAGAAACAATTCAAATAAATAATTCATATATTAAAGGACAATGACAAACAAGTGCGAGTCGAACTCGCGCACGAAGGGTTCCGTACCACTATCTATAATAAAATCGGCCAAGTGCGAGTCGAACTCGCGCACGAAGGGTTCCGTACCATTATCTATAAAAAAGGCAAAAAAATCACGTTTGTTGTATGGGAGCCCCCTGAAATATTTATTTTATTCTATTTTTTAGTATTTGTTGTTATAGCGGCAACAGAAATACATCATTTGTGAAAATTTCAACTGTCTAACTATCACGGTTCATGAGATACAGCCTGGTGACAGACGGACGGACGGACGGACGGACAGCGGAGCCTCAGTAATAGGGTTCCGTTTTACCCTTTGGGTACGGAACCCTAATAAATAATACATATATTAAAGGACAATGACAAAAAATGAATAAAACTATTGCGTCGCCCCGCATAACCTGGGGCGATCGCCTCCGATAAAGCCTTTAAAGCTTTCCCTGCTAAAGGCAGTCCCTAGGCGGTGTTTAGTCAGTGGGAGTCTGACATAACTCGTTCGGCCGGCTGAACTCAACTCATGAGAGTTTACCACCTCCCATCCCATCATCTCTCATCAACTCCCATCGGGTCCCGGAGGAGTCCCCTCGCGAAAGAATGAGCAACGTACACCCGGGTGTGGGTTAGTCCTTCTTTTGTGGGTCTACATTTTCATGGGCGATAAACAAAAAAAAATGTATACAAGTAAAGATTAAATTAAAAATTTAAAAAACCCCCGATGCGAAAATAACCTATAAAAAGTAACAAAATTTATTATCATTAATTATTATTCAATTATTATCATTAATTATTAAATGATATACACAAGAACACTCTCGATTAAGTCCCCTTTTAAACAAAAAAAACAAAATCAAAATCGGTTCATCCATTTCGAAGCTATGATGCCACAGACAGATACACAGAAACACAGATACACACGTCAAACTTATCCACCCCTCTTTTCCCTCGGGGGTTAAAAAGTGGCTCGGCCACTGTTGCGTCAGTCATTCGTCTTGACCAAATCATCGGCAAAACATAGGAATTATATTTTAGAAGACAGCGACGTATTTTAAAAAACAGTATTTATTAATATAGTTGGTGTATAACCAACTATATTAATAAATACTGTTTTTTTTTTTTTATAAATACTGTCGGACAAATTACACAGCGCCATCTAGCCCCAAAGTAAGCGAAGCTTGTGTTATGGGTACTAGACAACTGATAAACATACGTAAATACGTTTTTTTTGTAAATACATACTTATTATACATAGAAAATACCCAAGACAAACAGACATGTTCATGCACACAAATATTTGTCCTGTGTGGGAATCGAACCCACGAGCGTAGGTGTCAAAATAGCGTAACAGCGCGTTTCACCACTGCGCCACCGAGCTCGTCAAATATTGTATTTTAAAATGTCGCAACTAGTACTATGTCTACGTATAGTTATATATTATGACACTTTGCTCTAACAAAGAGACAAATGATAGATAGCCCATACGTCTGTCGTTAGAAAGAGATGAATATAAATCTTAAGACATTTATACTTTGTGACGAAGTACGTATAGCCGCGACGCGAGAGCGTGGCCAACTGAATGCGAGTTGGGCAATTACCTTATTTTCGTATTGCCATTTTAGAGCGTGTACGACGTATCTATAAGTATAAAAACATCTTAGGTAGAAGACACAAAAGGAACATTTATATGTGAATATGAGCTATCGAGTACATTATAATCAATTCAAGCATTTTGAGTTTATGTATCGCGACTGTAAACCTACATTTTATAGATTTGCAGAGAACATGTTATATTTTAAGATTTATTTTTGTGGAAATGATGTAACTTAACAATACAAACGTACGAGTCTATCTTAAGGCGAAATCAATGTTGTCCCATATATATAGATAGAGTTATAAAAACCATTATTCCATGTCTGATTGGATATTGTTAGATTTATAACATCTGGTGATAGTCAGGGTTGCCTCTCTGTCACTACTAGAAGTGAATGTTTATATTTATTTATAGGATTCACTTTTGATTAATGATAACAACATAAATTTGAATACTTTCAATATATCGCAAACGAAGAATATACAAGAAGCTTGGTGTGCTCAACAGAGCAAAGCAGTACTTCAGCGCGGTGCAGAGATACCTATGTTATTTTTTTTGTACTACGTCGGGAGGTATACAAGCATACGGCCCACCTGATGGAAAGCGGTTATCATAGCCTATTAACGCTTGCGATATATTAAGTATCACTCGCGCGATGCCTCCTCTGCTGGTTACACAGCAATTCCTTGAAGCTTACTGGTGACCTCACTCACACGCAGGAACACAACAACCCTCTAGTGAGTTGTTGTTTGGCTGCGGTTTTCTGTGCGGTGGAGGTACTTACCCAGACGGGCTGCTTTGATGCGCCCTACCTCTCTTAAAACATCCAGACCAAGACAAACAGACATGTTCATGCACACAAATGTTTGCCTTGTGTGGGAATCGAACCCACGAGCGTTGGCATCTAAGTCGCGTCATTCACGACTGAGCCACCGAGCTCGTGAAAATGTTATCAAGTCACAAGTCGGATAGCACATGGAGTATAGAAGACCCCTTGTGGCGGGAGAACACACCAGCTAGGACCTTGTGATTCGGTTCAGAGACAAGCTGTGAGAATTGTCGACGATCCTTATCTTACACACGGTATTGAACCCTAAAGTTGAAGAACCGATTTTGCCTCCCTTTATGTGTTCTATAGACTGTACAATGGGTTGTGTTCTGAAGAATCGTTCGATATGATGTATATAGCTTCTTTTTATAACTGCACCGCTCGGCTACAGTGCGGAGTTTACACTCACACACTGGAACGGCAATGGTTGCGCAACGTGTATTAAAAAAAAAACGGGTTGCACTCCGGGAGTGCCGGCAGAAGTGAAAACTTGAACATGCGGACCAAACAGCGATGTTGATAAACTACGTTGAACGAAACGCGTAAGCGCCAAGAATTTCATGGCGCTTACAACGTTTTGGTCGCGAGAAAATAATGCCGTATGAACGATCTAGCGCTTCATATTTTAATTGTTTAATTAGAGGTAACTAATATTTTAGCGCTGCAGCGAACTTAAGTTCTAATTCTCACCAAAATCTTACGGTCAGGGTCACGTGTCCTGACGCGAGTTTCACATTTTTTACTTATCCCAAAAAGTGCAAGTTTTCACTTCAAATATATATATATATATATATATATATATATATGTAATATATATATATATGTAATATATATTGTTATATTACTTATTGAGGAAAAGAGCGTACAAAAAAGGTTACAAATTTATTAGGGCTATTTATACAAAATATAAAAAAAAGGTTCACTAAGTTCGGCTAAATAAGGTCTTTAAGAACTCGCGTTATCTTTGTCTAACCGGAATATCACTGTTATGTTCACTGGAATGTGGCACTGAGCGGCCGCCGGCTATAGTGGCCGACGACTGTAGACAGCTGGTTAGCGTGCTAGTCAGCACGCAGATCCAGATGTAGAAGTTGTTGGTGGACCGCCTTACGGACCAACACCACAGCGGAAACTCCGTCAGCCGCCGTGGTCCACAACAGAGGCTGCAGGTATTATAATTTTTAGATTAGTTAGATGTCCGGAGATTATCGAGTTTGGAAAAGGTAGTAATATCCCGAGGGTTCACCACGTAGCCCTCAGCAGGAGGCTGGTGGTCTCAGACGTAGTGCACTGAATCTCTACTACTCGAAAGCTTCCTCCAGACTGACTCGTTTTCTGTTTTCCGATACTAAAATGATATATTTTAAAATTTTGAATTACAAATAAATATTTTTGACAAACATCATTCGGTTCACAGAGACAATGTCGTGTATATCTCTACAAAGGTTTTATAAAATATATTATTCAAAAAGGTTATTACATTAGATATTTTAAACATTACATATTATTCCCCCCCACAAGAAAAAATTTTTTACAAAAATTTTGAAAGGTTTTATAGTAATTAGTAATTACCATTCCTATCATAATTCTATCATTCTTCTCTATCATACCTCTCGCATACAAAAGTAGGGGTAGGGTTCACATTCAATGACCTCTACTCCAATGGTAATACTAGTAATGTAACAATTCGGCTTGTTTAAGTGGAGTTGTCATCCGCTCCATTTTAATATGACAGGTAGGCTTATTTTTTTTAAACTGGAGTTGTCAGCCGCTCCATCTCAAGACCCATGAGAATGAAATGAGAGAGTGTACAAGTGTAAGTGATAATATATATATATATATATGAGTAATGAGGGGATCTAAGATCCAGTAAAGAATATTAAGAGTTTAATAAACCCCATGACCAAAGAAAGGTCAAAGTAAGGGCAAAGTAAGGGCTTATATTACCCTGGTGACCAGAGGAAGGTCAACCAAGAGGGTTCATAATACCCATTGACCAAAGAAAGGTCAAAGTAAGGGCTTATATTACTCGTACCCTGGTGACCAGAGAAAGGTCAACCAAGAGGGCACATAAGACCACACAAGGATAGTGTAGATGATATACTCATCTTCTTAGTGCAAGAAGAGTAACAATGAAGGAGATTATCTCCTTAAAAAAAAATTAAAGCTTCGATTTAATACAACCAAAAATAAATCGAAGTGAAAGATGAATATACACAAATGAAGTTATTAAAATAAAATTAAGAATGATTAAGTAAAAGTTTTTAATTTAATGTCCTTGACATGCCACTTTGATCTACTTCCATCAAGATCTTCAAGAATGTAGACCAAAGGAGAAAGTTTATCTACAACTTTAGCTTTAATAAATTTTGGGGCTAATTTAGAGCTAAAGTTAGGTATAAACCTGCGGAACCAACTACACGTACCAAGAAAACGTCTAACTTCTTTTCGGGTGGAAGGTGTAGGGTAGTCTAAGATCACTTGGATTTTAGAAGGATCAGCTCTAAGACCCTTTTCGTCAACAAGATAACCCAGATATTTTAATTCTTTACGAAAGAAACTACACTTTTCAAAGTTAATAGTTAATTTAGCCAATGTTAACTTTTCGAGAACTTTAAGTAACAATGAGATATGTTCCTCAAATGATTCGGATATAATTACTATATCATCAAGATAGCAAAACACCTTATTGTCAAACTCAGGAGTAAATAATGTATCCATGAGTCTTTGTTGAGTGGCAGGCGCATTGGTTAAGCCAAAAGCCATAACAACAAATCTGAACATACCTCTACCCGGAACGTAGAAGGCGGTTTTATCTTTATCAGATTCATTAAGTGGAATTTCCCAAAATGCTTTTGCAATATCAATACTAGATAAGAATTTAGCATTTTTCAGATTGTCAATAATTTCACTAACAAAAGGAAGGCTATAAGCATCGCGACGTGTAACCGAGTTGAGTTTTCTACTATCGACGCAAAAACGCCATTCGCCGTTTTTTTTAGGAGCCATAATAACAGGAGAGAGCCATGGGCTTTCACATTTCTCGATTACTCCCCATTGAAGCATTTTATCAACCTCAATGATAAGAGCGCGTTGTTTTTCTGGCGATAATCTGTAACAACGTTGTTTAATAGGTAGACTATTTCCAGTATCTATATAATGACATATTAAGTCAGTACGGCCTAATTTGCCAATTTTTCAAAAGAGATATTTTGAAATCGATTAATAACGTCGTTCGAAATAGTCTTTTGAGACTCTGACAAGTAATCGAAAGCAAAGACTTTATTTTCCGTAGTTAAGGAAAGACACGGTTGAGTATTAGTTTCAAAAGTGTTAGAAAGAATTTGAGGTAACAAATTGAATTTTTTCCAAAAATCAATACCTAGTATAAGAGAAGGTGTTATTTCAGGAAAAACATAAGCCTTAATTGTATTCATTTGATTATTAAACATAATAGGTAGATTTATATAACCTAACGATTTTAATTTGCTATTGTTAGCTGTAGAAATTGTTATTTGTTCGGACTTCGATAAATGGAATCCAAGATTTAATATTTTTAAGTAAGAGTTATTACCTAGAATAGTTACAGAACTACCGCTATCTAATAATCCTGAAAATAAAGTATTACAAATAGAGATATGAATGAAAGGTCTTTTATAATCTTTTTCATCATCATAAATGATAGAGGTAGTTTTATAACACTGAAAAAAGTTACGAAGAGCAGATAACCAGTTATTCCAATCTATTGGATCAAAATTTCTACCGAAGTCCTTAATCAGTTTTTTGAAAAGTTATTATTAGTAGGTTTAGAAGTTTTATTTGAACATCTAGGACAATCAGGGGCTTTAACACCTCTTAGGCCACAATTAAAACAAATTAAAAATTTGTTCTCTTTACGAGAACTGAGCTTATGACCATAAATACGACAACGTCTACAAAAACCGTGATTAGAAGAAGAACCGACATCTATCTTAGAAACAGCATGAACTTGGTTATAATTAGTAGAAGTGTAGTTTTTTTGAATATTATTAGTATGTGAAGAATTAGGTTTAAAATAATTTGTTTGAGAATTATAACTAGTAGAAGGTTTACATTTGTAATTAAACTCTGCTATTAATGGATTAGATTCAGTTTTAGGTTCATGAAAATTAATATCCTTGTCTAAAATTTTTTCATAATTACGACAGGCTGAAATTAACGAGTCAACATTAGTTATATCTTTTAATGCTACATATACAGAATAGCAAGGACGGATATTTCTTAGCAAAATTTCTAATTGCTCTTCCTCGTTTAATTTTTTGGTAAGTCGAGAGAACATTCCATGCATTATAGAAACATATATAGTAATAGATTCATCCTGTCCTTGAGTTCGATTACGAATAGCATTAAGTAATTTGTAATCGTAGTCAAATTGACCAAAATCGCGAACTAATAAGGTGGAGACTTCATCCCAGTTAAGGTTTTCATTGCGTGATTTTTGAAAGCGAAACCAATGTAAAGCACTGTCAGTAAATATTTCAAAAGCTTGTTGAACTAACTGTTCCTTTTTAATGTTCCTAGAAACTCTAAATTCATTAATTTTCAAAAGAAATGATTTAGGACAAGTTTTACCATCATAATTAAATTTTTTAAGTTCAGTAAGACTTTTATCAGACTGAATGAAATAAGATATAGATGGTCGAGATTCTTCAATAGGAGAAGAGGTCTGAACGGTGGATAAGTCATCAGCAGGACGGTGGTTAAGACCAGGAGTATCATTTTCTGAGCATGAATGATAACCCGGTTCTAATTGGTCGGCGTAAGGCTCCATACTTTGTTCAAATGACGCGAATTTCGCTTTCAGTTCATTTAAGTTATTTAAAAGTTCAGGGGCCAAATCTATATCAATACGTTTTAGCCTATGGTATAAATGATTTAAATAATTTAACGTTTTTTTTAAATAAGTAGTGTTGCCGGATTCAATTTGTGCGATTTTTGTTTCAACGTAAGAAAACGTTGACTGTATTTGAGATAAATCGTCACTGACTTCTAGAGGAGAATCAGCAATTTGTTGAGGAGGAGAAAATATTCTAGATAATTGTTTTTTTAATTTAAGTACAGAGTCAGTTGGTTCTTCCAAACGAACTAGTACTTCATATTGAAGTTCAGCTTTATTAAGAAGTTCGTAGGAAATAGGTCTAGCCATTATTAAAGAATATCAAGTAAGATTAATAATAAAATATAAGAATTATTAAGTTAATACGTTTTAGTAGAATATTTAGTTTTCTATCCAATTAATAATTGGAATCGAAATGGAGAATTATTATTTAAAAGATAAAAATAAATTGCAATAAAATAAGCACAAAGCTAGTGACTTATAATCCTAGCCTTGGTTTGCTAATACGTATATTAGGTAGTAGTAGGTATTTATCAGAGCGAGGAAAATAGAAAGAGTAAGTAGCAAGAGTAAGGATATGCAAGGCCTTACTTGAGTAATCGACAACAATTAAAAGTAAAAAGAAAATAATAAGCCGCAGAGTTCTTAAAAACGTAGCCGGAGAAAATATATATATGAATTTATTAAGAGAAAAATTAAAATAGCCCTTGATATGTGGTTGATGAACAATAGTGGAGAAATTTAAAGAAAGTAGGTCTCTTGAGTCCGCCCGCCCAGGCTAGTCGAGTAGGATACTCTGCTGGTTAGGAAGACTACAAGAGTGTCGAAGAGGAGTACTGTATATTGTACAGCAACATCCCAGAATGTCCAGTCAAAGACTTATACTAGTTGGATGCTATTGACTGGTTTGAGTAGTTGCATGTAGGTATGTATGTGTGTAACTAACTACTGATTGAGTACCTACACTGTGAAAGAAAGATTAATGAAAGATGAAACCGAAAAGAAACCGAAAGAGAGAAACTGATACACTTGAGGAAGTGGGTTTTAGAATTTAGAGAAAACTAATGTCAGGGTCGAGGTCAGGTCTGTTAGGCGCCAAATTGTTATATTACTTATTGAGGAAAAGAGCGTACAAAAAAGGTTACAAATTTATTAGGGCTATTTATACAAAATATAAAAAAAAGGTTCACTAAGTTCGGCTAAATAAGGTCTTTAAGAACTCGCGTTATCTTTGTCTAACCGGAATATCACTGTTATGTTCACTGGAATGTGGCACTGAGCGGCCGCCGGCTATAGTGGCCGACGACTGTAGACAGCTGGTTAGCGTGCTAGTCAGCACGCAGATCCAGATGTAGAAGTTGTTGGTGGACCGCCTTACGGACCAACACCACAGCGGAAACTCCGTCAGCCGCCGTGGTCCACAACAGAGGCTGCAGGTATTATAATTTTTAGATTAGTTAGATGTCCGGAGATTATCGAGTTTGGAAAAGGTAGTAATATCCCGAGGGTTCACCACGTAGCCCTCAGCAGGAGGCTGGTGGTCTCAGACGTAGTGCACTGAATCTCTACTACTCGAAAGCTTCCTCCAGACTGACTCGTTTTCTGTTTTCCGATACTAAAATGATATATTTTAAAATTTTGAATTACAAATAAATATTTTTGACAAACATCATTCGGTTCACAGAGACAATGTCGTGTATATCTCTACAAAGGTTTTATAAAATATATTATTCAAAAAGGTTATTACATTAGATATTTTAAACATTACAATATATATATATATATTTAATCTATAAATGCACTCATAACGGCAGTGACACCAGACGGCGCTGGTACGCATATACTAATCACTCAAGGTAGTTTAGATCAAATGGTCTGTAAATTTGACTCTGGCAAAATGTCTATGATAATGAATCTGATAAATATTCAGTGGTTGTTTGGGCTATATTTGGGGACAAAATCATTAATATAAATTAATGATCCTCTCTCTAATATAATTCTTCTCTATGGCTAATATAGATTAGCAAACCACTTACCTACTGTTAATCATGCAGGAATACGTTTAGCCAACTCTGACCACCATCACCCAGCTGGACATTTACTTTCTATTCGTCGCCGGGAGATAAACTTGCATTAGGCTATAAATCAATAAACCTCTTGACTGCACATGAAGGCCCCACTCACTCACCAAGGCGTAGCGTTTTTGCGCCTAAGTATCTCAGCGATTCGAACCTACTGACCAATTTCGGGATATTTTAACTAATCAGCCAATAAGTGACGCGATGTCGATCCGTGAACTAGCCAATAACACCTGCGCGTGATTTTATTTACTACACAAAATCGTGCCATTGGGTCTCTATACATTATTTCCTTCATGCATACAGCCCTCCTAATATAAAGTTATTATCATAACCAAGAACCATGAACGCTTTCAATAGAAGGAGTAATGCTCTCACCCCAGCTACTACAAATCGTCAGGAGCTTACTGGTAAACTCACTCGCAGGAACACACGCTCTTTAGCGAGTTATCTGGAAGCCTCTGTGAGGTCTTTCTCCAGTTTCTTGCTTCCGTGAGCCCTTTTACGCAGAGAATAATTAGTTAATTTTGAGGATCCACTATTTTAGCCTTTTCAGCACCTATCGAAAAATCGAAATAATCGAAAATAAGAAGAGGCATGTTCCGTTGGTTCGGACATATAGAAAGAATGCATGAGGAGAGAATTATGTAGGAGCCGAAGAAGGTCTACCTACCATGATCAAATTGATCGTGTTTTATCAGATGATGTAAGGAGCCATAGAAACCGGCGAGTGTACCTTAGAAGAGCAATAAATGTCAAAGAAGCGAGTGAGAGTGGTATGTAAGGATCGAGTCACGGCGCTCGGACCTCTCTGCCTACCCCGCAAGGGATTTGGCGTAAAGTTATAGATAGATAGACAACACCTATCGGTGTATAAAAACAATCGCCCAGAAAGGTCACACCGCCTAACATCTTATAGATAAAGAACATAATTTATCCCCCACAACTACATAAAAAATCTTACACACCATAGATAACGGTTTAAAACTAAATATTAGGGAACAATTAGAAATTATTAAACATCAAAATTCCAAAATTACTCATATGAACAAACAGACAGACCTAAGCAACTCCCCTCTATTAAATATCTTGTCATTTACCCTATCTAACCTCGCCCTCTATTCAATACAAGGACGGCACTACGATGGATTGGTCACTTGTAGCATGTTATTCCAACGACTAACATCTACAGCACATAAGCATGCCTCGTAGAGAGACAAACACGTGCTGCAGAGACGACTAGAGCGGTTATGGCAGCAACGGTTCGGCGGGTGCATGCGTTTCCTGCCATGCAATTCTCTAAGCGACTCGTAATGGCTGTGTGCGTCGCTGTGATCACAGATGTCACAGCTTTGACATCGTCTACTGCGATCACGGCTTTTTATTTGGTATTATATAAGGCTGTAAGCGTACGCGAGGCTGTTTGCCTTGTAGAATTCCAATTCCAAACGCAGCCTTGCGGCGCTAGTGTCGCGCAACCATGAAAAGCGACACTAAGGAATTGCAATTTTGTGTTCTAGGCTATAACAGCCGATGTTTCCGAGGATGTAAGGATGTTTGCTCTTACAGAATTGCATGGCTGTTCCAGATGGTGCGCAGTCGCGACGACGACCGCAGCAGCCGAGGCAGAGGCGACCGGAGTAGCCATGACAGCGTCAGCATTTTGCACCTACTAACGGTAGCGGGTGGGTGGCAGCCATCACTAGTTCGCATTAGGTTCGAATCTTGACATGTACCTTCAAATTTGTGTTTTCAGATTAATGTATATATTCATAATTATCACTTGCTCGGCGGTGAAGAAAAACATCATGAGGAAACCACACGTATATATCGAAATACGTGTGATTACCTAAGACAGGTCTGATTTTCCCTCTGGGTTGTGGAGGCGTAACGCTTCACTCCATTTAAAGGTCTTCGCTCCATTTAAAAATCAGTACCTTGCCGTGCCAAATCTTTAGGCTTAGGTAGCGAACCCCGGCAATTATAACAGATTAGGAAACGGGATAACGCTAAGAAGAAGAGTTATTTACCAGTTATTTGGCTGCGGTTTTGTTATTTTTGCTGTTTTTGATAATAATTTACGTGCTTAGATATTTACAGTAGTTGGAGTATTATTCGCATATTGCTACCCCCACTGCTAATATAGTAATAATTACTGAGAAGATTCTTAACGACTTCAATTATTACGCCAATGTAAATTCACTCGACGATTACGAAGTACCTATACTTCGTAATCCTTGGGTGAATTTACATTTGGCTGCGGTATTCTGTGTGGTGAGAGTACTTCACCAGATGGACAACTTTGATCAGCCACGCCTCCCTTAAAAACAACCAGACCAATACAAACAGATTTGCATCACTACGTTCCCCTGGGGTGATCGCTTCCGATGAAGTCTTTATAGCCTTCCCGGCTAAAGGCAGTCCCAGGGGGTGTTTTAGTCAGTGGAAATCTGACATAACCAGTTCGTTCGCACGAAATGGTATCTTTGAAAGATTTCACCTCCTCCCTCCCTTTTTCCGGAGGGTGCCCCTCACGGAAGAATGACCAATGCACACCCGGGTGTGGGTTAGTCCTTCTTCTGTGGGTCTTCAAATTACTTGGGCGAAAAACAAAAAAAAAAGACAAACAGACGTGTCCAGGCAACCAAATATAGGCCACTGCGCAATCGACTGCAAATCACTGACAATGTAGTTTTGAGAGATTCCATCTGCCTGCCCAC
This sequence comes from Pyralis farinalis, assembly GCA_947507595.1. NCBI lineage: Eukaryota > Metazoa > Arthropoda > Insecta > Lepidoptera > Pyralidae > Pyralis > Pyralis farinalis. The sequence continues at coordinate 25,982,190 of OX382278.1, forward strand.
ACAATTTTTTTGTAGTTTCGCGTAGTCATATTCAAGCAGCCCAGGACTAAAAAACAGGAAATCTTAAAGGGAGGTCTACTTTAAGCGGACAGAAATGATAATAAATAAATAAATATTGTCGGACAAATTACACAGCGCCACCTAGCCCCAAAGTAAGCGAAACTTGTGTTATGGGTACTAAACAACTGATAAACATACGTAAATACATTTCAGGAACGCCGTTCCTATATGAAATCTATATGTTTGTCTGTGTGTTTGTCTGTCGCTTTTTTGTCGAATATTCGAATATTGCCTTCAGATTCGGATTCAGCATAAAAAAGTAGAATAGGAATGTTTATGAACACCGTTCCTATCCCTTAACCCTTCGAAACCCGGGTGGTCGAATACGACCGCGAAATGTATGGGAAAACGTATATAACGGGTTCTGACTGCTAAGGAACATGGTCAAAATGGCCGACAAATTAAAAAAAAAATTGAATTGTTATATATTTGACGAGCCAGGTGTTCCTCTGGCAATGCAAGTTTGCGCATTCTCAATTGGTTTTTTTTTTGTAAATACTTATCATACATAGAAAATACCCAACCAAGACAAATGTTTGTATAAATGATGATAATGGTGACGATTATATCGGAAACGTTTAATTTTCTTGGAAAATACTTGTAAAATGAAACTCAAGGCGAGAGGCTCCGCAGGAAACATTAGTATATACGAAGGTTTACAGTGCAAACATTGTTTGCCAGCTATGTCCTGTATTTCGAGGTAATTCCGAGATCAGCTGTGTTAATCTCCACGACACCACTCCTTGGCGGTGTTTGTTTAGGTCGTACACGACTCAATGACATATCCATGGCTACAAACAACTAATTATGTACAAGCGGTTAATCTGTAATGAAGATATATCAAGGTTTCTGCGCTGATATCGAAAGAAAAGTGGAGCAATGTAGGTAGGGCGCATCAGAGCAGCCCGTCTGTGGGAGGACCTCCACCTCACAGAAAACCGCAGCCAAATAACAACTCTCTAGAGGGTTGTTGCTGTGTTAGCAGCAGAGCGAGCATCGCGCGAGTGATACTTAATGTATTATAAGCGTTCATAACGTCAGGTGGGCAAGGGCAAGTACCTATGCTTGTATGCCTTCCGACATTGTATAAAAAAATAACATTAATAAAATAAAATTATTATTGGTATTCTTTCTACATTACACTACAAATAAATTATATACCATTTAGTAAAAGCCGCTTAGAAAGATTTAAGTCTAATATAGCAGAAAAAATTGTATTGTTGCCCTATCACGGTACTCCGGACCACTTGTACTGTTCATTATTTAGCTTAATTACTAGTGAATTTAATGCAATCTTTACTCCAAAACAACTGTCTGTAAGTGACCGTATGACATTCAGTGATTGGGCAACTCCTGGTATTTACAAAAGTCGGAATAAATTGTATGAACTTTATGAAGAAAGGACCTGTAATCACAATCCGACTTTTCAAGAACTTGTAAAAAATTATGCTAAAATATTTAAACGACCCTGTTCCAATGCTAAGTCTATATATTTAAGAAATAAAATTAATGGTTCAACAAATATTATTAAATCTGTTTGGAATATGATAAATAATGAGACGGGTAGAGCGAAAGTACGTAGTCGAGACTTTCAGTTAAAGATTAATGATATAGATATCAAAAATGATGTAGAAATTGCGACTGAGTTTGAAAAATATTTTTCTAACATTCCTCTTATTACTACGAGAAATCTTAGGTCTTCTTCTATAGCTGCTGAACTCGTTCTCAAACAGAGCGTGGTAGAATGCGACACAATATTTGAATTTTCAGCTGTAAGCCCAAAAGATGTTTTGAACGCTTTTAAATCAATAAATATGAAAAACACTAAAGATCTGTGGGGTCTATCTGTCAAAACCATATCTTCTATTATTATTTCAATCGCTCCACATTTAGCTACAATTTTCAATTGTTGTGTGGCATCTGGTGTATTTCCTGACTTGATGAAACATAGTAAAATCATTCCATTATTTAAATCTGGTGATAGTTCGGACCCTTCGAATTTTCGACCTGTTTCCATACTGCCCATTCTCAGTAAAATTTTTGAAAAACTAATGCTTAGCCAGTTGCTCAGACATTTTAATACACATAATTTGCTTCATAGGAGACAGTTCGGATTTACGAGAGGTTGTTCAACTATAGACGCAGGGATTCATTTGCTTAAAAGTATATTCGCGGCATGGGAAGGTTCGCAAGATGCCTTGGGAATTTTCTGTGATCTGTCTAAAGCGTTTGACTGCGTGCACCATGACACTCTTGTCAGAAAATTACACCACTACGGTATCAGGAACAAGGCTCTCGAACTTCTGTCTTCTTATCTGGGCAATAGGATACAGAAGGTCGATGTTAATGGTAAAAGATCTTCGGGGTCCCCTGTAGTCATGGGAGTCCCACAGGGGTCAATTCTAGGTCCATTCTTATTTTTAGTATATATAAATGACTTACCTTATTATGTAAAGGATAAACATGAGATTGTATTGTTTGCGGATGATACCTCTTTGACATTCAAAATTAATAGACAGTTAGGTAATTATGACGAAGTTAACGATGCTCTCTCTAAAGTTATGCATTGGTTTAATGTTAATAATCTGCTTTTAAATGATAAAAAGACTAAAGTAATTAAGTTCTCAACACCTAATGTAAGACAGGTGACTACCAATGTACATGTTAATGGAACTAATTTAGCCCCAGTGGAGACAACTGTGTTCTTGGGTATAACAATTGACTCCAAACTACAATGGGGCCCACAAATTGAAAAATTATCAGGAAAACTAAGTTCTGCAGCCTATGCAGTGAAAACTATTAGACGGCTCACTGATGTTGATACGGCTAGAATAGTTTATTTCAGCTACTTTCATAGTATTATGTCATACGGAATTCTTCTTTGGGGTAACTCCGCGGACATTAACACCATCTTTTTATTGCAAAAGAGAGCCATAAGAGCTATCTACAAACTTGGTCCCCGTGAGAGCCTTAGAGAAAAATTCAAAGAAATAAATATTCTAACAGTCGCATCGCAATATATCTATGAAAATCTTTTGTATGTCCATAAAAACATAGACTCATTTTGTAAAAAAAGTGATACTCATAACATAAATACTAGATATAAGCATAATCTTGTGTTACATGCAAGCCGTCTCCACAAAATAAGTAATTCTTTTATGGGGCAATGTATACGGTTCTATAACAAACTTCCCAGTAATATAAGAGAATTGTCAATAAACAAGTTTAAAACTACTATTAAAGCCAAATTGTGTAGCAGGGCATATTATAAAGTATCTGACTATATTAATGATAAAAATGCCTGGGATTGAGTCGATCCAATTATAATGTAATTAATAAATTATGTAAATTTGTTTGGATACCAAAAGAGGGATGCCTGAGTTTTTTGGCAGTATTTTTATCAGTGCTCACCTAGTCATGAACTGCACGGTAGGGAAAAAAATTGTGACGATTCCAAACAAATGTAGCCATTTTTACGGAATAAAAAGATTTTGACTTTGACTTTGACTTTGACATGTAGAAAGAATGCAGAATGAAGAAGCCGAGGAAGGCCAAGACTTACCTACTATGATCAAATTGGTCGTGTTCTATCAGAGGATGATGTCAGGAGCCCTAGAAACCGGCGAGCGTGCATGAGACATAGACTCATTTTGTAAAAAGAGTGATACTCATAGCATAAATACTAGATATAAGCATAATCTTGTGTTACATGCAAGCCGTCTCCACAAAATAAGTAATTCTTTTATGGGGCTATGTATACGATTCTACTAGTATAACAAACTTCCCAGCAATATAAGAGAATTGTCAATAAACAAATTTAAAACTACTATTAAAGCCAAATTGTGTAGCAGGGCATATTATAAAGTATCTGGCTATATTAATGATAAAAATGCCTGGGAGTGAGTCGATCCAATTATAATGTAATTAATAATAAAGCCCGCAGGGCAGCTTGTGGCGAGCAGTTGGTGCGTAACGACACCACGGGTACCAGAGAGTCGATCAGGGCCTTCGTCTCCGGCGTGTCTTCGTCGGTCGGAGTGTAAATCAAGAAGGCCCGCAGGACTCTCAGCTCTGGCTTGCCTTCATTGGCCGTCCAGAGAGGAGTCGATAGAGCATATAAATTTGTCAGGTGATATGCTCCAGGGGTGGAAGTGTTAAAGGGCATAACGCCGCGAGTAACTTCGGAGAAAGCGCAGCACACCTCTCGACACCCCTGAGTCACTCACACCGGTGTTGCCCCCGGCCGAATTTCTCTGGCATTTCGGGGGTCCATCCAGTGAGTAGCGAGCCACCGCCTGCCGGAAGTAACATCAGATATGATAGTTATGGCAGGTGTCCGTCCCTCTTCTGTAATAGCCCAGTTACCAATAATCCCTCAAGACCTCATTTTAATAGCCCAATAATTTCCAACACATATACGCGTTGGATCCTTATCCCTGCGCACGCCTTACAAATGACCGGGATAATACCCGTGAATCAAAATATAATAATAATAATGTAAATTTGTTTGGATACCAAAAGAGGGATGCCTGAGTTTTTTGGCAGTATTTTTATCAGTGCTCACCTAGTCATAAACTGCACGGTAGGGAAAAAATTGTGACGATTCCAAACAAATGTAGCCATTTTTACGGAATAAAAAGATTTTGACTTTGAGAAAAGAAATGAATGTTAAAGAAGCGAGTGAGGTATGTAAGGATCGAGTCACGTGGCGCTCAGTTCACTCTGCCTACCCCACAAGGGATTTGGCGTGAAGTTACAGATAGATAGATAATTAACTTTTTACTTATTTTTATTAATGTTCTTAGTATATAAGATATAGATACTAGGTATAAGTATATAGGGTACTATGTGTGAGATGAAAAAAAAAAAAGTTATGGCCGTCACGGGACGCCCGGCAGATGTGAAACATCTGAGTGAATATTCAAATTTTTAATAAATGAAAATCAAATATCGGATAGATATAATAAACAGCTCATTTTTAAATTTTCAAAAAGAATAAGAATATTTATTCGGGTACACCGCTGAGGGTAGGTAATTTATTCCACAATTTCACCGTTGGTACGTGGTAGAAAATAGCTCAAAAAGCGTTCATACGCCATAGTTACATTTATTTAGTTACGCCATTCTTAACAAATTCTCACAAACTGATTTACATTCACACACATATCGTTACCTTCACACATCATATATAATTAAACACCTACCTATACTACCAATCACACTCACTCTCATGCCAAATGTTTTCCAGAGTTATAATTACAAGTACGTATGTGACCAGTGATAGCCAGGTGGATAAAGAACCAGCCTAATAAACAACGGTCCCAGGTTCGAAACATGGGCAAGCAATAATTCGGTAAATTATCACTTGCTTGGCGGCGAAGAAAAAACATCGTGAGGAAACCCGCACTTCCAAGAAATTATGTTTCGAAAAACGTGTGACCTGACCTAAGGAATGGCTAGTTTTCCCTCTGTGTTGTGGAGGTCCCTGGGAAGAAGAATTATAAGTACGTATGTAAACTAAGATCACTCGTCAATTTGATCAATCACCAACGAAAGATTGAATAACGAAGTAAACAAAAAAGAAAGAAACCCCAAATAAGCAGATATTCTAAAGTTGGAAGACAGCATGTCTTCTTCGATTTCGGGAGAGTTCCTTCTACATTCTTGTCCCGAGCAGGATATCACAAAAGTCAGGCGATGATTGTACGAGTAGATAGTTTTTTTTTTTTATAATTCTTGCACCCCTGCCATGGGCAAGGCTCTTTTCATGTCATTTAGTTATTAACTAATTAAATATTAAAATACATTCATACATAATCCTTTCATTCCTCACTTCATTCTTTCATTCATCGTCTTTCAGTTTCATGCCCATTTTGGTGACGCCGGTGAAACGATTATATATATTTCCAAACTTCCCTCCCCACACTGCATCAGTCCAGCCACGGGATTGTAGATAGTTAGGGCTTCGTATCAGCTACGATTCGTTAAATTTGGTCAAACCTCTTCACGGTTCACCGAAGTGGTAACTAAATATCAGCTGTTTCTACAACCCCGTCTGAGAAGGCTGACATTTGGGTTACCCGATTTCGAGGACAAACCTCTTGAGGAGGATTACGTATCGCGATTACATAAGAGATCTCCGACTTTCAAGTTGTGAGTCGGTGACATTACAGTGCTCAGGTAAGTGAAAGTAAATATTCCTTTAGCATCGAGACCAACAGCGATCACCTAATCATAGGCCTTTACACTAACGTACGCTCCTAAGTAGGTCTTAATCAATTGACGGAACTAAACGATGAAATTGCGGGAAGAAAACCATTTTTTAACGATATACCCGGGTATATTGTTAAATAGAATATACCTCTATTTCCAATAAAAAAGGTGAAATGTTTCTTCATTCGAGGCACGCTCTTTTAGAGTCTCGAGACAAGATAACCGTCTGAACGTTTCTCAAGGGACGTTGCCAATAACCGTCCACGAAGAATAAGATGGAAGAAACATCAATGGATAATCTGGTTAATAGCAAACTCGCATACTGGCTCTTTATGAGATTCACGTAGCCTCGATTAGCTCCAACAAACGTTATCCATTGTTAGACGTCAACTTTGAGAACTGCCACGTCTGTTAATGAATATTTATTATATATTTAAGACCATGATAGAGGCGTCTGTTCTGAGACTACCAAGAACTTAGACATGCACAATTTTCGGATTGTGCAATGTAGGATAATCAAGTGAAGAGAACCACATAAAGCTTCTTTGGTCTTCTCTAAAAAGTAATCATGACTAGACTAGAGTAATCCAGTATGTGTAGAAATTCGAAAGCGAGGCGAGGCGTTATCATGGACGATTACTTCTTAGTGAATTACTTGACTAGTTCGAGCATACGGGCCACCTGGTGCAAAGCGGTTACCGTAGCTTATAAACGCTTGCAATACATTTAGTATCATTCGCGCGATGCCATCTCTGCTGCTAACGCAGCAAACCCATAGGAGCTTACTCGTGACCTCACACACACGCAGGAACACAACAGACCTCTAGGGAGTTGTTATTTGGCTGTGGTTTTCTGTGAGGTGGAGGTACTTCCCTAGACGGACTGCTTTGATGCGTTTTACCTCTCTTTAAACTTTATTTGAAATGAGAATTTTTCTTCACTCTACATTCCAAAATGTAGAAAGTATTGGCAACACAGTCAACATAGACAAAAATTAAACAATTTTTAACGGAAGTATCGCGTGTTTTATTTATTTTGTTGAACCTGACTTTTCGAACGCTTTGCAGCATCCGTGGTCGCAGAAAGACTTCCTACACGTAAAACTTCCGTTAAAAATTGTTTAATTCAATGTGTAACAATCGCGAAAACCTAAGACAATACTATAGACAAAAATTGATATTTTTTTTGTATAAGTGGCAACATTGTCCTCTCGTTCCCGTTCCGCCACGACTAACAACTGTCTCTTGTACGTACGTAATAATGGTAATAAAAAATATTATTAACGGTGTAAAACAGCGTTTATGTCGTCTCCAACAGTGCCTAACAATACAGTCCACTTTCAATCTTGACCAATCAAGACCCCAACAGAAAGTTTTATATCTTTTAATATATAATTAGGTATAAGACCCCAACAGAAAGTTTTATATCTTTTAATATATAATTAGGTATACTAGGATCAGAATGAGGGATTATTTGATAACGATAGTTGAGGAATTTTCAAACGAGCTGATTTCTGCCTTGTGACCTACGTTTTGTCACAGTTTTCGTAACATAAAAACATCTATTATTTACTCACAAGGATTTGGTTTTACAGTCCTGACTGAATTAGTGATATAAATAACATGTATCTCCTCTCAGCGCTAGTCGAATTCAAAATACTGCAGCACTTGTAAAACGACCAACAACATCGAAACGAATGCTTGGAAATCTATAGTGGCAGTGCAGAGCATACCACCAAACAAGGAAGACCTTTTGTAGCCTAGGGTAATCGCTACATATGCATAAAATGAATGAAAAAACCAGTTGAGAATACGCAAGCTTGCATTGCCAGAGAAACACCTGGCTCGTCAATTATATAACAATTCATTTTATTTTTTCGCCTATGTTGACCATGTTTCTTAAGAGATAAGAACGGTGTTCCTGAACATTTCTATTCTACTTTTTTATGCTGAATCCGAATCTGAAGTCAAAATTCGAATATACGAAAAAAAGCTACAGACAAACACACAGACAAACATATAGGTAGATTTCATATAGGAACGGTGTTCCTGAAAACAAAATATAGACCACGTGTAGTCAAACCTTATTCACCACTACCGTTAGTAGATGTCTTTGTGTCCACAGTCGTATTCATAATTATATTCATTTTCATCGCAATCTAACGATTAATGTCAACTTAGTCTGAGGATGCCTCATAGTGGGACTAAACACGTGATCGCAGAGACAACCAGTGCAACTATGCCAGCAATATTTGCATGCCTCTTGTATTTTAGAAGGTAGACGTGCACAGAGGCGACAGTTGCATGCAGAATCTGTAATAGAAGGTAGTAAGGTAGAGATAACTGCAACGCAAACTGGTTAGATGCCAACCATGAATTAACTGTCGTGGATGCACACAAAGTAGAACGTGATCAAATTGCCTGTAATTTTAAATTCCCTGAAATAACACTTGAACCTATAAGCAATATTTCGTTTACTATATTACGATGGTCCAAAATCGACGGTGGTTTGCAATCGAGTCGTTGAACAGCCATAGCAGCAATGGCACTTGAATCTACATGCATACATATCATATCATCACGCCTGTCTCCCATTGGGGTAAGCAGAGACTATAGAACGCCAGGTGTATCGATCCAAACATACCGCTCTCGCTTCTTCCACACTCATCAACCTCTTCATGCATGCTCTTCGATTTTGGATACTTTTGATTTGGCCCTTTTTCAACACATCACCAATTTGATCTATCAGTGTGCGTCTAGGGCGGCCCCTCCCGACATCACCATTCACCAAGAGTGAATGGTGATGTCGGGAGGGGTATTGAGGTGAAACAACTTTAATAAACCTTGAGGATGCAACGACGTGGTATAATTGATGGTTATACTAACTTACCTGAAATGATGTTTTACCATAATTATATGAGACGTTGCATCTGAGGAGATTTATTAGCCTCTGTGCCCAAGTTTTGTCTCATAATACATTAAGAAAAAATCTACCCAGCGAGATGAAATAAGTGCTCTGAAAAGGCGAGTTGGTGCGGCGCAGTAACACGGGTACTTAGTGGGACTGGGAGGGCTATGCAGCTGTCAACTGAGTATCTTTTTAATTTTCCTTCATTTTGGACCTCTAAATATTTGCGTGCGTTGTCAGTGCATTAAGGAATGGACTACATAGTAAAACCACGTTATTAAATATTGAGGATGCAACGTCTCGTATAATTGTGGTCAAACATCACTACAGATAAGTAAAATTTAACGTACAAAATAGGTAGCACTATTATTTGTGGGTTTTCAGTCCGTGAATATTGTGTAAAATTTAAATAATGAAGATAACCTACTAAACCTTACTATAGTTTTACAGGCGACATTGAAACTTCAGAATTCGGTGTGGAAACCCTTCCATAGTATTTTTCAGCATAGTTCCTGAATCTGGTACATCCAGAATTAAGAAAATTTTGAAACAGTTTTAAACTGAATATTTGTTCTATATGGGCTATGGTCTTTGCGTTTACCCTCACGATTAAAAAGATCCAAAACAAAACATATTCAAATTTCGTGTGACATATATACATTCGTCATATCATATCATCACGCCTGTCTCCCATTGGGGTAAGCAGAGACTATAGAACGCCAGGTGTATCGATCCAAACATACCGCTCTCGCTTCTTCCACACTCATCAACCTCTTCATGCATGCTCTTCGATTTTGGATACTTTTGATTTGGCCCTTTTTCAACACATCACCAATTTGATCTATCAGTGTGCGTCTAGGGCGGCCCCTCCCGACATCACCATTCACTCTTGCTTGATATACTTTTTTCGTAACTTTTGTCATTCATTCTTTCTAAATGACCAAACTATCTCAGCATACCCTTATCAATTTTTGTCACTACATCAACTTTCATTCCACAAAGTTCTCGTATCTTGCTATTTTCTATTCTATCAACCATTCTCACTCCACACCAGTGGCTTCACACATACTCCTCAGCGCTCTCATTTCTACGGCGTTCACCCTGTTTTCATGCTTCTCCTGTCATACCTATGTTTCACTACCGCACATCAATGTTGGAGTTAATACACCCTGAATAATAGCAAGGCGAGCATTGCTCGATATCTGTAGAAGGGCTTATTATAGAATGAATATATAACTGACAAGGATGTCTGGAAATAAATCAGCACAGACTACCTGTTCTTAATAATCTTTAATTTTACCATTTGATATCATTATTGTACCAATATGCTTATGTATTTTTTGTTTTTGTTATATCTAATTGACAATTTTAAAAGAGACCTATATTGGCAAGTTTCTTTCGGCATTCCTTCTTAGCCAATGGTCATTTCCGAAATGCTAGTAGATAAAAAAAAAGGAAAAAAGTAAAAAGAGAATTAAATAAGATAGAATAAGATTATATTTCAAAAACTGTAAGACGTGTCTAAGTGCTCGCGAGGGCCCAATGGCAAATAAATAATTTTTATCTTATCTTTATCTTAAACTCTATAATCGGCACGATACCAGCAATAACAAAGCATCAACGCCTATTACCCGAAGCCAATTCAAATCAAATTTTTCATGAAAAAAAATCTATCTTCGATTACAATAGTGATCTTACTGACTACAAAAGAATATTATCACTTATCCAAACTAAAGTACGATATCCGTGTTCAAAAAATCTATGTGAATCATCGTAATAGTATGCCCCCCTGGTATTACAATGAACAAATAGTTGATTCTTTGTGCTGAAATCATATCTTATCACAAAATGTTCCATCACGACAACATAAAAGTAGCCTCCGAGGATGCATCCATCGGCACAAATGGAGTGCCCATCTTCCAAAATCTATTCGCAAATGTGAATAACGTAAGCCATTTGAATGGATGTCGTGCATTGGATTTCCAAACGGATTGAAATGCCTGCGTCGAATCCGAATGGACGTCTACAGACCGTCAATGGTAAAAACGTGCGCCACATCCTTCGGTAGACATCCGAATCTTCTGTGAATGTGGCTATGTATGAATGTATGTATATCTTCACGCCAAGTCCCTTGCGGGGTAGGCAGTGAGAACCAACCGCCATAAGACGCGGTCCCTGCATACTTCACTCGCTTCTGTGACATTCGTAGCTCTTTTTATGCACGCTCGCCGGTTCCTGGAGCTCCTGACATCACCTGACTGTGGCTATTATATATTTATTTTCTTAAGCAGATATACAATGCAAAAGTGGAAGGATGTAGGAGCCGAGGAAGGCCAAGACTTACCTACCCTGTCCAAATTGGTCGTGTTCTATCAGAAGGCGATGTCAGGAGCCCTAGAAACCGGCGAGCGTGCATGAAAAGAGCAATGAATGTTAAAGAAGCGAGGATCGAGTCGCGTGGCGCTCGATCCTCTCTGCCTACCCCGTAAAGGATTTGGCGTGAAGTTATAGTATAGTATTTTCTTATTGATGCAAGAATACGTGTGTGAATCGTAATCAACGTCAAAGGCCCTGATGCATCCAAATGGAAGTATAGTCAATTGCATCACAATGTGCAGTATATCCATCAGAAACTCGTACTTATTAGAATTGCGTGTTTGACAGACTACTAAATATAAATGTATCATCAGTAGTTTTGGCGTGTATATTATCTTTTTTGCCTCTCGTGTCCTACTTATGTCTAGTTTTAGGGTTCTGTACCTCAAAAGGAAAACGGAACGCTTACAGGATCACTTTGTTGTCCGTCTGTCTAGATCCTTTTTTCTCAGGGACAGGTGGAGCTATCAAAAATTAATATCAAATACTCAGGTCTGCAATCCATTCGAACAGTGAAAAATATCTAACTTCTAAGTCAACACAATTAAAAGATAATGTTGTTTATGCTTCGTATATGCCGCATATTTTGGCACTCGCAAAGGTATCAAAACCTATACTACTTCTACTACTTACTGCGGTACTTCCCGTTGACATAGGAACATGAAATTTGGTAAGAAGCAATGTCATGTAGCACAAGTAAAGGAAAAACTCCGAAAACGTAAGAGTATAAGAGCACGAGTGATTCTTAATATTTCGTTGCGTCACCCCGTTCCCCTGGGGTGATCGCTTCAGATGAAGCCTTTATGGCCTTCCCGGCTAAAGGCAGTCCCAGGGGGTGTTTTAGTCAGTGGAAATCTGACATAACCAGTTCGTTCGCACGAAATGGTATCTTTGAAAGATTTCACCTCCTCCCTCCCTTTTTCCGGAGGGTGCCCCTCACGGAAGAATGACCAATGCACACCCGGGTGTGAGTTGGTCCTTCTTTTGTGGGTCTTCAATTTTCTTGGGCGAAAATAAAATTAAAAAAAAATATTTCGCAAGCGTTAATAGGCTACGGTGCCCGCTTTACATCAGGTGGGCCGTATGCTTGTATGCGTCCCGACGTTGTATAAAAAAAATACAGATTGCGAGTACCTAGTTATTTTATACACATTTGAGTGTTACATTATACTCTAAATTGGTAAACATACGAACTGCTGGTGGTAAGCAGCTACCGTGACATACTGATACTGTGCTCAACTCCTCTGCTGCTTACACAGCAACTCCTTAGGAGCTTACTGGTGACCTCACTCACACGCAGGAACACAACAACCCTCTAGGGACTTGTTATTTGGCTGCGGTTTTCTGTGAGGTGAGGTGTATATGACTTAAGAAAACAATGTAATACAGGCTCTCAAAGTCTACATCTGGTACCAGCATCTCACACTACAGCTGTCGGTATTGTTAATGTTCTTAGTAGATAAGATTTAGATACTAGGTAAATGGATATATGGTGCTACGTGTGAGAAGAAATAATGTATGTATGTATATGTATGTATGTATATCTTCACGCCAAGTCCCGTGCGGGGTAGGCAATGAGAACCGAGCGCCATAAGACGCGGTCCTTACATACTTCACTCGCTTCAGTGACATTGATAGCTCTTTTCATGCACGCTCGCCGGTTCCTGGGACTCCTGACATCACCTTCTGATAAAACACGACCAATTTGGTCATGGTAGGTTAGTCTCGGTCTTCCTTCCTACATCCATCTACTTTTGCATTGTATATCTGTTTCGTCATTCTTTCGTCCCGCATTCTTTCTACATGTCCGAAACAACGGAGCATGCCCTTTCTTATCTTAACACCGACACTCTCTTTCAGACCAACTCTTTCTCTCACGTCTTCATTACGAACGCGGCCAGCAAGGGTTATGCCACAAATTTTGCGCAATGCTCTCATCTCGACCGCATTTATTCTACTTTCATGCTCTCTGCTATACCCAGCTCTCACTTCCATAAGTTTGCGTTGGGATTAGCACCACGTTGTGTACAGCGAGCTGTGTCTTCTGGCTTAGATTTCGGCTGCCTAGAGGTTTACCCAACGCTCCATTCACCCTATTCCCTGCACTCACTCGTCTCTCTACATCAACGGTGTACCTTCCATTGCTTCTTCCAAGATATACAATCTCATTCACTTGCTCCAAAAAGAAATAAAATAAATATATTATTATTATTATATGCACACTGAATAAATAATTACGAAACAGATATACAACGCGAAAGTAGAAGGATACAGGAGCCGAGGAAGCCCAAGACCTACTTACCATGATCAAATTGATCGTGTTTTATTAGATGAATGATAAAAATGCGAGGGAGGTTTGTAGGGACCGAGTGTTGTGGCACCCGGTTCTCCCTGCCTACCCCGCAAGGAATCTGGAGTTATACATAGATACAATGTGTGAGAAAAAATAAAATAAATATCTAACTATCTATAACATCGGTCACGGTCGGTAAATCTTGGCCTTCTTCAGTTCCTACATGCTTCTACTTTCGCCTTGTATATCTGTTTCGTAATTCTTTCTTCTTACATTCTTTCTACATGTCCGAACCAACGGAGCATGCAAGCAAATAAGAAGAGTCTTATTTAAACACCGACGCTCTCTTTCATACCAACTCTGTTTCTAACATCATCATTGCGAATACGGTTTACGCGCGCTACGTCACAAATTTTACACAACGCCCGTATTTCAGCCGTATGCTCTCTCTGCAATATCCAGCTCTCGCTTTCATAAGTAAACGTTGAGACCAGTTAACCAACTATTATATGCACATTGTCCATCGTTTGTATGTCGCAGGATAATTAGAGAAAACGGATCTTTGCGATAATCCTAGGACGATTGCAAATGACCAGATAATAGGAAACTAACAAAGAATCAGGTTAGGCTTTCCTATTATCCGGTAATTTGCAATCGTCCTATGATTATCGCAAAGATCCTTTTATTCTGAATATCCTGCGACAAATATAAATAAGTAATATTAAATAAAAGCTTGTGAAAAAATCCAATAAAATGTGCCAACCCTAGTGATACATGCGTTGTGTGACACAAAATCAGATAATATATGCGAATGAAATAGGCAATTTCGCATTTTGGACACAAACACAGGGAGAAATATGCGAAAATCTCACTGAAATAAACACACTGACGATTTTTATTATAACTGGGCGAATATGAAAAATTACTTTTTCAGTTACATGAAATTTGAGAGGCACTCGATGGCAAATGTCAGTAACACTAATTGAATACCAACGTTCGCGGATTCGATTCCCACACAGGACAAACATTCAGTTTGTTTTGATTTCAATAGAGGTAGGGCAAATATCATCAAAGCAGCCCTCCACCTCACTGAAAACCGCAGACAAATAACAACTACTTAGAGGGTGACTGTGTTCCTGCGGGTGAGTGAGTTTATCAGTAAGCTCCTAAGGAGTTGCTGTGTTATCAGTAGGGGTTGTAACGAGTCCGTGATACTTCCTGTATTGTAAGCGTTGGTAGAATACGGTAAACGCTTTACATCATGTCGGCCCTATGCTTGTATGCCTCTTCGACGATGTATAAAAAATAAAACTTACAAACATCTATTCATCTATAACTCACGCTAAGTCCCTTGTAGGGTAGGCCGAGAGAGCCGAACGTCACATTAATGGGACCTTATACACGTTTATTCAATTTTCACAGTTCTTTCTTCGACACACGCAGATTCCTAGGGCTCCTGACACCGTCTTCTAATAACATTGGGCCTCTTTGGTCTTGTAGATGAAACCGTCCTCAGCACCTTTCTTCTTTTCTTTCTTTTGCGTTGTATACAAAAAAAAACCTCTAAAACATTACATTCCATTTTTGAGGCAGTCGCGTAATAAAGACGAGACTTTGACACCGACGGTCGTGGGTGAGATTCCCATACAGGACAAACATTTGTGTGCATGAGCATGTCTGATTGTTCTTAAGAGAGGTAGGATGCATCAAAGTAGCCCCTTGGGGAGGTACCTCCACCTCGTAGAAATTCGCTGCCAAATAACAACACTCTGGAGGAATTATTGTGTTCCTGCGTGTGAGTGAGGTCACCAGTAAGCTCCTAAGGAATTGCTGTGTTAGCAATAGAGGTGGTATCGTGCAAGTCATGCTTAATGTATATAAGCGTTCATAGGCTACGGTAACCGCTTTAAATCAGGCGGACCGTGCCATGCCTTCCGACGTTGTATAAAAAAAGAGGATTCTCTTTTTAAAATATTGGTGAGCTATTATACTCGTACTTCCCCAGGCGGGCTGCTTTGATGCGCCCTACCTCTCTTAATCTAAGTAAAGTTTCATAATTGTAATACATTGGGAAATATATCATAGATGAAATAATTCTAGCAATGGCTACTTTAGCATCAAGCCTATTATGTATATCAGTTGTCAAGCTTTGCCTAGTAATTTGTTCAACATAATTTTTTATAACTATTCATTGAGAATCTTCTATTGTATTGTTTATATTCTCACATACTTATATGAGAACTAATGAGAGTGCCCTAGACGAACACATATAGATCAAGCTGGTGATCTGTTGAAAAAGGGCCAAAACAAAAGTACCCAAAACCGAAGGGCATCCATGAAGAGGTTGATGAGTGTGGAAGAAGCGAGAGCGGTATGTTTGGATCGGTGCACCTGGCGTTCTATAGTATCTGCCTACCCCAATAGGAGACAGGCGTGTTGATATATATATATACTAGCTGTGCCCGCGACTTCGTCCGTGCGGAATAGTTTTTTATTTTATTATTTATTTATATTAATAAAAATAAATAAAATTCTAAAATAAAGTGGGCCAAGTTACTCCTTATTACATCAGCTATCTGCCAGTGAAAGTCCCGTCAAAATCGGTCCAGCCGTTTCAGAGATTATCCGGAACAAACAGACAGACGGACAGACAGACAGACAGACAAAAATTGAAAAAATATTCATTTTGGTATATGTATCGTGTGTATATATCCAATATGCATTTAGTAAAAAGCGGTTATTTTAATATTACAAACAGACACTCCAATTTTATTTATCTGTATAGATATATGTTAATAAAATAAAATTAATTTAGCAGTTTGGATAATATACAGGATAATAAAAATATACGGGGTGATAAAAAAGCACACCCGTTTTGCAGTCACATAAAAATTTATATTAATTGTAACAATTCTTGCATATACCTAATATATCGTTGCTTCTAAAACGACTCTAATGATTTGTTCAAATTTTGTATTTAATATTGTCTTAGGTTTTCGCGATTGTTACACATTGAATTAAACAATTTTTAACGGAAGTATCGCGTATTTTATTTATTTTGTTGAACCTGACGTTTCGAACGCTTTGCAGCGTCCGTGGTCGCAGGAAGACAATAGAGAAGATGGTTGGCAAGTACCTCTTCCATGCATCCATACCATCTTCTCTATTGAATAGAGAAGATGGTTGGCAAGTACCACCTGCTTGGGATCCAGTCCTAAAAATAATCAAGTCCTAAACCCAAAGATCTAAAAAATGTTCTGACACTGTGAGCGATTTTTGTGTGAATCGGAACATATATAATTAATCCATCCATGTCGGTAGATGTAATAATTGAATAACTAATATAAGACAAATACTACCTTAGTCTTCCTGCGACCACGGACGCTGCAAAGCGTTCGAAACGTCAGGTTCAACAAAATAAATAAAATACGCGATATTTCCGTTAAAAATAGTTTTGTATTTAAATTTAGGGTTTCGATTTTGAAATTTATCTCCATAGATATTTAGAAATAAAACACGTGATTTTACACGTTAAAAAACGGCGGGTGGATCTCCATCGCCCGCCTACTCAGTACTTACATGAATGATTCGAGACCATAATTGCAATAGAATAAGCAATTCACAAAGCGTCCGCTAAAACACTTGAGACAATAATAGCGAGGGAAAACAAGAGGAATTTCAACTATTTAATCAGAGATACCGCGGATCGTGTTAAAGCGGGCATGGCGGTTTAAAATGTGGGGCCCCACTGCTGCGGGGCGGCCACACGCGATCCGTTTATGTCAAGTCGAAGTCAAAGTCAAAATCTTTTTATTCCGTAAAAATGGCTACATTTGTTTGGAATCGTCACAATTTTTTCCCTACCGTGCAGTTCATGACTAGGTGAGCACTGATAAAAATACTGCCAAAAAACTCAGGCATCCCACTTTTGGTATCCAAACAAATTTACATAATTTATTAATTACATTATAATTGGATCGACTCACTCCCAGGCATTTTTATCATTAATATAGTCAGATACTTTATAATATGCCCTGCTACATAATTTGGCTTTAATGTTAGTTTTAAATTTGTTTATTGACAATTCTCTTATATTGCTGGGAAGTTTGTTATAGAACCGTATACATTGCCCCATAAAAGAATTACTTATTTTGTGGAGACGGCTTGCATGTAACACTAGATTATGCTTATATCTAGTATTTATATTATGAGTATCACTCTTTTTACAAAATGAGTCTATGTTTTTATGGACATACAAAAGATATGGATAAATACGATCGGGTAATGTAAAAAAAAGTTTTGGGAATACGTTGGGTTGTAACGTTTTTGGCTTGAAGCGTGACTGTACCCTTATTTGGGTAGTCAATCAATCAAGTCAATTAAATTTTCGATCGAGGATTTGATATAACCTGCTGTGTTTACTTCCGCCACTAATTAGTTCATGCGATTAAACCACCCACTACCGTTAGTAGAAGCAACATGCCGTCGCTGCCATGGCTGCTCCGGTAGTCTCTGCCTCGGCTGCTGCGGTCATCCGCCACCGTTGCTATCATGACTGTCCTGGTCGTCGCTGCGACACGTGTTTTGCTTCTCCACGAGGCATACTCAAGCACTGTAGATGTTAGTCGTTAGAATAAGTACAAGTATCATGTTGAATCCGATTCGTTTATTCTTAATGTAAGCGAGATTCTTATTATTTTTTTATACTACTGCAACAGGCATGCAAGCATACGGCTCACCTGAAAACGGTTACCGTAGCCTTTGAATACTTGTCATATATTAACTATCACTCGCGGCTAACACAGCAACACCTTAGGAGCTTACTGACGACCTCATACACATGCAGTAACACAGTTACGCTCCAAAGAGTTGTTATTTGCAATTGTTATTAGATTCCCACACAGGGCAAACATTTGTGTGCATGAACAGGTCTGGGTGTTTTTAAGGTGTTATGTTTTAAAGAAGGTAGGACGCATCCAAAAACGGCTTGGGGAAGTACCTCCACTTCACAGAAAACCGCAGCCAAGTAACAAGTCCATGGAGGGTTGTTGTATTCCTGCGTGTGAGTGAGGTCACCAGTAAACTCCTAAAGAGTTGCTGTACTAACAGCAGAGGTGGCATCACGCGAGTGATACTTAATGTATTGCGAGCGATCATAGGCTACATAACCGCTTTCCATCAGGTGGGCCGTATATTTTTATGCCTCCCGATGTTGTATAAAAAAGAAAAAATATGAACATGGTTGCATTTGTATCGAGCTGATTATTTCTACCCCGCTTTATGTAAACCCCACCCCAAAGAACGTCAAAGGGACCATCTCAAAGCAACTGAGTGCAGGCAAAATTCATAATCGCAAGATAACAAACGGACTCGGGATGGAAACATAGAATTTGACCAGCCAGCCGAAAACCATTTTTTAATAACATGCTTTGTCGTCATTTTACTTATTTAAATACAGGCAAAGACGTTTTGACTTTTCGGATATTTACGTTATACCTCTAATTGTGTCTGTCAGTTGACTATTCTGATAAAAGTTTTATATATATAATTTATTTTATTTATTTATTTCAAACTTTATTTTCCACAAAAGGTACAAAAGGTAAACCGAATGCTAAGTGCATTCTCTACTAGTCCACCATTGGGAGTGGAGAAAAACATGATTCAATTGCGGTTATCATTAAAATTGAAATTGAATATAAATTGACTCTAAGAAGAACAGGAAAATACTAAAAAAAAATAATGTAAACTTAAAAAGTAATAAAATCTGTGGAAGATACTTTTTTTTTTGTTCTTTTTATCCCCGAGAAAGGCAAGGATCTAGCCCATACAGTCAAGTCTTCAGTTTAGAACCATTTTAAAATCTTAATTGAAAATATACAAGCTCGAAAAAATCTGCTGAAAAAGTACTTGGAAAGAGTACTCAGACAGATGTAATTCGGATACCGTAGCCTATGAACTTGCAATACATCAAGTATTACCCACGCGATGCCACCTTCGCTGATAACACAGCTACTCCTTGGGAGCTTACTAGTGTGGGGAACCCGTCTGGGGAAGTACCTCCACCTTACAGAAGACCGCGGCCAAATAACAACTCCCTAGAGAGTTGTAGTGTTCCTGCGTGTGAGTGAGGTCACCAGTAAGCTCCCAAGGAGTTGCTGTGTAAGCAGCAGCGCAGGCATCGTGCGAGTGATAATTAATATATCGCAAGCGTTAATAAACTACGGTACCCGCTTCACATCAGGTGGGCCGTATAGACGTAGTATAAAAAAAAGCGTGTTCTCAAATAAGGCCCGAGTTTAGTAAGTGGTCAGGCTTAGTATGTGACTCTGCATTAAAATGGCCTTGTGAGTGTACTAGGTATTACTTTAAGCTCAAAATAAACTGCAGATCTGTTGATTACCTATAATAAAAGACAGACACAACATGTACGACAATACAAAAAGTTAGTAGTTAGTTGGTTAATAGTGACAAACAACTTAGACTTTAATGTTATTAGAGTTAATAAATTCACACAAAGTATATACAAAAGGGGAAGAGGTAATAAATGTAAGGAGGGATCTAAAATCTATAGGACGGGGGAAGGGAAGAAGTAGATAGGAGGTCATACAAGGAGGAAGAGTTCTTGCTGCAGTTAAAAAACAAATGGTCAGGAGTTCCTTCGTCCAGGCCACACTCACACAAAGAGCTGTCCTTCAGATTGTCATCTCTGAATAGAAGTACATTTGACAACAGATTGACAGTGACATTTACACGTGGTGTTGTTCATACGTGTGCTTACGGTTCAAACTTAAGGGGACTTCTTCCCGCGCTTTTGACGAGTGACATTGTTGTTTTACTTGAAATTTTTACAATTCAGTATAAAATTAGTTTTGTGTGACAATTTCGATAGTATTTTGTAACATAAGTGCTAGTGCAGTTATACAGTAATGAAAAAACTCAAATATAACACGTTTATGCACTTTTTGGAAGACGTATAAGTTCATCAAGAAAACCTTGTAAAATTCCTATCGTTTTACGGGTGGTATTTAAACTGGGTTGATTGCGTCGAAGTACCCTTCCCAAGTATTTTTTCAGCACAGTTCCTGATGCTGGAATATAGAATTAATATTTTCAAATGGTTCTAATACTGATGACTTGGCTGTATGGGCTAGATCCCTTTGCCTTTCCCCTCGGGGATAAAAAGAACCAAAAAAAAAATCAAACTTAAGGCGCGCTGTATAACTTGCTAATATACACTGTAAGGTACCAGGTTTTCAATAGATGGCTCCGGGAGGTTTGTTGTCACAACAGATTCGGAGCGGCGCGCAGTAAATTCCCATTTGCTGAGCTCCAGCGCCTGTTATGTACGATGTGGCTGCACAGACACTATTATTACCGAACACTCAAAACACACGTAGATGTGGAACGCAGAAGTGTATTTTAAATTAATTTTTTTATACTCTTGTACATATTTATTTATCCTATGAATAGCTGCGGTGGCGCAGTGGTTAGTAACGCTAGTTTCAGCACCAATGCTCCTTGGGCTCGTATCCCGTAGGTACATGACATATCGCACACCTAGATAAAGATTAGCACAACTCAAAATACCTCTTCTTTCAGGAACAGCAAAAAACGTTTAATTCGATTTCCGTTTGTTCAATTCAAAATAATGTCACGTAATGTGGTATATATTATTATTCTACTAAGATATTTATTTGATAAATTACCCTTAAATACTCGTTCACTTGTTAATTCATATTTTTCACGTTATGTTAGTTATCGTGACTAAAACATTCTTTAATAATATTATCAACTCAAATTGACTCCATATTACTGAAATATTTTGAATTAATGCACTCTTAATCTCTATATTTTTATATGTTTTTTCAGAAAGAGTCGTATATCGCTAACTTATGCTATGTATATTTATACCTTAACGAATTAAAAAAAAGAATTTTTTAGTTAAAATATATTTTTATTTAGTATTTAAGTAACAAACAAAGATAATCAAAAACTCAGCACTTGTTTAGGAATGGCCCTGAAAATAGAAGGAACTTATATGTACGAGTATATTCTAATTTAAAATCCATTTAACTTTGAAAAGGTTTCTAAAACGTTATCATTTCTTCAAAAAAATACGTACTAACACCTCTTTAATAATACTATAACAATATCAGTCTGTAAATCGCTATAAATGTAGTAACTACATCTAAAAACACAGCAAATCTTTGATAAACATTCTAGGAATTACTTATACTTTCTTTTATTGCAGTATCTATGGTTGAGTGCTGACCGTGTTTACCCCTTCGGTCATCTTCTACGAAACCGCCCTCTTGGCGTTTTGAAAGAGCTGTCCTAATGCATTGGTCACTTATGTTTAAGGTAGCTTTAAAAAAAGCTTTACAAACTCTAATACGAATGTCTTCAACCTCAAAGAAAAATGCAGAATTGAGTGACCTATAATTTTGGGTACTGCTGTATCTGTATATAGGCTTAATAACTTGAGTGTGTCTTACAATGAACTCTCTTTGCCTTTGAAGGTCGCCTAAATTCCAAAAATTGTCCAACAAAGATTTGCGTAATATTTCACCTATTTTTGATTTGCACTTTAATTTACACTTATCGCGGCATGGAGGCTTGACAGCTCTTTCTGGAACATTCTTAGTAGGCTTTTCCAGTATTTCGACGAAATTTCTTAACATTCGACGACCAATCGGCAGGGTTTCTAGTCTTTTTCCTACCCCTTTGACGGCTTTCCGGATCAGCAGACTGATGTATGATCGATTGAGAGGTGGAAGCTTCGGCAGAGGGAATCTCGTTTATAAGATTGGCAGAATCTGGCATGGGTGACGGCATCACGTTTAAAAGATTGTCAGAATCTGGCATGGCATTTAGCACAGAATTACTACCTAATCCTCCATTACTACTGCTTGAAGAGCTGCTGGAATGACTAGATGAGGACGTAGAACTACTGGAAGATGTAGTGCTGGAGGGAAGAGACCTTTTTCTTGGAACTATGAGAGGTGGACGATGATTTCGCGCTTTAGAAGGTGGGTTGAAGAGCGGATCCGCATCCGAATCGTCGACATCGCTGCTAACCGGTGAAATGTAGTGCGATTGTTTTACCTGGGTGCTGGTTGGTGACAATGCTGACGTTTTTGGGTTATTTTGTAATTCTATAGTTTCTTTCACCGAGGTTTCTTCTGTCACCTTGGTGCTCGTCGTGGAGTTCTCTCGAAGCTCCTTCTCTGTATTACTGCTCTCTTTTTCTTCATTTGTGCTAGCCTCCATCGCCATCTGTATAAGTAATTGTCCTTTCATCAACTGTAGGAAAAAAATGAAGTTAATTAAAATTCTCGAATACTATACTAACTCAAAAAATGTATATAAGTCGCAGTGTTTTATTGCAAAAATTAATAAATGAAAATCATTTACAAAAATAAAAACACAACTCTATATATTTCATGATCAAAATAAGTAGTAGCATTTATCATTTCAGAATAGGAGCCAATTTAAATTTACCCACCAATACCCAATCAACTCAAACTATGTAAAATATTTTCACCAATATTAAAGTATTTTTATTTAGTACCACAAAATATACTCACTTTTGTATACAATACCCGAGTAAATGGTAATAATTTGAGGAACGCCCGTGAAAAAAGACAGATCCAATCACAAATATCACATTAATTCAAATTAATTCACGCTTAATGATTGCGGTTAACCACTAATAAAAAACTAAGTCAAAATAATTCAGTCTTTGTGCGTATTGACAACATCTCACCGTCCGGCTGACAAGTCGTAACTGGTAATGTGTTACTGTTGTTAGCGGGGGGTGTACCTGGATCAACTCGGAAAGACTAACTTACAGCGCCATCTACATTTTATTGATGGATATTTTTACACAGGTGTCTTTGGAGTTCGTGCAGTTTTTGACGCAGATTACGTTAATTGCAATAAATCGATTTTAGATTATTTTGAGTTGTGCTACTCTTTATCTAGGTGTGCGATATATGTGTGCAATGGACATGTCTGTTTGTCTTGGTTTAGATGTTTCTAAGAGAGTAGAGCGCATCAAAACAGCCCGTCAGGGGAAATACCTCCATCACGCAGAAAACTGCATCCCAATAATAACTCCCTGGATTGTATTCTAAAACTCCCAGATAAATAGATATGTTCATGAAAACAAATGTGTATAGTGTGAGAGACCGAAATAAGTAACTTAACAGCGCGTTTCTCCACTGCGCCGCCGATCTCGTCATAATATGTTCATGATATCATGATTTTCATAATATTTAAAATATTATTTGTATGTGGAAAAAAAAGCCTGGAAAACTAATTTCTATTTAAGTTCAAATATTTTTTATTCAAATAGGCTTAACAAACACTTTTATCGTCGTGTACACTAATATTCAAGATGAACAGTTCTATATAAGTGTCATTATCAATTTCATATTAATTCAAGGCGTTCTTATTATTTATTGACGCATCCGAAGGGATCACTTCGGATTCGTGAAGTCATTCTTAGAATATGCAGTCGCAAAAATCGCTTTAAAATGATTATATTTATCTCGGTAAAATGAACAGAGATAGCCCAGTGGATAAAGAACCGGCCTAGTGACCAACAGGTCCCCAGTTTGAATCCTGGCGTGTACCACTAAATTCGTGTTTTCGTGAAAACATCGTGAGGGAACCAGCACGTTTAAGAAGTCATATTTTTAAACACGTGGGACCTTACCTAAGAATGATATAGTTTTCCCTCTGGGTTGCGGAGGTCAAACGGCAGTCGCTCCATGTAAAAATCAGTATCTTCGCCATATCCATAGGGTAAGGTAGCGGATTCTGCCAATCCTAGTGGATTAGGCAACAGGATAACGCTAAGAAAAAAGTCTTATCTCTGTAATGTAGAACTTTTGTAAAAAAAAATTGTGCTAGCTTTGAAAATTTTTGTGTTTGTTTCAAATATAACACATCTCTTTATTCACTTATATTCACTGTACATTAACCCGATGTTTGTGGTCCATGACACGACAGATTTTTTGTCAAATGATCCCTCATCACTGAAAGGTTAAGAATCACTGATTTAAACAGTCATTTATTGTAGAATGTCCTTTTGTCATAACTATCCATTTGACATAATTTATAAATTTGAATGTTGGAAGATGTTAAACACATTTAGGAATTTAACGGCAATAATATGATACATTAATAAAGTAACCAAAAGGATTACGTCATTAATCAGAGCTATAATAGAAATAATTTAATTTCAAATTAATATGAAATTTAATGACTAGTAGTTTTCTCTTTGACTGTACTACATTGATTAATAAAACGAATTTATAGAGGAAATCGTAATGTAATGAAGACGTGAGAGAAAGAGTTGGTCTAAAAGAGAGTGTCGGTGTTAAGATAAGAAAGGGCATGCTCCGTTGGTTCGGACATGTAGAAAGAATGCGGGACGAAAGAATGACGAAACAGATATACAATGCAAAAGTGGTAGGATGTAGGAGCCGAGGAAGGCCGAGACTAACCTACCATGACCAAATTGGTCGTGTTTTATCAGAAGGTGATGTCAGAAGCCCCAGGAACCGGCGAGCGTGCATGAAAAGAGCTATGAATGTCACAGAAGCGAGTGAAGTATGCAAGGACCGTGTCTTATGGCGCTCGGTTCTCTCTGCCTACCCCGCAAGGGACTTGGCGTGAAGATATATATATATATATATATATATAGAGGAAACTTTTCAGCGGCAAATAGTCCGAACCTCCTTCAGAAGCAGTTTCCCCCAATTTATGAATTAAAACATATGTTACGAATGAATTCTTATATATGTCTATAACATAACGCCAAATCTCTTGCGGTAGAGCGAACCGAGCGCATATGACTCGATCCTTACTCATCCACTCACTTCTTTAACATTCATTGCTCTTTTCATGCACGCTCGCGGGTTCTAAGGCTCCAAGCATCACCTTCTGATAATATCTTTGACTCCTACATCCTTCTACTTTCGCGTTGATGTCTATTGCGTGATTTTCCTCTTGCATTCTTTGTACATGTCTGAAACAACAGAGCTTGCCTCTTCTTATTTTAACACTTAAACTCCTTATTTTAATTATTATATACTGTCATGAATTAAATTAAAAACCGGTGTTTTATCTCTCGTACCACCAATATCATCGGGATTGCTCGGCATTTTATAATAACAACGAACTTCGTAACCAAAAATATAGAATAAATTTAAATAAAGCTAATACGCCTCAATACAAAATATTACTTCGAACTTAATTGTAAAAGAAATAAAATAATGAATGCCATGGAAAACATGTTGAGTACATATTTTCCATGGCATTCTTGTCCTTTTTTAAGGTTCCGTACCCAAAGGGTAAAACGGAACCCTATTACTAGAGACTTAGACTTCGCTGTCCGTCCGTCCGTCCGTCAGTCTGTCACCAGGCTGTATCTCACGAACCGTGAGTTAGACAGTTGAAATTTTCACAGATGATGTATTTCTGTTGCCGCTATAACAACAAATACGAAAAAAAATAGAATAACATAAATATTTAAGGGGGCTCCCATACAACAAACGTGATTTTTTTGCCGTTTTTATAGATAGTGGTATGGAACCCTTCGTGCGCGAGTCCGACTCGCACTTGACCGATTTTTTTATTCAACGTCGGGATGAATACAAGCATACGGCCCACCTGATGCACAATGGCTACCGTAGCCGATGAACGTTTGCAGAACATTATCACAACACTCTGCTACTAACTCAGCTACTCCTTGAGAATTTACTATTGACATCACTCGCAGGAACACAATAACCCTCCAGGGAGTTATTTGGCTGCGGTTTTCTGTGAGGTGGAGATACTTCCCCAGACGGGCTGCTTTGATGCGCACTACTTATCTTAAAAACCACCCACATCCAGACAAACAGACATGTTCACGCACACAAATGTTTGTCTAATATGGGAATCAAACCCACGCGTTGGTGTCAAAGTAGCGTCACTAACCACTGCGCCACGGAGCAAGTCCTGATTTATACATATCACTTTAATTTAGCGTTTAAGCTACCGTAATTACCTTTCAACTACAACCAACGAAATTATTAAAAATTCTCAATTCTAATGTTTTGTGTCGACTTACCAATCAAAAATTAGAGTGGGATGGCACTATAAGTAGACACCAGTATTTCTATAATTCATAGAATATTACGAAATGTAGGCATAATATATCAACTTCATATTTCCTTTCTGCGATATAATCTTTGGGATTGGATATGAATTTTTCATGGTATAACTGAGAACCCATGTGCTTGCAGCGGTAACGCGAGCGCCGTTGTTTTTGGACGTACCGCGCCATCTGGGGAATCGCATTAAGGCCTCTGTATTTACTACTGTTTACGCACTAATCCTTAATGTTAATAATAAATGAGGAAATAGCTTTAGCTGATTATTGTTCTGGTATTTTGTTAGTATAGTCTACTAACAAAGTAGGAAACATTATGTTAAGTGTATTTGAAATGTATACTATTTAACTAATAACATTAATACTTTAAATGCCAAAGTACTGGCCTTGTTACTTTAATTTTTAGGGTTCAGTACCCAAAGGGTAAAACGGCTTAACGGTTACTGAGGCTCCGCTGTCCGTCCGTCCGTCCGTCCGTCCGTCCGTCCGTCCGTCCGTCCGTCCGTCCGTCCGTCTGTCACCAGGCTGTATCTCATGAACCGTGATAGTTAGAGAGTTGAAATTTTCACAGATGATGTATTTCTGTTGCCGCTATAACAACAAATACTAAAAAATAGAATAAATTAAATATTTAAGAGGGCTCCCATACAACAAACGTGATTTTTAGGGTTCCGTACCCAAAGGGTAAAACTGAACCCTATTACTGAGGCTCCGCTGTCCGTCCGTCCGTCCGTCCGTCCGTCCGTCTGTCACCAGGCTGTATCTCATGAACGGTGCTAGTTAGACAGTTGAAATTTTCACAGATGATGTATTTCTGTTGCCGCTATAACAACAAATACTAAAAAATAGAATAAAATAAATATTTAAGGGGGCTCCCATACAACAAACGTGATTTTTTTTTGCCGTTTTTATAGATAATGGTACGGAACCCTTCGTGCGCGAGTCCGACTCGCACTTGGGCGATTTTTATTTTGCTCGTTTTTGCTCGATATTGATAACGGCACCAGGTAGACACTTGAAATATTCACAAAATATTTAGGTATATATTCACTTTAAAAATAAATATTTAAAAATTCGGCCAAGTGCGAGTGGGACTCGCGCACGAAGGGTTCCGTACCATTATCTATAAAAAAGGCAAAAAAAAAAAACACGTTTGTTGTATGGGAGCCCCCTTAAATATTTATTTTATTCTATTTTTTAGTATTTGTTGTTATAGCGGCAACAGAAATACATCATCTGTGAAAATTTCAACTGTCTAACTATCACGGTTCATAAGATACACCCTGGTGACAGACGGACGGACGGACGGACAGCGAAGTCTCAGTAATAGGGTTCCGTTTACCCTTTGGGTACGGAACCCTAATTAAAATAAAACAAATACTTAAGGGGGGCTCCCATACAATAAACGTGATTTTTTTGACGATTTTATAGATAATGGTACGGAACCCTTCGTGCACGAGTCCGACTCGCACTTGGCCGATTTTTTAACTTTTTGTTACCTTGCATTTACTTAGTAATCAAAATACCTGAGTATGATTTTTCCATTAATATTTTATCTTCGGACAAATAAAACAGCGCCACCTAGCCCCAAATTAAGCGAAGCTTGTGCTATGGGACATGACGTGGACAACTCACAAACATATTTTTTTTTTTGTAAATACATACCTACTTATTGATGCACACAAATATTTGTCTTATATGCGGGAATCGAACCCACAATCTTTGACGACAGAGGAACCATTGTTAAACACTTGAATGCCGGGATTGCTATCAAAGAAGTTTAAACCATACTCCTTCATGCTAATTTACCGCAGAGACTGCTTAACGGCTGTCGTCTAATAGACACCTTAAGGAACTGATGGTTTATTTCTCTAAATTAATTCTAGTCATTTGCTCTATTTGTATTTGCTTTCTTCCATAGTTACCGCCTCTCCAATAGCTTACCCAATTGTTATTCATTTGGCAACGTATAAAATGCATAAATCAATGTCATTACCGCGAATATCAATCCAAACAGACTGGAATCACTAGCCTGCAGATGTTATGAAGTTTTTAATTGCAGCATTTTGTGTTACCGTTGATTTACTCATTTCAGTGATGATTAATATAGTAGGTAGTGTTGGTTCATAATGTATGTATTACGAGAACGAAACACCAACATTGCAAAGGTATATATATGTTATAAATGTATTAAACCGCTAGTAGTAACGGCTACCCAGGTATTTAATGTGGCTTAGATCTCTGCCGGGAAACTAGAAGCAATGATAGCTCATTGGATAAAGAACGAGCCTATTGATCAACTGGAATCCAGTTCAAATCCCGGCATGTACTACTAAATTCGTATTTTCGGAGTTATGTACACGTTTTTAACTATCACTAGCTTTACGATGATGCAAAACATCGTGAGGAAACCCGCACGTCCAAGAAATTATATTTCGAAAGACATGGGATCTAATCTAAGAACTGTCTGGGTTTCCCTCTGAGTTGTGGAGGTCTGACGGCTGTCGCTCCATGTAAAAATCTCTTCTCGCCTTCGAATCTCGCCAAATCCTTAGGCGTAGGTGACCTACAAACACTAAGAAGAACAAAAAAAACCATGCTGGGCGCTACATATGTGATTGAGAGGTAATACAGACCAACCGACGGTCACACATCTCTTACAAACTCGAACTATTATACTCGTAGTTCGCATTTGCAGAAAATATCATCATTATCGTCATCCGAGCGTTAATCCCTGTCGCGTTCTGCGCTTTCGCTTCGGAGGCCAGGGTCCGCTTTCCACCTTATACGTCCCCATTTCGCGCGTGCATCCCTCGTAGTGAGATCATTGGCACGCATATCTTCCCTCGCGACGTCAAGCCAATATTTCATGGGGCTGCCCCTTCTGCCAGGAACCGGCGGCGGTGGCATGACTAGTCATTTGTTCCCCACGAAACTTGCTTGTTTTCGTAAGATATGGCCATACCAGCGTAACGACAGTCTTGAACTTTGTCTGCTATGTCATGGACACGAAGGCTACCGCAAATGCGAGAGTTCCTTCCGCGATCCTTTCGCGTCACTCCACACATCCAGCGCAGTATTTTCATGTCCGTGACACGAAGCTGCTGCTTGTGCCGCTCAAGTACAGCCCACGCTTCGCTGTCATATAAGAGGAGATGGATTAACCGGCATTTTAGGGTCACAATGACACGAACCATCTCACGCTACTTGACCCAACCCGCTTATATGCATACCTTGACGTCGCAATCGATGTCTTCGGACGCGTGGAGGGCAGATCCAATCCAAAAGATACCTACATGTCCAAAAGGTCCGTGTGCTCGACCGTGTCTTCGCCAATGCGAACGGGTGTAGGATCTGAGATATTACAGACCAAGTACTCAGTCTTCGCCACATTCACACATTCAGTTTAAAACCGCCGTTCTCAAGCGACTCTCTCCAAGTATTCATTCGTCGCACCAGGCGCCCTCTGTCCGCGTCCGCAAGCGCAGTAACGTCAGCATACATGAGCAACCACGGACTGCTCATGTGCATCTCTGATTCTGTCCGACACTTTTAATAATAATAATATAATAATAATGTTTATTCAGAATCAGTTTACATATTTAGAAACAAGTGATTGGCGCTTCCTTTTAGGTGATGTAACACCTGTGCCAGGAGGCACCGCTCTTCCATAACACGTTTTACATTGACTATATTTAAATAAAATTAGGTAACTTAATTATACATTATTAGAGTGACAAAAAGATTGTAGTTTGTGCGGATATTGTGTGTGTTTGTGTGTGTACCTGTGGGTGGGTGTGTGTACCTGTGTGTGTGTGTGTGTGCGTGTGCGTGTGTGTGTGTGTCTATCTGTGGGTGTAGGTGTATGCGTTTGTGTGGGTGCGTGTTTGTGTCATATGCTCTAATATCCGTAAAAACACATAGTTTGTATGCTCAACTAATTAAATAAAGGCAAGTCTATCTATTTCTGTATTTCTATTAGGTCTTACTTTCCAGGAGATCTTCTGTGTTGTCATAATTAAGGGTCATCAGCCAATCGATTGTACATTTTTTGCAGTCATATATGTTCAGTGAGTGTATGCTAAGTTTTTTATTCACATAATTATACAGGTGTACCGATTGTTTAGGTAGTTGGCGGTTGGCAAAAGAAGTATTTATTATTGGTACCTTTGCTACAATATCTTTCCGACGTCGCCTCAAAAGTTGAGTATTGTACGGAAGATATTTATGCTTATATGTGATGGTTTGCAAAATACTACTCTGTGTAAAAAGTATCGGGAATATGTCAATAAAAAGACCCGCGTAAAAGAGGTCGTTCTAATTTTTTTACTGCATGTTGGTAGCACTGTACTGATTTAGCGCGCAAAATTTGAGCGGGATCTGTCATTTAATTTGTTTTAAACTACACTTTTTGTTGGTCATAGTTTTGAGTCCTCGGCGATTTTTACAATGGAAAATATTGTTGAACAAAGAGTGTGCCTTAAATTTTGTGTTTCAAATGATATTTCATGTGGTGAATCACTAAAAATGTTGCGAAATACCTACGGCGAATCGTGTATATCGAAAACAAGGGCTTATGAATGGTATAAGGCTTTTAAAGAAGGCCGAGAAGTAGTAGTAGACTTGCCTCGTTCTGGTAGACCTTCAACCGCTACGACCAGAGAAAACATCGACAGAATCAAGAAGCTAGTGCTCGAAAATCGACGTATGAGTCTGAGAGAGTTGGCTAGTGAGGTGAACATATCTTTTAAGTCCGTCCACAACATTCTCATTGACATTTTAGGCATGAAACGCGTCGCCGCTCGACTAGTTCCAAAAGAGCTCAATTTTGTTCAAAAAGCGCAGCGAAAGCATGTCGCTGAAGACATGGTTTCCCGAGCTTCTACGGATCCGACCTTTATGAAACGTATAATAACTGGCGACGAGACATGGGTTTATGAGTACGACATGCAAACAAGCCAACAGTCTTCAGAATGGCGTCTCGAAAACGAGCCGAAACCCAAAAAACCGCGGCAAAGTCGCTCCAAAATCAAGGTGATGCTGACAGTTTTTTTTGACTACCGTGGTGTGGTTCACTCCGAATTCCTTCCAGAGGGAGAAACAGTGAATAAAAAATATTATTTAGGCGTCATGAAGCGTTTGCGTGAGAGTATCCGCCGAAAACGTCCAGATTTGTGGCAACACAACTCATGGATGCTGCACCATGATAATGCACCATCACGCACAGCCATTATAGTGAAAGAGTTTTTAGCGAAAAATTCAACAAAAGTTCTCGACCAAGCACCGTATTCACCTGATATGGCTCCGTCTGACTTTTTTTTATTTCCCAAGTTAAAATTACCACTTCGAGGAAAACGTTTTGAGTCGATAGAAGCCATAAAAGAAAATTCGCTGAATGAGCTAAAGGCCATACCGCAAATAGCCTATGAAAAATGTATGGAAGACTGGGTGAAGCGGTGGAGATGTTGTATTGCAAGCGATGGGGCCTACTTTGAAGGCGATAAAATAAATTTAGATGAATAATTTGTATTTTTTGTTTTATTGACAAATTCCCGATACTTAGTACACAGAATGTATATAACTTGCGCACGCTAAGCAGGTCGGCAATAGAGTAAAGTTCTTGTGTTGGGAATATGCGGGGTTTAAAGTGCATCACTTTAATTAAGGCTCGCTGAGCTCTTTCTATTTCGAGAAACTTCATTTTGGTCGCCCCGCCCCAGATTGGAATGCAGTACGCTAAAAGTGATTGTGCCAGTATAATATAAACATTCTTTATAAGGTTCTTAGTTGCCACATGCCTAAGAGTCTTGAAAACCCAAATAAGTTTCCTAATTCTAGTGGATGTGAGATCAATTTGCATATGCCATGAAAGCCTCTGATCAATCATAACTCCCAGATATTTAGTATGAGGTACCTTGTTAATGACTGGACAATTGCAGTTACTAGTAGAGGTACGGTCGCATAGGTGTAGTTTCAATTTAAGATCCGTCCTCGGTTGCGTTCTTTTGTTTATACTGAAGCATATATAATTTGTTTTAGAGATATTGAGAGTGAGGAGATTAGAAGATAACCATTGTGAAACCTTAGCAAGTCCAATTTCTGCGTCACTTTTAAGGCTCTCCCAGTCTCTACCAGTAAATACTATAGCCGTGTCATCGGCATAGGAAAAAACTTTAGCATTATTTATTTCAGCTTTACACAGATCGTTAATATAGATCAAAAACAGAGTGGGTCCAAGTACGCTTCCCTGAGGGACACCGTAGGTAACGTTGAGATCTTTGCAAATACTTGCACCGATCTTGACTCTCTGTTTTCGACCTTGCAAATAGTCGGTAAACAATTTCAACGGGGTACCTCTAATGCCAATTTGTTCCAATTTGCGTAACATAATGGGAACAGAGACGGTGTCAAAGGCTTTTTTAAGATCTAGAAAGACAGTAAGGCATTTCCCACCACTATCTAACTGAGTCACAAGTCTTTCAGTTAGGGCTGTCACTAATAAACATACTGTCACTAGTCAACAATAACACTACGTCTAATATTACGCTGAACAAAAACGGACCAAGGACAGATACCTGGTGGACCCCGACGGTGATTGGAAAGGGCTGTGTATCGCCAACGGCGGTCCTAATCATGGAATAGGAATCGAGATACATGTCCCGACAAATATCCATATACGCTTCAGGCACCCGTTTGGACCTCAATTCCCACCAGATCATCGCACGAGGAACACAGTCGAAGGCCTTCTCCATGTCTAAAAACAGAAGATGCAGAGGCGTGTTCTTTGTCCAGTATTTCTCCACGACGATCCTTAGAGCAGAAACGAGGTTCATGGTCCCACGACCAGGCCGGAGGCCATACTGATACTCCAAGATAATACACTCTAGTTGGATCCGGGAGTCAATTAGCCACTCAAAGAGCTTCATAGTGTAAGACATGACCTTCATACTGCGTTACTACCACTCTCCTGTACTGATCCCCTTCCTTTGAAAACGGGAGTGCCGTTTTCAAAGCAAAGGGATCATATAACACTCAGTCTCCATTGGTTCGGGATTTTTCCGGTTAGGAGTATCCGATTACATAAGTCAGTCAAGATACTCACACCACGACACCCCATCGCCTTCCAGGCTTTAATGAGGACTCCATCGGCTCCGACTGCCTTCCTATTCTTCATGCGACGAAGAGCCCATTGGTCTTCTTCAGGCGTTATAAGTGGCACTAGTCCGTGATTAGAGGGAGTGCTGGTGGCTGCATCTATTCGTGCTGCTTGTTCAGCAGCTAGTGGAAATATGAGCGCCATCTCGCCTTCACCATGAGGTCCTCGCTCAATAGATTGCCGCAGAGGTGTCTTACACTGCGGCATTGGATATATCCTGTGCCGCTTTAACCCTGATACGTGCCAACTTATATATGAGCGTCTGCCTTTCAGACGATTCCAACTTATCATACATCGGTTTGAGACCAACGCTCGTGTGTTCGATTCCCACACAAAACAAACATTTGTGACATGAACATATCTGTCTTGGTTTAGGTGTTTTTAAAAGAGGTAGGGCATCAAAGCAGCCAGTCTGGGGATGTACCTACACCTCACAGAAGACCACAGCCAAATAACAAATTCCTGAAGGGTTATTGTGTTGCTGCGTGAGAGAATGAGTTCACCGGTAAGCTCTCAAGAAGTGGCTGTGTTGTCTGCTGCTAAGAGGTGGCATCGCGTGAGTGATACTTGATGTATTGCAAGCGTTCTTAGACTACGGTAACCGCATTTCACCTGGTGGCCCGTATGCATGCCTCCCGATGTCGTTTAAAAAAAAATTTTGAGCGCAGCAAAGCAACCCTTCTAGGGAAGTACCTCCACCTCACAGAAAACCGCTGCCAAATAACAACTACCTGGATGGTTGTTGTGTTCCTGCGTATGAGTGAGGTCGCCAGTAAGCTCCTGAGGAGTTGCTATGCTAACAGCAGAGGTAGCATCGTGCGGGTGATACTTACTATATTACAAGCGTTCATAGGCTACGGTAACCGCTCTCCATCAAGTGGGCCGTATGCTTTTACGACTCCGGACTTTGTATAAAATAATAATGCTTATAGATTAGGAAACGGGGTAGCGTCGAGAGATTGTTTAAAAAAGATAAAGATATATTCTATACACCATGAAACTTCGTAGTTTTCGCACCGAAATTCTCATGAATAAATCTATACAAAATTTAATCAACAAACCATAAGTTGTTTACGTGGTCCCACCATCGCTCCACAGTCGACACTTATCGCAGACAGTGTTGAAGCAACTACCTTTAATCTACATTGTTCGAGGGAACAAGGGTGTGCGGGGCCGATAAGGGCTGTTATTGTATCTTCACGGAGACACGTCAAGGGGCCAGAGCTAATTTACATAGCTCTCGTGTTAATTGAATGAGGTTGTGTGCGACGATAATAAGTTGGATCACTTCACCATTCCGACATCGTTTTGTTGAAGTGGCCCATTGCTTTTTACATTTGAGGTTTTGACCCGAGCGGCGAGTGCTGTTGTGAGCTGAGTGCCTTGTTATATTTGACAATTTTAGTTTTTGACCCGAGCTGTGATGTCAATTGAGTATTTTATTTTTGTATTTTGACCCGTTCGCCAAATGGTGATTGAAAATTTGTTGTTTTTGACATTTTACAGTTTACCCTTGAAGTGATGGCAATTTTTTTTTGTACTGCGTCGGGAAGCATTCGGCTCGCCTGATGTAAAGCGGTTACCGTAGCCTATGAACGCTCCTAATACAAGAAGTATCACTTGCGCGATGCTACCTCTGCTGCTAGCAAACCAACTCCTTAGGAGCTTACTAGTGACCTCACCCACACGCAGGAACACAACAATTGTCTAGGGAGTCGTTATTTGGCAGCGGTTTCCTATGAGGTGGAGGTGTTTCCCCAGATGGGCTGCTGTGACGTGCCCTACCTACCTTAAAACATCAAGCCCAAGACAAACAGACATGTTCACGCACACAAATATTTGTCTTCTGTGGGAATCGAATCCACGAGCGTTGGTGTCAAAGTCGCGTCATTCACGACTACGCCACCGAGCTGTTCTTTGTACTACAAATGGACCAGAATATATACTACAAAATTTATCTCCTTCCTTATATGTTATAAGATTTTAGGTAATTATCATAGTTAGCTTTTCTATCTGCTTGACTTTTGATTAAATTACAACGAGTATCGTATTAGAATTTCTGTAGACGATATTTAAGTTCTAAAAGATAATTGTCTAAATTATATAGAGGTCTAATATCGTTAGTTATTATAGTACTGTACATAAATTGGTTACCAAACACCAATCAAACGGAGAATATTTTGTTTCGCTATGAATTCTTGTATTGAAAGAAAAACACCAAAACAGTATCCATGTACTCCACATTCTTGGATTATTATCAATTTGTATTTTAAGAAAAGTGTTCTTAACACTTTTCTTGTGTTTTCTAAAGATAATGAGCTTCTAGTATAGTGGAGCTTCTAGTATAGTGGAGCTTCTAGTATAGTGGAGCTTCTAGTATAGTGGAGCTTCTAGTATAGTGGAGCTTCTAGTATAGTGGAGCTTCTAGTATAGTGGAGCTTCTAGTATAGTGGAGCTTCTAGTATAGTGGAGCTTCTAGTATAGTGGAGCTTCTAGTATAGTGAAGCTTCTAGTATAGCTTTCTAGTATATATTCTGAAGGTATCAACCTTCAGAAGTAGAAGACAAGTCCTCATCCAAGGCCCCTCGGATAGCGTCCTTCAAAAAGTCGCAGTTCCGCGCTGTAATAATGGTGCTGAGTCGCGTATTTCGTACCCATCGGCAAATCTTTTAATAAGAAAGAAAGAAAGAAAAATTTGTTTATTTGGTTACATTTCACATGCTTGTTTTACAATGTTATTACAACTAATTATACACCAATGTATCAAAACGGCCTCCGCTCAGCATATGTCATGGCCCGAGATGTGGACCACAACGCTGGTCTTCCGCGGATACCAGTAAATTATTTAGAAAATAATTTCAAAAATATCTATATAATACAAAAGAATAAAATTATAACAAATTGGATAAATTAGATGACTTACATTTTAAGTCAAAGTCAAAGTCAAAATCTTTTTATTCCGTAAAAATGGCTACATTTGTTTGGAATCGTCACAATTTTTTTCCCTACCGTGCAGTTTATGACTAGGTGAGCACTGATAAAAATACTGCCAAAAAACTCAGGCATCCCTCTTTTGGTATCCAAACAAATTTACATATTTTATTAATTACATTATAATTGGATCGACTCACTCCCAGGCATTTTTATCATTAATATAGTCAGATACTTTATAATATGCCCTGCTACACAATTTGGCTTTAATAGTAGTTTTAAATTTGTTTATTGACAATTCTCTTATATTGCTGGGAAGTTTGTTATAGAACCGTATACATTGCCCCATAAAAGAATTACTTATTTTGTGGAGACGGCTTGCATGTAACACAAGATTATGCTTATATCTAGTATTTATGCTATGAGTATCACTCTTTTTACAAAATGAGTCTATGTTTTTATGGACATACAAAAGATTGTCATAGATATATTGCGATGTGACTGTTAAAATATTTATTTCTTTGAATTTTTCTCTAAGGCTCTCCCGGGGACCAAGTTTGTAGATAGCTCTTATGGCTCTCTTTTCTTTACAATATATTATATTACTATTGTTATATTTAGCTGCGGGCACTAACACGTACATAACATACAATTGAATTAAAATTGAGTGGAATATTATTGTAATTAACATTAGATTATGTAATATAAAAACAAAAAGGAAAAGTAAGCACACCTATTCATACAATAAATGCTTATAATGCTGCTATCACAGTGTTTTTTGAATACTCAAAATACGCTCCTTGAGTTTATACTCAAAAGATTTAATGGAGCTCGAATTTCTAATGGGCGGAGGAATGTTGTTCCAACATCTAGATGCAGCATATCTGAAACTGCCACGGAAAGCGGCAGACTTATGTCTAGGGCACATAAGACGATTCGGTACTCTTGCACGAGTGGTAAAGTTTAATTTATTGTACAAATAACATGGGCCTTTGCTTCTCACAGCATTCCACTCATTAATATGTTTTAAAATATTATATGCTTGAGAATCACCCTTGGACTATAACATAGTTCACTCTACAAATATTTGTTCGATACTCGATACTTTCTAGTTTAAAGAGTATTCTCATGTCCTTGGCTAAGTCTGAAACAAATAGGTAATTTTGCGACATACGGAGCTTAGAGAATTCGGAAAGCCGTGATTTTAAAACGAAATTAATTAATGCCAATTTTCCGCTATCCTTCCACACACTCCCACTGCCAGTGCCAACAAGTTGCTTTGTAACCTCTTCATCCACGGTCATCATTGGCAATAGTGAAATTGTTGTTTTTAATTGAAACTTTACCATGGTTATGCTATTGGTGTTTTCCTTTTCGTGTGACATTGAACGAAGTATATTTTTTTGGTCGTATATAGACTGCACTTCAAAACATATAATATAATAATAATAATAAATAAATATTGTCGGACAATATACACAGCGCCATCTAGCCCCAAAGTAAGCGAAGCTTGTGTTATGGGTACTAGACAACCGATAAACATACGTAAATACATTTTTTTTTTGTAAATACATACTTATTATACATAGAAAATACCCAGACCAAGACAAACAGACATGTTCATGCACACAAATGTTTGTGTTGTGTGGGAATCGAACCCACGAGCGTTGGTGTCAAAGTAGCGTAACAACGCGTTTCACCACTGCGCCACCGAGCTCGTCTGTTGTTGTTGTGTCTATGTTACTAATATAATCAATATCCTCAACGTCAATTTCCTTATCTTTTATTTGGTTGGCGTAAAGTTATTATACAATATGTCGTATAATTCTATAACTTCACGCCAAATCCCTTGATATATCGAATCAGTAGAAAACCATATAGAGAATATGCAAAAGATTCGCTTGATATAAAGTAGTTTTTCTTCGCGTTATCCTGTTTCCTAATACATTAGGATTGGCGGGGTCCGCTACCTAAGTCTAAGGACTTGGCGAAGACACTGATTTTTACAGAGAGCGACTGCCGTCAGACCTCCATTACGCAGAAGGGAAAACCAGATTTCTTTTTTCTTAGGTTAGGTCACACATATTTCGAAATATAATATCTTGGATGAGTGGATTTCCTCACGGTGTTTTCCTTCACCGCCGAGCAAGTGATAAATATGTAGGTACATAAATCAGAGAACACGAATTTAGTGGTACAAAAATGGTGATATGGGAACTATCTCTCGCCAGTTGCTATTACAGTAAGTCCTTAAAATACAAAAAAAGTGTGAGACTCGGGGACTGCCGCGGTAAAGCTATTGCAAAGCATTTTTTTTATCAACTTATGCAATTGTAATTATTTTTTCATCACTTTTTCATTAATAAACGCACTTTGTTTATTCATATTTAAAACACTTTATACACAAATTTTACGCGTATAGCTATTCACCAGCAACTGCTATTCACTGTTGTACATAGGTACACCTATGTACACATATATACCTACATGTTTACTTACGGGGCGCACATGCGGTGAGTGTGGCATTATAAAGATATGACAGATACCTATACACCTATATACTTTCTCACAAACAGCTGCTTACGTATTCGTCCGATTTCGGAGCAGCTCGTCTCGATCCGTGCGAGCTTCGTACTGTCGTACCATATACATACACGTTATATAGGCGGAGTGGGGGGTGTTAGGTTTTATTTTCGTTACGGAATTTCTTGATTCGGTCGCCGCGCTCAAAGCCCGCGATAAAAGCTATGCAATAGCTTAACATCCCTCTGGGGAGTTGTTATTTGACCACTGTTTTCTGTAAGGTGGCTTTACCTGCTTTCATGCACCATATCTCTTTTAATAAACACCAAAACCAAGGCAAGCATGTTCATGTACGCCAAATGATTGTTCTGTGTGGAAATCTAACTGACCGAGCCTTGGTGTCAATGTAGCCATTGCGAAACATTCGACGGTGTATATTTAAAAGAAATAGACTGTTATTCTACTTTATTTCTTTTATATATTCGGACACGTGGAAAGAATGCTAGAGGAAAGAATGAGGAAACAGATATACAACGCGAAAGTAGGGTGTAGGAGCAGAGAAAGGCATGTCATGTTGCGCTTAGTTCTCTCTGCCTACCCCGCAAGGGACTTGCACGAAGATGTAGTAGTAATATGTAATGTATATCTTCTTCGTCTTTAGCGTTATCCCATTTCTCACGACAGCCGTCATACCTCCACGACAGAGAAAACCAGACCTTTCTCAGGTTAGGTAACATGTCTTTCGAAACATAATTTCTTGGACATGCAGGTTTCCTCATTTTGTTTACCTTCACCGCCGAGCAAGTGGTAATTACAAATTTATATATATAAATCCGGTGGCAAATACGCATGCGGCATGCCTGATGGTAAATAGGCACCGTAGCCTACGGATATTTGTAACACCAGATGTCACTCACACGTTGCCGACCCTCTAAAAACCTCTTCGCGCCTTTCTTGAAGAACCCCATATAGAGGTCCCTTGGGCAAACCTCGGCTGGGAGTTCATTTACAACTTGAAATTTCTCGGAAGAAAACTTCTCTGGAACCGCACAGTACGTAATTCAGTTGTTTATCCACACTAGGTTTCGAACCAGGATCTGTCGATTAAAAGCTGTTTTTAGGGTTCCGTACCCAAAGGGTAAAACGGAACCCTATTACTGAGGCTCCGCTGTCCGTCCGTCCGTCCGTCCGTCCGTCCGTCCGTCCGTCCGTCCGTCTGTCACCAGGCTGTATCTCATGAACCTTGATAGTTAGACAGTTGAAATTTTCACAGATGATGTATTTCTGTTGCCGCTATAACAACAAATACTAAAAAATAGAATAAAATAAATATTTAAGGGGGCTCCCATACAACAAACGTGATTTTTTTGCCTTTTTTATAGATAATGGTACGGAACCCTTCGTGCGCGAGTCCCACTCGCACTTGGCCGATTTTTTCATCCACTGGGCTATCACCGCTCTTAAGTAATATGTAATGTATATTAACTGAAAATGGTATGCCGTGATGGTTTGGACATTTAGAAACAATGGATGAAGAGTTACGAACGAAGTATATCCAGCAAGTGGATATACTACACATATGGATCAAACATGTGGTGTCGTGTATGATAGCCAATTACGTTTAGAAAGCCATGTGCTGAGTTTTTTTTCTTTATACTACGTCAGGAGGCATACAAGCATACGGCCCACCTGATGTGAAGCGGATACCGTAGCCTATTAACGCTTGTGATATAATTAAGTATCACTCGCGCTATGCCTCCTCTGCTGCTTACACAGCAACTCCTTGGGAGCTTACTGATGACCTCACTCACACAAATGAACACAGCAACCCTCTAGGGAGTTGTGTTATTTAGCTGCGGTTTTCTGTGAGCTGGAGGTACTTCCCCAGACGGGCTGCTTTGATGCGCCCTACCTCTCTTGAATACGCTGTATCACTCTTTTAGTCTTGCACAGTAGTCGCAGCCGCGACCCATACATAATGTCTCCATAATGCCTTGAAAGAATCAGAGATTTACCAATGATAATGCGTGCTTTTTCAGAAAGGTACGTATTTGATAGATCAATTTCAGCCTGTAGCTTCATACTTTTTTCATTTTGACGAGCTCGGTGGCTCAGTCGTGAATGACGCGACTTTGACACCAATGCTCGTGGTTTCGATTCCCACACAAGGCAAACATTTGTGTGCATGAAAATGTCTGTTTGTCTTGGTCTGGCTGTTTTAAGAGTGATAGGGCACATCCAGCAGCCCATCTGGGGAAATGCCTACGCATCACAGAAACCGCAGACAAATAACAACTCCATGGAAGGCTGTTGTGATCCTGCTTGTGAGTAGTCGCCAATAAACTTCTAAGGAGTAGCTGTGCTCTACTGCTGTTTTTCGCAGTCCAGTGTTCATTTTTTAAATTACCTACTCGTTTTTAGGGTTCCGTACCCAAAGGGTAAATGGAACCCTATTACTGAGACTTCGCTGTCCGTCCGTCCGTCTGTCACCAGGCTGTATCTCACGAACCGTGATAGTTACACAGTTGAAATTTTCACAGATGATGTATTTCTGTTGCCGCTATAACAACAAATACTAAAAAATAGAATAAAATAAATATTTAAGGGGGATCCCATACAACAAACGTGATTTTCTTGCTCGTTTTTGCTCGATGTTGATAATGGCAACAGGTAGATGCTTGAAATATTCACAGAATATTTAGTTATATATTCACTTTAAGAATAAATAATTAAAGTAAAATAAAACAAATATTTAAGGGGGGCTCCCATACAACAAACGTGATTTTTTTGCCGTTTTTATAGATAGTGGTACGGAACCCTTCGTGCGCGAGTCCGACTCGCACTTGGCCGATTTTTTTTTCTCATACAACGTCGGGAGGCATACAAGCATACGGCCTACCTGATGTAAAGCAGTTACCGTAGCCTATTAATGCTTGTAATATATTAAGTAACTCTCGCACGATGCCTCCTCTGTTGCTTACACAGCAACTCCTTAGGTGTCACACACGGGATCACAACAACTCTAGGGAGTTGTTATTTGGTTGCGGTTTTCTGTGAGGTGAAGGTACTTCCCCAGACGCGCTGCTTTGATATGCCCTACCTCTCTTAAGATTAATTTCAGTTTCTATATTTTACCGTAACCTCTTCCATTTACAGACTGGACTCGCCAAGCGCAGGGTCTAAAAATAGTGAAGAGTTCCTCCAGAATTGAGACAGAAGTCATTGAGGTAATTTTTTTCTTATTTACGATTAATTTACGCCTCCCGGAAAAGTCGGCGAAGTAAATTGCTTTAACAATTTGCAGCGGCGGCCGGCGAGGAAATTAAATGTGCTTGGTACTTAACAATTTATTTTAGTCGCCCACAAAATACTCATTGCTTTCATTATTACTGCAATTTGAGCGTTTCACTAGTACAAACACGATACAAATATTTTGGAAATAAAAGCGTGATGATATGTATGGATATGTATAGTGCAACACTATTTTTTTACTTACAAGCATACGGTTCACCTGATGTAAAGCGGTTAGCGTAGCCTATGAACGTTTGCAATACATTAAGTTTCACTTACGCGATGCCTCCTCTGCTGCTTACACAGCAAACTTTCACACAGTTTGTCGAATCAAGATCCCCAGAGTTCCATCGCAAAGACATAAATAAACTTCCGATACATATACATTGCTGCCATCTAAGCAATGTATAGGATAATGAGGGTAAAATTTTGATTAAATAAATATGTTGCATCTTAGAGAAAAACGTGTCTTAATTTTTCAGTACAAATCGGCAATTTTACACTTTACCCCCTAATATTTCGAAAGCCGTGTTACCTTACCTAAGAAAGGATTTCCATCTCGATGGAGGAGGTCTGACGGCAGTCGTTTCAAATCAAAATCAGTATCATCGCCAAATCCTTAGGCTTATGTAGCAGACACCGCCAATGCTAATGGATTAGAAAACTGGATAACAATAAGAAAACATAGAATAGTAGGTATATAGGTAAACCTAATCATTACAATAGGCACAACTTGCTTTTCATTCATTATCCAGATTTTATAGCTATTTCATACATTTTCATGAGAGTCGTTGCGCGTATCTATTCTAACCAAAGAAGCAGCGTCGACCTCAACCTGTCCATGGATGGGTTTATCTAGTTTTTTCGTGCACGGAGGGCACGATAATCCGTCTGTCTCGACTGTTGTCGATAGATGATAGTTGGTAAGCTTAGTCAGGCTTCGGGCGGCTTGAAAACACTTGTCCTCCGCCAACTCGCAGTTGAGCAGCGTGGTGGAGTATGCTCTAAACCCCTTCGGTTGAAGGGAGACCCGTATCCCTGCAGTTGGTAGTAGTAGTATAGTATATATTTTCATATTTTTTTTAACCACCGAACCAAATAAGAGTGGTGTTAATAGTTTGACCGCTATGTGTGTGTGTTTGTCTGTGGCACCGTAGCGCTTAAACAGGTGAACCAATTTGGATGCAGTTTTTTTTATTTGAAAGCAGGTTTTCTGGTGTCGGTTCTTGGGCATGTTTTATCAAAATAGGTTCAGCCGCTTCAAGGCCATCAGCTCCTTTGTTAGCTGCGGTAGGGATCTTAAAAGCATAATTGGTATTTACTTTACTTTCAAACGTATGTGTGATCTAAAATATCACACACCCATTTATGCTTATATTATAATATCAAACTAACATTCTAGAATGCTACGCGAGGCTATTGAAATAAGAAAACACCCCAATTTCCATGCCTAGAATGCTACGCGAGACTATTGAAGTAAGAAAACACCCCAATTTCAATAGAGAAGATGGTTGGCAAGTACCACCTGCTTGGGATCCAGTTCTAAAAATAAGCGTGAGCGATTTTTGTGTGAATCGGAACATATATAAATAATTAATCCATCCGTGTCGGTAGATGTAATAATTGAATAACCAATGTAAGACAAATGTCACCTTAGTCTTCCTGCGACCACGGACGCTGCAAAGCATTCGAAACATCAGGTTCATCAAAATAAATAAAACACGC
Source organism: Pyralis farinalis (assembly GCA_947507595.1). Lineage (NCBI taxonomy): Eukaryota > Metazoa > Arthropoda > Insecta > Lepidoptera > Pyralidae > Pyralis > Pyralis farinalis. The sequence goes on from OX382278.1 coordinate 26,026,830, forward strand.
GATACTTCCGTTAAAAATCCTTTAATTCAATGTATAACAGTCGCAAAAACCTAAGACAAAATCTCAAAATTTTACTAGATGATTCAATTTTGTATTTAAATAAAGTGTTTGCTTTTTAACTTTACTCAATACTCAATACTCAATCATTTATTGCATCCTTAATGTGTACAAAGGTGTTCGCTTATGAATTAAGTAACAATCAAGGACCCCGAGGGGCGCTGCAATGGGAGAGGGGCTTTATAATAATGTAAATCAATGTAGTAGTGTTCATAATGATGTGTCTATCAATCTCAATTTTAAATGTGTGTGTATTATAAAGTAGACTATATGTGCATTGTTATTTATGTATAATTGAATTGAATTGCAAAAGTGCAATTTCAATTAATTAAAATTTTAGTAATATATATTTTTAACGTTATTACTGGTTGTATATTCTTGTTTTTATTATGTCAGAACTTTTAGTATGTCATTAATTATCATATAAATTTATATTCATTTTTATTTTATACATTAGATTTATATATATTACATTAGATTAGCAAATTCCATTAATTATATCTTATTGCATTATTTTAAATTGTAATATTGAATTTTGTAGCCTATATTATTATTTTAAAGTTTTATCGTTTAAATATTCAATTATAGAGTAATATGCTTTTCCTACTACACACATCAAAAGTGTCTAGGGATCAACATATATTTTTGCAATAACTTTTCTCCTGATTGATATTAATTAAAATTTTCTTTAAGGATTCATCAAATAAAGTGTTTTCGTTTGTCTACAGTAACGATAAACCAAGTCACCTTTGCATTAATAAAGAAATTTGCCATTTTCATAATAAAGGGATTTTTGACATTTGAACCACTATTAGTGTTCGCGGTAGAAACACGGATTATTAATTGTTTAAGTTACCCAATAAAATTTTAAAGAAAACTGTTATTTCAGCCTTTTTTTCGAACTTTAATGTTAGTGGTTCAAATGTCAAAAATCCCTTTATTATGAAAATGGCAAATTTCTTTATTAATGCAAAGGTGACTTGGTTTATCGTTACTGTAGACAAACGAAAACACTTTATTTGATGAATCCTTAAAGAAAATTTTAATTAATATCAATCAGGAGAAAAGTTATTGCAAAAATATATGTTGATCCCTAGACACTTTTGATGTGTAGTTGTTTCTTTATCTCCTTCAGAAACAGTTTTTCATTTTTCATATTTTTTATAGATTCAGGGAGTTTATTATATATTTTTACAGACATTGCTAATGGGCTGGCTTTAACTATATAGATGAAAAAAAAAAAGAGATCTTACACATTTTTAGAAAAAATCATAAAAATGCCGAGCTAGGCTCGGTCAAACCTTGGTGTTGGAGTCGCTACTCGGTCACAGAGCTCGCCAAAATAAGCTATTTTTTCAAGCAAGCCGCAGTGTGGTGGAACAAGCGTGCCTTGTACCACCGCGTGTTGTAATGAGAATGCTAATGTCTCTAAAACGAAACGTAAACGGAATACTGCTTCGAAATTTAGTAACATGGTAATTGCTGGAACAAAATTGTATTTTCCCAGCAGAGTTGATAGGCGGCTTTTCCTCTAACAGCTTTGCTTTCTGGCCGCTAAAGCTGCTGAAGGACACTTCAATTAGCCTTCTATGCCATCACTGCGAAAACAGGACAGCAGTTTGCCATACGGCTAAATAGAAAGCCAAACTGCGGCCCGGACTCTTCGCCCCTTGAGTTTAAATGACGGAGAGTGTCACCTGTTATCACTTAAAGCCGGAAACATCAAACAACCAGCGAGATGTCCAGCAGGCATGACATTTATAAGCTAAGTGAAAGTTGCGATCATACAGGCTGCCCGAGATTTTGTACAAATATGTTGCCAGCGATGCATAAGAACCGATACTGGAAGCAGCTTCGATGACGGCATGGATGTGGACGCTTACACACCATATTGAGCCCTTAAGTTTAAGATAGACCTTGACGCCCTTTCTTTGTTCTACCGATAGTACAATGGGAATATAATATGTTTTTACTAAAAAAACTGATTCCTATTTTTCCTTAATTTTTCACACAACGCTTGGAGATATACTAGCGTACGGCCCATCTGATGTAAAGCGGTTACCGTAGCTTATGAACGGTTGTGCATTAAGTATCACTCACTCGCTACCACCTCTGCTGATAACACAGCTACTCCTCAGAAGCTTACAAGACCTCACTTTCACGGAGGAACAGAGCAACCCTTCAGGGAGTTATTACTTAGATTGGGTTTTCTCGAGGAAGTGGTACTTTCCCAGATGAAATACTTTGGTGCGCCCTACCTCTCTTAAAAAAACTCAGTCTAAAGACAAGCAGACATGTTTATGCACACAAATGTTTGTCCTGTGGGGCAATCGAACCCACAGGTAGGTGTCAAAGTATCATTACTAACCATTGCTCTGCCGAGCTCGTCAGAATTCTATGTCAGTTAAAAGCTTTCAATAACTTAAGAGAGGTTGACCTCGGCACACTTATGTTTTCACTCTGTATACAAATTAACCAAAAAGATGTACTTACATCCGTTCTCATCTTCAACAATATTCTACAGTAAGGGTATATACGTTTTGAGTGCAGAGTGTAGCGGCGGACGGGTTCGACAGGCCTTTTACATCGGTCGAACAAGTGCCACGCTCCCGGCGGCTCCCGGCTGGCACGTCGCTGCCGGGAGCCACCTGAAGTCGCACTGGGACGCCTGAAATACTAAAAAATAAAATATTATTTGTTCCACCAACAGCAGCAGTGAAGTCTTGACGAGCTCGGTGGCCCAGTGATGAAACGCGCTGTTACGCTGCTTTGACACCAACGCTCGTGGGTTCTACTCACACACAGGACAAATATTTGTGTCCATGAACATGTCTGTTTGTATTGATACGGGAGTTTCAACAGGGGTAGAGTGCATCAAAACGCAGCCAAAAAACAACTTCCTGGAAGGGCCGTTGTGTTCCTGCGTGTGGGTAAATCTCCAGTAAGCTCAGGAGTTGCCGTGTTAGCAGCAGATGTGGCATTGCGCGACTGGTAAGTGTTACGGTACGGTATATATAGGCGACGGTAACCGGTTTACATCAGGTGTACCATCATCATAATGTCTCAGTGGAGCACCACTTGCCACATTAAATCGCTGTCTCATCCGGATGCAAGCACTGCATCAGACGCCATCCATACTAGCCTGCTGACGTCACGTGTGGTACCTACTTTAGGTCAGCAGACTGTTATAGATTACTGGAATTCTTCACATCGTACTCGTGAACATAGGATCTGCTTCCAATCAGACATTTCCACTTGTGCAATCGTAGTGGCCGTGGCAATATTCAAAGCCATGGAATACTACAAGTACATTCTCACTCGCCTAGTGGCTGTTGCAGGAGCTAAGAAGCGACTTTGGTTAATCGGCCATGTAGAAAACCGAATTTTCTCATGCAGGTTGCTTAAGAGGTTTAAATTACTGCGCTAATCTTAATGTTTTGAAAAGCAAGCTGAATGCTGCATGAAAGCCCAGTAGTAGGATGATTAGAGCAAAATTAGGATATAAACGTTTAAATATTATTGTAAAATACTCGATTTCTCGAATCATGCGAGAACTCGTGAGTCACTGATAAAAAGGCTTGTGCTCTCATTTACGAGTCCAGTCCCTAAATTAGGACTTAAACAACTCGAGTCCTGGCCTATACTAATCAAGTATCACTTGCGCGATGCCACTTTTGCTGCTAACACTCCAAAGGAGCTTACTGGAGACCTCACGCACGCGCAGGAACACAGCAACCCTCTAAGGAGTTGTTATTTAGCTGCGGTTTTTTGTGAGGTGACGGTTCTTCCCTCGACGGTGCTTTGATGCGCCCTACCTCTCTTAAAAGCACCCAGACCAATACAAACAGACATGTTCATGGACACAAATATTTGTCCTGTGTGTGAATAGAACCCACGAGGGTTGGTGTCAAAGCAGCGTAACAGCGCGTTTTACCAATGGGCCACCAAGCTCGTCAATCTGTTATATATTTGAAATAAAACCAATTTTTAACGGAAGTATCGCGTGTTTTATTTATTTTGTTGAACCTGACGTTTCGAATGCTTTGCAGCGTCCGTGGTCGCAGGAAGACTAGACTAAAGACTAATCGCGAAAACCTAAGACAATACTGTTATATATTAGCTATCTATTTCTATTTACACGATAGATCCCTTGCGGGATAAGCAGAGGACTCAGAGGATCTTAAGACGCGGTCCTTACACACTTCGCTCGATTCTTTAATATTCCTAACCCTTTTTATGCCCAAAAAAAAATGTTAAGTTATAATACAGTAAAATATAAAAAAATACTAAAATTACAGCATACCAGTACGACCGCGACCTGTCAGCCATTTCTACTTCAATAAGAAGGCACCGAACATTTCCCAGCACCTGTATTAGCAGCCCACCTCGCATTAATCTTCAGTTTTGTTGAACAAACGCTGCTCAAAATTTCTGTTGAAAAATTAATGTTTTAGATACTCCATACCGCTTATTGCTCGAATAAGCGATACGGAGTATCTATCAGTTCTATCTATGAAGTTCATGCATATAAGTAACTATTATAGTCTTTCTGTCTATTATTGAAATAGAAATGCGTTTATTCTGACTAAACTGACTGAGAGCTCAATGGCATCGTGTGCGCGTGTCATTCTTACCGAACACGCAGGTTAAGCAATGTCGACCGCAGCTTGTCTATGGATGGGTTTTTCTATCTTGAACTTCTCCATGCTTTAGAGGACACGTCAAGCTGTCAGTCACGGTAGTTGTCGATAAATGACAGTCGTTAAGCTAAGTCAGTGGCTTTCGGGCGGCTCGAAAACACTGATACCTCCGCCAATCTGCAGTTGAACAGCGGGATGGAATATGCACTAAACATCTTCGGTTGAAGGGAGACCCGTATCCCTGCAGTGGGTTAAGTAATGGTCGGTGTAGTTATTCTGACTTCATATAACAATTTACATTAAAATGCACATGCACGTAGAAGCAAGTGAAGTTAGAATTGAACCACATACAGCGTTCAACACTGGAGGCACCAATAATGTTCCAGCCTTAGTTTTCAGGGAAATTTAAGAGTCACGGATCGAAAACTTCTTCCACATTATACTATCTTCTACTTCTTTAAATGCTCACCATCAAGCAGGCCATGCACTTGTTTACCACCTTAGTGGTATATAAAAATTCTACGTTCTCGAGAAAAATACAATCACACATAGTAACTGCCATTACATATCAGTTTAAATGCAAATAAATATCCGCACAAGAATGTTCTAACAAAAGACTGGGCTGTATGGTCGTAAAACCTGTGCTGTGCTGGGAACTCAAAACAACAAGATTTTAGTGTCGTATTAATATTACGTACGTACCATGAAAAAAATATGATCGGACTTTGATTTATCTTGACGAACTCAGTGGTCAAATGGTTAACAAGGACTTAACACGAGCGCTCATGGATTCGATTCCCACGTAAATCTTGTACGCATAAACAGGTATGTTTGTGCCGGTCTGTGTATACAGAGAGAGGCAAGGTGCATCAAAGCAGCTCGTCTCGAGAAGTACCTCCACCCAACAGAAAACAAATAACAACTCCTTACCTTACAGGGATGTTGTGATCTTACGAGGGAATATACGTTAGGCCGCAACGCTCGTATCTCGGCCGCGTTTATTTTAGTTCATGCTCTGTTTGCCATACTAGCACTCACACTCTCACATATATCCACATTTTAGCGTTGGGATCCTATTATGTATGTCCTGCAAAGTACCATTAAGCTCAAATTTTTGCTGCCAAGAAGTTTGTTTCAACAAACATTTACAAAAACTATAAGATATTTGAGTATTTAAGAAATGGAGCACGTAGTCAGCAGTATAAGTCAATAACCCTTACGGCACTCAGTCTCGTTTACAGAATTAATTATTTATACAGAATGCTGGTCGAAATGTCAGTCTGTTATTTTAAAACGCTAAGCAGTCATCGTTTTCTAATGGTTGGTTGGGTCCTCACTAGCTAGTTACCGACTCAGTAAAAATCTCTACACCTCTTTGTGCTGCCATGCTGTAGTCTCTTGGGAAACCCTCAGGGACTTCATCCTGAAATCTAACAGCACGGGATATTAATAACAAAAGATTTGATTGTAACACTGTAACGATTTCTTAGTAACATTCTGGGGAAGTACCTCCACCTCACAGAACGCTGAGCAAGTGATGATATGTACATAAATCTCAAAAACACGATTTTAATGGTACATGCAATGGCTTGTTAATTATATTTTTTTCTACATCGGGACTCATACAAGCATACGTCCCACCTGATGTAAAACGGTTACCCTAGACTAAGAACGCTTGCAGTACATAAGACCCAATTTCACCATACTCTGTTAGTTACTTTAACAGAATGCTATCTGTTTTGACGGACTGTTAAGCTTATCGAGTGTCCCACCATACTCTAACGGACTGTTATCTTCTCTAATGAAGCGTTAAACCTAATCAGCGGTATAAAGGTCCGTTAAATCACTTGGCAGACGATTAATACTCGGCAAAATGGAAGTCACTTATAATACTATTTTTGAAGATGTAGATGTTTTAGCAAATATAATTATTGGGACGACTTATTACGCCGTTCCAGAATTTTCAAAACACGGCGACACAAGCTTGAAAAATATGTCTACGTCGATTTTAGCACAACGTTTCGTTTATCAAAAGAATCTGAAAATTTGACGTCCTCAATTTTTTTTTGACATCATCTTTTACACTTTTCGTTTTAGTTTATTAAAACGAAGCACCACAAAATAATTAACACGAACGATCACGTAAGAAAAACAAACGAGTAAAAACCAACCTAGAAAACAGCTATTCATGCAATTTTTTGACGTTTCAAGCAGCTAAACGAAAAGCACACTTGGTTACGTTGTAATTCTATGGAGAGAATGTGTCTTTAGTTTTAGTCGCATTGTATAACTTCCGCCCTTAGACCTTTCAGGTCTAAGCTTCAGCCCTACTATGGTGCTATTAGAAATAGTCACACTTGTTGAAACAATAGCATGGGGAAAAAAACATCTCGTTCTGGTTGGTTTACAATTAGAGTGAATGGTTTGCGAGTCGGTCGGGTGATGGTTAATTTACTAATGGTCTGTTAAATTTGTTTCATGGGACGTATAATATATTAACATTTATGTTAATTTAAATGTCTCATTAACTAATGCCTAATTATTAAGGTATTGGTGAAACTGGGTCTAAGTATCATTCGTGCGATGGCACCTCTGCTTAACAGAGTTGCTGTGTTAGCAACAAAGTCAGCATCGCGCGGGTGTATCAAGATACACCCGCGCGATGCCGATGATATTACCAGCGTTAATGTGCTAAACCGACGTAGTATAAAAAAAATCCGCAGTTGATCAGCGTGGTTGAGTATGTTCTAAATGCCTTCAGTTGAAGGGAGACCCGTATCCTACTATAGACCCGTATTACACTAGTTACTAATATTGATCCACGGCATCATATTTTCACAAATGCGAGGCAGTTAGCCGCGGCGTCGTCAGCGCCTCAGCAAGGTTGAAAAATGTGGCTGCGCGCACGGCAGCGCCTCCACAAAGGCATGTAATAACGGCCATAGGGAAGCCCACGTGGTTCCTGAATTAAAACAAAATATATGAAACACACGCCTCAGGTAGTGGCCAGTAGCACATGCACGTGGTTTCTCAATACGTCCAAACAAAACGTTATTTCAGGTGTCTGTACCAAGTATATAGCAAATACGATAACACAATAGTTAGGTTACCACCATTGAATTATTATGTACTAGCGTACTAGACCGACACCTCGAACCATATGATTGCGCCATGCGCGCAACAACTCATTGCTGTACTACGTTGAATGAAACGTGTAAGCGCCATGAAAATCACGGCGCTTTTGACCGTTTGGTCGCGATAAAAATACCCCTTAGAAGCGATTTAGTGCTGTATCTTCGATTTTTTGGGATAGACGTCTAAATTATTTCAGCGCTGCAGCGGACATTAGTTTTAATTATTACCAAAATGGAGCAAGACTTAGGATAGCTTCTCTAGTACTTAATAACTCAATGGTTATCACTTGTTACGGTACTGGGTACTACCATACACATATATTGTTGTAGTACAGTTATACATAAAAATGAATTGCATCACCGAGGAAAGAGTTCCAGAGCTCCATCAGTGCTAACCTAGATCAAATTGCATGAGATAAAATAATTTCTTCTGCCATCAATTGGTTCATCCGAACTAGTCGGCCGGCATTTTCTTTAATTTTTCTTTTTAAGATCCTCCATAATCCTGCTGCGTATCTACGCAGCCGATTTAACCTCCTTCCCCCTACCAACCGTTCTCATCGTTCCTGCTATACCAAGACGCTGCTGCTCCCAACTGCGCAAACATTTTTTTTATAACTCTTTTACCTACTGTGCTGGCCAGTTGTGCAATAAATTACCTACACGTATTCGTGAAACAGATGGGCTCTATTTTCTCATTCAAAACGAAGTTCAAATATTACTACTTATCCATTCACAAATGACTGTATATGTGTATGTATATATGCGTATATGTTATGTATGTAAATGTGTGTATGTATGTATAACTCTTATTCAGGCACATACAGCTATTCTACTGCTGACAATATGACCCACTGTTGGAGGTTGTCCGGAAGATATATATTTTAGAGATAAGCTCGCCATTGCGAACTATGTACTTTATACATCGTAACTTTTTAATTTGTTGTGTGCAATAAAGAATAATAATAAAATACCACTTCATTAAAGTCAGTGGTAAGGCCACCTTTTGCGAAGCGCTTACCGTAATCCAAACGTATGCCTGCAATAGGTTCACACGATGCCACTTCCGCTACTAATGCAGTAAGTCGAACTTTTTGCCGAGCTCGGTGGCACAGTGGCTAGTGACGCTGCTTTGACACCAACGCTCATGGGTCCGATTCCCACACACGACAAAGTTTGACATCCAAAATCGGCACCACGAAGTTGGTCGACAAATGTCTCACAAGTTTTGTTCGTTAATAGATTCAAGGTAATACTTATTTATGAATCTACAACACCTGTTTTATATCAGCATAGATAAAATATATTTATATATAAATATATATGTGTGTTTGTATGTCTTTAAATTATACACGGTGGTAAAACTTTAAGTAATTTACTATATTATCGTTTTGCTTTACAAGCGTGAGTACTGGCACGCGGGATAAAATGTTTGGAGTTATTGTCGTTTTATTACGTGACTAGCTTTTGCCCGCGACTTCGTCCGCGTAGACTACAGAATAAATCACCCTATGCACCATATCTTCTGTTTTTTTAACGAAATTAAATGATACGTGGCTTAGATTGTGAAAAAACTTGTTCAAATACGAATAAAATGCAAAATTGTGTTTTTCGCATATATAATTATTATTATAGTCAAACATTTCGTTGAAGTCAAACACTTTCATCGACTAATACGATAATTTTGTTTAACAATAGCATCAACCTTGTGTGATAGATACGTATTCAATCAAGTTTTTTTTTTAGTGTAGGCACCTGCCAAAAGTAACGAAAGCAAAACTTAGTTTTATGACTTAAAAGCAACGATTTTCCTCCTATTTCGAGGTGATTTCGAAAAATCAAAAACAAATCGAAAAAAAAAAAATAACTGAAGCCTGATCAAAATTACCTACTTACATGTCAAGTATTTAATAATTAAAGTAACGGTGATAGGCAACTTCAAAGCGAAAATATAAATCCATTTTATTACCGTTCCCTTGGGAATTTCCAAAAATCCCGTCTTATTCCTTGCCTACTTCATAATGGGGAAATAATTTTATACACTTATTATACTGAACAATAGCTACGAAAGAAAAAACAAACAATAGACTTTTAATAAACTTTTAAGCAAGGATTTTCATCATATTCCGAGGGATTTTCAAAAAACCCTAAAAATGGTTTTTAGTTATCGTAATAACCTACTTTTAAGCTGAATTTCAAGTCTCTAATAAATAAAGTTACGGAAATAGGGCAACTTTAAAGCGAAAATATAAGTAAATCTTTTTTTATTCCCGTTCCTGTGGGAATTTCGAAATATCCTGAAAATTGTTTTTTGTTTTCATAATCACCTACTTATATGCCAAATTTTAAGTTTCTAATACATATGGTTACGGAGATAGGGTAAATTTAAAGCGACAAAATATAAATAAATCCTTTTTATTCCTGTTCCCGAGGGAATTTCGAAAAATCCTAAAAATGGTTTTTAGTGATTGCAATCACATATTTATATGCCAAATTTCAAGTCTCTAATAAATATAATAACGGAGATAGGGCAACTTTTATAGCGAAAATATAAATCCTTATTATTCCCGTTCCCGTGGGAATTTCGAAAAATCCCGTCTTATTCCTTGCCTACGTCATAAAGACAATATCTGTGCAAAATTTCAGCTTCCTAGGTCCAAGGGTTTAGGCTGGGCGTTGATGAGTCAGTCAGGACTTTGAATTTTATATATCTTTAAATCCTTTTTATTCCTGATCCCGAGGGAATTTCGAAAAATCCTAAAAACGGTTTTTAGTGATTGCAATCACATATTTATATGCCAAATTTCAAGTCTCTAATAAATATAATAACGGAGATAGGGCAACTTTTATAGCGAAAATATAAATCCTTATTATTCCCGTTCCCGTGGGAATTTCGAAAAATCCCGTCTTATTCCTTGCCTACGTCATAAAGACAATATCTGTGCAAAATTTCAGCTTCCTAGGTCCAAGGGTTTGGGCTGGGCGTTGATGAGTCAGTCAGGACTTTGAATTTTATATATTAAGATAGAAGTATTACTTATTACATGCGTACATAAGAACACATACAATTTAATGCATTATTGTATTTCTAGTGTAGTAAAAACTTAAGCAAATCTTGCAAACAAACTTATACGATATCCAGTCACATTAAGGTGCGTTCGAAACAATAAATATCATAAGCAGACAGTTTTATAACCCGCCTCGAACAAATAGCCTAAACATAACGCCTCCAAATTAAAAGTTGCCCTCATTATACATAAATCAGCGAGAATCGGCTGCCTTTGTGTAAGAAAATGTTATTTTTGTGTATTAAAACACATTACTGTAAATGTGCATAGACCAAGTGGAGACCGCACGAACTTGTCTCCCGTTATAACATCGAAATCAAGCACTAATCTCAATGATAATTTGTCAATTGATACCATTCATTATGCGAACTACCGCAATGGCGACATGATACTCGTACATGCGATATGATACATACTGTGCTATCATCCCTCATTTCCTTGCGAAGGAAAGAAGCGGTCAAATTATGTCTGAAATTGAAGGAGCTTTTACTAAATTACATGACTAGGGGTAGTTGATTTATATATATGTATATATATATATATGTGTCGGAACGTGGATTTAATTGTCGTCAGGTGGCTCGTTGTTCATGGCGAATAATAGCGTGGACGCGACACGTGCGATTGGCTCCATTGCTCGATTCGTAATGCCGCTTCCAATGACGCTTCCAATCATCTTGACGTTTTTGACAACTGACAACAATCGACATTTCGAGCAAACCATAACAAACACAACCGGTGTTGCCAATTCAACAATGTCGATTCCACCCAAGCGCCTACTTGACATTTTGATCCGTTATTATTAAAACTTAACTTCCGGGCTTCTCAATATGGTGTTGCTACCTCTGCGTCGTCGCTGATATATATTCGTATATATATATACATATATATATATATATATATATATATATGTATATATATATACGAATATATATCGGTCGTGCATTGTCAACCATGCTGCTAATGCAGCAATTACTTGGGACTATACAAGCAATCTCACTCACTCGCAGGAAAACAACAACCCTCCAGGCCGTTGTTGTAGCCCTTTCTCAGTCGGGCTGCTTTAATATTCGTATAATTCGTAAAAACGCATAGACTAAGACAATCAGACTTGTTTATGTACACAAATGTTTGTCCTGTATGGGAATCGAACCCACGAGCGTTGGTGTTAAGTAGCATTATGAAACAATTCGCCACTGAGCTCGTCATCATTATTCAACTCTAAGACACCAGTCTGCGCATTCACCGCTAATATATTTTCCATTTCCAGACGTCTCTTACAGTTATTACAAAGAGTAGAATCTCTGGTGTCGAGATCTTAAGCTCGACTCCAGGGCTCGAGAGTTTAAGCTAGTGTTCAAGACTTCTCCGACTCAACTGAGCGAAGCAATAATTCTGCTCGGGGCAAAGACTTGTGTTATACAAGTCGCAAGTCAGACCGCACATGGAGTACTTTAGCCATCACTAGCTGTGCCCGCGACTTCGTCTGCGTGGAATTTAACAAAAACCAGTTGAGAATGCGCAAGCTTGCATTGCCAGAGGAACACCTGGCTCGTCAATTATATAACAATTCAATTTATTTTTTTTAATTTTGTCGGCCATTTTGACCATGTTACCAAGATAGGAACGGTGTTCCTGAACATTCCTATTCTACTTTTTTATGCTGAATCCGAATTTGAAGTCAAAATTTGAATATTCGAAAAAAAGCGACAGACAAACGCACAGACAAACATAGAATTTATATAGGAACGGTGTTCCTGAAAATATTATTTAGTTCGCAGAGTTTACGATAACTTATTAATAAGCAGAGTAAAATAGCGAACTGCAAAATAATAATAGATATGTATTATGTACTTCATCCGCGCGGGATAGTTATTTTTTTATTATTTAATTATATTAATAAAAATAAATAAAATCTCTAAAATAAAAGTAGCCTAAGTTACTCCTTATTACATCAGCTATCTGCCAGTGAAAGTCCCGTCAAAATCGGTCCAGCCGTTTCAGAGATTAGTCGAACAAACAGACAGACAGACAGACAGACAGACAAAAATTGTAAAAATATTCATTATTACAAGCTTTTATTGCAATGTATTGCAAACATACTTAATGTTCGAGTGAAATCTTGCAACTCAATTTTGAAGCAGATATCTTTAACCGATTGAGCTGAAATTTTGTATACACGTTCAGTTTGGATGACAATGCATGATTAACTGTGTGACGTCATTCGAAATCCAACATGGCGGCATACCCAAGATGGCGGACCAACAATTTTTAATGCACTCCTACAATATGGGTATCAAATAAAAGGGCTTGCTAAGAATAACTCGAAAAATAATGTGACGTCACTCTTAATCCAATATGGCGGACTTCTTGAAAATCAATTTCGAAGCAGATATTTTCAACAACACCCAAGATGGCGAATATTTTTTTTCAATTCATTCCTACAATATGGGTATCAAGTTACTTTAGCTTATTGAGAATACGAATGCGAGTTTAAAAAAAAGATGCTGAATATCAACTCCATTGCTCCAATCCGTCTGGAATTTTCGTGTACTGGGGTTTTTGGAGTCGTCGATTATGATATTGAGGTCGAATTGTTAGAGTCTGTTTGCATCGGTCCGTTTACTTTGACTTGTGTAATATGGTGACATAGGCGCCAATAGCATTGGTTTGCAACCTGTACTAAAAAGTAAAAAATAAATTTAAAGTAAAAAACCTTTTTAAAAACAAGCTTTTATTTAAATGCTCTAAAAAGAAAAAAATAAACTTTTATACTAAAACTTTTACTGTTAACTTATAACGTCATTTCACATTTGACACATTTGACACAATTTATATGATATAAAAGCTTGTGGCGAGATTTACTTGTGTAGATTAACAAGTAAATTAAATAATTTGATGTGAATAATATTATCTATTAAAATTTTCAAACTAAGTAAATACGAGTACTTAAATCTCGCGACAAGCTTTTATATCATATAAATTGTGTCAAATGTGTCAAATGTGAAATGACGTTATAAGTTAACAGTACAAGTTTTGGTATAAAACTTCATTTTTTTTCTTTTTAGAGTATTTAAATAAAATATTGTTTTTAAAAAGGTTTTTACTTTTAATTTATTTTATTATATGTAACGTGTATACATCCATATGCATTTAGTAAAAAGCGGTTATTTTAATATTACAAACAGACATTCCAATTTTATTTATCTGTATAGAAGATGAAGGAATCAACCTATGGAGACTCAATGATATTACATGATTTCAAATCACCGCTACGGGTCGGGAGGTAAAGTGAAACGCTGCGCTCTTATTGGCTAGGTCACGGATCAACGTGGCGTCACCTTTTTTTTTATACTACGTCGGGAGGCACACAAGCATACGACCCGCCTGATGTAAATCGGATATCGTAGCCTATTAACGCTTGCGATATATTAAGTATCACTCGCGCGATGCCTCCTCTGCTGCTTACACAGCAACTCCTTGGAAGCTTACTGGTGACCTCACTCACACGTAGGAACACAATACATGCACAGTCAAGAGGTTGTTGGACAGCTACCAGTTGTACCTGTAACCGTAGAGTACCAGTAACGTTGATGGATCAGTATACTCAGCATTTTTTTTTATTGGCTCAGCATAGTGGCTCCGCTTCGCCTGATGGTAAGCGAAACGAGGAGCACAAATTGCAGCGACAACTGACAAAGGACTACAGTGCCCTGTCAGTTGACGCTACCATGCTGGCCCGCAAGTTGCTTCTTCACGCTTCGTTTGAAGGATCCCATGTTGTAGGAAGGAGGAAACACATGTGCAGGCAAGGCGTTCCACTTTCTAATAGTACGACAGAGATAGGAGTTGCCGAACTTTTTAGTGCGAGAAAAAATGTCCTCAACAGTGGTATGATGATAACGCAAGCCTGCACGTGTGGTTCTATGATGGAAGGGAGAGGGTGGGATAAGGGAAAATAGTTCTTCAGAGCACTCACCAGCATTGCAATATAACGTATGTTTCGTATAGATAATGAAAATAATATCTTGCGTTCGTCTCTCGGTCTATAATTAATGATCATTCGGTTAAGCCCCAGAGCAGAGGGCGGTACGAAGTCATTACAGCGTTCACACTCCTTTTGTTGGTAATCTGACACAATATCAAAATGTTGACATTCAAATGTATTAATATTATCCTACGTGACATCACTTTTTAACATATTTTTTAGGCGCCAAGCAAACGAGTACACTTTTCGTTGCCGATATGGGACATTGTGACACAGAAATGATGGTTGTTGTGTTTAGTTACGGCAACCAGACACCAATATTGTATGACGTGACCGATATTGTATCTCGTGACGGTAATAACAGTGTATACGTTTGCGCAGAGCCTAACTGTGAGGACATGGACATGGCTCTTACGATTTGGATCTCGTTTTGTGTTGACGAGCTCGGTGTCACGGTGGTGAATGATGCGACTTTGAAACCAACGCTCATGGGTTCGATTACCAGAAAGGACAAACATTTGTTGTATAATCCGTATTCGCGTTTGTCACATTAGTGGAATTAAAAACGTATATGCAGCGCAACTGGGTAGTCAAAGAGGACTAGCTCGGTGGCGCAGTGACGAAACGCGCTTCATTTCATTACTTTGACACCAACGCTCGTGGGTTCGATTCCCTCACAGGGCAACATTTGTGTGCATGTATATGTCTGTTTGCATTGGTCTCAGTGTTTTAAGAGCGGTAGGGCGCATCAAAGCAGCCCGTCTGGGGAAGTATCACTATCTCACAGAAAACCGCAGCCAAATAACGACTTTCTAGAGGGTCGTTGTGTTCCTGCGTATGAGTGAGTACACCAGTAAGTTCCTAAGGAGTTGCTGTGTTAGCAGCACAGGTGGCATCGCCCGAGTGATACTTAATGTATTACAAGCGTTTATAAGCTACGGTAACTGCTTCACATCAGTTGGGCCGTATGCCTCTCGACAATTTATAATAAGAAATTTAGATAAGGTTGCGCTTTTTAAATTTACCTACACAGGTTTCTGAAAAAAAGTGATTATTACACGAAAAATCGCTGATCGAAGCTCAATCACCTAAAATCAAATGAAGCTAGTTTCATCCGCAGTTCCGTTTTTTTTTATATACAACATCGGCATACGGCTCACCTGCCATGCAATTCTGTAAGAGCAAACATCCTTACATACTCGGAAACATCGGCTGTTACAGCCTTGAACATAAAATTGCAATTCTTTGGTGTCGCTTTTCATGGTTGTGCGACACTAGCGCCGCAAGGCTGCGTTTGGAATTGGAATTCTACAAGGCAAACGGCCTCGCGTACGCTTACAGCCTTATAGAATACCAAATAATTTAGCCGTGATCGCAGTTGACGATGTCAAAGCTGTGACATCTGTGATCACAGCGACGCACACAGCCATTACGAGTCGCTTAGAGAATTGCATGGCTGATATAAAGCGGCTTTCGTACCCACCAGGTAGTTGCTCTTTGATTGTACCACCCAGTCGCAGTTTTAGGGTCGGCAACGCACGAGTGACAGGGCTGATGTGTGGGACTAAAACTATTCCGACAACGACTTACATTAATTAACAGCGTATTTATATTAATGTGAAAACAAAGAACTATGTCACGTTAATATCGAAAATCCGTCCTTATTGCCATCACTACTAACAAAAAAAAACTTTTGTTGAGTTCGGTTACGCAGTAGTTAGTAGCGCTACTTTGATACCAACGCTTGTGGATTCCATTTCCACGCTTAATTAACAGCGTATTTATATTAATGTGAAAACAAAGAACACAAGTAATTATATATCACGTAAGTTACATACGTGAGCAGCTGGCTTGTAGACTTGCAGTAAACATCATGATTCGCGGAAGGTTCTATAGGGCACATTTATGTCAAGGTATGGTGGCAGCTCTAAGCCATATAAGACAATAATTGTTATTTATTAAATTATATACTATGTCATTTAAGTTACCTTCACGATAAAACCGCAGATTTGCAAAACATCCAAGATACCAAGTTATTGCTAACCGCATCAAAGGCACATTCCTCTCTGGGTAACAATTCACAAAGAGATTCTGCGACAAAATCCGCAATGCCACTGAATTTCTGAGACAAAATCATCCATGCAAATGTATGACCTTACCGTTGAACCGAGACATGTGCTACGAAAAGGACGGAACGGATAACTACAGACGCTGAAAGAATGCGTTTCTGTTGTTTGTCACTTGACACGCAACGAGAAGACAGAGGTGAATTAAACTCTTGTTACCCTACACGTCACGTTAATATATCGAAAATCCGTCCTTATTGCCATCACTAATAATAAAAAAACTTTTGTTGAGTTCGGTTGCGCAGTGGTTAGTAACGCTACGGCCGCGACCGCCCTCGCTGGCGACCCGCCCTGGGAGTTGGTGGCGGAGGTGCTCGCCGAGGTGTACAGCCCGTTGCTGAAAGGAGGAGTCTCGGCGAGCGCCCCACGTCGGTGGAGGTGGGGCGGTATCGCCAGCGAGGGCATGTGGAGATGATGCGGAGGTGGGGGGAGGATCTGGCGCAGCCGCGGTATGGAGTCCGCGTTGCGGATGCACTGCGCCCGGTCCTGGAGGCGTGGATGCGCCGAAGGCGCAAACCCCTCACCTTCCGCATGGTGCAGGTGCTCACCGGGCATGGGTGCTTCGGTGAGTACTTGCACCGGGTCGCGAGGCGGGAGGAGCGGCCAGGCTGCCACGATTGTGGCGCGGCCGAGGACACTGCTCAACACACGCTGGAGCAGTGTCCCAGGTGGTCTCGGCAGCGCCATGATCTGGTGTCCGCGCTAGGAAGCGCGGACCTCTCGCTCCCGAGCGTGGTCCGCTTCATGCTCGGGAGTGACAATGCCTGGCAGGCGATGGCCTCCTTCTGTGAGACGGTCATGTTCCAGAAGGAGGCCGCGGAGCGGGACAGGGAGGATGATCCCTTGGCTGTCCCGCTCCGGAGACGGTGGACGGGAGTGCGGCGTAGGCGCTACGCGCACCTACTGCCGCCTCCCTAACCTGTGGGACTAGGGGTCAGGATGGGAACCTGGCCCCATAATGGTCCCGCCGCCGGAGGGGCTGTCCCAATTTGCCGGGACGGCCCCTAGGGAGAAGAAGTCCGGCCCCTTTTGAGGGGCTGGCCAGTCGCAGTGGTGCCCTGTTGCTGACAGATCCGGGGCACCACACCGACGCGGCCGATGGCATTTCGCGGGGTCGTTTAGTGGGTATACTATCGGACAGCCGACGGGGAGTCCCACACTACCACCGGAGGCCACCCAGGCACCGGTGGTGTGCGTAACGCATTTTTCCCCGCGTCAAAAAAAAAAAAGTGGTTAGTAACGCTACTTTGATACCAACGCTTGTGTATTCGATTTCCACGCAGGACAAATATTTGTGTGCATGAATATATGTTTGCTTTTGACTGGGGTGGTTTTACCTTAAGAGAAGTAGAACGCATGAAAGCAGCAATCAAACAGCAGGTACTACACTCCGTTTTCTTGTTCGAGAACCTTCCTACGCCAACGGCTATCGGTGCTTCGAGCTGTGTCTGCCTGCCCACTGCAACTTCAGCTTACTGATCCTCAGACCCACATCGTTAACTCCAGTTCTAATACGCATGTGCTCATTTCTGAATATATCACGCAGAGAAACTCCGAGTATGGCTCTCTCCATCACACGATGTGTAACCTTGAGCTTCGATACGAGAGCCACAGTAACAGATCACGTTTCTGTGCCGTAAGTCAGCACTGGCAACATGCTCTGGCCGAAGACTTTCATCTCGAGACATAGAAGTATTTTGGACAAGAAAATATTTCCCAAGTACTGCCCATCCGAGTTGGATTAGGCAAGATTTCTCGAAGTTGGACTTATCTAGCTAGATTGTTTGTACTAGGTAGACGTATATGTCAAGTCAAGTCAAGTCAACTCAAAATCTTTTTATTCCGTAAAAATGGCTACATTTGTTTGGAATCGTCACAATTTTTTTTCCTACCGTGCAGTTTATGACTAGGTGAGCACTGATAAAAATACTGCCAAAAAACTCAGGCATCCCTCTTTTGGTATCCAAACAAATTTACATATTTTATTAATTACATTACAATTGGATCGACTCAATCCCATTCATTTTTATCATTAATATAGTCAGATACTTTATAATATGCCCTGCTACACAATTTGGCTTTAATAGTAGTTTTAATGTCTATGTCTAACTCCTAAGGATAACCTACAGTAACCATTTACTAATTACAAAAAAATACTGGGTTATTTTTAGAAGTTATTTATTTATTCCATACTTTAAACAATACACTATTATTCCTTATCCAATTAAATACGAATTTTAGACACGTTGTGCATTTAAAATACACCACACTGAAAACAAATTTTTTTTTAAATTTTATACAACGTCTGGAGGCATTCAAGCATGCGGTCCACCTAATGTAAAGCAGTTACCGTAGCCTATTAACACTTGCAATATATTAAGTATCGCTCGCGCGATGCCTCCTCTGCTGCTTACACAGCAACTCCTTAGGAGCTTACTGGTGACCTCAATCACACGCAGGAACACATCAACCCCCTAGGCAGTTGTTATTTGGCTGCGGTTTTCTGTGAGGTGGAGGTATTTCCCCATATTTGCTTTGATGGGCTCTACCTCTCTTTAAACATCCAGACCAAGAACAGACATGTTCATGCACACAAATGTTTGTGTTGTGTGGGAATCGAACCGACTCGACTTTGCGCGACTTTGACACCAACGCTCGTGGCGTTGGTGTCAAAGTCGCGTCATTCACGACTGAGCCAACGAGCTCGCCGAAGGTCGCCTAAATCTACGTCCCATACGAAGGCGGGGCGGGTCGCTAGTAGCTAATATATAAACGAATAAATTCAAAATAAATACGTCATAAATCATTTCGAAGTATGCTTGAACATGAATGTATACTTAAGTAGCCAGTGAAAAGTGAAAATCCCGAAGATACAATAAATTTGGTCGCACATAAATCTGTTGGCGATATTAAATATTCGTTAAGTCACCCGCGAAGCCTCCACGTGCCATTAATAATAACATTGGGAACATTCCCCCGTTTGCAGGTACCGGCCTTTTTTACCTGCACGAATTTCACTTTACAGAACGAACGAAGCAAGAACAAACGATTGGACCGAATTCTTGATGTGCAGGCAACCTCGGCATAATTTGCACAGTCAAATTCTTTGTCAAGCGGTACCTTGTGTATCTTCCTTTGAGATGAAGTTATAAGTAGAAAGCATACATTTTCGTAATACATATATTACAGGCAATCATTACACATAATTAATTATATAACATATAACATGCAAACATATTTTAAGAGAGAGCGGCTTACGCGCTTTCCCCCTGAGTGCCGTGTTTTCTAGTCGCTCACTAAAGCTACCGAGGAAAATTTCACCACGTCAACCGTCCATGCCACCACTGCAAAAACCGGATGGCATTTTGGTCTATAGCGCTAAGGAGAAAGCCGATATGCTCGGTAATCTCTTTGTGTCTAACTCGAATATGAATGACGGGGGAGCAGTGCCACCTAGCATCCCGTGGTGCGGTAGCTCAATGTCGGAAATCTCCATTACCCAGCAAGACGTCCGGCGGGCCTCACTCTCTCTCGACATTCATAAATCGAGTGGACCGGATGGTACACCGGCAGTGCTGCTGAGGGTATGTGCTCCTGAGTTGTGTTCTGTACTAACGCCCTCCACTGAGCAAGACCCGACTTTATGGAAGATCGCCAATGTGCACGCGGTGCCCAAAAAGGGCGATAGATCAGACCCATCGTATTACAGGCCTATCGCCATAACCAAGGGAGGTTACCTTAACCGTTAACCTCTCCAAGGTGATGGAGCATGTGATAAACACACGACTCCTAGGATACCTAGAAGATCACGACTTGATTAGCGACCGTCAACACGGTTTTCGCCATTGTCGCTCAACTGGTGATCTTCTAGTGTATCTTACACACCGCTGGGCTTTGGCGATAGAGAGTCAAGGTGAGGCATTGGCTGTCAACCTAGATATGGCGAAGGCGTTCGATCAGGTCTGGAACCGGGGTCTTCAATCGAAGATACCAATATGCGGGCTGCCCGAATGTTTGAGCAAATGGGTCGCCAGCTTTTTATCCAAGAGATGCATAAAAGCCGTGGTTGACGGTGTATGCTCCGATAGTATCGATATCAATGCTGGCGTCCCTCAGGGTTCTGTACTGTCTCCGACGCTGTTTCTGCTGCATATCAATGATATGTTGTCAATTGATGGCATTCATTGTTATGCGGAAGACAGCACCGGGGACCCTTGTTATACAGGCCGTGCAAACATCCCTCGTTCCCTTGTGGAGGTAAGCCGCGATATACTTGTATCTGAAATGGATTGTACTTTGGCTAAAGTATCTGACTGGGAGCACCTGGATACCAGCTTGGACCGTGTGATTCGATTCAGAGAGGAGCTGTGAGAATTGTCGACGATCCTAAACTTACACACGGTATTGAACCCTTAAGTTTAAGGAGAGATTTTGCCTCCGTCTGTGTGTTCTACCGATTGTACAACGGGTTGTGTTCTGAAGAAATGTTCGAAATGATGCTGAC
The DNA here is from genome assembly GCA_947507595.1 of Pyralis farinalis. NCBI lineage: Eukaryota > Metazoa > Arthropoda > Insecta > Lepidoptera > Pyralidae > Pyralis > Pyralis farinalis. Next base: position 26,048,344 of record OX382278.1, read on the forward strand.
AGCCACTTTTTGTAACCGCTCCGCTCGCCGACGGCGGGGAGTTCACCCTCATACGCTGGAACCGCAATGCTCGCGTACTGTGCGGTTCCAGAGAAGTTTTCTTCCGAGAACTCTCAAGCTGTGGAATGAGCTCCCAGCCGAGGTTTCTCCAAGGGACTACAGCTTGGAATTCTTCAAGAAATGCATGATGAGATTTTGTCACTGTTGTGTCACTGACGTTGCAAATGTCCATAGGCTACGGTGATTGTTTACCATCGAGCAGGCCGTATGCTTAATTGCCACCTTAGTGGTATAAAAAATATACGGATTGAAAGACTCAATATCAACCTAAGAGCCAAAGCTAACCTCACCAGGCTCAGGCGAAAGAGAGGTAGGGCACAACGATAGCCCAACTGGAGAAGTAACGCCACCTCACAGAATGCATAAACGCAACCAAATAATATTTTATTGATGGATTGTTGCGTTCCTGCGCCTGAGTTAAGCCAGAAAGGAGTTGCTGCGTTGACCACGGGCGTGGTAGCGTGGGAACATACTGCTTGAGTTACATACAACTCTTCATAAGCTAAATTTTCCGTTCAGATTCCATATATTTTGATAGATAAGTTATCGATTCCGATCCGAATATAGTGTTTCGAGGCAATGTCCATAACTGCACAAGTTCATCAAGTCTCCAGTCTGACTGATTTAAGAACGTAAATGATTTATTTCGTTTTTTTGCAGATATGACCTTTCCTCTTTTATTTATTATCTGAAGTTTTACCTACGCAAACATCTCTAGCTCTGAATGTGAAAGAAGCGAGTGAAGGGTGTAAGGGCCGCGTCTTATGGCGCTCGGTTCTCTATGCCTACCCCGCAAGGGACCTCGCGTGAATATATTATAATATAGTATATACATACATACAACATCTCTAGAGTATAAACCCAAGGAAATAAATTATAGAGAACTAATGAGAACGATATTACTTAGTAACTAAATTCCCTGCTACGAGTGGCGGGGTAAAGTAGAACGCCCAGCTCTTATTGGCTAATTCGCGAAACAACATCGCGGCACTTAGCGGGCTATTGGTTAAAATAATCTCCCATTGGTCAGTAGGCTCAGGTAAAAATCAGTATATTCAAAATCCTTAGCGTTGTACACTTGTGTCTTTAGGGGATGAAGTTGAACTAAATTCAGTCTACCCCAATCCGATACCTATTCTAGTGATAATTCAAATAAAACATTACCCTTCGTAGTCCTGCCACAGTAGGTACATCAGCTATTTCCCAAGCTAAGGTACAAAACAACCCTTAAGTTAGACATTTTTCACACAATCCATCCGGAACGTATATGATAAAGTGAATTTATTACTACCCACCTTCAAAGGGTTGATGGAGGAAGCTTGAGAGGGTGTGGAGGCACCTTGCGCGATAGGGTTGTCGAATTTATGTAAGATTAATCGTATTTTTGTAGTAGAAACTAATTGACAATTTTAAATTAAAAATTAAAATATTCGAAAAAATACATTTGGGCGGAAAAGTAGTAGATAGATAGTACAATTGAGAAACTATTTGGAATCCTGAACCTCGAGGCTTTAATGACTCGAGTTATAAACTCCTCTACCGCCCGTGTCACATAGAATGTTATCAATCACATTTACTAGGAACAATATTAAACTTTGGAAAGGCTTACCACTGAATGCGAAGAAAACAAAGATAATGATATTTGAAAGAGAAGAATCTAGAACTAATGTAAAGATTACGATTGATGATGAAGTATTGGAACAAGTGGATGAGTTTGTATATCTTAGATGCGCTTTCAGCAGGGATGGAAGGTACACCGCAGATGTGGAAAGATGAGTGAGTGCTGGGAATAGTGTGAATGGAGCGTTGGGAAAACTTCTTGGCAGTAAAATCCTGAGCCAGAAGACACAACTCGCTATACACAATGCAGTGTTGGTCCCAACGCTAACTTATGGAAGCGAGAGCTGGGTATGGCAGAAAGAACATGAAAGTAGAATAAACGCGGTCGAAATGCGAGCGCTGCGCAAAATTTGGGGCGTAAGGCTTGTAGACCGTATTCGCAATGATGATGTTAGAAACAAAGTTGGTCTGAAAGAGAGCGTCGGTGTTAAAATAAGCAGAGGCATGCTCCGATGGTTCGGACATGTAGAAAGAATGCAAGATGAAAGAATGACGAAGCAGATATACAATGCAAAAGTGGAAGGATGTAGGAGCCGGGGAAGGCCAAGACTTACCTACCGTGACCAAATTGGTCGTGTTCTATCAGAAGGTGATGTCAGGAGCCCTAGAAACCGTCGAGCGTGCATGAGAAGAGCAATGAATGTTAAAGAAGCGAGTGAGATATGTAAGGATCGAGTCACGTGGCGCTCGGTTCTCTCTGCCTACCCCGCAAGGGATTTGGCGTGAAGTTATAGATAGATAGATAGAATATTAAACTTTAAAAAACATTTAAATAAATAATAGTTATAGACGGCTAAGTGTCTGTCAGTTAGCAATAAGTTGTGGTAGTTGTTCTGATAGCATAGATATCAATGCTGGCGTCCCACAGGTCTCTGTATTGTCCCCAACGTTGTTTCTTCTGCATATCAATGATATGTTGTCAATTGACAGCATTCATTGTTATGCGGACGATAGCACTGGGGACACATATTACACGGGCCGTGCTAGCACCCCTCGTTCCCTTGTGGAGGAAAGCCGCGTTAGACTTGTGTCTGAAATAGAGTGTTCTTTGAATAAAGTATCTGACTGGGGGCGGTTGAACTTGGTTCAATTCGAACCTACCAAGACACAAGTCTGCGCGTTCACCGCTAAAAATCCCCATTGGTTGTGGTCTCCCAATTCCAGAATACGCCACTAATCATGGCCAAGAGTATTGGGATTCTCGGTGTCGAGATCTCCAACAAAGTTCACTACCGAAGTCCATTGGAAGAGAAGGTCAAGCTGGCGTCAAAGAAGCTTGGTGTGCTCAGCAGAGCCAAAGAGTATTTCAACCTGGGGCAGTGACTTGTGTTATATAAGTCCCAAGTCAGACCGCATATGTCAAAGTCAAAGTCAAAATCTTTTTATTCCGTAAAAATGGCTACATTTGTTTGGAATCGTCACAATCTTTTTCCCTACCGTGCAGTTCATGACTAGGTGAGCACTGATAAAAATACTGCCAAAAAACTCAGGCATCCCTCTTTTGGTATCCAAACAAATTTACATATTTTATTAATTACATTATAATTGGATCGACTCACTCCCAGGCATTTTTATCATTAATATAGTCAGATACTTTATAATATGCCCTGCTACACAATTTGGATTTAACAGTAGTTTTAAATTTGTTTATTGACAATTCTCTTATATTGCTGGGAAGTTTGTTATAGAACCGTATACATTGCCCCATAAAAGAATGACTTATTTTGTGGAGACGGCTTGCATGTAACACAAGATTATGCTTATATCTAGTATTTATGCTATGAGTATCACTCTTTTTACAAAATGAGTCTATGTTTTTATGGACATACAAAAGATTTTCATAGATATATTGCGATGCGACTGTTAGAATATTTATTTCTTTGAATTTTTCTCTAAGGCTCTCCCGGGGACCAAGTTTGTAGATAGCTCTTATGGCTCTCTTTTGCAATAAAAAGATGGTGTTAATATCCGCGGAGTTACCTAGAGTTATGAAGTACTGTAGTCGTCTCTGGGCGGGAACACCTGGTTACCAGCTAGAACCTTGTGACTCAGTGCAAAGACGAGCTCTGAGAATCGTCGATGATCCTAAACTCACACACAGCATAGAGCCCTTGAGTTTAAGGAGAGATTCGCCTCCCTTTGCGTGTTCTACCGATTGTACAATTGGTTGTGTTCTGAGGAGTTCATCTCGTTTTACAATCGCACTGCTAGCCAACGGCTGGGAGTTCATCCTCTTACACTGGAACCGCAATGGTCGCGTACTGTGCGGTTCCTGAAAAGTTTCCTACCGAGAACTATTAAGTTGTGGAATGAGCTTCCTGCCGACGTTTTCCCAAGAGACTACCGTATGGGGTTCTTCAAGAAAGGCGTGAAGATGTTCTTACAGGGTCGGCAACGCAAGAGTCACACCACTGGTGTTGCAAATATCCATAGGCTACAGCTGTTTACCATCAAGGCTGTACGCTTGTTTGTCACTTTAGTGGTATAAAAAAGTTAAGATTCACATCTTAATTTTATTTTTATTAAATTAAAACTGATCGTTTTTATGTTCTTTTAAAAAAGTTATAAATAAACAAATTCACCAAAAGAAATGGTTAATAACGGCGTTAAAATTCTTAGTAAAAAACGAGTTAAAAAGTAACAGAAAATAAATGTTCGACTAGTCTCTGATGTTAGGTACATAAAACAGATTAAAGAAAATAGATTAGACAGCGATATTCTTCAATTAATGTTTCCAACGCTACAAAAATACTGCAAGGATAATGCTTTAAAAGGTAAAAAGCTAAAACAAATTTCTATTCCAATTTAGCAGATTATCATATCTAACTAAATTAGTTATCGACTGAAAGTTTCTGAAATTGGCTAAATACAATGATAGAAATAGAAAATCCAGTTACGAAATTTTGAAAATGAACTTTGTGAGAATACACACAGTATCCTTTTTAACTTGCGGGGTTTTCATTAATTTTTCATTGTGTCGTCGTTTTTAAAATTGAGTCAGCGTTAGAATGACTTTAAGTCGAGAGAATGTTGTCGTGATCTTTTCTATGTGTGGGTGACGAAGAACAAAGAAAAGTCCTTTTGAAGATTTGCTAACCATAGTTAAGGTAAATCAAATAAAATGGTTGTTCCTTTTTTCAGCATACCCTGACTCTACACGACAGTGTCGCTTGAAGACCAAAGAAAGTGCTCGCGAAAGTAGTCCTCGATATAATGTCGCTCTTCACCACGATAATGCGTCCGCACAATCCGCTAGCTAACGAAAGCATAACGGAATTTGTAAATGTATAAGTCGATGACGCAACCGCCTTCTTCTTTGACAAAAAAAAGATAAAAAATATTTATTTGCCAATGGGCCCTCGGGGGCACTTAGACGTCTCTTACATTTTTTGAAATGTAATCTTATTGTATCTTATTCAATTCTCTTATGTTACTATTTTTCTTTTTTTAATCTAGCATTTCGGAAATGGCCATTGGCGTGGATGAAATGCCGAAAGAAACTTGCCAATATAGGTCTCGCTTCCAAACTGTCAATTAGATATTACAGTAAATTCACGTCAGCATATTAGTACAATAATGATATCAAATGGCAGAATTAAAGATTATCAAGAAAAGGTTATCTGTACTGAATTATTTCCAGACATCTTTGTCAATTACATATTCTCTATAATAAGGCCTTTTACAGAGAGTAATTTTGAAGTGCTATTTGAATACATTGTCAGGAACGGACAGAACTGGCGCAATGGTGAAACGCGCTGTTACACTACTTTGACACCAAAGCTTGTGGGTTCGATTCCCACACAGGACAAACATTTGTGTGCGTGAATCTGTCTGTTTGTCTTGGTCTGGGTGCTTTTAAGAGAGCATCAAAGCAGCCCGTCTGGGGAAGTAACTGCACCACGCAGAAAACCGCAGCCAAATAACAACTCCCTTTTTTTTTTTGTGACGCGGGGAAAAATGCCTAACGCACACCACCGGTGCCTGGGTGGCCTCCGGTGGTAGTGTGGGACTCCCCGTCGGCTGTCCGACGGTATACCCACTAAACAACCCCGCGAAATGCCATCGGCCGCGTTGGTGTGGTGCCCCGGATCTGTCAGCAACAGGGCACAAATAACAACTCCCTAGAGCAGGGATACCCAAACAATTTTGGGCAAGAGACCCCTTTTCCAAAATGAACTGATACCTCAGACCCCCATAGGAAAAAATACTAGAGATAGAATTTTTTAAGTAATTTGGCATTACTTAAAAAACTCTATCTCTAGTATTTTTTAAACGATACTTCCTACTAAAATATTAGTCATTCTTGTAACAAGTTGGTACACGGAACACAACTTACACAGTATCTTGAAAGTTTCAAATAAGAACTTGTGTTGATTAATAGGGGTCGATTTTCAGACCTCGTCGACCACCGAAATCAGTTAATAATAATTCTCGTGGGTGTACAACATAAGTTAAATCTTCTCAAAAGGGCCTCCACGCGTTGGATCCATATCCCCGGACACGCCTATCAAATGACGAGGATAATATCCGTGAATAAAAAAAAATATCTTTATTTCTCCCGCAAAATTGATAATTTACATACACTTTTATTACATTACAAATTGTGTGGGAGACTGGTGTCGGTTGTTGATGTCGTTTATATCGACCCCTGGGAAATCGATATCGATCCCAAGGGTTATTTGGGAATCCCCGCCCTAGAGGGTTGTTGTGTTCCTGCGCGTGAGTGAGATTATCAGTAAGCTCCTTAGGAGTTGCTGTGTTAGCAGCTGAGGTAGCATCGCGCGAGTGCTACTTAATCTATTGCAGCTTTAATAATCGGACGTGATGTGTATAAGGAAATGTCAGAAATATTTGTATGCATTTAAAACCGCTCTCCTGAATGCTTTCTCCTTCCGCACTTCATACCATCGGAAGAGTCGTCCAACCACGTAGCCCGCGATAACCACAGCGATCAGCGCCATCGTGTTAGTAATAGGATTGCGCTGATAACATATCGCAGCTCCCGTATCTGGCCCATTAATTCTTGGTGTTGAACTGTGTCTTCTTCCGTGGTCTGCCTGTTATTTTGAACCATGTTAATTTGTTCATTTTGGTGGCTAGACGATGAACCCATTGTTGGTGATGGTGTTCTTCCGATGAGGTGACTGAAGTCAATTCACTTCTTTACATTATCAGGAACACCGTTCCTATATAAAATCTGTATGTTTGTCTGTGTGTTTGTCTGTCGCTTTTTTTCGAATTTTGACTTCAGATTCGGATTCAGCATAAAAAAGTAGAATAGGAATGTTCAGGAACACCGTTCCTATCTCATAAGGAACATGGTCAAAATGGCCGACAAATTAAAAAAAAAAAATTGTTATATAATTGACGAGCCAGGTGTTCCTCTGGCAATGCAAGCTTGCGCATTCTCAACTGGTTTACGAGTATGTTAAAACGTACGGTGGGGTTGGACGCGAGACACGTCCGGTACGTGTTATCCTGGTTTTTGTAAAATGATTGTTTCTTGTTGATCTGTCATACTCTCAAAATAAAATTATTTGAATTTTAATTAAATTTGCGTTATTGACCGCGGCGCCACCGAGCTCGTTAAATGTCCTTTTAAAAAAGTATAGCTTATAATTACCACTTTTGCGTCGTAAGTACTTATCAAGAACTAAATAAATAAACTTATATAACGTGTATCGAGCCCATATTTCATAGAGATTGTGCTCGATAGACGATGCGTTATTAAGAAAGTTCCTGCTTGCTTAAGTAGTTGACGAGCCAGGCACATTCCACCTGCAGACTTGACTTAGTTGTGCATAAGTTTGCGAGATTGAGAGGTGCATAACGACGTTTTTAACTGACTACCTCCACCTTGTTGAAAACCGGAGCCAAATTACAATGCTTTAATATTTGGCAGAGCTGCGATAGCCAGCGGAGCCACATTACCCTCAAAATTGTCGTTTGGGGTAGACTGATGTCATCCAGCTAGCGTTTAGACGGTAATAGTGAGAAACTCCAAAATCGACACACTAATAGCTAACATATTGTAGTTTTGTATCCTTTAATTTGAAATTTAAATGTTCGTTGGTGAGGAAGAACGGTCCAAAATCGTTCCAATTAGAAAAAAAAACATATGGGAAAACGCATGGCCGGCCACTCTGCAGTGCAGAGTCTGCACTGCACTCCCATCAACAGAAAAAGTAACAGCACTCGTCGCTAGATGTCGTACAGGGTTTCATATATTTTTTAAAAATTAAAAATATAAAAATAAAATATTTAAATATTTTTTAAATTTAAAAAATATCAGCTCTGCCTACACAGCTTGCTTTTATTTACTAGTTTAAACACGCCCGATGATAGTATGGTTAGCAATGGTACTCAAACATCAACGCTCGATGGCATCGTGGCGCGTGTCATTCTAACCGAGCACGCAGGTTAAGTAACGTCGTCTATCGGTGGTCATCTATCTCCAGTTTTTCCGTGAACCGGAGGGCACGTAAAGCCGTCGGTCCCGGCTGTTGTCGATAGATAGTATACATGAAAAGAGATAACTGTTACAAAAAAGAGTGAGTTATGTAAGGACTGCGTCTTATGGCGCTCGGTTTTCTCAGCCTACTTTACTTACTTCCTTACTTTGTACGAAGGTATAGATAGATAGACTCTTATGAATTCGCTTTACATACATGCTAATATTAACCTAAGTCTAGGAGTCTGAGTATTAAGTTTTGACTCCTTTCGGCAGTCCCCACGACTAGCTACAATTGCTGTTCGATTATTTGCTGAGCGATGAGTGGGAAAAAGAAGGCCAAATTCCATAGGTTATGGTAAACGCTCATCAAACGGGCCGCATTCTTGTTTGCTACTGATGTAGTACATAAAGAAAATACGAGCATATAAACGGACAAGGTGCTTTAGCAGCTGAGGTTGCAACGCTGACGATACTTTGCCAAACGATAAGTATATGTATTACAAAAACCGGCAAAGTTCATGTAAATTAGGGCTTCCCAAAGTGGTCGACATCGGTTTCCCAGGGGTCGACATAAACGAAAACTGATTTTGGGGGGTCGACGAGGTCTGAAAATCAATCGCTATTAATTAACACAAGTTCTTATTTGAAACTTTCAAGATACTGTATAAGTTGTGTTACGTGTACCAACTTGTTATAAGAATGACTAATATTTTAGTAGAAAGTATCGTTGTTGTACTTTAAAAAAAAATGAGATTGGATTTTTAAAGTAATTTTCTAGTGTAGGGGTCTATTGCCCAAAATAGTTTGGGAATCCCTGATGTAAACGAAGGGTTTCGTTGCCTTTAAATGCAGAGAAATTGGTATTCATTCATCACAATTTGCCCTTAGTGCAGTACGAGTATTAATTTTCTTTGTTCTTTAATATACTGCCTGTAAAATTTTAACGTTGAATTTTTAAAATCGTAAATGTATTTATAAAAGGTATTCGGCCGAATACTCGCTTATTATGCGGTATCTGGCCGGATTTCAAATTTGGCACGCATAGACCTTATAGTTACTGAATATCTGTTTCATCTCTATAATTAACCTATTACCGTGATAGTCTCGTAAGAACTCGAAAATGGTTTGACCGATTTCAATATTTTTTGGTATTTCAAGACGCGATACATTCAAATCATTTGACATTCAACGCGAGATCAGCTAGTACTATAAGATCACCCTCTTAAGATTACATCCCGTATATTTCAAGAGATACATATATATACATCAATAATTTCTTACACATAATTCTATATATTTAAACTGAAGTGATGAGAATTTATGCGCAGCCGTGACGAACGGCCGCCGATAACGGGGTGAGAGCCGCAATACAAATGTATGGGGGGGCGCGGGGAGCCATAAATCCTTACGTTCTGTCACAAAATGGATGATCACAGAAGGCCTGCTCAGCGGGACTATTGAGTGTCTCGATTGATGACAGGATAACGATGTGTAAGGCTTCCCTTTCAAAATTGCGTACTGCAGGATAAAAAAGAAAATCTAAAGAGAAACTTTAAGACTAAGGGAAGTTTGATAATACACAACGAGTGCACGTGTCTCACAGCAGTCGCATGGCAGTTATTGTAAGACAGTTGTGGTAAGGCAGTCTTTACACGGCAGGGATCACATAGTATTTATCACAGTGCAGCGTGTGTGGATGTGTACGTATAATATATCAATACATACACGTATATACAATTAGGTAAATGGTACCAGTATTTCTAACTAAAAATAGCAATTCTGAAATTAACTATTCGAATAATAATTAAATAACCAAGTAAATTAATTATGTAGAGCAGACTGAGCGTAAATTATTAGCTTATTTAATGTTTTCTTTTTCTTAGGTTTTCGCGATAAAAAATTGTTTAATTCAATGTATAACACATTGAATTTAACAATTTTTAACGGAAATATCGCGTATGTATGTATGTATGTATATCTTCACGCCAAGTCCCTTGCGGGGTAGGCAGAGAGAACCGAGCGCCATAAGACGCGGTCCTTGCATACTTCACTCGCTTCTGTGACATTATTATTCTGTGAAATATCGCGTATTTTATTTATTTTGTTGAACCTGACGTTTCGAACGCTTTGCAGCGTCCGTGGTCGCAGGAAGTCTTCCAAAATTATAAAATACGCGATATTTCCGTTAAAAATTGTTTAATTCAATGTTTATATAATAAAAAATCCGCAACGTAAAAATGATTAAAAAAAACGAAAATGAAGATACTTTTCGAGACTTAATAATCAAGCTCCGAAACCAATGTAAGATCAAACAATCAATGATCTTCATTGATGCTATAAATTAACATTCAGTTAATTTATAGCAATGAACTTCACTGTTCATTGCCTTTTTTGTGATCGCCACTGTTAATTCTGGTTACACAGGAGACACAGTGGTGGGAATGAGTGGTGGGCCTGTCTGTCCGTAACACACAGACTCCTTAGAAGCTCACTGGTACTCTCTCTCCCTCAGGAACACAACAACTGTTCAGAGAGTTAATATTCACAGGGTGATTTTCTGTAAGGTGGAGGTACTTCACCAGTAGGGCTGTTTTGCGCTCTACCTCCCTTAAAAACATTCAGACCATCATGGCAAACAGACATGGTCTGTCGACAACGTGCGCGGTTGTGTCCCTTAAGGACGACGAGCTCGGTGGCAAGGAGTTGCTGTGTAAGAAGCAGAGGGCTACGGTACCCGCTTTACATCAGGTGGGTCGTATGCTTGTAAGTCTCCCGACGTAGTATAAAAAAATATATATGTAGAATACAGGTATACTCGCCCACCGAACTCTTCAACCTATCAAATGAGCATTTGGTAATAAAATTATGTCAAATGGTAGAATTAAACATTATTAAGAAAATGTTGTCTGTGCTGAATTATTTCCAGAATAATACATTAACATGGCATGTCGAAGGTTCTATCTATGTGATGGAATCTACAGATCAACTATTTCTTCCTCTAGTGTCGGGAAACTTGGTAACTGTCTTCTGATCACAATACAGTAATACGGTGTCACTTCGCTGGTATGATAGTGGAAGTCGGAAGTGCCCATAGGTCGATAGGATTTCGACAAGCCTGGAGGTGGTCTGGCTATTGCTGCTACTTTAAAAACAAGGGTTGTATTCAATTATCACATAAGATACACATTTGTGTGCATAAATATGTCTGTTTGTCTTGGCCTACGTGTTTTTAAGAGACGTATAGCGCATTAAACTGGCGAGACAGGGAGAAATATAGGAAATCCTCCACAGACGAGAGGTAGGGCGCAAGGTAGGTAGGGCGCGTAGGGTTCAAAGCATTCCGTCTGGGGAAGTGCCTCCACCTCACAGAAAACCACAGCCAAATAACAACTCCATAGAGGGTTGTTGTATTCCTGCGTGTGAATGAGGTCACCAGTAAGCTCCCAAGGAGTTGCTGTGTAAGCAGCAGAGGAGACATCGCGCGCGTGATAATTAATATATCGCAAGCATTAATAGGCTACGGTGCCTGCTTTACATCAGGTGGGCCGTATGCTTGTATGTCTCCCGACGTAGTATAAAAAAAATAGAAGAATCTTCTTCCTATCGATATCCCGTTTCCTAATCTATTATGATTGGCGGTGTCCGCTACATAAGCCTAAGGATTTGGTGAAGATACTGATTTTTACATAAAGAGATTGCCGTCATACCACCACAACCCAGAGGTAAGTCAGACCTATCTTACGTCACACGAGTTTTGAAATATAATTTCTGGGACGTGAGGATTTCCTTTCAATGTTTTCCGAAAACATGAATTTACATGGTCCCTGTAGGATTCAAACCGGGGACCAGACGATTACTAAGCCTGTACTTTATCCACTGGGCTATCACTACTCCATCGAGAAGAGTACGTATAGCTCTTAAATGTCATGTTCATTCCCTATACGGATGTTCTCAACGTCTCGAATCATGAAGATCGGTGTGCACTTTGTACTCACCAAAAACTTGTATTTTCTCGGTAGAAATTTGCCGAGATGTTCTTCAATTAAATATATAGCGGCACTTACTAAAAGAATCTTTTATGTCGTTCAATTGGCGTGAGTGTCTTTTACAGCGAAAGTCGGGGAATTTTGATGGTGCGTATTTGGCAAGGTGGGGCGGCGCTAAAATGACGCTCAAGATTATCCGTTATACTAAAGTTAGAAGTTGAGAAATATTAGGTTACGTTATTATTACTCTTAATGATGAAACGATGATCTGGGGAAGATCGTATACATGTTTGTATACATTACGTGTATATATTATATGTTTATAAATACATTCTTTCCTTTTTTCATTTCTTTATGCATTTTCAAGGTAACAAAATGGTCGCTTGCTCAATAAATTATCTGTAACAGTAAACAAGCATGTAATGGCACCTGATATGAAGCTGTGACCACAGCTTATCGACACTTGCAACCTCTTAGCTCTGAAAACTCAGCACCTCCTCCCACCACGGTGATCTAGCAACTTTTCAGGAAATAGTAGGTTGCTCCTGATTGAATACATCAATAAAAATATCACTGTACACTAATAACTAATCTATCTATATAGAGTAAACAGTATTTTGTATCGACCACCATGTCCATTTGATTCATGGCAATCCGCGAGAATACCATAGTAATCTTCCGTTGAAATATTTACAACAATTGGTCTGATTCAGAATGAAAACTTTTCGTTGTCCATACCGGCTTATCTCTCTCTTTTTTTGCCTTCGAAAATTTTATAATAATTTCACAATTAAAATCTATTTGTCATATAGGCTCCCCGGCCCCAAGCCGGCACCCGTGAAAGCGAGATAGGCATATAGCTCGTATTAACATTTTACTGGATTTTGTTTAGTGAAACGACGTATCACTGAAAGTGTGCTAGTATTTTATCCTACCAGTATATATTTTTAGTAAGAAGACGTTAAAGATAAGAGTATTCGATATCTATTGTGATTTCGTGGTATACCTACGGATTTCGTAAAATCGTAGGTAACGTCACGTCCTATTCCTATCCTAGTAACGTCATTTCTCTGCGACATATCTGCACGCGAGATCCCTTGCGGCGTAGACAGAGAAAACCGAGTGCCACAAGACGCAGTCCTTACACACAGGTCGCTCACTTCTATAGCGTTCATAGTTTTTATGCACGCTCACGGGTTTCCAGGTTTCCTTGCACTACCTTCTATTAAAACGCGACCAATTTGGTCGTGGTAAATGAATATTGATCTTCCTCGACTCCTACATACTTATCTGTTCGCATTGTATGTCTGTTTCTTCATTTCGTTTCGTCCCACATTCTTTCTATATGTAATACCTCAAGCTAAAATAGCGTCGTATTTTAGAAGGCTCGGTGTACCCCGTGCTGAAGAGGTTAATTTTGACTCTAATGGAGAGACCTATTCTAATTTCAAATCCTAAGCTGTCTGTTTCCTCAATATGTATTGATTTAACATATAATTTTTATTATCTTGTTCATGTTACGATTGCAATCTTCCGTTTACGACAGTTAGCGACATTTTAGCTGCCATCTCTCCATAACTCGAGCTCTCAAAATGGTCTTGGATTAATGGCTCTTGTTTAGTTCGAAAATGTTTGTCATTGACCAGGTGGGCTGCTCTCTGATTTACCGTCCCTTACGAAATACTACCGTGAAATATGGACTTCTTTCAACGGACCGTTTAAAAGGTATAAAACGAATGGAGGTATTTTAGCGGCTCTGTATTTATTTGATGGATAGTAGACCGTATACATTGTGATGTGGGAAAGCCAATAGTTAGACTATATTTTTTTATACAAAACCGAGTCAACCATCTTGATTTAAAATGCTTGCGGTACAGGATGTACTGCCACCCCCGCTACTAATACAACAACTCCTTAGGAGCTTACAGGTAACCTCACTCACTGGCAGGAATACAACAATCCTCTATGCAATTGTTATTTTGCTGCGGTTTCTGCGAGGTGAAGGTACTTCCTCAGTCGGGTTGCTTTGATGCGCCTGACCTCTCTTAAACATGCAGTACGAAAGACAAATTAATGTTCGAAAGAGAGTTAGAGCAACATCGAAACAGCCCGACTAACTCCACCTTCCAGAAGGCACCTCACCACCAAATAACTACTCCCTGATGAGTTGCTTTGTTCCATTACTGAGTTAATATTATTAGAGAGTTCTCAGGAGTTGCCGTGTCAGCAACGGGGGTGGCAACGCGCCAACGATACTTGTTGTGTTACAGTTTACAGTAACCGTTTTACATCAGGTGGACCTTGTTACCCCCCCGACATTGTAATAGTTAACTGTTGATGCCACTATGGAACAAAGTAATGCGGCGGATGCTTTACTATTTTGTGACTATGGTTAAAACTGTACTTACCGCGATTAGTTTCTTCTTCTTCTTAATGTCATTCCGTTTTCTAATTCATTAGTGTTGTGAACTCCTTAGATTATAAGCTTTTTTATATAAAAGAATTTATCGTTTTGTTCTTTTCAGTTGTCAAGTTAACTTAATTAGTTCTCATTTCTCCGTTACAATTAGGATTGGCAGGATCCGCTACGTTAGTACGTTACATGAAGCAACTACCGTCGGACATTCGCAGCCCAGAGGGAAAACCATTTTTTTTTAGGTTAGGTTAGGTTTTTAGCTTTTGCAATAACTGTTACTGTAAAAGTCAAAATTTGTATTCAGCAGCACTTAAAAGCCAGGGCTGTCACAAGCTTGTGTAGAAACGGAGCGATGTTAGATACACTACTATCACACCGCTCTTGGAATCCCGCTTTACAAGTGGCTGCAAAACTATCCATTTAAAATTACATTAGCAAAATGCCTAACATACTCGTACAAATGTTTATTAAATTATTCAATTAATGATTTAGATAACATGATATGATTTAGATAACATGAGTTTTTAAGAGAGGTAAGGTGCATCAATGCAGCCCGTCTGGGGACGTACCTCCACCTCACAGAAAACCGCAGCTAAATAACAACTCCCTAGAGAGTTGTGGTGTTCATACGTGTGAGTGAGATCACCAGTAAGCTCATAGGGAGTTGCTGTGTAAGCAGCAGAGGAGGCATCGCGCGCGAGATACTTAATATATTACAAGCGGTAATAGGCTACGGTAAATGCTTTATATCAGGTAGTGTAGTTAATGAAAATTGTAGTTATTGTATCAAATTTGTAATTATTGTATAGCATATATATATATATATATTAAACTTATCTTTAGTTAAGAACAATATGCAGACATTGACATTATAAAACAATTCATCGCCCTGATAGAAAACCTTTACTTTCTGTTCCAGCCAATTTTGAATAAAAAATTTGATACAAGCATTTTAAATTAAAATTTAAGTTGTTTCGTTTACAATTTAGTTCAAGAATTTACTAATTAATTTTAAGTTATTGAAATTAGCAATTTTCTCGTAAATTAATTTTAGATCCATGTACAATGTCAATTATATGCGTATTTAGATATTTATTATAAAATATTATGTAACATTATAATTATACAGTTATAATAAAATAATACTTAAGTTATCCACTAATCATAGTACATGCTTTGCTCGGTTTGAAACTGGATGGCGCTGTGATACAGCACCATCCAGTTTCAAACCGAAGAATATTT
Source organism: Pyralis farinalis (assembly GCA_947507595.1). Taxonomy (NCBI): domain Eukaryota; kingdom Metazoa; phylum Arthropoda; class Insecta; order Lepidoptera; family Pyralidae; genus Pyralis; species Pyralis farinalis. The sequence goes on from OX382278.1 coordinate 26,064,122, forward strand.
CATGTACTTAATTATTAATTAGCACAAAAGATGTCCTTAATTTGGCACGAGTGTGTTGTATCGTGGCCGCGCGTTCCCGCGTGTATTGTTGGGTTGCAGCTGAAAATCAGTGTCCGCTCCTCAAACAAACAACCCACTGCGCTTCTGCCTGTTTGTATCACTGCGACACACATGCATGAGCATCACTATACATTGTACTGCATGTAATAGCGGTTAAAGTATGAAATTGCCGTTTTATAGTAATAGATACTTTAAATTGACGTTAAACCTTCATGGTGTGAGATTTTCGAGTGAAACTTTTTTCACATGATACCTATGAGGTTTTTCTTTTAAAAAATGTTCTTTTATTTTTGTTCAGCTTAGACGGGAAAGAAGAATACTTCGAAACTACGAGTAATTATTGAATAAGAGTTCCGACGCGGAACTAACGCGGCGGAAACAGCTCTCAATATCAATGCTGCGTTTGGAGAGGAGACTGCTAATGAACGCACTGTGCGTTTTTGGTTTCAATGTTTTCGTAATAAACAACATAAATGGGGAGTGTTTTTAGTTTTTTATTTTATTTTATTAATGTTTAAAAGTTTTTGAAATGTGATGTTGGCGAAGAGTGGAGAAGATAATTACCCGGACAGAAAAGATCACAAATGTGAAAATCCTGAATAGAACAACAGAAAACAGAACTTTGCTAAAATAATTGAGAGCAGAAGAAGTAATTGTTAATTGAGACATTTACTTGTATGCCTTCCAACGTTGTTTAAAAAAATGTAATGTCTCTGATAATAAAGTATTCATTTATCGTGGTCGTCGTTTTGTCTTGTACCAAGATTGGTTATCGTCATTACTAAAGATGATGATGCACCACTCAAAGAACTGGTGATGACTACGATATTTATTTTTGTGAAAATTATAACTTTTTGTCTTGTCTACTTGTTAATCATTATCAATAAACTTGTCATATTACCGCGTACAAACACGATAGTATGCCTTACATACACAGACCTTATGTAACATTGATCGAGCATGTTGAACAATTGACATGCTATATATATATTAAAAACAATTGTAAATATTAATAACAATGTCATTGAGTCGATTGTAACAAACTTAGTCTAAATTGTACTTAAATTAATGTTAATCAAATTAATAACAATTAATTGGGTTAATAAAATCGTTAAAATTAATTTTTGCGAATTCATTAATGTCATAAATGCTGTTCCTATTGTTACGGCATCGAACAATTGTAGGAAAAGGCAATGCTGATTAGTCTATTTTTGACGTAAGACAGTTCTTATGAAATAACTTCACGCCATTTTGGAACAATTTGCACACTTGGCAATAACAATGGCGGCGCATGGCGCATCGTAGACGAGGTAAGTCAAAATTAAAATATTGTGATTAATATAACGTTTTCTACTTCATAATAAGTTTCAAATTGACGTAAAATATTGAATCAATATACACGATTGATTTTCCATGGTTGAAAAAGAATACTTTATTAGATTTTTTATTGTAAATTATTTTGTTCAATGTAAAGTATGATCGACTATATTGTATATTTAATTTAGTCATACATAAAGCACATTCGGTTTGAATATTGAGTGTTTTTTTTTTTTATTTTAGTACTAAAAGACAACGATACCTATTGCTGATCTCCTTGATGACTCTGATATTTACAATGTCAGTGATGACGAAGATCTCACTTATCGAGTTTTTTTTTATACAACGTGGCAAGTATACAAGCATACGGTCTACCTGTAAAGCAGTTACCGTAGCCTATTAACGATTGTAACATATATCACTCGCGCGAAGCCTCCTCTGCTGCTTACACAGCAACTCTTTAGGAGCTTACTGGTGACCTCACTCACACGCAGGAACACAACAACCCTCTAGGGAGTTGTTATTTGGCTGCGGTTTTCTGTGAGGTGGAGGTACTTCCCCAGACGGGCTGCTTTGATGCGCCCTACCTCTCTTAAAACATCCAGACAAATACAAACAGACATGTTCATGCACACAAATGTTTGTCTTGTGTGGGAATCGAACGCAAGAGCGTTGGTGTCAACGTCGCGTCTTTCGAGACTGAGCCACCGAGCTCGTCAAAGTCGAGTACTGGCTGAAGAAAGCCCCACATCTCGTTCAGCTTCACCAAGTAGCGAAGAAGACGATGATGGTGAGTCTACATTATATTCTCCTTCACTTCAACGTCAGGACCATGGTCGTGCTAGGGTACGATCTGGACCGACTCGTGGTGGCAGTAGTACTCGAGGTACCAGGTCTAGAACTCGACGTGGCGCTCTCACTCGTGGTGGTGTTCGAAGACAAGGTAGTGTGATTCGATTCAGAGACGAGCTGTGAGAATTGTCGACAATCCTAAGCTTACACACGGTATTGAGCCCTTAAGTTTAAGGAGAGACTTTGCCTCCCTTTGTATGTTCTACCGATTGTACAACGGGTTGTGTTCTGAAGAGTTGTTCGAAATGATGCCGACAGCTACTTTTTATAACCGCACCGCTCGCCGACGGCGGGGAGTTCACCCTCACACGCTTGAACCGCAATGGTCGCGTACTGTGCGGTTCCAGAGAAGTTTTCTTCCGAGAACACTCAAGCTGTGGAATGAGCTCCCAGCCGAGGTTTTTCCAAGGGACTACAGAATGGAGTTCTTCAAGAAATGCGTGAAGAGGTTTTTAGAGGGTCGGCAACGCATGAGTGACGCCCCTGGTGTTGCAAATGTCCATAGGCTACGGTGACTGTTTAACATCAGGCAGGCCGTATGCTTGATCGCCACCTTAGTGGTATAAAAAAAAAATAGTAGTAGACCAGCTGGTGCTGCATCTTGGTCTCGTGCACGTTTTGATATACCACTTCCAGTAGTCTTGGAGCCATCATATTTGCCTTCAATTATTCAATATGAATCAAATCTATATGAATACGTGAAAGAATATATCGACGACGACTTATTCGACGTAATTCTTGAAAAAACGAATCAAAATGCCGTTGTCAAAACAGGACATTCGTTGAAACTGTCCCGAACAGAATGCAAAACTTTTATGTGCATTACCCTTCTCATGGCTTGTATCAACTACCCGCACATGCGAATGTATTAGAATCGAAAATATTCATTTTCCAACTGAAGCTATGTCTCGAGACCGATTCATTCAATTACGAAATTCCCTGAATCCGCTGATCGAACATGTGCTACAAGAATGTCTAGCACAAAGGCGAGAACAGAAAATATCGGTGAATGAATTGATAATACCTTTAACCGGTGCTTGCTCAATGAGACAATATTGCTAAGGCAAACCACACCCTACAGGATTAAAGGCTTTTATCCTAGCTAATCCCAATGGATTGGTTTGTGACATTATCATTTGCCAGGGGAAGAAAACATTTCCTGTAGATTCTGGCTTTCAATTGGGAGAGAGCGTAGTATTAAAATTATGTGACTCTTTAGTTCCAGGTCATAGTGTTTATTGTGATCGCTATTTCACTACAATAAAACTCATCGATGAGTTAGACAAGAGGGGTATTAAATGTACTGGAACAATAATGAAAAACCGAATTCCTAGTTATGTGAAAGATGATATGGAAAGCGATAATTGCTTGAACCGACGAGTTGGGGGAAGTTATGACGTGCTGGTGCGAGCGGACTAAGGAATTGCAATCACAAAATGGTTCGACAATAAACCTGTCATCTTGTTATCAAGTATATATGCTGCTGACACATACGATGAGTGTTCGAGGTATGACCGGAGACTTAAACAATTTATACTGGTTCCGAGACCACAAGTAATCAAAGAGTACAACGCAAATATGGGAGGAGTTGATCTCACGGATAGGCTTTTAGGTGTCTGTCCAGCTCGAGCTCGCACTAAAAAGTGGACAGTTAGATTCTTTTTACATATGATAGATTTGGCGATCATGAATAAAATATAAGGATGAAAATAAGATACTTTGTAGGCTAGCTCATCATATTTTGAAATTAAGAGAATTCAAGCAAGAGATTGCTGAAAAAATGATTCTAGATAACACCTACGTACAAAGAGAACTGTCGGATGATAACGAAAATGAGAATCAGAATCAAAATAGAAATCGTGGAAGGCCGCTCGCAGTATCGCTGCCACCTATTGCTAAACGTCTTCATGCCGCAAACCATTTGCCTGATATGGGTAGCAAGCAGAATATGTGCAGGAACCGTGGCTGTAGTAAGAGGACCACTGTGATTTGCATTTATTGCAACATGCCATTGTGCTTAACCCCGAAACGAAATTGTTTCGCAGCTTTCCATAGCTTTTAAGACTTTGAGACATTTTGTACTTTTTTTCATGTCAACTTTGATAGTGAGATATACTTGATCTCAACTTAGTTAAAAGAGATTATATTTGTTTGTTATAGAGTATTTGTTGTTGTATTTTTAAGGAAAAATATTGTAGACTTCATAAACAAAAGATTAATTTTAATTGAGTTAATTTTCGTTGATTTTTATAGTATGTAAAATGAAAATTTATAGGGAAGAAAGTTTTGTTAAAGATTTATGTTTGTATAATAAAATATATTCTTTAATATGTAGATATTTCATTTTGTTAAATATTTCTAATACCTACCTATCTATCTATAACTTCACGCCAAATCCCTCACGGGGTAGGCGTGATGTTATAGATAGATAGGTAGGTATTAGAAGTATTTAACAAAATGAAATATCTACATATTAAAGAATATATTTTACCTACTATTAGATTATTCAACACCAATGTCATAATATTTCCTTTAAATCTCTCGTCTTTAGATATTGTAAATAAAGCCTAGTGTACTTTATACAGAGCAAAAAATTGCTCAATGAAAGCTACACAAAAGTATTCTTTACATCATTAACAAAAACATTTGTTCTACAATGATATTGTATTTAAAGATGACGTATATTCATACTGCGCGTCGTTTTGTTATTGTTCCACTACGACATTATAGTACTTACTTAAGAAGGGGATAGATAATACGGAACGCATGATAAAGAGAGAGATAGCTATCTGTCAAGAGTTGCGCTTGAAATACGTCAGCGCATCATAGAATAGCGCATATTAGACCAATTGGGTTAATTTCATTGCCTCAGTTTTTGCGCGCTTGTACGACATCTACCTCTTTTTAATACAATATCATTGTTGTTCTAGTGAAATTATGTTCTAAAGAGTTTTGGTACTTTTCTAATCGACAAAAAGACTCGGCCTTAACAGCACAGTTACTTTTGTACTATTCAGAGTACACCCGGTCGCAATTGAAGACATATTATAATACTTCGGTGTCAGGAGGTTATAAATGTTTGCCTTGTGTGGGAATCGAACCTACGAGCGTGTCAAAATCGCATTATAAATCGCGGCGCCACCGAGCTCGTCAAAAACCTTGCAATATCTTATCGCCCTGGGAGCCTAAACGGACACACGTTTAGCTAATTTCCATACAGAACTCTAAAATGTCACCTCTTAAACAAGGATAGTTCTATCTATTTTATCTAAGGATAGAACAGACGTCGGTAAAGTTTGCACACAAGCTTTGCTTTTGCCAGAGTTTATAGCAAAGCATAACTATATAGTTAATTCGTTAAAGCTATGCAAAGCTCTCGCAAAGCACTTACCTATTTCGAACGCGAACTTTGATTTCTTTGAATGGAATTATTTATTGATTGTGTGATTCGTATTTTACATTTGCGCGATGGATCCCATTCATTCTATGGAACATGACGTCACCAGACAAAACTAGCCATTTTTTTTAAATAACTTACATATTTAATTTTAACAATATAATAACAACAATTAAATATTATAATTAACATATTTATAATATTTAATTTTTTTTTAATGATATAGTTAGACTAATTTTTTCATTGACGTTATGCTCTAGAACAAATGGGATCCATTCCGTTTGTGGAAATTTTCTAAATTAGACCACAATGTATTTTTGAGGTTTTTTTTTAATGATTCCAATAGTAGGCATTACGAAAGTCGTGAGCGTTTTTAATAGAGGTAGAGCGAATAAAAGCAGCCTGACTGGGGAGCTACCTCCACCTTACAGAAACCCGCAGCTAAACAGCAACTCCTTGGAGGGTTGTTGTATTCATGGAAGTGAGATAGGTTATTAATAAGCTGCTAAAGAGTTACTGTGTTAGCAGTAGAGGTGGCATTGCGCGGGCGACACGTATAGTATTGCAAACAGTTTACGGTAACCACTTTACATAACGTGCAATGTAAGGATATATGCCTCCCGACATTGAAAAAAGAGGATAGTCACAGAAATTTTGCCTACAGAAGTGAATACCCATAGCATCAGATGTACTAAAAACAGCATGCCGAGGCGAGGCGTTTGATTATTCCCATGGCGGTAACGCAGACAAGAGCCAGAGACAATAATTGTACATTAGGGTCGGCAACGTACGAGTGACACCCCTAGTGCTGCATTTTTTTTATAAACAAATAGATTTTTTATAAACAAGCATGCGGCCCGCATCAGATGGTAAGCGGTCACCGCAGCCTATTGACTTTAAACTGTTCTGCTTTACGTATTACTATAGAAGATACTGGTGTGTTTTTTTTAATTTCCTAATAAATTGATTTGACGAAGGCTGTTAATAAACAGGCATTGCCGTTCTATTGTCTTATATCTCGCTACGATATCTTAGTCCATCGTATGTATTAACTTAACCTTAGGTAAGACCTCTCGTAAGCGTCCCATTTCCCCGCCCGCCCAAACAAAGGTCGAAGTCTCCCCGCCGCAGAAGACGTGCCGAAGAAAACTATAATTTATGACTGTGATTAACCCTCATACAATGGTCCGCCATCATTATTACTCATTAAGTGCACAGTTCTCTGCTCAACATCATTAATATACATTCCTTCTTGCGTATATAGTTGTATTCATTGTTCAGGGTGAGCATTGGAGTAATGACAATGCTCTGTAGTCTAAACAAGGCCGCCCTTGCGCCTTTTATTTATACAACGTCGTGAGGCATTCAAACATACGGCCCACCTGATGTAAAGCGGTTACCGTAGCCTATGGACGCTTGTAAATACGCTTAAAAATATTAAGTATCAGTCGCGCGATAACATCTCTGCTGCTAGTAGTAACTCCATATGAGCTTAATGGTGACCTCACTTACTTGCATTAACGCAACAACCCTTCAAGGAGTTGTTATTTCACTGCAGTTTTTTGTGAGCTGTAGATATTTACCCAGACATCTTTGATGCGCCCTACCTCTATTATAAACTTGCATCGCATGACTAAGTTAGTATATGGAGGCACTTCCCCAATCAGACTGCTTTTATGCGCCCTACCTATCTTAAAACACTCAGACTTTCGAAGTGCCTACTATTAAATCATAAAAAAAAACTCAAAATGCAACACGTCTTTTTTTCTTAAGTAGTAATATTATAAATTTGTTAAAAATAAATGTGTAAATATTAAATTTATTTTAAAAAAATCTGGAAAAATTGACTTATGTTGTCCGATGATGTCATATTCCATAGAACGAATGGGATTCATCGCATGAATGTACACACACGAATCATAAAATAAATAATAATTCCATACAATGAATTCAAAGTCCGCGTTCTAAGTAGATAAGTGCTTTGCGAGAGCTTTGCATAGCTTTGCCGAAGATATTAACTAGTTATGCTTTGCTATAAACTCTGCCAAAAGCAAAGCTTGTGTACAAACTTTATCGACGTCTGTTCTATCCTTGTTTCATACGTGACATTTTAGAGTTCCGTACGGAAATTGGCTAAACGTGTTTAGGCTCCCATGGCGATTCGCAAAGTAACACCGGATTTTTTTTTCAATTTTTCCCATGGCGAAAAATTGTAAATAAATCCGGTGTTACTTTGCGAAAATTACAAGTTCTTATCAGCACGTTGTACGAAACAAGTAAAAACAAACTCTATTTAAGGGTAAGTGGTTCACGCAGTCTGGGACGACTTCTCACTAGATGGAGTGATGACCTCAAGAGATTTGCAGGGAGTCGATGGGCGCAGGTGGCACAGAATCGACATGAATAGGAGGCAGGATCAACAGTGGACGAATACGGACAGAAATGATGACGAGCAGGAACTCAAAGGTTTTCTGTTAATGTCCTATTTTTTAAGAAATTAAATATTTTAACTTTATCAGCTACGTACATTTGTGATATGCGTAGGTTTGTAAAGAAAAATTTACACCTATACACAAAAAATAACGAAAGTTTGATGTAAGATACCCTAATCGTTTAGTTGGACCCTATCATAAGATCACGTGTTTTGCAAGAAATAATTACAACATGTTCATCAAATTATTTAACATGTTACGGCACCATATGAAGGTTCTACCCATGGATACCTTCCAGAAGGGCATTGTATAAGCTACTTAGTAGTAGGAACAGTATTTGTGATATAAATAAATGAAATAAAGGATATCTTTAAAATTTAATTCGCAAAAATTAAATTTTAAAGATATCCTACCCAATTAACTGTAATTTATTTGTGTACAATTTTTTAAACAAATTAGTTTTACAAATTAGAGTTAGGTTTTGTTACTGTCGACTCAATGACATTGTTGTATGTTTAATTATTTTTAATAAATATATATATGACATGTCAATTGTTCAACATGCTTGATCAATGTTACATAAGATCTTTATATGTAAGGTATACTACCGTGTTTGCCTGCAAATAATGATTTGATTTGATTATTACTTGAGCTCAAAGTTTGTACGCAGTAATATGTCAATTTTTTTTATACAACTGGATTGACTGATACTACTGATTGAGTTTTCTTTCTCTCTTTCTCTCATAGCGAGTTAAGTTTCGTATAACTAAGACACAGTCCTATTGTCTGTATCACACTATAGAGCTAAAGAAGTTTTACTTCAGTCGTGTGGTCTAAAGCACACTCGTGATAGTGATAACTTCTTATGGCAGGGTAAACCGTAACGCGTTACGGCGCCAGTCTGTCTGGGTTCCCTTTCTCTCACGCATACGGCAGCTTTACTTATATGTTATCACTTCTGTCGGGCGCGTCCCGAGATGCACACGCTTTTTTTGTAAATACATACTTATGATGCACAGAAAACACATATAAGGGCAGTTTACGAAGGGATTACGATACCTTCGCTACCTACGAACGTCCAAAAGTATTCTCGTCTAAACGCTTCTCTAAAAGCCGTGCACGGACAGGCTGGCCACTTCCCCGTGGTCCGATATCTGCTGCGTAATTGATGGACGCACGCCGCGGACGGGACAAATTGTACTCCCGCGACCCGTGTCAGTCCGTGACCGGAATGCGTGGTGCTGACTCCACTTTATTTCTATACTCACTTAACATACGAACTATTTATTTGACACCGGGTGTGTGTCAATAAAAAAATATATTTTTTTTATACGACGTCGGAAGCATACAGTCTGACGTAAAGCGGTTACCATAGTCCATGAACGCTTGTAATAAATTCAGTATCACTCGCGTGATCCGATACGATCTCTTAAAAACTTGCGCCGCATAACTAAGTTTGTTTATGAAAATTGTGTAAGTTTTATATACATATATATAGTTATATGTACATATTTATGGAAGTCTCAGCAAAAATTAAAAAAATAGATTCTATGCTCCGTTGGTTAGGACATGTAGAAAGAATGCAGGATGAAAGAATGACGAAGCAGATATACAATGCAAAAGTGGAAGGATGTAGGAGCCGAGGAAGGCCAAGACTTACCTATCATGATCAGATTGGTCGTGTTCTATCAGAAGGTGATGTCAGGAGCCCTAGAAACCGGCGAGCGTGCATGAAAAGAGCAATGAATGTGAAAGAAGCGAGTGAGGTATGTAAGGATCGAGTCGCGTGGCGCTCGGTTCTCTCTGCCTACCCCGTAAGGGATTTGGCGTGAAGTTATAGATAGCCACCTTTGGCTTTGATACAGGCCTTTAATCTGTCTGGCCATGGATATATGGATTTGCGCACTTTTCCATAGGAAGTTTAGCCTTGTGACCAAGTGCAGTCCTGCTGGAAAGTCCACGGTACGTTTTTAAAAAGTGTATTGCTGAGAGGTTTCACAACACAATCCAAGACAGTCTCCATTACCAGAGGTCACAAGATTGGCAGCGTGCGAGCAACATCCCCGTGGTGTTGCGAGCGTCAATAAGCTGCGGTGATACGACCTGATGCGTGTGTTAGAATAATATACGGGTGAGTGTGTCAGTTGTATTGCACTGGAATGTGGAGTGACTAATCGGTGCGCCCCGCGTGGCCTCTGGCTGACGAGCAACACCACCTGCTTGTGCACGTGCACGTTGTTTGCCGGTTCGAAGTAGGGAGGACGCCTTATAAATACTGCCCGGCCGTTCAGTACGGGGACTTCTGTTCGAGACGTGGACAGCGACGGATCACTCTCAAAGTTAAGTAAATAATCATGTGTTATAGTGGTAATTTAGGTACTTATTAGTCATGTATTTCTAAAATTGTAAGAAAAACATTATGTTCGTTTATTATCAATAGTAATTATCTTCATTATGTTTGGTTACCATAATAAATTATGTAACTGATAATTTATAAATATAATTTATAAGTTACTATACGTAAAGTCAATTACTTATTATATATACCTAATTTTGGCCCTGCTAGTTGCTATAGCTGTATTGATTAAATATCGATTTATATTACAAGCTTTGGACTTTCCTTTCTCTTTTCTATAAATTCCTTAATTTCTGTATACAAACTATTTATAGGCTAAAATACAAACTATTCAAACAAAATCTAATACGTGCTTGTTTGCCAATCTGGTTGTATAAAAAAAGTATCATGATGTACTTAATATACTTCACTCCTCTCAAGCTTTGTGACTCCTTAATAAGACCCCCCCCCCCACCCCCACCTAACCATTAAAGCACGCAGGATGATGACCACGTTGTAATTTTCCGACCACTTGGCGGCTTCTTTAGAACTGTGTGCGTACACTTTGTCATTTTGCTTGCTTGCTTGTTTTGACGAAAATTTTGACGAGCTCGGTGGCGCAGTGGTGAAACGCGTTGTTACACTACTTTGACACCAACGCTCGTGGGTTCGATTCCCACACAGTACAAACATTTGTGTGCATGAACATGTCTGTTTGTCTTGGTCTGGGTATTTTCTATGTATGATAAGTATGTATTTACAAAAAGTATTTACGTATGTTCATCAGTTGTCTAGTACCCATAACACAAGCTTCGCTTACATTGGGGCTAGATGGCGCTGTGTAATTTGTCCGACAATATTTATTTATTTATTGTTTTTCTTATAATGTCAGTACTTTTGTCACAAATTTCCACATAACATAGTTATATATTCCTTATAACATTAAAAATACTCTGTAGCAGAGCTTATTATTGAATTGATGAATATGTAACTGACAGAGATGTCTAGAAATAATTCAGCACAGACTACCTGTCCTTAATAATCTTTAATTTTACCATTTGATATCATTATTGTACCAATATGCTTATGTAAAAAAATTTGTAATATCTAATTGACAATTTTTAAAGAATTTTTGATTTTTTTTACCTATATTGACAAGTTTCTTTCGGCATTTCTTCTTCGCCAATGGTCATTTCCGAAATGCTAGTAGATTAAAAAAAGGTAAAAAAGTAAAATAAGAGGATTAAATAAAATACAATAAGATTATATTTCAAACGTTAAAACAAAAAATGTTTTCGTGTCTAAGTGCCCGCGAGGGCCCAATGGCAAATAAAGATTTTTTATATCTTTTTAACAATGTTATAAGGAAATTTGTAACCTACATCTATGTGACACTACGCAATAAAGAAAGAAAGCATTAAATACTTCATCGGAAGCGATCGCCCCAGTGGAAGTGGAAGTAGGACGACGCGAACAAACAAAAATGCGCACGCTAAACTTATACAATTTTATGTTCTTAAAAAAAATCAGTCTCCCCACTTCCGACCACCGCCGGACAAAAAGCCGGGACGATTCGAACCGAAAAACCCGACAATATTGTATAACACCCAGCTTTCAATGACTGACACAATCAGTGGGGGCCTCCGTAATTTTCCTGTCGTGTTTTATCTAGACTGAGAACAATAGAACTCATTTTGGGGGCACAATGAATTTCATTTCGGACGCAATCCGCCAAAATACACGCCATTAAAATCCTTACCATGAAATGCCATCGCCCATTGTGTTAGGGGATGTGAACTGAAACTAGAGCTATTATTCCCCTACGTTTCATTAGTTACATGTATTCATTTAATTTAGAAAGCAGATGGTATCGCATAATGTATACGTACTGTTTGTTAGTGGGGGTTATTTGGATATTTAAAAAATCTAAATTTAGTCACCCAAACATTTATTTTACCACTTGTTTAAGTGTTTTAGTACACTAGTTATGTTTTGGAGATTTTCGATGTTACACTACTAGGATGCACCTCGCGACTCCGTCTGATACTAAGGTTTAATCTTCCATTAGCATCCATTATCATGGCTTCCATTACCATCAGAAAAACTACAGTGAAATTTACATTTCTTCTGGAACTTTCTGACGTTTTCCAAAAAGTGCATAAACGTGTTGTAATTGAGTTTTTTCATTGCTATATAAGTGCACTATTACTTATGTGTCAAAACACTGTCGAAACTAGTTTTATGTGACATAAAATTATCTAATTAGCTATCTATACAGATGTAGAAAGAATGCGGGACGAAAGAATGACGAAACAGATATACAATGCAAAAGTGGAAGGATGTAGGAGCCGAGGAAGGCCGAGACTAACCTACCATGACCAAATTGGTCGTGTTTTATCAGAAGGTGATGTCAGAAGCCCCAGGAACCGGCGAGCGTGCATGAAAAGAGCTATGAATGTCACAGAAGCGAGTGAAGTATGCAAGGACCGCGTCTTATGGCGCTCGGTTCTCTCTGCCTACCCCGCAAGGGACTTGGCGTGAAGATATACATATACAGATAAATAAAATTGGAGTGTCTGTTTGTAATATTAAAATAACCGCTTTTTACTAAATGCATATGGATATATACACGGTACATATACCAAAATGAATATTTTTACAATTTTTGTCTGTCTGTCTGTCCGTCTGTCTGTTTGTTCCGGCTAATCTCTGAAACGGCTGAACCGATTTTGACGGGACTTTCACTGGTAGGTAGACGACTGTTCAGAGCACAATATAGGCTACATTTTATCCCGTAGATATTTAGGGTTCCTGCGTAAAATATGAAAACTGTTAAAATTAGGGGGAAATATCTTCCCCTTCGGATGTTGCAATTTTATTTTTATTATTTTCATAGAATACGTATTTTTTGTGTAATAAAAATAAAATAAATATACGTTGCCACCCGTAAAGGTTAATAGATGGCGCTATATGAAAATTGAATCGCTCTATGGTTGCATCTAAGACTCTGAATTTTGTTTTTTTTTAAACAGAAAGAATTTGAGCTCTATAGAGAAATAAAGGCTACTAAAAGCCAAATCTAATGCGTGCGAAGCCGCGGGCTTCAGCTAGTTAGATCTAAATTCAAAAGGCCAAATCAAAAGCACCCGAAACCGAAGAGCATGCCAGAAGAGGTTGATGAGTGTGGAAGAGGCGAGAGAGGTATGTTTAGATCAGTGCACCTGGCGTTCCATATTCTCTGCCTACCCCAATAGGAGACAGGCGTGATGATATGTATGTATGTAACACTAATTAATATATGTGTAATAAAATCCAAAACGTTCTTCAATATATGTTTATTATTTCAACTATCTATTAATTACCACCACTAAAACTCTATATTGCCTCTAATAATTAATTAATACAATATTTCTTCCACAGTAGATGTTACCTCTAGCGCGTCTCGAACAAGACTGTTTTCAATCACCTTAGCTGACTACAAGGTAACTCGTTGTCAAAACATCAACTGACACTAACCTTTAAAAGTACTTCCGGAATACAATAATAAGATGAAGTCTTCATCTTAATTACATTTATATTCAATTAGATTAAAATATGAAAACAAAATACAAATTCGTTCTTGATTTTTCGAAATAGGTAACAGTAATTGAAACAATTCGGTCTTTCAATTGAGTAATTGAACTTATAATAAAGTACTGTTTTATATTTAAATACAATATATCACAATATATGTTACATAAAACTAATTTCATATGGCTCAGTATGAAATTAGTTTTATAAAATGTAAATAATTTAATACTACCAACTTCACACAAAAGTGAAGTCCATTCCGCACAAGTTTAGACACGACACAGACTAAAGTTTGCATCGCTGCGTGGTTTCTGCTTGCCTGCCTAAACCTGTTAAACACGGAGCCAAAGACAAAGATGTCTGATTCTGATTAGTCAAACCGCTGTCCTGCTACGAATTTGGTTTCTGCTTGACGGTCTAAACAATAGAAGAAGGAAAGGGCCAAATACTTTTTGGCTCCATTGGCTCATAAAAAATCTTTTCCGATTCGAATATGCCTTTCCGAGCCAATGTACCTCCACAGATTCGTAACTAAACAGCGGTTTGACTAATAAGAGTAACGACTGCCATGAACCATATCCAATGAACAGCCCGAGAGCCGCATGTGTCCCGCGCCTAATATTGATGCGGCCCGCGACAATATTATAAAATTTAAATGTAGATCTTCACTGACTGATAATTCACTTACACACGCACTGCGCTTGCCAATCTATAATATAAAAATGAATCGCTAAATGTGTTGCTAAGCGCAAATCTCGAGAGCAGCTGAACCGATTTCGCTAATTCTTTTTTTAGAATATTCCTTGAAGTACGAGGATGGTTCTTACGAAGAGAAAAATTTAAAAAGTTGCTTAAAAGTATGGCAAAACAACGTTTGCCGGGTCAGCTAGTTACAAATATTAATGTCGATATTGATAGAATTTGTAAAAGATAAATTCATGAAGAATTAATAAAACTAAATTTACACTATCGCTGTTGTTTAATTTTCTCGAAATAAATAAATTACCCTAGGTATTTGTTTTTGCGGCCCTCCAATACATACAGTGATTTGTATTAGCCCGCGATCGTATCTGGTCTGGATAGCCCAGTATCAGGGCCTGATATTGTATATTATACAATATCTAAACTTTTAATAATAATAAATTAATAAATATTGTCGGACAAATTACACAGCGACACCTAGCCCCAATGTAAGCGAAGCTTGTGTTATGGGTACTAGACAACTGATAAACATACGTAAATACATTTTTTTTTTGTAAATACATACTTATTATACATAGAAAATACCCAGACCAATACAAACAGATATGTTCATGCACACAAATGTTTGTACTGTGTGGGAATCGAACCTACGAGCGTTGGTGTCAAAGTAGCGTAACAGCGCGTTTCACCACTGCGCCACCGAGCTCGTCGAAAACGCTTGCAACACATTAAGTATCACTAGCGCGATGCCACCTCTGCTGCTAACACAACAGCTCCTTTAGGAGCTTACTGGTTACCTCACTCACAAGCAGTAACACAACAAATCAAAACAACCCTCTAGGCAGTTGTCATTTGGTTGCGGCTTTCTGTCAGTTGGAGGTACTTCCCCAGATAATGCTTTGATGCGCCCTACCTCTCTTGAAAACACCCTGACCATGACAAATATTTGTCCTGTGTGGGAATCGAAGCCACGAGCGTAGGCGTAATAGTAACGTAACAACGCGTTTCACCACTGCGACTTTAAATGGATAAAAAATATTTACCGATATCAAACATTCTTTCACCTAGAGAAAGCTACGTTAGCAGCGAGTAACATAAACTGTATTTTATTTTCAAAATTAGATTTACCTACGTAGACACTTTTGCAGGTAATTTTTTGATACTCAAAAGTATCAAAAATTGACCTGCAAAAGTCAAAGACTTCTATGTATACTACACATAGAAGTCTTTGGCAAAAGTCGTCCGACGTACGCTGCAAAAACACTTTTGACGAGATCGGTGGCTCAGTCGTGAATGACACGACTTTGACACCAACGCTCGTGGCTTCAATTCCCACACAAGGCAAACATTTGTGTGCATGAACATGTCTGTTTGTCTTAGTCTGGATGTTTTAAGAGAAGTAGGGCGCGTCAAAGCAGCCCGTCTGGGGAAGTACCTCCACCTCACAGAAAACTGCAGCCAAATAACAACTCTCTAGAGGCCTGTTATGTTCCTGCGTGTGAGTGAGGTCACCAGTAAGCTCCCAAGGAGTTGCTGTGTAAGCAGCAGAGGAGACATCGCGCGAGGGATACTTAATATATTACAAGCTTTATAGGCTACGGTACCCGCTTTACATCAGGTGGGCCGTATGCTTGTATGCCTCCCGGTTGCACTCCCGGAGTGCCGGCAGAAGTGAAAACTTGAACATGCGCACCAAACAGCGATGTTGATAAACTACGTTGAACGAAACGCGTAAACGCCAAGAATTTCATGGCGCTTACACCGTTTTCGTCGCGAGAAAATAATGCCCTATGAACAATCTAGCGCTTCATGTTTTAATTGTTTAATTAGAGGTAACTAACGTTTTAGCGCTGCAGCGAACTTAAGTTCTAATTCTCACCAAAATCTTACGGTCAGGGTCACGTGTCCTGACGCGAGTTTAACATTTTTTACTCATCCCAAAAAGCGCACAACGCCGATAAAGAAGTTTTCACTTCAAAAATGTGATCGGATCGACGAATATTTATAGTTGACCAGTGTGGCAGAGTATACTCTAACTAAACCTTCGGTTGAAGTGACGCCAGTATCCCTGCAGTGGGATGAGTTAGGGCTGGTGAGTTGTGGTGGTATGGTGAGTACTGAAAAAGTAATGACGAGATCGGTGATGCAGTGGTCAGTAACGCTACTTTGACACCAACGGTTGTGGGTTCAATTCCCACATAGAACAAACACTTTTGTGTATGAACACGTCTGTTTGTCTTTATTCTTACGTGGTAGAACCAATGATATTGTATTTAAAGATGACGTATATTCATACTGCGCGTCGTTTTGTTATTGTTCCACTACGACATTATAGTACTTACTTACTTAAGAAGGGGATAGATAATACGGAACGCATGATATAGAGAGAGATAGCTATCTGTTAAGAGTTGCGCTTGAAATACGTCAGTGCATCATAGAATAGCGCATATTAGACCAATTGGGTTAATTTCATTGCCTCAGTTTTTGCGCGCTAGTACGACATCTACCTCTTTTTAATACAATATCATTGGGTAGAACGCATCAAAGCAGCCCATCTGTGAAAGTACCTCACAGAAAACTGATGCCAAATAACAACTCCCCGGAGGCTAGTGTACCTGCTACTGAGTGATGGATGTCACCAGTAAGCACCTAAGGAGTTGCGGATTTAGCGACAGAGGTGGCATCGCATGAGTGATACTTAATGTATTGCAAACGTTCACAAGTTATGGTAACCGCTTTACATCAGGTGGGCCGTATGCTTGTATACCTCCCGACGTTGTACAAAAAAAGGCGTAACAAACTGTTACCTCTTTTTTAGGGTTCCGTACCCAAAGGGTAAAACGGAACCCTATTACTGAGACTCCGCTGTCCGTCCGTCCGTCCGTCTGTCACCAGGCTGTATCTCATGAACCGTGATAGTTAGACAGTTGAAATTTTCACAGATGATGTATTTCTGTTGCCGCTATAACAACAAATACTAAAAAATAGATTAAAATAAATATTTAAGGGGGCTCCCATACAACAAACGTGATTTTTTTGCCCGATATTCATAACGGCAACAGGTAGACGCTTGAAATATTCACAGATATTTAGTTATATATTCACTTTAAAAATAAATCATTAAATTAAAATAAAACAAATATTTAAGGGGGGCTCCCATACAACATACGTGTTTTTTTTTTTTGCTCTTTTTATATAAATAATGGTACGGAACCCTTCGTGCGCGAGTCCGACTCGCACTTGGCCGATTTTTTAGCTTCAATCTCTCGTACTATAAAAAGTTACTTTATTACCCTATATTTGCAGGTGAAACGTATTTAAATGAATGACCTAGGACTTAAAGCGACTTATAATTACCTACTTAAGCATTTCGCACTGAATAACCATTGTGTATTAGACTGCTGGAGTTCCGATGCGGCCCACGTACCAATTAGTAGCCGTTAGTATAATCCGGTTCCAATACACTATATATATCGGAAACAGTAAGGACAAACTTCTATATCGTTCTTATTTCGTACCACGTGTTGACTTTTTCAAACGTACGGCCCAATAAAAGAACGCCCGTTGACACCCCGGTGTTATGGCAACCTCACTCACTTGCAGAAACACAACTATACTCTAGGGAATTGTCATTTATTTGGCTGTAGTCTGCGAGGTGTTGGTATTCCCGCAGTCCAGGGGTACTCTCTTTCACTAGAGCCGCTATTCATTTGCTATTTGGCAGGGTGCGCCACGTGCAGGTAAGGTTGGTTTTGGCTCTATTGAGCCACGTCAATTTTTTTATTTAGATAAGGTTTTGATTTAAAAAAAAAAGCTGTGATAGCCCAGTGGATAAAGAACCGGCCTATTGAGCAACTAGTTCCCAGTTCGAATCCTGACATGTAAGTACAGCTAAATTCGTGTTTTTTAATTTGTGTACATATTGGTAATTGTCACTTAGTCGGCAGTGAAGGAAAGCATCTTGAGTAAACCCGGAAATACGCGAAAATTTATTTCGAATGACGCGACACCTTGTACATTCAGCCGGCAGTTACAATCAACACGCAAGTGTCCATCAAATCATTGTTGATGTCCGGAGTCCAAACTCGGTGAGAAATAAAAATCGGCCAAGTGCGAGTAGGACTCGCGCACGAAGGGTTCCGTACTCTCTATAAAAACGGCAAAAAAATCACGTTTGTTGTATGGGAGCCCCCCTTAAATATTTGTTTCATTTTAATTTAATTATTTACTCTTAAAGTGAATATATAACTAAATATTCTGGGAATTTTTCAAGCGTCTACCTGTTGCCATTATCAATGTCGAGCAAAAATAAGCAAAAAAATCACGTTTGTTGTTTGGGAGCCCCCTTAAATATTTATTTTATTCTATTTTTTAGTATTTGTTGTTATAGCGGCAACAGAAATACATCATCTGTGAAAATTTCAACTGTCTAACTATCACCGTTCATGAGATACAACCTGGTGACAGACGGACGGACGGACGGACAGCGGAGCCTCAGTAATAGGGTTCCGTTTTACCCTTTGGGTACGGAACCCTAAAAAGTGGCTTTGTTAGTTTTTAAACTTGAGTCTTTGACCACTAAATAAACAGCCTACATCTCTTACCCTCCTCCATTAGACTAAGATACTGATTTTTAGGGTTCCGTACCCAAAGGGTAAAACGGAACCCTATTACTGAGGCTCCGCTGTCCGTCCGTCCGTCCGTCCGTCCGTCCGTCCGTCCGTCCGTCCGTCCGTCCGTCTGTCACCAGGCTGTATCTCATGAACCGTGATAGCTAGACAGTTGAAATTTTCACAGATTATGTATTTCTGTTGCCGCTGTAACAACAAATACTAAAAAATAGAATAAAATAAATATTTAAGGGGGCTTCCATACAACAAACGTGATTTTTTTGCCTTTTTTATAGATAATGGTACGGAACCCTTCGTGCGCGAGTCCGACTCGCACTTGACCGATTTTTACATATGCTACCGTCGAAGCAACAAGCCAGAGCAAATACCAGACACTTTCTAGGTTAGCTCGCACGTCTTACAAAATATAATTTCTTGAACGTGCGGGTTTCCTCACGATGTTTTCCTTCACCGCTGAACAAGAGATTACAAATTAGTACCTACGTAAATCCGAATATACGATTTTAGTAGTGCATCCACACCTCAATTAGAATTAGGGACTAACCGGTTAATAGGCAGCCTCCAGGTTTTTGAAGGATTGCATCGCGAGGGCAAAGCAAGGATTTGTTAGCAAAATTGGCGAGAGGCTCGTATGCTTGCCCTACGGGACTCGTGCGTTCTAGTCTCTCGCCAAAGCTGTTCGGGATAACTTCTGTCAATCGTCGTTTCCTCCGTCACGCAAAGTGGACGAATCGCTGGCCCATACTGCAAAGGAGAAAGCCGATCTCCTGGGCTCTCTTTTTGAATCCAATTCGACCCTTGCTAACCAGGAAGGAACACCACCGGCCATCCCGCAGTGTGAGAGCTCTATGCCTGAAATTTATAGCCTTTATCTCCTTTGACATTCATAACGGGACAGACTCACCACTAATTTCCACCACTGCGTCTCCTGTGTAGCCAGAATTAACAGCGGCGATCACCAAAAAGGCAATGAACAGTGAAGCTCATTGCTGTCCCGGGGGTTAAACTACAGCTTCCTTGGAACTCGAATTTAATCAGAAGAAATTTGTAGGATAAGGAAATTTTGGAATTGACTTCCTGTCTTGGCAAAGTGAGAGACAGTAATATGACAAATAAGGTATTTAAAAACCTTAAAGAGATGGCTAGTCAAGTGAAGCTTAACTGCCGTGCACCACGGTTTATCAAATATCTAACACTATTGGGACCTAAATTGTGAGTTGTTACCTAACACATCGATTCCAATAATATAGATTGCAAAACCGCCTAAACTCCCGTAATTCTCCCTTGTTGCCACCAAATCAGAATAGTATACTACCCCAGATGTGACATGCAAGGAATTTAACATAACGTCCCGCTCCGGCGCCAGAGATCGCACTCCCAGAGAACATGATGTGTTGTTTGCTCGAATTCATGATTTGTCGTAGAACACTAACATAAAGGCGATGACACAAAACGAAAACGAAACGTCTAAACGAAAAGAGCTTAGCCCTAAAGATTCCATGCCCAGTTAAAAATTGCGCAACCGAATGATCGACTTCTAAGCACTCTTTATTTACTTTGCCTCGCACTGATTGAAATAACAGATACAAGTGGCGTCCTTTAGTAGAAGTTTCCCATCTTTTTTGCCATTCAGACAGCAAAGTTTCAAGTACCTCGTCAATTGGTTTGAATAATCTAAGTATTTTGTCATGATCGCGGTGTTTTAGAAAATCAGGGTACATGTTTTTAAAGGTGTAGTACATTAAAGTGCGTAGTTGTATTTCTAAGTCAACTGGTAACACGCATGCCTGCACTGGTAGTGCCTCGGTGTTCACAGTTGTATACGATTTATATAAAAATATTATAGCGAGATGCTGATTTTGCAGCAAATTACGACGCGCACCACCTATAGTATCCCTCAGCCCATACAGGTGAACCGTACCGTACGCGAGTGCCGCATTAACAGCAGATTTGCCGATAGTAAAGCCGTATTGATTTTTGTAAAATTGAGGATCACCGGCCAACAAACGTGGTAATATTACACGTTCAAGTAGTTTACCCAGCGATGGTAGTAGGGTAATAGACATTCAGAAGTCGAGCAGGCCAGATGGAATTCTAGCCATTGTGTTGAAGATGTGTGCTCCGAAGTTAGCTCCGATTCTAACGCTTGGCGTGGTTGTCAACTCATGCAAGGATGCTTTGGTACACCCCATCACTAAAAAAAGGTGCTTGCTCGGATCTATCCATCTATTCTAGACTATTATTTATTTATAGCAATAACTCACATATTTTCCAAAATCATGGAAAATATCATCAACCAGCAACTCTCAAGACTTAGAGGATCGCCAGCTGATAAGTAATCGCCAACTTCCGTGCTTCCGCCGTGGCCGCTCGATCTTCTGGTATACTTGACCCACCGCTCGGCGGAGTCAGTAGACAGCAAAGGTGAAGCTTAGCTGTTAGTTTGGACATAGCAAAGGCCTTCGATCGGGTGTGGAACAAAGCGCTTTTCTCGAAGCTTCCTTCTTTTGAGCCGAACCCCGAAAAATTACCCTAAAAAATTTGTGCATGGGTTGCCAGTTTTCTCATTGGGTGGAACATCAAGATCGTAGTTGACGGTGCGTGCATCCCACAAGGCTGTGTGTTGTGTCCCACTCAGTTCCTTCTGCTGCATAATGACTTGTTGCACGTGCGTAACATTCATTGCTATGCAGATAACAGTATGGTGGACAAAAAGATACACTGGTCAAGCCAATATCTCTCGGGATTTTGTCAATAAGTGCCGATCACAGCTTGTGTGTGAAATTAAGACATCACCAGAACAAATCTCGGATTGGGGTAGACTGAATTTAGTTCAACTTAATCCCCAAAAGACACTCGTTCGTAGCTCCTCGATTAGAAGGTATACCCCTCAGCGTTACACCTAGCGTCGGCATCCTGGGTGTCGTCATATCGAGCGATGTACAGTTTCGCAGTCATCTGGAGAGCAACGATAAGGCGTCCAAGAAGATTGGTGTGATCAATAGAGCTAAACTGTCTATCTATCTATAACTTCACGCCAAATCCCATGCGGGGTAGGCAGAGAGAACCGAGCGCCACGTGACTCGATCCTTACATATCTCACTCGCTTCTTTAACATTCATTGCTCTTCTTATGCACGCTCGCCGGTTTCTAGAGCTCCTGACATCACCTTCTGATAGAACACGACCAATTTGATCATGGTAGGTAAGTCTTGGCCTTCCCCGGCTCCTACATCCTTCCACTTTTGCATTGTATATCTGCTTCGTCATTCTTTCATCCTGCATTCTTTCTACATGTCCGAACTAACGGAGCATGCCTCTTCTTATTTTAACACCGACGCTCTCTTTCAGACCAACTCTGTTTCTAACATCATCATTGCCAATACGGTCTACAAGTCTTACGCCACAAATTTTGCGCAGCGCTCGTATTTCGACCGCGTTTATTCTACTTTCATGCTCTTTCTGCCATACCCAGCTCTCGCTTCCATAAGTTAGCGTTGGGACCAGCACTGCATTGTGTATAGCGAGTTGTGCCTTCTGGCTCAGGTTTTTACTGCCAAGAAGTTTTCCCAACGCTCCATTCACACTATAGAGCTAAACAATACTTTACAACGCAACATCGCCTTCAACTTTATAAGGCCCAGGTCCGGTCTCACTTGGAATCCTTTTCACATCTTTGGGCTGGCGCGCCAAAATATTTGCTTACTCCATTTGATCGCTTACAACGTAGAGCAGTTCGAATCGTCGGCGACCCAGTGATCTCCGCTCGGCTGGACCCACTTTGTTCACGAAGAGACGTCGTTTCTCTTTGTGTACTGTACAAATTGTATCATGGGTAATGTTAGGAGGAGCTGTTCAACTTAATACCAGCCGCTGAGTTCCATTATCGTACCACTCGCCACAAACTAAAATTTCACTCTCACCACCTTGATGAGAGGCAATCTACTACAGTACGATTTTTTGAGGCATTTACTACCACGTACGGTGCAATTGTGGAATAAATTAAGTTTTATTTTAAAGACGATATGGGTGCCTTCAAGATAAGAGCCTACGTTTCCCTAAAAAGGCTGGCAACGGATCAGTGACCCTTTGGTGTTGCTGATGTCTATGGGTGGTGGTGACCACTTACCAATAGGTGACTCACATGCTCGTTTGCCCCCCTGTAATATAAAAAAAAGATTTTTCCACTAAGCTACCACTGCTTCAAATCTCGTTTTTACGTCCCTTTTTCCGTGCTGTTGTTTTGTAATGTATATTGTGACACCGGTTAGAAGCAGTTACAGGCAGTTCTGTTGAACATTCGGCCGGATTTGTTGCGTGTCGATTGTTTTTGTTGAGGTCCGGACGCGGTGCGAATCTTAAGCACGCCTAATACGAACAAAGTTGCTTTGTTAGTTTTTGAATTTCGTGCTTTGACCGGCAAATAAACCGCCGGGAAAAGTTTTTCGCAAAATTAACTTGAACCTAAACAATTTGTGGGTATTGTAGGCTTAACTTTCAGTATTTTTATACGGATTCGGGAGGCAAATAAGCACGTTTCACATCAGGTGTGACGTAGTTAGCGTAGTTTGAATTTGAACTAAAGGGTCTTTGCACACGTCTCAGTAAAATACTTAAGACTTCCCACATAATCTACATCAATTTGTGCTCATACATATAGGCAATCGAACAATATTTCATACATCTATCATCATTGTTTTTAAAACTAATAAATAACAGCAAGCTGTGTAGGCAGAGCTGATATTTTTTAAATTTAAAAAATATTTAAATATTTTATTTTTAATTTTTTTTAAATATATGGAACCCTGTACGACATCTAGCGACGAGTGCTGTTACTTTTTCTGTTGATGGGAGTGCAGTGCAGACTCTGCACTGCAGAGTGGCCGGCTATACGTTTTCCCATATGTTTTTTTTTCTAATTGGAACGATTTTGGACCGTTCTTCCTCACCAACGAACATTTAAATTTCAAATTAAAGGATACAAAACTACAATATGTTAGCTATTAGTGTGTCGATTTTGGAGTTTCTCACTATTACCGTCTAAACGCTAGCTGGATGACATCAGTCTACCCCAAACGACAATTTTGAGGGTAATGTGGCTCCGCTGGCTATCGCAGCTCAGCCAAATATAAGTTTTATGAACTAAATGTATAGTATATAATATAGTATTATCTACACTAATAATACATAGAGGAAATATATTTTTTGGAATGTATGTTTGTAATAGAAATCTCTCAATGAATACGTAACCGATTTTAAAAATTCTTTCACAAATGATTTTAGTTACTATGCAAAATCGTGTCATAGGGCGAGTCGCTAGTTATGTCAATGCAAAGGTTTCCTTATGATTTTCCTCCATGTTTTCCTTCAGGCAGTTCCCGTTGTAAAGTCCAACAGTAATCCATTACTAAGTACATGTTAGCTTCCATTTCCCTCGTCGTATTATATTGTAATTAAACTTAACAGGGTCATTTTTGTATTTTCAGGACATGATTCGAGAATTACTTCACTCAGAAAACACAAAACATAACCATGCTACTAAAATACAAAACACCCCGGATTAATAACAGTATGCTAAAGAGATATGTACTTTAAATTTACTGGTGATAACTGTAACTGTAACAAAAACTAGACCTGTTCCAATCAAACTAAATATATATGTCCTATAGGACGGGCGAATTTCCAAGTAAATTAAAAACCACAGTTGTCAAGCCATTACCAAAAGCCGCCAATACAGAAAGTCTTGATAACTATAGACCAATCGCAATAGTACCAGTATTTTCTAAGATTTTTGAAAAACCTACGCATGTCAGAATAAGTAACTTTATCAATGAACTCGACATTCTAGATACTAACCAAAACGGTTTTCAAAAGGGAAAGTCAACTACTCTGGCAGCTTTCAACCTAATTAAAAATATACAAAATTATACAGATAAATCTATAGAAGTTGTAGTTATATTCATAGATATGAGTAAGGCTTTCGATTTTGTGTCCCATGATTTGCTTCTAGCCAAATGTGAAAAGTATGGTCTCAGGGGTAATACATTAAATTGGCTTAAAACATATTTAAAGGATAGAATACAATATACTGAAATTACAAATATCGATGACCACCTAAATGAGATAGCGTATAAATCCGAAGAAAGAGCAAAAAACATAGGCGTACCCCAAGGCAGCATCTTGGGTCCTTTGCTCTTTCTTTTGTACATTAATGACCTTCCAAAAAGTACCAAATATTTCTGTTCCTTATTCGCCGACAATCTCGCTGTAGTGATACCAAATACATTTAAAACTAAATCTGAATATAATTCTGAAATAAATACATGCCTATCTGACATAACTAATTGGCTAAATAACAATAATTTGACATTAAATGCAAATAAAACAAAATATATACAATTTCATAATCAGAGAAATAATAAAAAAGCTGATTTGATAGTTCAGCACAATGGCCAAATTATTAACGAAAGTAATGAAATGTCATTTCTGGGAATTACACTAGATAACCATTGTACCTGGAAACCACATATTCAAAAAGTCTGTAAAAAGGTTAACAGCTTTTCTTACGCTTTATGGAGACTCGTTAATACAGCAGATGAGAAAACGGCCTTGTACGCTTACCATGGATATGTGGCTTCAAATCTGAGATACGGCGTTATAATATGGGGCAACTCAGTAGACATCACAAAAGTTTTTATCGCCCAGAAGCAATGTATTCGAGCTATTTACAATCTGTCTCCCAGGATAAGCTGTAAAGAGTACTTTAAAAAAATGAAATTGTTAACGGTGCCGTGCATATATATTTATGAAATGTTCTTATTTGTAAAAACCCATTCATACCTTTTTGTAAAACGCTGTGATATATTTAAAGACTACCGCGGAAGATTTCCAGATAAATTGATAATACCTACAATGTCAACAACTCTGTACAGTGATAGCTGCTATCCTATGGCTATCCGGATTTATAATAAGTTGCCAAAATTCATTAAGGACCAAAACTTAAATATGTTTAAAACTAGACTCTCCCAGTTCCTGTTAGAAAAGTGTTACTATACAGTTACAGAGTACTTGACAGACACAATATGAGGCATGTGCTTATATTTTTGTTACTAATAATGGTTGTGATTTGCATAATTTTATTTTTAATTATTGACATTCATTTTTATCTATTTTATTTCTTGACATTTTGTAATTTTAATTGTAATTTATGGAAAAACATTTGCATGTATAAAAATACTAAAAGTGTGATTCTTATAATTATTAATAATTCCACCGTATGTAACATTGTAACCACTTTTAACGCAAATAAATATTCTATTCTATTCTATTCTATTCTATTCTATTCTATTCTATTCTATTCTATTCTATTCTATTCTATTCTATTCTATTCTATTCTATTCTATTCTATTCTATTCTATTCTATTCTATTCTATTCTATTCTATTCTATTCTATTCTATTCTATTCTATTCTATTCTATTCTATTCTATTCTATTCTATTCTATTCTATTCTATTCTATTCTATTCTATTCTATTCTATTCTATTCTATTCTATTCTATTCTATTCTATTCTATTCTATTCTATTCTATTCTATTCTATTCTATTCTATTCTATTCTATTCTATTCTATTCTATTCTATTCTATTCTATTCTATTCTATTCTATTCTATTCTATTCTATTCTATTCTATTCTATTCTATTCTATTCTATTCTATTCTATTCTATTCTATTCTATTCTATTCTATTCTATTCTATTCTATTCTATTCTATTCTATTCTATTCTATTCTATTCTATTCTATTCTATTCTATTCTATTCTATTCTATTCTATTCTATTCTATTCTATTCTATTCTATTCTATTCTATTCTATTCTATTCTATTCTATTCTATTCTATTCTATTCTATTCTATTCTATTCTATTCTATTCTATTCTATTCTATTCTATTCTATTCTATTCTATTCTATTCTATTCTATTCTATTCTATTCTATTCTATTCTATTCTATTCTATTCTATTCTATTCTATTCTATTCTATTCTATTCTATTCTATTCTATTCTATTCTATTCTATTCTATTCTATTCTATTCTATTCTATTAATATGGTATAAGAGTAGGCAGGTATTTCAAGAGCTCGATGTCATCGTTGGGCGTGTCCATTCTAACCAAACACTCAGGTTAAGCAACGCAACTGTCACGAGTTTCTACGTGCCGGCTGTTGTCGGTAGATGACAGTCGTTAAGCTAAGTCAGTGGCCCTCGGGCGGCTTGAAAACGCTTGCCTCCGTCAATCTGCATTTGAGCAGCGTGGTGGAGTATGCTCTAATCGCCTTCGGTTGAAGGGGGACCCGTGTCCCTGCAGTGCGATGAGTAAGGGTTGATGTGGTGGTATTTCAAAATTGGTAAGCACAGGACTTACAAAATTTTCTTGTCCAGTGTTATTGTATTATGTTACGGTGTTTCTTGTCCAGTGTTATTGTATTATGTTACGGTGTTACATTTGTGAAGTTTCAAATCGATACGACTATTACAAATTTGTTAAATACGACTTCCAATATTTGTTTGCATACATAGATTCTGTGAGGTGGAGGTACTTCACCTTACGGGCTACTTTGGTGCGCTCTACCTCTCTTAAAAACACCCAGATCAAGACAAATAGATATGTTCGTGCACACAAATGTTTGTCCTGTGTGAGAATCGAACCCACAAACGTTGATGTCAAAATAGCGTAACTCGCCATCGAGCTCGTCGAAAAAGCGACCGAGGTTGGGTAAGGACTGCGTCGTGTGACGCTCAGTTCTCTGGCTACCACGGAAGGGACCGAGCGTGAAGATATGAATAGAGTCCTTTCAGTTTCAGTCCGCGAAATGTATGGGAAAACGTATATAACGGGTTCTGACTGCTCAATCCTCATTATAACTCAATTGACATATTGTATCGATATGCTGACATGAATGTATTGTAAATGTAATTGTCAATTTGAAAAGAAACCTATATTGACAAATTTCTTTCGGCATTTATTCTTCGCCAATAGTCATTTTCGAAATGCTAGCAGATTAAAAATAAAAAATAAGAGATATAAATAAGATACAATAAGATTGTATTTAAAAAAAAAATGTAAGACGCGTCTAAGTGCCCGCGAGAGCCCAATGGCAAATAAATAATTTTTATTTTAATAAACATTCACACATTATCGCAGTGGCTAATAACGCTGCTTTGCTACTGCTTGTGGGTTCTATTCCAATATAAGACAAATATTTATGTGCATGAACATGTCTGTCTGTCTTGGTTCGGTTAAGTGAGGTAGGGCGCATATAAACAGCCCATCTGCGGAAGTACCTTCATCTCACAGAAAACCGCATCCAAATAACAACTCTCTCGAGGGTTGTTGTGTTGCTGTGAGCAAGGTCACCAGTAAACTCCTAAAGAGTTGTTGTATTGGCAGCAGAGGTGGTATCA
The DNA here is from genome assembly GCA_947507595.1 of Pyralis farinalis. NCBI lineage: Eukaryota > Metazoa > Arthropoda > Insecta > Lepidoptera > Pyralidae > Pyralis > Pyralis farinalis. The sequence goes on from OX382278.1 coordinate 26,092,870, forward strand.
CACGAGCGGTACTTAATGTATTGCAGGCGTTCATAGGCTACGGTAATTATGTACATCAGGTCGCATGCTTGTATGCCTCGCGACATGTACAAAAAAAAATTGGCAAGTTATTTTGGCATATCATAAGTTATGGCAAGTTTCTTTCGTCATTTCTTCTTCGCCAATGGTAATTTCCGAAATGCCGGTAGATTATAAAAGAAAAATAATAACGTAAGAGAATTAAGTAAGATTATATTAAAAAAAAATTAAGACGTAATTAAGTGCTCACGAGGATCAAATGGCAAATAAATATTTTCTGCCTATGGACCGTTGCAACACAAGAAATGTTTAAATTTGTTAATCCATTGTTTGTTGGAATCGACACCAAGGGTTCTATACAGATCCCCTTTGGGAAACTGCGTATGGGATATGTAAACTATTCACACATTACTTACCAACCCTTACTTATCCCACAGCAGTGTCTACATTCAACACAAGGGGCTTAGAGTATACCGTCACGCTGTTAACGACGGTTTGGCGAAGATCAGCCATGCAATTCTGTGAGAGCAAACATCCTTACATCCTAGGAAACATCGGCTGTTATAGCCTTGAACACAAAATTGCAATTCCTTAGTGTCGCTTTTCAAGGTTGTGCGACACTAGCGCCGCAAGGCTGCGTTTGGAATTGGAATTCTACAAGGCAAACAGCCTCGCGTACGCTTACAGCCTAATAGAATACCAAATAAAAAGCCGTGATCGCAGTAAACGATGTCAAAGCTGTGACATCTGTGATCACAGCGACGCACACAGCCATTACGAGTCGCTTAGAGAATTGCATGGCAGGCTTTTCAAGCGGGCATCTTAAACATCAATAAAAAGGGGACATCATAAACGCGTTATTTACGAAAAATATTGAATTCATCAAATAATGACAAGAGGGAGACCTAAAGTCGTCTGCGTGGATACCTCTGTCTCACCTGTTTCTACCGCCAAGCAGCTATATTTATATAGCCGTGTTCTGATTTGAAGGGTGAGATATGGCAGAGGAATTACTGGGTACTGTGACGAAACACCGACGACGACCTATATTGGCAAGTTTCTTTCGGCATTTTTTCTTAGCCAATGGTCATTTCCGAAGTGCTAGTAGATAAAAAAAAAGGAAAAAAGTAAAAAGAGAATTAAATAAGATACAATAAGATTATATTTCAAAAACTGTAAGACGTGTCTAAGTGCCCGCGAGGGCCCGATGGCAAATAAAGAATTTTTATCTTTTTTTATCTTTATCTTTAAACAGCCTTAAGTTACGTCACAAGATTGGCAGCGCGCGAGTAACATCCCCGTGGTGTTGCGAGCGTCAATAGGCTGCGGTGACCGCTTACTCGGTTAATCAGAAATAGTCGCCGGTAGGTAAGTGAACACTATTTCGATCCCCACACCCATACAAGCATATGATCCACCTAATGAAAAGCGGTTACCATAGCCTATGAACACTTGCAAAACATTAAGTATCACTCGCGCGATGCTCACCTCATTCTGCTAATATAGCTATTCCTTAGTAGCTTACTGTGTCTGTACTGTGACCTCACTCACACGCAGGAACACAACACAAGTCAACAACCCTACAGGGAGTTGTTATTTGGCTGCGGTTTTCTGTGAGGTGGAGGTACTTCCCGAAATGAACTGTGTTGATGCGCCCTACCTATCTTATTTCTATGTATCCACAATACGGAATTAACACCAGCCGGCACCCACCCTGTTAGTTAGCAGTAGTCGTCTCTGGGATTGCCCGCCATCTGGAGCAGGAGCCACCGTTTCACTTCTCCACAGGACGTCCTGTGCGCTGTATATATCTGAACCCAACCATGTACAGACTTCAGTCTACGATGCTTAGCCTACGTGTTTGATTAGAGAGACCCTCACAACGTGGCCACCAAGCTCCTCCCACACATCACATCGCTGAACAACTAGCGGGCCTTCACTGCGGATAAAAAACGCCCATCATTACCACATCTAGTACGCATAGCGTTCTTTCTCCGTCATAAACCGCTCTGAAAGCGTCAGATGTCCGTTAAATCTTTTACGGGTACCCTCCGCGGTCGGTTTTTATCCGCGTTGTCTGACGTTGACAAATGATACACACGGTCGTCAACGATCGTGAGCAAGTACTCCAAAATTATAGCTACTTTTCACATTGTAACTATTACTTAAGTAAGCTTTAACTGTCGGTATACATAGAAAATTATACTACTTTTTGCACAAAACGTCATGAATTTTTTGACGTGAATACTTCTTTAAATTTCCTCCCATAGAATAGAATAAAATACTCTTTATTGCACTAATAACAAATACGTACAGAACACACGCAGAACAAGAAAACAAATGTACAATAGGCGGTCTTGTCACTAAAGCGATCTCTTCCAGACAACCATGTGACATGAAAAAACATACATATAGAAAAAGTAGGTAGGTGGCGCATTTAAGCAAGTACAATTTTCACTTAATATAATATATGCTTATATGCAACTCCCATAGTGAGAGACAATTCAGAAAAATAATGATAGCAAAATCGGGGGATACAGTTTGTTATTGTAGCTATTATACCGTTTACATCCAAAATATAATTACACCATTTGATAGCTCAGAATCGTAGAATTCGTTACGTTGAGTAATGATGACTGTGAGACATCGCGGGCGGTGGGGGGAGAGCGTCGCCATTTTGAAGTCATTTCGCTGGATCATATAATTTACTTTTAATAACTTATTTCCGTTTACCCGTTACGAAGACGTATTCACGTAAAACTCATGGTCGTGTCCACGACACAGCCACACCCCGCTTTTTGATAATACCACTACAATACGATGAAGCCAAATCAAGATACGAGTATTATTTAATCCCAGTCCGTGTGGTACTTTTTTTGTAACTGTATAAAACCGCATGACACGTTAATATACTAGGACGCGAAAGAAATAGGTCGGTAATGAAATTTGTACAATTTGCGAGACGCATTATCATATTTTATTATATTATTAAAATCAATACTTTCTGAACTCCAGAACAGTGTGTACCTCTTTAGACGGACAGCTCTTAGAAAGGCGTGAAATGGCAGATGATCTTTAAGAGATTACTTTGCCGGCGGGATTATTTCTATCTCCGTTTTTTAGCCCTAGACATGCCTTCGTCCATGTTATTACGTGAAAGTTTTTATAGCTTTCACATCTTTATAATAAAATTGCTATAATATATATTGTATATTTTTATAAAATGCAGAATGAAAGAATTTCGTAATAGATATACAACGCGAAACGTATAAATGTATATTATAAATATATTAAGAAAAGCTATGTTCAGTTGCTTCGGACATGAAGAAAGAATTCAGGATGATAGAATGACGAAACAGATATAAAATACGAAAGTAGAAGGATGCAGAAGCCGAGGAGGACCAAGACTTACCTTCCATGACCAAATTAGTCGTGTTTTATCAGAAGGTGATATCAGGAGTCCCAGGAGCTATTAATGTTAAAGAAGCACGTGTTGTGTGAAAGGACCGAGTCATGTGGTGATCGGTCTTCTCTGCCTGCTGCTGCAAGGGATTTGGCGTGAAGTTATTGACAGATAGATATTTCTTAAACAATATTGGGTGGCATACAAACGGCACACTTGATGTGAATCGGTTACCGTAGCCCACGAGTACATTTCAAGAAGCATTACAAGAAGGTGAATACATTTGTATTCCGTCGTTGGCACAGCAACTCCTTACGACTTGACTTTGACGAGCTCGGTGGCGCAGTGCTGAAACGCGCTATCACGTTACTTTGACACCAACGCTCGTGGGTTCAATTTTCACACAGGACAAACATTTGTGTGCATGAATATGTCAGTTTGTGTTGATCTGGGTGTTTTAAGAGAGGTAGGGTGTATCAAAGCAGCCAGTCTAGGGAAGGATCTCCGCCTCACAGAAAACCGTAGCCAAATAACAACTCCCTAGAGGATTTTGTGTTCCTGCGTGTAAGTGAGGTCACCAGTAAGTTCCTGAATAGGAATTGCTGTGTTAGCAGCAGAGGTGGCTTCACGCGAGAGCTACTTAAAGTATCGCAAGCGTTAATAGGCTACGGTAACCGCTTTACATCAGGTGGGCTGTATGCTTGTGTACCTCACGACGTTGTATAGAAAATTATGAGTGCATTAATTAGTAGCTAGATGGCGCTATTCCACGACTTTACAATAATAAATATAAAATGCAAAAATTCACCACAGTAACAAACCTTCCTAATAACTCAGTTGGAAAAGCACTCGACCAGCAATCAAGAGGTTAAGGGTTACCTCTCAGAGGGAACACCTGCCTTTTTTTATATACCACTGAGGTAGCAAACAAGCTTACGGCCTGCCTGATAGTAAGCAGTTACCGTAGCCTATGGAAATTTGCAACACCAGTGGTGTCACTCTTGCGATGCCGACCCTGTAAGAACCTCTTCACCCGTTTCTTGAAGAACCCCATACTGTAATCCCTTGGGGAAACCTCGGCAGGGAGCTCATTTCACAACTTAATAGTTCTCGGTAGAAAGCTTCTCAGGAACCGCACAGTACGCGACCATTGCGGTTCCAGTGTATGAGGGGCCTTTTAGTGGTACGCTTTTCCATTAAAAACATTTTTCCCCAAAACCTCCCTCACCAGCACAAAGCTAATAACTATGCCTTGGGCCTATGAAGAAAATAACCTATAGAGAAACGATGACATCGATATTACGTAGTAACTTAATTTACCGCTACGGGTCGCGGTGTAAAGTACGCGCCGCTTTTATTGGCTAGATTGCGAATAAACATCGCGGCACTTATCGCCTTATTGGTTAAAATATTCTCCTATTGGTCTGTAGGCGTGAATAGCTGAGATACTTAGGGGCTATAACACATTTTGTGGGTGCATTTATACACAGTTATTGATTTGTGCTTGGGCCTATTATTACAAGGTGCCATGCCAAGTATAATGTAATGTATTGTAATGACGATTGTAATGACGAGCTCGGTGGCTCAGTCGTGAATGATGCGACTTTGACACCAACGCTCGTGGGTTCGATTCCCACACAAAGCAAACATTTGTGTGCATGAACATGTCTGTTTGTCTTGGCCTGGATGTTTTAAGAGGTAGGGCGCATCAAAGCAGCCCGTCTGGGCAAATACCTCCATCTCACAGAAAATCGCAGCAAAATAACAACGTCCTAGAGGGTTGTTGTGTTCCTGCGTGTGAGTGAGGTCACCAGTAAGCTCCCAAGGAGTTGCTGTGTAAGCAGCAGGGGAGGCATCACGCGAGTGATGCTTATATATCGCAAGCAATCGACCGACATTTAACGTGCCAATCTCGGAGGAACTCGCGACAACTAAACCCATCCTTAAACAAACAGTATACGACATTACTTAACTTCTCTGTTCGATTACGATTCGAGCGACTCTTAATTAAATTCAAACAAGGATTGGAATAAAAGTGACTGACGTCAAGATTGTAAGGGCAAACTTTTTTCAAATAAGGTCCTTAAGTGGCTGAGACCTCTTTGCGTTGGCGAAAATAAAAAAAGCATTTGTCAAAGCGACAAGCGTCAGACGCGGCGGGGTTGCCCGGGGTATATATATTTTAGTACAGCCTGCGCCCCGCAACCCCCGTATTAAATTTCTCTTTGGCTTGGCGGGTGATTAATTACAAGGGCTCTGGTAAAACATCGGTCAAATAAAAACCAGAAATGTAAAGTTATCCTTGTGCAATATGTTCAGATAATGGTAATATTTAACTGTCGAAATTTGTTTTTAACTGGTGAGTTTGCATGTTTTGATGGCATAAAGTTAGTGTGAAAGCTGTTGCTAATGAAAACTCAATCGTAATGTAGCCGTAAGAAATCGCCGGGCCCCGTAGCGGAGTAGTTAGCAATGCGCTGTTACGCTACTTTGATACCAACGCTCGTGGGTTCGATTCCCACACAGTACAAACATTTGTGTGCATGAACATATCTGTTTGTCTTGGTCTGGGTATTTTCTATGTATTTACGTATGTTTATCAGTTATCTAGTATCCATAACACAAGCTTCGCTTACTTTGAGGCTAGATGGCGCTGTGTAATTTATCCGACAATATTTATTTATTTATTAATGGCTTATAGCGCCTATGCTCGCGGGTTCGCTTCCCGCACAGGACAAACATTTGTAAACATGTCGGTTTGTCTTGTTCTGGGTGCATGTAAGAGAGGTAGGACGCATCAAAGCGGTTCGTTTAGGGAAGTCCTTCCACGTTCCAGAAATTCGCTGTCTCTGTAGGGTTGTTGTACTCCTGCGAGTAATTGAGGTTAACGGCAAGCTCCTAAGGAGTGGCTATTTAGCAACTCTGTTCTTTTTTTTTATACTACGTCGGGAGGCATACAAGCATACGGCCCACCTGATGTAAACCGGGTACCGTAGCCTATTAACGCTTGCGATATATTAAGTATCACTCGCGCGATGCCTCCTCTGCTGCTTACACAGCAACTCCTTGGGAGCTTACTGGTGACCTCAATCACTCGCAGCAACAACCCTACAGAGATGCGCCCTACCTCTCTTAAAACATCCAGACCAAGACAAACAGACATGTTCATGCACACAAATGTTTGCCTTGTGTGGGAATTGTACCCACGAGCGTTGATGTCAAAGTCGCGGCATTCACGATTGAGTCACCGAGCTCGTGAAACCGTTCTGTACAGTAGCTATATCACAAAAACTAGACCTACATTTCAAACTAAATATGGTGGTATATAAGAGTAGGTAGGTAGTTCAAGAGCTCGATGTCATCGTTGGGCGTGTCCATTCTAACCAAACACTCAGGTTAAGCAACGCAACTATCACGAGTTTCTACGTGCCGGCTGTTGTCGATAGATGACAGTCGTTAAGCTAAGTCAGTGGCCCTCGGGCGGCTTGAAAACACTGGCCTCCGCCAATCCGCATTTGAGCAGCGTGGCGGAGTATGCTCTGAACCCCTTCGGTTGAAGGGAGACCCGTATCCCTGCAGCGGGATGAGTAACGGTTGATGTTGTACAGTAGTCTACGAAAGCTAGTAATACATTAAGTATCACTCACGCTATGCCTCCTCTGTTGCTAACACAGCAACACCTTGGGAGCTTTTTTCGGTTCTCACAAGACAAACATTTATGTGCACAAACACGTCTATTTGTCTTGGTCTTGGTGTTAGAGAGGTAGGGCGCGTAAAAGGAGCCCAATTGAGGAAGTCCCTCCCTCTTACAGAAAACCGCACCCGACAACGCCATATTGTTCAAATGTAACACTGCGAGTTAGCGAGGTTACAAGTAAACTTTAGCGAAGCGGGTGGGCGATACCTCCTATTGAAATGAAAAATGAAATTTATTTATTTGTAAATAAATGTTACAAAAAAAAATTGTTGCGCTGACACCCACGGTATGTTTGCCTGTGTTATTTTTTTTTTTTTTTTTTTTATAGTAGTTCAGCATAGTGGCCCCTCTTTGCCTGATGGTAAGCGAAAGAGGAGCCCAAATCGCAACTGCAACTGACAATATACTACATCCCGTATCCTGTCAGTTGACGCTGCCATGCTGACCCGCAAAATGCTTCTTCACGCTTCGTTTGAAGGATCCCATATTGTAGGAAGGAGGGAACACATGTGCAGGCAAGGCGTTCCACTTTTTAATGGTACGACAAAGATAGGAGTTGCCGAACTTTTTGGTACGCGAAGAGATCTCCTCAACCGTGGAACTATGACATCGCAAGCCCGCACGTGTGGTTCTATGACGGAAGGGTGAGGGTGGGATAAGGGAAAACAGTTCTTCAGAGCACTCGCCATGGTAAAGGCGGTAAAATACGCTTAGAGAGCCTATGTCCCTACGGAGTTGAAGAGGTTCTAGGTTTTTGGTGACCTCTTCGTCGTCAATTATGCGGATAGCCCGTCGCTGCAACCTATCGAGTTATGTTATGGATTACTTGTTATGGATGTCAGTCTCCTTACGAATAGACTATTATAGTCTTACTTAACAATATGGATAAAAGAATAAATAAATTAAATCAATATAATCCAATGTTATGTTAACTATGACATTTAATAAACGTTAGCAGGCTACGGTGTCCATTACTACATTAGGTGGGGTGTACGCTTGCATGCCTCCGGAGGTTGTATAAATACAATAGCATCATCAGTGGGGCTTATAAACCGTCCATAAGGATCTCCTTGTCGATGGTTTATAAGCCCACTGATGATGCTTAAACTTTCGTCCTTTACATGAGCAATCAAATCTTGTTTCTGAAACTTTACAGTTGTTCAACATTTCTATGGAATGGTGGTACTACAGTCCCATAATCTTGGCGCTGGTAATGTTCCTGCTGGTGGGCACCATCATTGAGAGAAGAATCGAGTCAACCATTCGACGCATCAGTAAGATTCACTTTTTACCTTGAAGTCTTTAGGACAGCTTCGTTGGGTGTGTCACAAGTCCACCAGACGTCGACCACAGCCTATTTTAGGATGGGACACAAATCCAACGTCGGGATGCAAACAAGCCTGAGGCCCGCCTGATGTAAATACGCATCTACGCCATCAAACTGCAAAATATTTTTGGACACAACTTGCCGGAGTTCTAATTCCATATCTACTTTTTAACTATCCCGTTTCCTAAGCCACCAGGATTGGCGGTGCTATCTAATTATAAGCATTTGGACACTGATTTTTACATGGAGCGACTGTCCTCAGACCTCCACAACCCAGCACTCAATCGGCAATCAAGAGGCCGTGTTCACAAACCCACTTTCTTTTATACAACGTCAGGAGGCATATACGCATACGGCCCACCTGATGTAAAGCGGTTACCGTACCCTATGAACGCTCTCAATACATTAAGGACTGCTCGCACGATGCCACCTCTGCTTCTAGCACAGCAACTCCTTAGGAGTTTACTGGTGACCTCACTCACACTCAGGAACACCACAACCCTTCAGGGAGTTGTTATTTGGCTCCGGTTTTCTGTGAGGTGGAGGTACTTCCCCAGACAGGCTACTTTGATGCGCCCTACCTCTCTTAAAAACAGCCAGACTAAGACAAACAGATATGTTCATGCACACAAATTTTTGTCTTGTGTGGGAATGTGTGGGAAAAATGTGGGAAACCCACGAGCGATGGTGTCAAAGTCGCGTCGTTCACGACTCTATACGTGGGAACCAACGCTCGTCGCGTTGGTGTCAAAGTATAATAAAAGCGCGTCTCGCCAGTGCGCCACCGAACTCGTCAGACTCAATGATATTGTATTAAAAAGAGGTAGATGTCGTACTAGCGCGCAAAAACTGAGGCAATGAAATTAACCCAATTGGTCTAATATGCGCTATTCTATGATGCGCTGACGTATTTCAAGCGCAACTCTTGACAGATAGCTATCTCTCTCTATATCATGCGTTCCGTGTTATCTATCCCCTTCTTAAGTAAGTAAGTACTATAATGTCGTAGTGGAACAATAACAAAATGACGCGCAGTATGAATATACGTCATCTTTAAATACAATATCATTGGTCAGACTAAAGAAAAGGTAATAAGAAAGTCAAAAACTAGAGAAAGGTAAAATTTTTCATTGAGAGAGAGCGAACACTCTTAATGACTGCGTATTATCCTTGTCTCTAGTCAATCGTCGGCCGTCAGGAGCAGAAGGGTCGATGTCTACTGCACTACAAAGCTGATGGATGGATCGGTCGTAGAAGCAACTTCAGAAGTCAACCAAACTTCCACCAGCTCAGCAGACCGTCAAGGGTCTGATTCTGATTCAGGGTGATTCAGGGTGTGCTTATTACGTTTGCTATTAGTTCATTCTCAGCTCTTAACTCTTTAACATTGAATGAATTCGTGAATTCAGTGACTAATTAAGACAATTCAAATTCTTTGTGCCCTTGTGTAGCACTTCACTTAGATACGTCTTACCATATTGTTTATTTTTTATCATTTTTATTTATTATCAAAAATGCAAATTACATAAAAGGCAAATGTGCGCCTTTTTAATAAAATTTGCCTTTTTTAATGCCGAAATGAAAAATTCAGAAAAAAACTAGCCAGTTTTTCAGATCATCAGTTGAAGTACAGCAAATGCATCTTTCTTGATTTTATTTATGTGTTTTAAAATTTTTATATTTGCCCTGCTGAATTATAGATATATTAATACCTTTGGCAGTTAGATTTCAACGATTCTATAATAAGCCTTTTTGGCATGAATCTCTTCAGGCAAGAACTATTTCAGGCCATTTATAGAATGCAAAATATAATATTCCCACAGTAATATAATATTATAAATATATATTATATTATATATATATATATATATATATATATATATATATATATATATATATATATATAATATTCAAGTCTTAGTGCCTGTGTCTATTATATTTCAGATCTCACAATCGATATTTTGTTGAATTTATATTTTCAGGAGTATAAACAGTATACACTGAGAAGTCACAGTGAAAGTGCTTATTTCTTTCACAATGACCCTTAAATTGTTTCAGTTTGACCTGAAAAACCAAGCGCATGAGTACTCGAACTGACTATTAATAAAACCTGTCAACTGTGAATCTAAGGGTCCCGAACATTTTTTGTGTGGGGACCCTCTTTAATTATAACTCCCAGATGTCCGGCAGCTACCGACCGAAGATGACTACAGGACTCCATATGTATCCTGACTTGAGACTAAGCGATACCATATATATATATATATATATATATATATAGCATAACCAATTATTATTGTACCTACGTCTATTTCATTGGTGCAATAAATTGTATGATTTTTGTGTGAAAGAGTACTAAACATCCACACAAACTTGCACATCTATACATATAAATAAAATTGAAGTCTCTGTCTGTGATTTCAAAATAAAGCCTTTATCTTAAGCTTATATTATTATTTTCACGTTACCAAAGCCTAAACGTGCATTTTTAACAAGTCTGTTTGTTTGTCCGGGCTAATCTTCGAAATGACTGAACCGATTTTGACGGGACTTTCACTGGTAGGTAGAGGACTGTTCAGAGCAGAATATAGGGTACTTTTTATCCCATAAATATTTAGGGTTCCTGCGTAAAAAATGAAATACTGTTAAAATTAGGGGGAAATATCTCCAATTCTTCTTTGCAATTTTATTTTTATTATTTTCATAGAATACGTATTTTTTGTAACATAAAATAACCACGCATTTTTTATGTAATATAAATTAAATTCATATACGTTGCCTCCTATAAAGGTCAATAGATGGCGCTGTACGAAAATTGAATCGCTCTATGGTTGCATCTACGACCCCGAACTTTGTTTTTTTTTTTTAAACAGAAACAATTTCATGTCTTCAGAGAAATAAAGGCTACTAAAAGCCCAAATCTCATGCTTGCGAAGCCGCGGGCTTCTGCTAGTTTATAATATTGTATGTATATTTTCATGCCAGCTCCCTTGCGGGGTGAGCAGCACCATAAGACGCGGTCGTTGCACACCTCATTCGCTACTTTAACATTAATAGCTCTTTTCATGCACGCTCGCCGTCTCTTAGGAATGTCATCTGAAAGTCTCTGATGACATTCCTTGTGCTATGGATCAATCACAACTTACGGTCTTGGTTTTACTGGGCTTCAGCAACGCTTTTAACATTGTTAATTTTGATATACCTATTGCTGAATCATCTCTCAATATATCTTTAACAGTAATTGAGTGATTTTATTCTTGTTCAGGCGTCGGCAACGTATAACTAACCTGAGGTTTGGAAGAGATGGATACACGACAAGCCTCCTTTTATTCTTTAATTTTAAGTTATTATTTTAATATGTTTACTGTTCTATGTGGTGCAATAAAGAGAATTGTATTGTATGAGATTCTTGGTTTTTCTCGGCTCCTACATCCTTCCACTTTCGCGTTGTTTTTTTATACAACGTCGGAAGACATACAAGCATATGACCCACCTGTTATAAAGCGGTTACCGTAGCCTATTAACACTCGCGCGATGCCGCCTCTAATGCTGGGTTGTATCTGTTTCGTCATTCTTCATTCTGCATTATGGCTACTTGTCCGAACCAACGAATCATGCCTTTTCTTAACAGATTTATAATATTGATATTGAAATCCATTGCATATTGTACAAACTGGCGGAGTAATATATTTACAGCCGCTGTTCTAAATGACGGAGGAACTTAACATCGAAATGAATTGTAATGATAAAAGATATCAAAATCGTTCCTTTAATTGCCGAGGCACTACCATTATTGCCTTGAGAGATTTTCATTTCCCGTGACTCTACCGGCAGTGTCATGAGTAAGTTCTATACCTAAAGGGCTAATGTCGGATCTGGGTGGACATTTCCGCTCGCGCGCATTAACAGATTTTTTTTTCCGACGAGAAAATATCCGAACACAACCCTACAGGGAGTTATAATTAAGCTGCGGTTTTCTGTAAGGTGGAGGTACTTCGGGCTCCTTTGATGCGCCCTACCTCTCTTAAAAACACTCAGTCCAAGACAAAGATATGCTCATACACATAAATGTTCATCCTGACGGGGAATCGAATCTAGAAGCGTTGGTGCCAAGTATCGCCAATGACCACTGCTTGCACGAGCTCGGTGGCCCAGGCTCGTCAACATCCGAGGGATCCAGAAATACACATTCATGAAGTTGTCAGAAAAGGGAACGAACTAGCATCGCTTTGTGATCCCTACGGTGAGAAAGTTTTGAAGGCGTCTGAGTGAATGAAGCGATATAAAGTTTTACGCTTTATTTCATTGATATAAGGTCCTGTTATTGGGAACTATTTGTGATTGAAGGTAAAATGCCAGTCTATCGTTGTTGGAGAATAAAGGGCACGCAGCAGATATGTATTAAGCACTATTAAGCATATGATATTAATACATCAATGTACACTATATTGAAAAGCGTCCCATAAAGCCTAAAATAGTTGATAGATTTAGGCTTAATTTTGCGAATAATATATATATTTTTTTTTATATACAACGACGCAATTTCTTTTTTACTACTACATGCAATTTCATCTAACCTGCTTTGTGTACATCCGTCACCAACATCCGTCACGACATCTACAGCGCTTGAGGATGCCCCGTGGAAAGATGAAACCCGTGTCCCAGGACAGTCATGGCGGCAACGCTGGTGAGTGCATGCGGTTCCTGTTCCAGATGGCGAGCAATCGCGAGAACGACCGCAGCAGCCGAGGCAGAGCCATGGCAGCGACGGCATGATACATCTACTGACGGTAGTGGGCGGGTGCCGGTAGGCGCTAGTTCGCATGAACTAATTGGTTAGGAAGGTGCCTCTTTATATTCCTCTTGAAGAACCCAATGTCGAACACGTGTGGAGCCGGAAACACATCCGGGAAGTTTATTCCACCGGTCAGCAGTTCGGCACAAAAAGGATTGACTAAACCTTTTTGTGCGAGGCAATGGGATAATATTCTCGACTGTGTGAGAATGTGCACGCTGTGATGGACGGTAGTTCCGGTACTTGAACGGGGAAGGAGGAATAAGGCTGTAGAGTTCCTCCGAACATTCACCATGATACAGTCGGTAAAAGTGACTCAGCGCGGCGACCTCTCTGCGGAGCTCCAACGGCTCAAGAGATGCTCCCAGCTTAGGGTCGTCAATAATCATTGTTATTCGGTAATGTTTCTGTAATAAATTCATCATAATAATCATTTTTGTTTAATTTGAAATTTGCCGAGCCTGGTATTCATTCTACAATTTAAATCCAAGAGATATTTAGCAAAATGATAAATCTCAAATGATAAATCTCACAATAATACCTTAGAAAATCTACAACATAAATCATTGCGTCGCATCGTTAAGAGAAATAAAGTCTGGGAAACTAGATTTGAAGGGAAACCTTCCTCGTCTGACGTGGGTGGTGGTGGTAGTTTTTTTCAAAGCTATTTTGGAATTAAGAACCCTTTGTCTACATGGTTCGTGGCTTTTCACCTGTTATAACTTTGAAAAGTGGCAGACATTAAAACTATTTTTATATTACAAAAGAGAGCCATTAGATCTATTTATAACATGGACTCCAAGGAATCACTTGGAGAACTATTCAAAGAAATAAATATCCTCACGGTTACCTCTCAGTATATTTATGAGAATATAATGTACCTACGCTCGTAAAAATATAGAGCCGTTTATAAAATGTAGTGAAAACCTTATAAAAGCAGGATTAGAATGCGTATATCGGTACATCGGTTTGCTAAGACTAATGGATATTTTGTTGTAAATTGTATTTGATTCTATAATAAATTACCTGAAACGGTTCTGTCCTTGCCTGACAATATGTTCAAAAGGCACCTCAAAAATACTATGTAAGAAGGGAATCGACGGACGCCTGCTATAATTATCATATCTGATTGCACTTTTGGTATATTTTTGTCTCATGACTTCTGGTGGATTCACTTTGCTTCCGCCACGAATTAGTTCATGCGGCCTAGCGCCGGCCGGCACCCACCCACTGTTAGTGCGTGGTGGTGGGGGCATGCGGATTCTGTTCCAGATGGCGGACGACCGCAGCAGCCGAGGCAGAGACTACCGGAGCAGCCATGGCAGCGTCGGCATGTAGCACGCACTAACAGTAGTGGGTGGGTGCCGGCCGGCGCTAGGCCGCATGAACTAATTCGTGGCGGAAGCACACAAAGCAGGTTAGATCAAATTGCATGTAAATTTCTGACAATCGAATGATAGACAAACGTGTGATATACAATCATGCGGCATGCCGCCCGCCTGATGTAAACTTATGTACCATACTTGGAACACTTGCCATACAAAAACTATCGCTCACGCGTTGCCGCTCCCCCTGCTGCACACAGCTACTCTTGCTCTCTTACTACTTCTTGCTTCTTGCTACACACAGCTACTTCGATACCAACGCTCGCGGGTTCGATTCCACCAGACCTCAAACATGTGTGCGCATGAACATGTCTGTTTGTATTGGTCTGGATGTTTTAAAGACGGGTAGGACGCATTAAAGCTCTGGAGGACGAACCCCACCTCTTAGAAATCCGCAGTCAAATAACAACTCCCTGAAAGGTTTTTGTGCTTCTGCGTGTGAGTGTAGTAGTAAGCTCCTAAGAAGTAGCAGAGATGGCATCGATCGAGTGATACTTAATGTGTTGCAAGTGTCCATAGGCTACGGTAACCGCTTTACATCAGGTGGACCGTATGCTAGTACGCCTTCCAACATTGTATAAAAAAAAATATACGATAGGCGGCAGGAGCAGTGAAAGGATGTGTACGGGATACGCGGAGGGTCCAGAGTGGTTGAACAATAAAATCAACGGCTTACCTTGTGTATTGTGAAGACAGTATGCGTCGGATCTAGTCTGTTTACCTTTGCAAGTTGACTCGCCTAAATGCTAATGCAAGAAACTTTTTGCAAAATGCAAAAAACTAAATATTTTTAGGGTTCCATACCCAAAGGGTAAAACGGAACCCTATTACTGAGGCTCCGCTGTCCGTCCGTCTGTCCGTCCGTCCGTCTGTCACCAGGCTGTATCTCTTGAACCGTGATAGACAGTTGAAATTTTCACAGATGATGTATTTCTGTTGCCGCTATAACAACAAAAACTAAAAAATAGAATAAACTAAATATTTAAGAGGGTTCCCATACAACAAACGTGATTTTTTTGCTCATTTTTGCTTGATATTGATAACGGCAACAGGTAGACGCTTGAAATATTCACAGAATATTTAGGTATACATTACAACGTAGGGATGTACTTTACTTTAACAATAAATAATTAAATTAAAATAAAACAAATATTTAATTTTGGCTCCCATACAACAAACGTGATTTTGCTGTTTTTATAGATAATGGTACGGAACCCTTCGTGCGCGAGTCCGACTCGCACTTGGCCGATTTTTTAATCACATCAACCCTTACTCATCCCACTGCAGGGATACGAGTCTCCCTTCAACCGAAGAGGTTTAGAGCATATTCCAACCACGCTGCTCAAATGCGGATTGGCGGAGGCCAGTGTTTTCAAGCCGCCCGAGGGCCACTGACTTAGTTTAACAACTGTCATCTAACGACAACGGACGGGACCGACGGCTTAACGTGCCCTCCGAAGCACGGAGAAACTCGAGATAGGTAATGCCATCCATAAACAGGCTGCGCAACAATGCCATGGGGTTCACATATATTTTTTACAATATTTTTTTACTTGTTATTAAAACTGATTTAATTACCACTGTTATAATTCATAATTCATTTATTTCATAAATTCATTTTATTCATTGCAGAAACATGATGTAATATAGTTGTTACAATACTCGTATAATATGTGATCAAACATGCTTCGTCAAACATGACATGCAATGTATGTTTACTCTAACACAATGAACTTATTTACATACAAAATTGATATTAATTGAATATATCATCTGTAATTTAGAAACTCGGTAACATTATAAAATACTTTATTATTTAGCCATTGGAATAATTTTAACTTAAAAGGTTTCACATTTAATATTTTTATGTCATATGGGATTTTATTAAATATGTTAACATGCATAGCTAAACAATTACTTTGAAAATGGGTCGTCCGCGGTACACAGTCCAACACCAATCTATCTGGATTCCTAGTATTTCGAGGGTATGTCTGAGATGCTTTAAGGTATAGTTCTGGATGCTCTTTGACAAAGACGCATACCTCAAATATGTATAGACATGGAACTGTCAACAAGCCAAGTTTCTGAAAGAGTGTTTTACATGAATTCCACGGCGAAACCCCACACAATGCCCGTATGCACTTTTTTTGTGATATGAATACTTTGTTCATAAGAACACCATTACCCCACAAAGGCAGTCAATATCTTAAAATCGAGGCTACATGAGCATGGTAAACTGTTAACGCAGTACTCTGATTTGTCACATTTCGCAATCGCCTAAGTACATATATAAATCGATTTATTTTATTACACATTTTATTAGTTTGACATTTCCAATTAAGATTACTATCAATTGCAATACCTAAGAAATTCCCATTATCTATTTCATTTATTATAGTATTGTTGTGATGTATTTTTAATATTAGTTTTGCATTACCTCTGTTTAAAAATTGTATATAATTAGTTTTCGATAAATTTACATGTAAATTATTTATTTCCAACCAACTTATAAGAGATTTGATTGTTTGGTTTACATGGGCCTCATACTCATTTATACATCTCAATAAGTTTCCTTTTTATTAGAGGTGTACGGATAGACAGGTGTTACAGCTGCGTGTGAGTGAGGTCACCAGTAAGCTCCTAAGGAGTTGCTGTGTAAGCAGCAGTGGAGGCGTCGCACGAGTGATACTTAGTATATCACAAGCGTTAATAGGCTACGGTAACCGCTTTATATCAGGTGGGCCGTATGCTTGCCTGTCTTCCGGCGTAATATAAAAAAATATATAATTTCTTTAACATGCGTGATTCGTCACCGAGCATGCGATAATTACAAATGTGTACATATGAATTTAGTGGTACATGCACACATCGGGTTTGAACCAGGGACCGTCCGATAACAGGTCAATTCTTTGACCTCTGTTTATACAACAAGGCATAAACACCTTTATTTATAGCGCTTACGTTATGTATTTGAATACTACAGTGTCAAGTGTAAGTTTCGACTTACCTAAAACATGATCTGATCTGCATCGCTTACAATGAAGCATGCTCCCCTGGTTCGGACATTAGAAACAATGTATGAGAAAAAAGAAAAACAAATACACATCGTGAAAGTACAACGTGTAGCATTCTTGAACGTCAAGACTCATCTATCATGACCAGATTGTTCCGAATTTTATCAGAAGGCAATGAAACAGAAACCCAATAAATCGGCGAGCGTGTATGAATACAGTTATGCAATGATATTGTATTTAAAGATGACGTATATTCATACTGCGCGTCGTTTTGTTATTGTTCCACTACGACATTATAGTACTTACTTACTAAGCGTATATAGATTACAACAATGAAGAGGATAGATAATACGGAACGCATGATATAGAGAGAGATAGCTATCTGTCAAGAGTTGCTCATTGATTAAAAAGAGGTAGATGTCGTACTAGCGCGCAATAACTGAGGCAATGAAATTAACCCAATTGGTCTAATATGCGCTATTCTATGATGCGCTGACGTATTTCAAGCGCAACTCTTGACAGATAGCTATCTCTCTCTATATCATGCGTTCCGTATTATCTATCCCCTTCATAAGTAAGTAAGTACTATAATGTCGTAGTGGAACAATAACAAAACGACGCGCAGTATGAATATACGTCATCTTTAAATACAATATCATTGTTTTTAATACAATATCATTGCAGTTATGAGTGTTATGGAACGAGAGAGGTTGAGGTGTAAAGACTTGTATAAAAATATAGATAGATACTTTGTAAAATTATGTCTGTCACCTGTTTCATGCGTCTTGAAATAAATAGTCAGTGTGTATGTATATCTTCACGCCAGATCCCTTGCGGGGTAGGCAGAGAGGACCGAACGTCATAAGACGCGGCCCTTAAATACTTCACTCGCTTCCCTAACATTCATAGCTCTTTTCATGCACGCTCGCCGGTACCTGGGGCTCCTGACATCACCTTCTGATAAAACACGACCAATTCGGTCATGGTAGGTTAGTCTCGGTCTTCCTCGGCTCCTACATCCTTCCAATTTTGCATTGTATATCTGTTTCGTTATTATTTCGTAAATAATTGACAGTGTTTAGTAGTAGGATAGGTATGTGAACGCAGCATCAAAGTCGTGGCCGCATGGGAAATTACCCCGGCCGGGCTCGGGGCGCAAGTAATATGTCCTTGTCTGGCGGTGCGGTCGCACGGTGCGTCATCGCGACCGCTTGCCGACCGCTGTTTATGGCATGTGTGTTCATGCCTTTATTTATGTCGCTTCCATTATGTATTTGAATACCACAAAGACGTCTCACGTAAAGTTCAAGTTTTGACGTGAACCATCTTTCTTTTCAGTCATTAGGCTCGCTTGCAAAAGTCGAATGTACATGTTGACACTTATACGCACACATTCACACAATCAACACGACCTCGCTCGAACACACAAATTCATAATCACAAATAGAAACACAGATTAAATAATATTTGTAAACGTTTTATATAAATTGTGCATGTTAACGTATTACATTAACATGAGTATGGCAGAAGAAGCATGAAAGCAGGGTGAACGACGTAGAAATGAGAGCGCTGAGAAGTATGTGTGAAGCCACTGGTGTGGAGTGAGAATGGTTGATAGAATAAAAAATAGCACGATACGAGAACTTTGTGGAATGAAAGTTGATGATGTGACAAAAATTTAAAAGCGTATGCTGAGATGGTCATTTAGAAAGAATGAATGACAAAAGAGTTACGAAAGAAGTGTAACAAGCAAGAGTGAATGGTGATGTCGGTAGGGGCCGCCCTAGACGGACACATATAGATCAAATTGGTGATGTGTTGAAAAAGGGCCAAATCAAAAGTACCCAAAACCGAAGAGCATCCATGAAGAGGTTGATGAGTGTGGAAGAAGCGAGAGCGGTATGTTTGGATCGGTGCACCTGGCGTATATATTAACGTATTATTTGTAACCATTATGTTGGGTTTTCAATAAAGAAAATAATTTTAGGTTATGTCATAAGATGTAAGCTGTATATTGTAAAACTGTGTGTGGTTCTGTCAATAAATGAAACAAAAAAAATAAATAGGTTACGACGAAATCGTCCATAGCTTTGGAACTACAGTACATACCTGCTTTATTACGCACACATAATCAAATAGGTGATTTGCTGAAAAAGGGCCAAATCGAAAGCACCCGAAACAAAAGAGCATGCGAGAAAAATTGATGAGTGCGGAAGAGGCGAGAGAGGTATGGCGTTCTATAGTCTCTGCCACCCCAATACGAGACAGGAGTGATGATATATTTTTTTATACTACGTCGAGGGGCAAACAAGCATACAGCCCACCTGATGTGAAGTGGTTACCGTAGCCTATAAACACTAGTAATACATTAAGTATCACTCGCGTGATGCCACCTCTGCTGGTAATACAGCAACTCCATAGGAGCTTACTGGTGACCTCACTGGCACGCAGGAATACAACAAGCCTCTATACAAACTATACTTATGTACAGTAACTAAGGAGAGTTGCACCGAAATTCATTTCACGTTCAGTAGGCCGATTCTACTTAAAAACTGCAACTGCACTGCAGCGCGGCGTGTGTCAAAATGAGTACATTTTGACGTTTAGTTAAGCGAACTGACAGCAGTGACGTTTAACGAAACGTCAAAATGTACGCATTTGGACACACGCCGCGCTGCAGTGCAGTTGCAGTTTTTTAGTAGAATCGTCCTACAGTATTACCGAGGTTCAGCAGCTTTCCCCGAACTTCGTCTCCGGCCGAGTGTCAGCTTAAACTGTCGAATTTCAACGGAACTTCGGTAAATTAAAAACAATTGTTACAAATCTCAATTGTACTTGTAACCATCCTACTAATATTATAAATGCAAAAGTTTGTGTGTATGGATGATTTTTTGTTGCCCTTTCACGCTTAAACGGCTGAACGGATTTGTATGAAATTTGGAACGTAGATAGATTGTGATCTGGATTAACACATAGGCTACGTTAATTGACTCCACGCGGGCGGAGCCGCGGGCAGCAGCTAGTATGCAAATAATTGAAAAATTATCATTTGATTACTTTTTCCGTAATGTTTATCAACATTACTTTATAGTTGTAATAAAATTCATATTTTCTCCCCTATTACATGTCTTTCAAATCGTGAGACATTCCCAGGAAGTAAAATATATATTTATGCTGAGTGTGGCTCGTGCTTTAGTGCTAATTTCACATTAATTAATTCTATATTAATTTTGCATTAATTAGCTTCTCAAAAGGGTCTTCACGCGTTGGATCCAAATTTCCGCGCACGCCTATCAAATGACCGGTTAAAACCCGTGATATAGTAACTGTAGAATTAACTTAATTTTTTAATATTTTATTTGTTTGTTATAAGTAAATTTAAAGAGACTTGCATGAAATGTTTGTTTTCTTTTTGACAAAATATTTTGTCATCATTCGTTTTAAAAATTAACCTAAAAATGTGTTTTTATTTTATCTATTATATATTATTTGTTTAATTAATATTAATAGAAATTTTAATAGAATTTCTTTAACCGGCGCTGACTGAGCAAAAAATATATATGATTCACCAATTTGGCCACTATCGTATATCTGGCACAGTATTTCTTCCCAGCGTGGTTCCATTTCCTATTCCATTAAAATTGGCGGGGTCCGCTACTTAAGCCTGAGAATAGCCAAATAGGTCTTTACAGCGACTGCCGTCTGATCTCCAAAGGTGTGGTCCTCGTTTTATGGTGCATAGTTAACTCTGCTTACCCCACAAGGGATTTGTCGTGAGCAACCAATAGAAACTGAGTGTCATCACTCCAGTTTTGGTATTTACCGCGATATAAAGGCCACCTCTCACACCATGAAGCTCTGCCTGCGGGTAACTAACTTCCGAATTCGGCAGGAGTGCATTGTCTCGAAATGTCAGTCCGGCCTGGTCACGGGATCACGGAACCCGTTTCTGCTCTAAGGATCGTCGTGGAGAAATACTGGACGAAGAACACGGCTCTGCATCTTCTGTTTTGAGACATGGAGAAGGCCTTCGACTGTATTCCTCGTGCGATGATCTGGTGGGCACTGAGGTCCAAAAGGGTGTCTGAACACACTGACATGTATCTCGATTCCTTTGCCAAGGAGTGCTAATACATGGAGGTAATCGTCAGTGTGAGGTAGTGCGCACGGCACGTAGTGGAACAACGAGTGCTAGACAATGACTGATTTAATCTATATTAATAACCAATTTAGAATGCGCAAGCATGCATTGCCAGAGGAACACCTGGCTCGTCAATTATATAACAATTCAATATTTTTTTTTAATTTGTCGGCCAAATAACCATGTTCCTTAAGAGATAGCAACGGTGTTCCTGAACATTCCTATTCTACTTTTTTATGCTGAATCCGAATCTGAAGTCAAATTTCGAATATTCGAAAAAAAGCGACAGACAAACGCACAGACAAACGCTCGAACAAAAGCACAGACAAACGCACAGACAAACATATAGAATTCATATACGAACGGTGTTCCTGAAAATGGAGTTCCTGACTAATTCACTGACTCGTCAACGCCGAGACCAAACTCTTGAACCCAGAAAGCTCAAATTTTGCATAGAGGTTACTTTTGTAATGCTCACGAGAGATAAGAAATGTTTTTTTTTTAAATTCAACCCCTAAGGGGGTGAAAAGGGGACTGACAGTTTGTATGGAGCAGAAATATTTTTTCAAGTTAGTAACTTGAAACTTTGTACAGATACTCTCTATTAGAATTCAAAAAAAGTAATTTCAGCGTTTTCAAAAATTCCAACACTTAAAGGATAAGATAAAAGAGATAAAAAATCTTTATTTGCCATTGAGCCCTCGCGGGCACTTAGATACGTCTTACATTTTTTGAAATATAATCTTATTGTATCTTATTTAATTTTCTTATTTTACTTTTCCTTTTTTTTTTAATCTACCAGCATTTCGGAAATGACCATTGGCGAAGAAGTCTGTTTTAAAATTGTCAATTAGATATTAAAAAAAAAATACATAAGCATATTGGTACAATAATATATCAAATGGTAAAATTAAAGATTATTAAGGACAGATAGTCTGTGCTGAATTATTTCCAGACATCTTTGTCAGTTACATATTCATCAATTCTATAATAAGCCCTTCTACAGAGAGTATTTTTAATGTGCTTTTTGAATACATTGCTAGGAAAGGACAGAACTCTTTCAGGCAATTTATTATAAAATCGAATACAATTTACAAGAAAAATTTAAAAAAAGGGTGTAATGGGGGTCCAAAGTATATCTTGAACTAAAAGTTTAATTGTTAAGAAAAGTATAATATAAATTCAAGTAGGTATTACAACATTCAACATCAATGTACTATTTATGTCAGTACCCTCAGTTAGAAGTTATCTATACAACAACGTGTGAAGTAGATCTTAAGAAATTACCTCCAATAGAACTCCTTTTATAAATTGAAGTTTAAGATGGTCCGTCAAGTGATTGTAGAGATAAACGCGCTGCGACACCATCTGTAATTGTTCAAAACATGAAAGGAACGCCTGTGGAAAAAAAATATCTAAGTCTTGTCGTTCCGTTGATTAAATGTCTTGACTAAATTCAGTGAGACTTTTTTATACAATTAGACTGGCAAAAAAGCATGCGGTCCGCATCATATGGTAAGAGGTCATCGCAGCCAGTTGAAGCTCGCAACACCAAGGATACGATAAATGATACTCGCGCGCTGCCAATCTTGTGACATAAGGATGTTTCGTCACAGTACCCAGTAATTCCTCTGCCATATCTCACCCTTCAGACCGGAACACAGCGATATAAATATAGCTGCTTGGCGGTAGAAATAGGTGAGACAGAGGTACCCATGCAGACGACTTTTGTTCAAAATCTCCCTCTGGTAAAAAATCAAAGCAAATTCTGCAAATGCAAAAGCAAATGCTGTTTATAAACTAATATTATGAAGAGAAAGTATATATAATATACAAACAAACATACAAAATAATTATGTTTGTTTGTAATGAATAAACTCAAAAATACGTCTACCTATCTATATCTATAACTTGACACCGAATCGCTTGTGGGGTAGGTAGGGAGAACCGAGCGCCACGTGACTCAATCCTTACATACCTCACTCGCTTTTTTAACATTCATTGCTCTACCTGCTTTGTGTGCTTCCACCAATTAGTTCATGCGGCCTAACATCTACATCTACTTTGTATCTAACGGTAGTGGGTGGGCGCTAGGCCGCATGAACTAATTACATGTTACAGTTAAGTCACAATAACCATTTTTTATTAATATTAGTCAATCAAATGATATTCCATATCCATCATGATAATCCATATCCAACTAAATTGTTTAAGGAATCGTTGTCTCGTTATGCCGTTTCATAATCCGTTAGGATTGGCGGGGTCCACTCCACATCAACCCTTACTCATCGCACTGCAGGGATACGAGTCTGCCTTCAACCGAAGGAGTTTAGAGCATACACCACCACGCGCTCAAATGCGGATTGGCGGCGGACAGTTTTTTTAAGCCGCCCGAGGGCCACTGCCGTCATATATATTTAGATCCGATAACACGAATTTGCACATGCCAGGTCAAATAGGTCGCTTCTTTATCTACTGCTCTGCTCTTGTATGAATTGATGTCATATCCTATTTGTACTAATTATAATGTACTAATTTGTGATTCTATCTCTCTATCTGTATGAAGCCAAGGCAGGTCGCTGCCTTTAGCAGGGTTACGTTTGCAATACAAGGCGTATCACTCGTGGGTTACCATCCCCAGCAATTCCTGAGGAGCTTACTGGTAACCTCGACCAATCTTAGGAACGGAACAAGCACGCGGTGTTGTTGTAGTTTTCTGTAAGGTGGAGGTACTTCTGAGGGCCTGAGGAGTTGCTGTGTTAGCAGCAAGGATGACAACACGCGTGCGATACTTCCTATGTTGCTTGCGTTCATAGGGTACGGTAACCATTTCCCATCAGGTGGGACGTGTGGGTGTATACATCCCTACGTTGTATAATTGTATATAAAATTATGTTTTAAATGCCCGTACCACTTGCATAGCCCCATTTCCCCTGGGGCGGTCGCCTCCGATGAAGCCTTTAAAGCCTTCCCGGCTAAAGGCAGTCCCTAGGCGGTGTTTAGTCAGTAGAAGTCTGACATAACTCGTTCAGCCGTCTGAAATGGCACTCATGAGAGTTCACCACCTCTCTTGGAAATGAACAGCCTATACTCAGGGGCTTGCCAGTTTCTTGACTTCGGACGGCGTAAAGTTGACATGGTGCACAGTTCACGGATTATTTGCACCAAGGCACGTGTGTTCTATTCCCACGCAAGGAAAATATTTGTGTGCATGAACATGTCTGTTTGTTTTGATCTGGTTGTTTTTTATGTACTATATGTATGTATTTACAAAAAAATGTAATTACGAATGTTTATCAGTTGTCTAGTACCCACAGCACATTTTTTTTAGTTTAGGGTTAGTTGGCGCTGTGTATTTTTTTATACTACGTCAGGAGGGATACAAGCATACGGCCCACCTGACGTGAAGCGGGTACCGTAGCCTATTAACGCTTTCGGTATATTAAGTATCACTCGCGCGATGCCTCCTCTGCTGCTTACACAGCAACTCCTTGGGAGCTTACTGGTGACCTCACTCTCCCATCGGGTTCCGGAGGGTGCCCCTCACGGAAGAATGACTAACGCACACCCAGATGTGGGTTATTCCTTCTTTTGTGGGTCTACATTTCCATTGGTGAAATACAAAAAAAAAGCGTAAATAAGTAGATAACCATAGTGTAATAATTAATTGTTTAGTGAGACAACTCAGCCGTCTAGATCTAGACAGCAACTTAGTGGTGCGGGGCAGAACGGTATCCTCCACCTAGTCTATCCTGTTATATCCTGTTAGTCACATATTATGTGTGTCTATCGTCAACTTAAATTATTATTGCGACAAAATAATGTTGACGAGCTCGGTGGCACAGTCGTGAATGACGCGGCTTTCACACCAATGCTCGTGGGTTCGATTCCAACACAAGACTAACATTTGTGTGCGTGAACATGTATGTTTGTCTTGCTCTGGATGTTTAAAGAGAGGTAGGGCGCATCAAAGCAGCCCGTCTGGGGAAGTACCTCCACCTCACAGAAAACTGCAGACTAATAACAACTCCCTAGAGGATTGTTGTGTTCCTGCGTGTGAGTGAGATTACCAGTAAGCTCCTAAGGAGTTGCTGTGTTTGCAGCAGAGCGCGAGCGATACTTAATGTATTACAAGCGATCATAGGCTACGGTAACCGCTTTACATCAGGTGGGCTGTATGCTTGTTCGACTTATATATTTTGTTCTTATATTACGTTCGGTAAAAACAAACATACGGCCGCTTGATGTAAAGCAGCTACCGTAGCTTACGGACACGTGCAATACAAGGAATGTCGCTTGCACGTTGCTACCCCCGCTGCTAAAGTTGAAAAGATGAGAATAATAAAAAAAATTAAGATTTTAGCCTTTTCACTTATAGTTTAGCGTATTTAAAAAATATAAATATATTGAAGATTTTCGCGAACTGTAGACATTAAATCGCGTCCATTCTAAAAGTACTGGCTAACAGTCGCGGTTCTGCACTGTTTGTTTTAAAAATGGGGAATGTGCGAGTCGGACTCGTACACAGTGTTCCGTACTAAGAAGAAAAAACGCCAACAAAACACATTATTGAAGAGAAATCCCAATTAATTCTAAACATTATTTGATTTTTATTATTTGTTGTTATAGCGTCCATAGTAATAGATACTCCGTTAAATTTTAACTCTACTACTATTGTGCAGATTGTCTTCTGGTTTCGAGTTCGTAACAATATGACTAGCGTTCTCGGCTGTCACAGTGTCATATACAGTATCCAAGTCACCTCCGTTATACTTTTCAAGAATTTCGCAGCACCAAAAGACCGCGTTTATGATTTTCGTCAAATGTTGTTGTTGTTATATCTTTATTGTACGATAAATTAAAAATAAATTACAATGATTATTTAAATCTAGTGTTACAAGGGCGGACTTATCCCTAAAAGAGATCTCTTCCAATTGATAGGTATCCATTGAGAGTAATCCATCTATTACAAAGCTTTCTCCCGCTGAAATGTTCAACGTTTTGTAATTGACTCGTACAGTTCCTAAACTTGCCCGAATCTATTGATGTGTCACTATTCTCTCTTATCATTAGCTGCACAGTTCTTACGTTATCTTAGTGGTCACCGGAGAAGGATATACTTCGCACAAATCATCAATGAGCTTGCTCCGACCATATTCACCCAACCATTTATAAACAGTAGCACGGTTTAAGGCTTTGTCATAAATGTCATTATCATTATTATTGACCGCAACGAAGTTCGTATTAAATCATGGAGCGAAAACTTCCTACAGTCAATTTAAATTGCCGCCAATTTGTAAAAACAAATGACATGTGAATTCAATGAGTATCTACGGCTTTTCAAAAAGCTTTTTTTCGAAATTTAAATAAATTTTTCATTACCATCTTTTCTGGTCAGTTCTAAATCTTTCAGTGCGACTTTTGACGCAGATTTCCATTTAATTTATGGTTTCGTTGGTACCGTTTGGTTACGGAACCCTAAAAACGTAGCGAACAGCACAGTAGTACGGCAGCCATTAATGAAATTCATAAATTCATAAACGGGCCCGTGTACCATCAAGTATTCACAGCACATCGCACTGTCATCAGAATATTAAAATGTTTTCTTTTCATACAAAATAACAATTCCATACATGACCCCTGAATGGAATTAATTTCCGCGTGACTATGAATAAATCAGTCGTAAATTATAACGATTGCGGTAGGAACTATATATACCTGATTAAAATTATTTCTACCCAATGGTGTCATTTTACGTAGTAACTCAATTCACTGTTACGGGTCGGGGTGTAAAGTAGAACTCGCAGCTCTGATTGGCTGGTTCACGAATCAACATAACGTCACTTGTAGGTTTATTGGTTAAAATATCTTCCCATTGGTCAGTAGGCTCCAATCACTGAGATATTACAGCTAAGGCACTACATTTTGGTGAGTGAGTCACTACATTTTTATGGTGGTTTGTGATTATGACAGAGTTGGTCTGAAATAGACTTAAATAGGAGGCAGACTCATTGGTTCGGACATGTAGACAGAAGGCAGACGGGAAGAATGAAGATTTATATATACAACGTTATAGTTTAAGGATTTTGATTTGACGAGCTCGGTGGCTCAGTCGTGAATGACGCGACTTTGACACCGACGCTTGTGGGTTCGATTCCCACACAAGGCGAACATTTGTGTGCATGAACATGTCTGTTTGTCTTGTTCTGGATGTTTTAAGAGAGGTATGGCGCAGCAAAGCAGCCCGTCTGGGAAGTACCTCCACCTCACAGAAAACCGCAGCCAAATAACAACTCCCTAGAGGGTTGTTGTGTTCCTGCGAGTGAGTCAGGTCACCAGTAAGCTCGCAAGGAGTTGCTGTGTAAGCAGCAGAGGAGGCATCGCGTGAGTGAAGTATCACATATCTATACAGATAAATAAAATTGGTGTCTGTTTGTAATATTAAAATAACCGCGTGGCACACATACGTAAATTTAGACAGAAATAGTTTGTGTCTCTGCCGTTAAGCTCCCATTGCGGCGCTAGTGTAGCACATCGATGTAGCGGGTACTAATGAATTTATTTTAATAACTTGCACCGATACCGATAGATGGAGCTGTTTTTATTTTTTTGTTTTTGATACGAAATATTAGTTAAAAACTATGTTTAAGAATTAAGAAACATCGGATGGTATTTATCAAATTGATAGGGTAGGCAATGTCTTTTTGCCTATATGGAGTGCACGCAACTGGCATTCGTAATGATGACGTAAGAAAGAGAGTTGGTCTGAAAGTTAGTGTTAAGTTAGTGTATTAAGAAAATGCTATGTACAAACAATGCAGGATGAATATATGACGAAGCAGATATATAATGCGAAAGTGGAGGATGTAGGTAGAAACCGAAGAAGACCAAGACTAACGCACCATGACCAAATAGGTGTTTTATCAGGTGATGTCAGGAGCCCTAGGAACCGGCGAGCATGAAAAGAGCTCTGAATGTTATTTAAAGAAGCGAGTGAGGTGTGTAAGGACCTCTGCTTACCCCGCAAGGGACCTGGCGTGAACATATACACGCAGAAAGTTTTTCTCGTCCTCAACTTGTCTAAGAATCAACAGCGCAATTTATAAAAGTCATATAACACCTAACTATTTTAACAAGTTATAAAAATGCAGGTTCCTTCCATTCTACGTTAACTCAGTTAGGGATCCGCGGGAACTTGTTGCCACTCGTTACGAACGCGGTGACTTGTTGTCAATTTATCTTAGGGGCTATAGTTTGAAACTTCTGTACCTACGTTTTATACTACTGAAGTGGAAATAAGCGCACGGCCTGCCTGGTGGTAAACAGTTACCGTAGCCTATGAACATATGCACCACCAAGGGACAATGCACGAATGACATTGTGCATTTCCGACCCTGTAAAACCCTTAACTCTTACGTGTAGGCATCGCGCGAGTGATATTTAACGCATCTATTACAAGCGTTCATAGGCTACGGTAACCGTTTTACATCTGGTGGGCCTCATGCTTGTATGCCTTCCAACGTTGTATAAAAAAGGCAGCCCGTCTGAGGAAGCACCTCTACCTCACAGA
Organism: Pyralis farinalis; assembly: GCA_947507595.1. Classification (NCBI taxonomy): domain Eukaryota; kingdom Metazoa; phylum Arthropoda; class Insecta; order Lepidoptera; family Pyralidae; genus Pyralis; species Pyralis farinalis. The sequence goes on from OX382278.1 coordinate 26,122,220, forward strand.
AAACCGCTGCCAAATAACAACTCCCTAAAGGATAGTTGTGTTCCTGCGTGTGAGTGACGTCACCTATAAGCTCCTAAGGAGTTGCTGTGATAGCAGCAGAGGTGGCATCGCGCGAGTGATTCTTAATGTATTGCAAGCGTTCATAGACTGCGGTAACCGCTTTACGTCAGGTGAGCCGTTTGCTTGTGTGCCTCCCGACGTAGTACAAAAAAAACTGTTCTATGTTCTAATTAATGAAGTAAATGACATATACTATATATATATTACATTTTACGTAAGCGTCGTCTTTCATCTACGTAAATATTCAATTACAATCATGTTACGTCATCATATGAGCCGCAAGACGTCCGCTGCTTAACATAGGCCTCCCTTGGTCTTGCCATAATCACCACGCTTGGCAGGCGGGTTGGTGACTGAAGTTTGAGGCAGTGAACGACACGACGCTGCTGCCCGTCACCCGGTAAAGTGATTCCCTCAGCAGACTCCTACGGCACCCACGAGACGAGAGGTGGTGGCGCAATTCTATGCCGACACCACACGGCACGTTACGTTACGTTACGTACGTACTAAGATACAAAAAAGTTTCCTATACCTAGTTGTCACTGTCAGGTACGATCCACATTAAATTCAATACTATACCTAGTCAGGTCATAAGTTCTGTCAAAAACTATTGATGTAATTAATGATACACTTTTTGATAATTATCTATCTATCTATCTATAACTTCACGCCAAATCCCTTGCGGGGTAGGCAGAGAGAACCGAGCGCCACGTGACTCGATCCTTACATATCTCACTCGCTTCTTTAACATTCATTGCTCTTCTCATGCACGATAATTATGTAAAAGTTATATATGAAGTGAAAGGTAATTAAATGTACAATAAAATTTTATTTACATTATTCGAAATGCCCTCCTCCATTTTGAATACATGCCCTTAATCGACACGGCCAGTCATCGATCGCTGCACGCACCACATTTATATCTATTTCTGCCCGTGTTTTAACCAGAGTTGCTCGGAGAGACTCCAAATTCTGATGAGGTTTAGCGCAGACTTTTTCCTCCAAATGTTGCCATATCTTGTAGTCCTGTGGGTTTAAATCTGGACTTGAAGAGGGCCAGTCTTCATGCCCGATGAAGCCAATTCCACGGGTGGTAAACCAATTTTGAGTGCTTTGTGCCTTATGAGCTTGTGCAGAGTCCTGTTGGAATATCCAGTGTCTGTTTTTGAACATTGTTTAAGAAAGATGTTCTACTATGTTTGTTAGGACGGTATTTTGGTAAGCCACGGCACTGGTTATCACACCTTTTTCACAGTAAAACACCTCAGTTAAGCCTGAATATGGACTTTTAGCCAAACCATGATTGATGAAGGATAATGCTCTCGCTGGACCGTCGGAATACGCGCGCTTGCTTCTTCACAACTGTGGGCGTACACATTATCATTTTGTTTGTTGTAACTTTCTTCGATGGTAAAAACTTTTTCATCCGAAAATAAAATTTCTCTGTGACATCCCTTTGCGTACCGCTTCAGTAGTTGTTTAGATTTTACCACCCTATTCATTTTTAAATTATCAGTTAAGAAATGACCAGTATGTCTCTTATAGGCTGAAAGTCCTAAGTCATCTTTTAAAATACGCGACATGGTCCTAGGTGCTATCTTCATCTCCCGAGATAAAATATTTTGCTTTCGGACAAGATTTCTTCGAATTCTTTCACTTACTGCTTTGACCACCTTTTTCGTACGAACACTACGTTGACGGCCAGATCTTTTTCTGTCACAAACGGAGGAGGTCTCATTGTACCTATTAATAGCCCGGTACACATACATTTTACTAATACCAAGCGTATGAAGAGTTTTAAAAATTGAATTTGGCTCCATACCTACTTTGTGTAATGCAATCACAGCGATTCGGTTCCCTTTATCACCCCACTCCATTTGAATATCGCAAAATATTGTACAATGTATTGGCGCCAAAATGAGAAAACTCAATGAACAATCATATAAAAATGACAGATTCCAAATTCAAGTGTAATATTTTGTTTATTTTTAATTGTAACAGTATTTATGGCCAGACTTAGTATATTACGACATACTTAGTTACACCCTGCGAAATCTTCTACTTTTCTACCTTATTTATCTTCTTCGTTCTTACTTCCTTTGTTTTTTTCTCGGCTCCTAATGGTTGTATCGTGATGTTGCTTCTTTTCAAGAATTGGGTTATCAATATGCAAAATTATTTTTTCAAATCTGACCGTTTGTTCAGAAAACTCTTCCGCTTTGTTTTTTAATATCAATCCCATTTTATGTAATAAACAATTAATAAAATAAATATTATCGGACAAATTACACAGCGCCATCTAGCCAGAAAGTAAGATAAGCTTGTGTTATGGATACTGGACAACTGACAAATATTTTATTATCGTGTGTCTTAGTTTATCGTAATTATATAATATTTTTTATTTTCGTAACTGTTTATAATTCATTATCAATCAGTTTAGCATGAAAGTCCACCATCACTTCCTCCGTCCGTGTTTAAATCGAAAAACATTTTGTCTTGTTCACGCCTCATAGAGTTTCATTCCGTTTAATCTTTGATTAAAACATTTTGTTTTGTGCGAACCTTAAGTGTAATATACCGATTAGTTAATTACATACGAACTAGCGCCGCCCGGCGCGCACCCACTACCGTTAGGAGATGCATGCCGCCGCTGCCATGGCTGCTCCGGTCGTCTCTGCCTCGGTTGCTGCGGTCGCCCCGTCATCTGGAACACGAATCGCATGCACTGGTCGTTTCTGTCAACTCACGAGCGTTGATGTCAACGTAGCGTTACCGAGCTCGTCATATCAGGTTTTCTGTGAGGTGGAAGTACACTTAAAATGATTTAATTTAGGAGAGGTCAATCATTTTGTTTGTTTTTTCTTATTTTATAAGCTGTCATACTGTTCATCCGATTACGATAAAACTTTGTCAACTTATTGCTCCCACTTGCGAAGGTTACAAGATAAAGACAATATTAAAAACAATAGCTATACAGCTATTAATAGACTATTTATTTACAATAACATACACATCTATATCTATAAAAATCTCGTGTCACGGTGTTTGTGGTCGCAATCCCCTGAAACGGCTCGGCGGATTTTTATGAATTTTTTTATGTATATTTGGTAGGTATGACAATAATTAAATGGCAGGACAACGTTTGCCGGGTCAGCTAGTTAATATATATATACTATGGCACATAGAGCAGGGATAAACTGGACGCTGCTTCGAATCCTGTGGGCGTATCCACATTGCCTCGAAACACAACGTTCGAATGAGAATCGAAAAGTTATCCGTCAAAATGTATTGAATTCTGAGTGAAAACTTTTCGAATCTGTTGCGAATATGGCTATATATATATATATATATATATATATATATATATATATTGGCTCAGCATAGTGGCACTTCGCCTGGTGGTAAGCGAAAAGAGGAGCCCCAATTGCAGCTTCAACTGACAAAGGATTACGGTCACCTATCAGTTGACACTACCATGCTGGTCCACGAGGTGCTTCTTTACGCTTCGTTTGAAGGATCCCATGTTGTAGGAAGGAGGAAACACATGTGCAGGCAAGGCGTTCCACTTTTTAATAGTTCGACAGAGATAGGAGTTGCCGTACTTTATAGTGCAAGAAAAAATGTCCTTAACAGTGGAATGATGACATTGCAAGCCTGCACGTCTGATTCTATGACGGAAGGGAGAGGGTGGGATAAGGGAAAATAGTTCTTCAGAGCACTCACCATGGTACAGGCGGTAAAATGTACTTAGTGAACAGTGAGTCGCTCATTAATATGTATGAATGAATCCTTGTAGCTGCGCACTGCATCACAAAATTCATCACCGGGAAGCCGGTCATCGTCACGGCATAAGAGGAGACGTGGCCGTCTCGCACGGCATAACGTTACTGACGACGGAAAATTAAAAGCGTCTTCATAGGTATATTTCTGTATATTACCCTGTGATGTCATTGTGCCGTGGATGTCCACGGTAATATCGTCACAGCAAAATTATTAAAGCATATAAATCGATTAGAAAACGGGACAACGTTAGGTAAAAGTCATTTTAAGGCCCATCATCTAACACATCATATTCTCCGACTTCTGCTTTATATAATATGTTATTAATATGATACTGGGCTGTACAACGTGCATACAAATTATTGAGTTTCCTCAACTTCAAAGCCACGTGTTCTCCAAAAACAGTGAATTCGTCCTTGGATTGCCTTTCTGAATGTATTTCCTTCACCAGTCTGTACATCTCGTCTGTTTTAGCATCTAGCTCTGGGGGTCTTGGCCTCTTATATGTTATAGGTTGTTCTATTACTGATATGGGTTGTTCTGTTATTGATGCGGGTTGTTCTGTTGTTGATGCGGGTTGTTCTGTTAATGAGTCATGTTGTTCTATTGTTATATCTTCTCCTTTCACGATGTGAGACAGGTTGGACTGAAATGAAAAAAAAATTACTGCCTTTCAAATTCTCATTTTATTTGTGCAGCTAAGGTGGTAAACAAGCGTTCTGCTGGTGGCTGCCGGATGGTAAGCAGTTGCTTATGGACACAAGCAACAGCATCACTTCTCTTCACGCTCATTTTGAAGAACCTCATGCTCAGTCATCTCTTGGAAAATTTCAGTATTATCGGTATTGCAACCTTTATACAGCTTTTACTAAATAGACACATAGGATCTGGACAAGCTCGGTGGCTCAGTCGTGAATGACGCGACTTTGACAACAATGCTCGCGGGTTCAATTCCCACACAAGGCAAAAATTTGTGTGCATGAACATGTCTGTTTGTCTTGGTCTGGATGTTTTAAGAGAGGTAGGGCGCATCAAAGCAACCCCTCTGGGGAAGTACCTCTACCTCAAAGAATACCGCAGCCAAATAACAACTCCCAACAAAGGGAACACACCAACCCTCTATGGTGTGTTCTACTTAAAAAAAGCTTGCTTCTACTTAAAAAAAAGTATTATTATTAGTTAAAAATCCATGAAATAGGTTATTTTCATATACATACCTATAACGTCGGAGGCATACAAGAAAACGGCCCGCCTAATGTAAAGTTTGCCATAGTCTGTGAATGCATCTACTGCTACTACTACAGCAACTCCTTAGAAGCATACTAACTTAACTCACTCGTAAGAACACAACAACCCTGCAGGAGTTATTATTGGCTGTCAATAATGTTAAGGTAAATATCAATCGATTTTCTAGACAGTTGGATGATAAATTCAATCGATTAAAGGGCTATCGACTTGCTGATGTGAAGCGGTTACCATAGTATTCCAGACTCTTAGAACAAAATACCGGACACGTATAAGGAGATGGGGGATAGAAGATGGGGGGATACGAGATGGGGGTTGGAAGGTGATGTGCACAACAATTACATTTGGCTGGAGAAATACTTATATGGACCGCAGGCAAATGGTTGATTGTGGTGTTTTTTGTATGCAATGCTGATTGCATAATTTGTGTATGTCTGTATATCCTCACGCGAGGTCCCTTGCGGGGTAGGCAGAGAGAACCGAGCGCCATAAGACGCGGTCCTTACATACTTCACTCGTTTCTTTAATATTCATAGTTCTTTTCATGCACGCTCGCCGGTTCCTAGGGCTCCTGGCATCACCTTCTGATAAAACACGACCAATTTAGTCATAATAATGCATGATAACACATAATACACTTTTTTACTACTACGGTGATAAATAAGCATACGGCATCCAGCCGGCAAGCAGTTACTGTAGCCTATGGAGACTTACGTACGGAACTGTAATAGAATGTTTCTAACTAGCAGTCTCGTAAACAAACTTAGTTAGGCGGTGTAAGTAACGTACGGGACTGTAATATAATGTTTCTAACTAGCACAGTCTCGTAAACAAACTTAGTTAGGCGGTGTAAGTAACGTACGGAACTGTAATAGAATGTTCCTAACTAGCACAGTCTCGTAAACAAACTAAGTTATGCGGTGTAAGTACCGTACGGAACTGCAATAGAATGTTTCTAACTAGCAGTCTCGTAAACAAACTTAGTTAGGCGGTGTAAGTAACGTACGGGACTGTAATATAATGTTTCTAACTAGCACAGTCTCGTAAACAAACTTAGTTAGGCGGTGTAAGTAACGTACGGAACTGCAATATAATGTTTCTAACTAGCACAGTCTCGTAAACAAACTTAGATAGGCGTTGCAAGTAACGTACAGAACTATAATAGAATGTTTCTAACTAGCACAGTCTCGTAAACAAACTTAGTTAGGCGGTGTAAGTAACGTACGGGACTGTAATATAATGTTTCTAACTAGCACAGTCTCGTAAACAAACTTAGATAGGCGGTGTAAGTAACGTACACAACTATAATAGAATGTTTCTAACTAGCACAGTCTCGTAAACAAACTTAGTTAGGCGTTGTAAGTAACGTACGGGACTGTAATATAATGTTTCTAACTAGCACAGTCTCGTAAACAAACTTAGTTAGGCGGTGTAAATAACGTACGGGACTGTAATATAATGTTTCTACTCGTAACTAGCACAGTCTCGTAAACAAACTTAGTTAGGCGGTGTAAGTAACATACGGAACTATAATATAATGTTTCTAACTAGCACAGTCTCGTAAACAAGCTATGTTAGGCGGTATAAGTAACGTACGGGACTGTAATATAATGTTTCTACTCGTAACTAGCACAGTCTCGTAAACAAACTTAATTAGGCGGTGTAAGTAACGTACGGAACTGCAATATAATGTTTCTAACTAGCAGTCTCGTAATCAAACTTAGTTAGGCGGTGAAAGTAACGTACGGAACTGCAATATAATGTTTCTAACTAGCACAGCCTCGTAAACAAACTTAGTTAGGCGGTGTAAGTAACGTACGGGACTGTAATATAATGTTTCTAACTAGCACAGTCTCGTAAACAAACTAAGTTAGGCGGTATAAGTAACGTACGGAACTGTAATATAATGTTTCTAACTAGCACAGTCTCGTAAACAAACTTAGGCGGTATAAGTAACGTACGGAACTGTAATAGAATGTTTCTAACTAGCACAGTCTCGTAAACAAACTTAGTTAGGCGGTATAAGTAACGTACGGAACTGTAATATAATGTTTCTAACTAGTACAGTCTCGTAAACAAACTTAGGCGGTATAAGTAACGTACGGAACTGTAATATAATGTTTCTAACTAGCACAGTCTCGTAAATAAGCTAAGTTAGGCGGTATAAGTAACGTACGGGACTGTAATATAATGTTTCTAACTAGCACAGTCTCGTAAACAAACTTAGTTAGGCGGTGTAAGTAACATACGGAACTATAATATAATGTTTCTAACTAGCACAGTCTCGTAAACAAACTTAGGCGGTATAAGTAACGTACGGAACTGTAATATAATGTTACTAACTAGCTACGTGTCGTAAACAAACTTCGTTATGCGGTTCAAGTAACATACGATGCCCTAACAAAATGTTTCTAACTAGCACACTTTTCTAAACAAACTTCATTATGCGGCGCAAGTAACATACGGAATACTTACAGAATGTTTCTAACCCGCACATTTTTGCAAACAAACATACTCATGCTGTGCAAGTAACGTATACAAGCCCAGTAGAATGTTTACACAGTTCTAGGCATTTTCTATCTATTCTAAGTACATAAAAATAAAGTATTTCCATACAATATGTATTTAAATAACTAAAAATATTTATCATTGTATAGAAGTATAAGTTCAGTATGTATATATCTCACTGAACTACCCTTAAACGGCTGGACCGATGTTGATGAATTATTTAGTGTCTTTGAATAGGTATGGTTTATATTCACAATTTAACACGGTAGTTGTCGCTGCAGTTGCAATCAATATTTTTTTGTTTGCCTTCGGACAGGACAACATCCGGGTCATGTCGGGCTCGCTAGTTCATCGTTCATCAATCGTGTCATGTTTGTTTACCAAATATAACAAATTATATAGGTAAACAAAGTTTACTCACATCATACTGGACGAAAGTAAATGACGGTTTCTCCAAACGCGACTTCAAAAATAATAACTTCTTGTAGGCGAACCATTTGGTGTCATCGCCTGTTTTGATCACCTCTCGTCTAAATTGAGTGATTAAAATCTTCATTTTCCGCTCGACTGTCTCCCTGTCGCTGTTGAAATGTTTCGCTATTTCTACCCACGCCTCGTGTTTCTTCAATTTGTCCTTGTACTCCGGTGAACTCGTATCCCACAAAAGTCTCCTCTTTTCATACATACATATTAATGTAAAAATTAAATCATTATTCCACGTTATAGTTGTAGCCATTTTGTAAACAAACATCAACAGTTTGGCAACATCACAAATGCAATCAATTTAAATTATCCACAAAAATCTCATTGCCCGAGTGCTAGGATTGAAACTTCGACAAAATAACAATGAGCACATTTGGACGTAAATCTACCTTTGTGTTGTTTATAGGCCTTATTTCAACACAATAACATTGGTTTCGCTGAACAAAATGGCTGCTATATACGAATTATAACAACAAAATTTAAGTTGTTATTTATGGTTTACCAATAAATAAACCCTCATGTTACATTAGAAACACGACGTAAATGTTTATCAACAACAAGTTTCCACAGTTACTGTTGTAAAAATACACAATATTATATTTATAAAACTTGCGAGCGTACACTACGTTCAATGTTTCCAGAACCACTGGCCTCGACCCGATCGATGTGGATGTTGGTTGGTTGCGCAATGTTGGCAATGTTTAGAAACACGCTTCTAAGGTGAACGCACACAAATGATGTCAACCGTTAAATATTTTTTTATTGTAGTCAACATTTAAAAACATGGAACAACACTTGACTGTTTGATGAAAGTAAAGTTTTTAAATTACAAAAGAGGCAGAACCAAACTTACATAGCCAATTTAAACAAAAGTATATTAATTATGAATATATTTATTTTTTAATATATATATTTATTTACAAAGCGAAGAACAAACGTACAGTGTGCCTGATTGTAAGTAACCTTATATTTCTACCATAGCTATGTGTACAATAATATAATCAAGTAACGACGAGCTCGGTGGCTCAGTCTTGATTGACGCGACTTTGACACCAACGCTATGGGGTTCCATTCCCACACAAGACAAACATTTGTATGCATGAACATGTCTGTTTGTCTTGAGAGGTACGGCGCATCAAAGCAGCCCGTCTGGGGAAGTACCTCCACCTCCCAGAAAACCGCACCCAAATAACAACTCCTAGAGGGTTGTTGTGTTCGTGCGTGTGAGTGGCGTCACTAGTAAGCTCCTAAGAAGTTGCTGTTTAAGCAGCAGAGGACGCATCACGCGAGTGATATTTAATATATTACAAGCGTTAATAGGCTACGGTAGCCGCTTTACATCAGGCGGAATTTAATAATATACGTTTCTAATTTAACTAAAATTTGTTTGCTAAGTATGGTCACTAAATAAACTCTTTGCCAAGTTTCAATCATTTAATAAGTTTTCTATTCCGGTTAAGGTAGCAAGGATGCACGTATGCGCTTACGGCTTGCTTACCAAATGGTTTATTGCATAGGTTGCTTATCATCTACTCACAATACCACAGCACATGAAATTGATTGTATCGCAATTATAACGAATATTAGCGTGTTATTTTTACACCGCTGCGCTCGCGCCCGCCACGCCACGCCGCCGGCGCTGCCGCCGCCGCGGCCGTGCTGCGCGGTCTTATTGACGTCTGTACTCATACCTTTATATTAGTAAACTGTGTTTGTACTGAGATAGCAGAGCGCACGCACACATATGAACATGATTCTGTTTTTATTTACGCGACGAGTCAAGCAATGTTGTCCATTTTGAGAGAGGTCAAAGTAGAGAGCATCAAAGTATGGGGAGTCAGATAAGTAACATCACTAACATCCACCTCACAGAAAACCGCAGCCAAATAACAACTCAATGGAGCATTATTGTGTTCCTGAGCGGGATTATTAGGAAGCTCCCAAGGAGTTACTGTGTCAGCTGCAGGGGTGGCACCGGGTGGGCGACACCTCCAAGCAAGCAAGTGTACATTGGCGACGGTAACCACTTTACATCAGGTGGACCGACGACGGTTTGTATACCTCCCGACGTTGTATAAAAAATAACGAGTGTGCTTTTTCCCCAGACGGACCACACGTAGTGTGACACAGACAATAGGCCTGCACTATGTCTTAGATATACGAAACTTAACTCGCTATGAGAGAAAGAATTTGTTTATGGAGCGACTGCAAATTATTTTCTTCCTCACGATGTTTTCCATCACCGCCGAGCAAGTGATAATTACAAAAATGCACTTATACGAAAACGTATATGTAAATACTATCAAAACTATTTCTTTATTCATTTCTATTCAAATAATTTATGTTCAGACTTTAGGTTTTGCGACACAGGTCCATTGATAAATAATCTTAACTTAAACTAGTAAATAACAGCAAGCTGTGTAGGCAGAGCTGATATTTTTTAAATTTAAAAAATATTTAAATATTTTATTTTAATTTTTTAAAAATATATGGAACCCTGTATGACATCTGGCGACGAGTGCTGTTACTTTTTCTGTTGATGGGAGTGCAGTGCAGACTCTGCACTGCAGAGTGGCCGGCCATACGTTTTCCCATATGTTTTTTTTTCTAATTGGAACGATTTTGGACCGTTCTTCCTCACCAACGAACATTTAAATTTCAAATTAAAGGATACAAAACTACAATATGTTAGCTATTAGTGTGTCGATTTTGGAGTTTCTCACTATTACCGTCTAAACGCTAGCTGGATGACATCAGTCTACCCCAAACGGCAATTTTGAGGGTAATGTGGCTCCGCTGGCTATCGCAGCTCTGCCAAATATAGGTATATATATCATATAAACTTAACTTTAACTAATTTTACATAGTCGGGGACGTGGAGCGTGTGTCGTTAGATAACCATCCTAGGAACTTCCGAAATACGATTCCGATTTCTTCGTGAAGGTCGACAGATGAGTCGGAACCGTTGCCACAAAGGAACTAGACTTTACTTTATGGCAAGGTTTCGATCGCTCGACTCTCTAGGTGAAGTTGGTCTTCTTCTTCACATGGTCTACGTACCCTCGACCTTTGTAGACCAGTGTCTGTAGTCTGGAAACGTACAACGGCGTCGATTTCCACGCGCAACTGTCTATGCGGTGCCGCAGTAGTGGCGATTGAAGGACTTCTTCATCTTCTTCCTTTCCACTTTTATGAAGCCCTGCTCATCGCACCTGTCCTATTGTTAAGTATGTATAATTATACATTCTAAATCAATTTATATGTACGAATTTTTATATCTATATACCTATGTTATCAATATTATTATCTAAACTATGGAAACCGGCGAGCGTGCATGAGATGAGCAATGAATGTTAAAAAAGCGAGTGAGGTGAGTAAGGATCTAGTCACATGGCGCTTGGCTCCCTCTGCCTACCCCGCAAGGGATTTGATGTGAAGTTATAGTAGATACTACTCACATGGTTCCTAAAACTCTCGCCAACCTTATATCTCCATTCAGGTTCTTTCCAGTTGACTGGAAGTTGGGATGCGTCATTGTTCAGTAGTTTCAGTACTATTTCTCACTAGACCATGTCATGTTAGTTCTTCCTAGCATTACGCCCTTTCCTAATCCATTAGTATTTGAAAGAGAAGAAACCGGAACCAATGTAAGGATAACGGTTGATGATGAAGTGTTGGAACAAGTAGATGGGATTATATATCTTGAATGCGCTTTCAGCAGGTATGAAAGGGTGCACCGCTGATGTGGAAAGTCGAGTGAGTGGTGGGAATAGAGTGAATGGAGCGTTAGTGGAAAAAACTTCTTGACAGTAAAAGTTTGACCCAGAAGGTACAGCCCGCTTTACTCAATGCAGTGCTGGAGCCAACGCTTACTTATGGAAGCGAGAGCTCGGTATGGCGGAGAGAGCATGAGAGTAGAATAAACGCGGTCGAAATGCGAGCATTGCCCAAAATTTGTGGCGTAACGCTTGTAGACCGTATTCGCAATGATGATGTTAGAAACAGAGTTGGTCTGAAAGAAAATGTCGGTGTTAAAATAAGAAAAGGCATGCTCCGTTGGTTCGGACATGTAGAAAAAATTCAGGAAAAAGAATTACGAAACGGATATACAACGCGAAAGTAGAAAAATGTAGGAGCCGAGGAAGGCCAAGACTTACCTACCATGACCAAATTGATCGTGTTTTATCAGAAGGTGATGTCAAAAGCCTTAGAAACCGGGAAATGAGTAGAGCAATGAATAACATTCAGAAGCGAGCGATGTTTGTATGGATCGAATCTGTGACGTTCGGTACTTTCTGCCTACCCCGCAAGGGATTTGGCGTTAAGTTATAGATAGAAGTTTTCTAAAATGATAATATTTTTAACGAGTCGTGATCACCTAAACTTGACTATGTACCGGAACTAGTGTCCACCTAGTGGTCGAAATTTGACCGTAATTCATATTTTTGAAGTGAAAACTTCCATAGACACGTTGGGCACTTGCGGGCCGCATGTTTGTTTGCCAATCTAGTTGTTTAAAAAGAATGCAGAAAAAGCGCTGAACTCGCGTGAGCGTCACGCTCAAACACATATTTATTGATGTCTGAGAAAAAGTGCCTTGTAGTAATTCAATTTTATAAAATTGATATCCGTACCTACTGATAAATAAAATTGGAGTGTCTGTTTGTAATATTAAAATAACCGCTTTTTACTAAATGCATATGGATATATACATGGTACATATACCAAAATGAATATTTTTACAATTTTTGTCTGTCTGCCTGTCTGTCTGTCCGTCTGTCTGTTTGTTCCGGCTAATCTCTGAAACGGCTGGACCGATTTTGACGGGGCTTTCACTGGTAGGTAGACGACTGTTCAGAGCACAATATAGGCTACATTTTATCCCGTAAATATTTTGGGGTTCCTGCGTAAAATATGAAAAACTGTTAAAATTAGGGGGAAATATCTTCCCCTTCGGGAGACTTTGCACTTTTATTTTTATTATTTTCACTTAATACGTATTTTTTGTGACATAAAATAACTACGCATTTTATATATATATATATATATATATATATATATATATATATATATATATATAAAATGCGTAGTTAGTACTGCACTTTTATTTTTATTATTTCACATTTTATATATATATATATATATAATGCGTAGTTATTTTATGTCACAAAAAATACGTATTAAGTGAAAATAATAAAAATAAAAGTGCAGTAATAATAATATAATATGTAAAAATAATATAAATAAAATTGAAGTGTCTCTCTGTGATTTCAAAATAAAGCCTTTATCATAAGCTCATATTGTTATTTGCACGTTACCAATGCCTAAATATGCATTTTTAACTTTTTGTCTGTCTGTCTGTGTCTGTCTGTCTGTTTGTTTGTCCGGGCTAATCTTCGAAATGGCTGAACCGATTTTGACGGGACTTTCACTGGTAGGTAGGAAAGACTGTTCAGAGCAGAATATAGAGTACTTTTTATCCCGTAAATATTTAGGATTCCTGCGTAAAAAATGAAAAACTGTTAAAATTAGGGGGAAATATCTTCCCCTTCGGGGTACTTTGCAATTTGCAATTTTATTTTTATTATTTTCATAGAATACGCATTTTTCGTGACGTAAAATAACTACGCATTTTTTATGTAATAAAAATAAAATAAATATACGTTGCCACGCGTAAAGGTTAATAGATGGCGCTATATGAAAATTGAATCGCTCTATGGTTGCATCTAAGACTCTGAACTTTGTTTTTTTTAAACAGGAAGAATTTGAGGTCTATAGAGAAATAAAGGCTACTAAAAGCCAAATCTCATGCGTGCGAAGCCGCGGGCTTCAGCTAGTGTATTTATAAATTTGTTTGTATTATATAACAAATTGTAAAAATAGATTACATAGGTATATATTATAAAAATCTCTAAGATGTAACATATAGATAATAATTATTCTTTTTCATTTAAAACAGCGCAATAAATGAAAGTTTTATTACTATATTAATAGCTTGAAAAATAATATCTAAAATAAATACTTGCTAAAAAAATATTTCTTAACAACCAAAAAATAATGTTTTCAATTTTGTAAATCTGACAAGTTCAAATTATACTCTCGCCTAACGCCTGAATCTATTAACTATTTAAAAGCTTTTACGTCACGTGACACGTCCCTATTAATACGAGTATATAGCTGCACCGCCGCCGTGGAGATTAACTTTTGCTCCATACGTGATGGTAAGCTCCTTACACATAAAGCAATCTCAAGTAAGGCTCAAAAACTACCAAGAAAGGTAAACAGGCAGCCCATTAAGTATTCCAAACAACGTTTTTTTATTGGCAACATGTTAAATACGCCTTCAGAAAGTGCTCCCCGTTTGTTTAGGACTGTCCAAATAACCTACACGATCCGCAATGGTAACTTTACCGCCGAGTGACGTGTTACAATTCCTTATGACTTTGGCCCACAAAGTTGTAATTCGTGAAACTTTACTTCTTTTGGGTGAATGTGTCAGTTGTGTATTTGGCAAATTGTGAACACTTAATAGATTTAAATATACGTCTTGTTCTCGTATTACCCTTTTGTTTATTCCGTTCATTGGTTCCGTTGTCACTTTATATTCCGGCTGGAATTGAAAACATAAGCCTATAAGATATGACGGAATTAACATGGAGACCCAATGATATGGTTTTTACATAGCAAAAATATTCACCGGTACGGGTCGGGGTGGATCGTGTCATTTCGGTCGTGTTCGTGCCTGCAATGTTTTAGTGCTGTACGACAGAAATGTGAAACGATTATGAATATCGATGAAACTTGTAACAAATCTTCTAACAAAAAAAAGTGTTTCCAACCAGGTAGGTCTCAAGATGAACATGGACAAGACTAAGATCATGTCGAATGTCCATGTTATACCTATGCCGGTCACGGTTGGAAGCACTAAGCTCAAAGTTGTTGACGAATATGTCTACCAAGGCTAGGTTATTCAGTTACGTAAGTCCAACTTTGACCGAGAGGTCAACAGACGGACCCAACTCGGCTGGGCAGCGTTCGGGAAACTTCGACACATCTCGTCCAAAATACCTCAACGCCTGAAGAGTAAAGTCTTTGAGCAGTGTGTGTTGCCAGTGATGACATACGGAACTGAGACGTGGCCCTTCACCGCGGGCCGTATGGGGAAGCTCAAGGTCGCTCAGCGTGCTATGGAAAGAGCTATGCTCGGGGTTTCTCTGCATGATAGAATCAGAAATGAGGATATCCGCAGTAGAACTAAGATAATCGACATAGCCCATAGGATAGGCAAGCTATATGGCCGGCCCATTGCAACTTTAATGGGTCGGCCATATAGTTCGTAGAAACGACAACCGCTGGGGAAGAAAGGTTCTCAAATGGTGTCCCCGTACTGGTACACGCAGTGTGGGACGACCCCCTGGGTCTTAAGATGCCAAACAATCAACTTTGTAACAACGTGCCGTTCTATTGATGTTTTAATAGTTTTCGATGTCGTGTTAGGACGTCCATACCTACAAAGTTAGGTCGTATGACAAAAAAGCTCAAAGGCTCGTTTGAGTAAAAGAGTTTGAGCTAAAGTAGGTATTGAATACTCAGATATATTATTTATTTTATAAATACGTTCCATTTATAGACACGATATATACGTAAATCTTCACGCCAGGTCCTTTGCGGGGTAGACAGAGAGAACAGAGCGCCATAAGTAGCGGTCCTTACACACCTCGCTCGCTTCTTTAACATTCGAAGCTCTCTTCATGCACGCTCGCCGGTTTTTAAGGCTCCTTACATCACCTGATAAAACACAACCAATTTGGTCATGGTAGGTTAGTTGGTCTTCCTCGGCTCCTACGTCCTTCCACTTTTGCATTGTAATACCACTTTCGCATGTTGTCTCTGCCATACCCAGCTTTCGCTTCCATAGGTAGGGATTAGCACTGCGTGATGTACAGTGTCCTGCGCCGTCTGATTTCGGCGGTCTAGAAGTATACCCAACTGTTCATTCACGCTGTTCCCTGCACTCACTCGTCTTTCCACATCAGCGGTGTACCTTCCATCCCTTCTAAAAGCGCTTCACTTGCTCTGTTGTCTCTCTTTCCAATACCATTATCTTGGTTTATTCGCATTCATTTGTAAGCCTTTCTTCATACAACAATAGACACTAAATTTACAAAATAAACAGAAATAAATACAAAAATCTCCAACACAAAGAGTGTTGGGGACTACAAAAGAAAGCGTTATGAATAAATGAGACTTGGTCTTGTAGCCCACGCGAAGGAGCAGTTTTCGGATTATTAAATGGCTAAAAATTATGTACCTTTGTCTCCAGCATCTAGATAAAAACGTGTTATGTTTGGAATAATAATTTCTTACAACAAAGTGTACACACGGCGACACCTCAAGCTAGACTGTTTGACATTTGTAAGTACCGTTATTATAGAACACGCTATAAGAGTAAAATTAGCGCTACAAGTGTCTAACATATCTTAACGCTGTCTGTACAGTTAAGAGGATGTCTCCGTAATAATAGTTAAAATCGAAAATCTAGTGATGTGAAAATCTCTTTATTCTATTATCTAATAAAAATAATCTCTTTATTCTATTATAAACGACGAGCTCGGTGGCGCAGTGGTGAAACGCGTTGTTACGCTACTTTGACATCAACGCTCGTGGGTTCGATTACCACACAAGACAAACATTTGTATGCATGAACATGTCTGTTTGTCTTCCTCTAGATGGAAAGAGGTGGGGCGCATCAATGCAGCCCGTCTGGGGAAGTACCTCCATCTCACAGAAAACCGCAGCGAAATAACAACTCTCTAGCTAGAGAGTTATTGTGTTCCTGCGTGTGAGTGAGGTCACCAGTAAGCTCTAAAGGAGTTGCTGTGTAAGTAGCAGAGGAAGCATCGCGCGGGGGATACTTAATGTATTACAAGCGTTAATACGCTACAGCACCCGCTTTACGTCAGATGGGCCATACACTTGTATGACTTCCGACGTTGTATAAAAAAAAATACAATGGTATATGTGGTTTCCTCAATCCCAACAAAAAAATATGCTTAAGAGTTACACTTGTTCTAATACACTATTGAAACTTTGGAAACAGGTATTGTGTAAAGGTTCTCCGTGAGCCCCAGACGGCCTGCTTTGATGCGCCTTACCTCTTTTAAAAACCCCCAGACTAAGACAAACAGACATGTGCATGCACATAAATGTTTATCCTATGTGGGAATCGAACCCAGCAGCGTTAGTATCAAAGTAACGTAACATAACGTTTCACCACTGCGCCACCGAGCTCGTCTATATTGTTTGGGTGATCTTTTAATAGACTTTCGTCATCACTAACATCACGTGGGCTGCATGTTTATATACGTCCCGACGTTGGATTAAAAGTATATCTTATGATACAGATAGGTTTGTAAGTGCGTGAAAAGATTTCGATATACACTAGGTACTATGAGATTATAACTAGGCTGGCCATAAATACTGTTACATAAAAACTTATTTTCTCAATTCTTTAATTATTTTGAATTTGGAAAACGGACGCGTTATTACGTTAAAAACTTCTTTCGATTTCCCGCCGTTTCACATATTTTTTTCGTATTCATTATCAAATTACAATATGGAATGGGATGTTAAAGAAAATGGGATTGCAGTTATTGCATTTCGCAAAGTGGGTATGGAGCCGTCCGTCATATTCGACACTTCAAAAGCTTGGTATCAGCCGTATGTTCGTATATCGTACTATCGACAGATATACCACCGCTTCCTCTATTGGAGACCATAAAAGATCAGGGCGACCGCGTGCTGTAAGAACTACAAAGGCTGTTAATGCTGTTAAAGACAGAATTCGCCGAAACCCCATTAGGAAACAAAAAATCTTATCGCGAGAAATGCAGATTCCCGCTAGGACTGTGTCGCGTATAATAAAACAATACCAGAAGCTCGGCGCTTATCGTCGATATACAGGACATACCCTAAATCAATCCCGACAGTTAGAATGAGTGTAACGATCAAAACGCCGTCTGCCCCGATACGCAGGTGAAAGGCACAGAAATATCCTCTTTACTTTTGAAACAATTTTCACGATTGAAGTGCACTACAACAAGGAAAAGTGTACGGACACAGATCTAAAGAAACCGCCCAAGTGGTCGGAAAGGTACCACGTGATCATCATCCTGCGTCTGTAGGGGGGTCTTATCAAGGAGTCACAAAGCTTCATTTTTGTCAATAAGGAGTGAAGTCTTCTGCCAAAGTGTATCAAGTGACTGTCTTGGATCGTGTTTTGAAACCTCTCAGCAATACCACCACCACCAACACCATATCAACCCTTACTCATCGCACTGCAGGGATACGGATCTCCCTTCAACCGAAGGCGTTTAGAGCATACTCCGCCACATTGCTCGAATGAGGAGGCGGAGGCCAGTATTTTCAAGCCGCCCGAGGGCCACTGACTTAGCTTAACGACTGTCATCTATCGATAACAGCCGGGACCGACAGCAATACACTTTTTAAAAATGTACCGTGCACTTTCCAGCAGGTCTGCACCTGGTCACAAGGCACGTACTACCCATGCCTGCCTCGAAACCAAAGTTCCGGACTTTATAAGAGCTGACGACTGGCCCTCGTCTTGCCCAGATCTGAACCACTTACTTGCTTGCTCGAAACGACACGCCGACACTATGTATCTTCAGAAATCTCTGGAACAAGTAGTGGCTAAATTTCCCACGGATACAGTGCACAAATTCATAGATTCGTGACCAGATAGATTAAAGATCTATATCAAAGCCAAAGGTGGCTAATTCGAATAGAATCATTTTTTTTTATTATTTGCTGAGCCTTCCATAAATATTTATTAGTTTTATTAAGATTACGTTACTTCATGTAAAAATAAATACATATTCATTTGTAACAGAACTTATGGCCGGACTAGGTTCATGATTATTTTTTATTGCATTTCTGACAATATCAGAGAGTTCCAGTAGTGAGAATAATAAATACAAACAAAAGTCGATATACTTCGATTAATTAGAGGTTTTTGTTTTCATTTAAGTTTATTTTTATATTAACGGAAATTTTATAGATAGGTAATAGCTTTTTTCATAGAGCATAATTTAACCACGCCCTCTGAATAGTTATGTTTAGAACTTTACACTTAAACAATTAATTATAATTGTGTGGCCGTTACTTTAAACATTTTGCGACGCAAATTGGTTTTTAACCACAAATTCGTTGACGAAACTTCGTCTTAGCGTTATCCCTTTTCCTAATACACTATGATTAGCGGGAACTGCTACCTAAGCCTAAAGATTTGAGACTTTGGCACTGAGCAACTGCCGTCAGACCTCCACAACTGAACAAACAAACAAAGAGGGAAAATAGGAGAGACAGGAAAGAGACCTTTCTTAGGTCAGTTCACAAGTCATTCAAAATATAATTAATTAAGTGTGCTCGTTTGACTATGTTTTCCCTCACCACCGAGCTAGTGATAATTACGAATATGTTCACTAATCCGAAAACAAATTTTGTGGTACAAGGCCACACTAGGATTCAAACCAGGGACTGCTCCTTACGAACCCTATCTCTCTTAAAACCTTGCCTCTCTTATAGTAAATTACCATAATATACATAAAAATTACAGTATTTAGACAGTGTCTGTGTATAAAAGTCTGTCTGATTATTTGTGGGCTTAGTATTATTTACCCAAAATACAACCATTGTATAAGAATATTATACGATTCAGTAAAAACTTCGATACAGCTCCATCTACAAAATAATAACGGAATCACAATCATTGTGCTACTAACATTTTTACTTACCTAAAATAATTCTGGAACTGTTCGCTAGATGTAGCTTTTGAGTAGCTTCGTACCCTTTAAAAGTAACAAAAAATATGTAGCAAATAAAACTAAAATCCAACACAATTATTGAGCAATTTAACTAGAAACCAATACTGCAATGTACAATGAAAACAAAACTAATTTAAATTATAATTACCTTAAAAATTATGAAAGATACACTACGAATAAATAATAAGTCTATTTATTCGTAGAAGATACATGATGAAACTAAATTACGTCTAAAATTAACTGAGTAAATGCCTAATAAACCCATAAACAATTAAATTGGACTACTTATAATTAAAATTAATATTGTTTTTGTACAATCATAGACACCTATAAATACCATGTATCTGATTTAGAAAGATATAGATACTTCATATTAATGTATATAGTAGTCACGTCCAAACAAAACCAAGTTTATTTAGAACCTGCTACCCACCCTGGCTTCGCAAGAGGGATCCGATCGTTACTAAACTTCATAGGGTCACCCGCTGGGCTAATCCAGAGATTGCCTGAGATTTTTTTTTACCTAATTTTAGAAAAAATATTATTTTTAGCCACAACTTTAAGAGAGGTAGGGCGCATCAATGCAGCCTGTCTGAGGAATCTCACCATTTTAATTTATATATACCTGTATATAAATATTGTTTAAACCTTTCTAGACGACTTTACTGCCGTAGTCGGATTACAGTTTTTTTTTTTTTATTATTATTGTTTTGGGGTAAGTAATGGGATGTATTTTTTAAGAAGGTAATTTACATTTTATGGGGTTAATGTATGAACCTATTATTTTTAATATTTGTTTATTTTATTTTTTGTTTATTTTATTTTTTGTTTATTTTCTTTATAGTACTTTTAGTGTGCCAGCTCGCATTTCGATTGTTTTTCTACATTCGTGCGCTCTTTGTTCTCTGGATTTCATAACTTAGCCTTGGGAACAACACCTTAATTTTACATTAAAAATACTCAAAAATCTCAATTGTTAGATTACCAATTTTTTAAACAACGTCGTGAGGCATAATAGTATAAGACCCATATATATTATGTATATATATATATTATGTATATATATATTATGCCATATATGCCATGCATGCCATAACTAACAAAGTAACTCCTAAGAAACTTACTTCTAACCTAACTCACTCGCAGGAACGCACCAACCCTCCAAGGATATATTATTTGGCAGTGGTTTTCTGTGAGGTAGTTACTTACCCAGTTTGCCCCTTTGATGCGCACTCTTGAAAATATTGGGGCTATGTCACACAAAAAGCGGGCGCGAATCGGCGCACGGTGTACTGCTATCGCTTTTTGTATGACAGGTTTGCATACAAACACGAATGTTACAAAAAAAAACCCATCTCGGATCGCTGCTGCTTTCCCGTTTCTCCCGCCGCTGCAGGTTTTAGCTTTAACACCTATCTTTTTTGATTAAAAACATAAGGAGAAATTTCTACAGTGCACTAATTTCCCACCGGCCACAAATATTAAAATATCGCTGGAAAAGACCACGCGATAAATAATAATATTTTTTACACAGCACTACATTCTCACATTACCGGATTCGAGTATCGGTAAACAATTAAAATTCACACTGCATATGTGAATTATGGCGTGTGGTACAAGTTAAAAGCTACTGTACTTCTAATCTCTCCTAATGCTTGTGGCCTATTGGTTCTCCGTCAAATTTCGTCGTTTCGCATTATATCTTTTAGAGAAACGCCGACCATCGCTTTCTTCACTGTTACTCACTTTTTTCCTTGACCTGCATGCGCTACAGTCAGCCATGCAATTCTGAAAGAGCAAACATTCTTACATCCTCGGAAACATCGGCTGTTATAGCCTTGAACACAAAATTGCAATTCCTTAGTGTCGCTTTTCATGGTTGTGCGACACTAGCGCCGCAAGGCTGCGTTTGGAATTGGAATTCTACAAGGCAAACAGCCTCGCGTACGCTTACAGCCTTATAGAATACCAAATAAAAAGCCGTGATCGCAGTAGACGATGTCAAAGTTGTGACATCTGTGATCACAGCGACGCACACAGCCATTACGAGTCGCTTAGAGAATTGCATGGCAGGTCACAATTCTCTAACTGTAGGTCATAGTAGATGGATGGATATTGATGGATTACTGTTTCTATAACATCCCTTCATGACTCGGTTCTTACACACCTCACTTGCTTCATTAACATTCATACCTCTTCTCCTTCACGCACGTCGGTTCCTAGGGCTCCTGACTTCGCATTCTAATAAAACACGAACGATTTCATATTGATAAATCGATTTCGGCTCGGTCTTCCTCTGCTCCTACACTTCATCCTTCTTTCGCATTGTATATCTGTTTCTTAATTCTTTCTTAACGCATTCCTTCTATATGACCGAACTAACGGAGCATGCCTCTTCTAACGCGGTCTGGTCTACAAGGGTAACGTCAAAATTTTGCGCAACGCTCGCATTTCGATCACGTTTATCTTTTATACTTTCATATTCTCTCTGCCATACCCAACTTTCGCATTCATAAGTTAGCGTTGGGACCTGCACTGTACTGTGTACGCGTATAGTGAGCTGTGCCTTTTGTCTCAAGCTTTTACTGCCAAGGAGTTATCCCAACACTTCATTCACACTATTCCCAGCACTCACTCATCTATATCCATGATCTCCATATGATGATGAAATTATTAAATTGGTCGGTTATTCGCTAAACTCTGCTAACTTGGACCAAACAGTTGCCGAGTGCATACTCGGTATAATCTGAGAAATATGGCCTCTGCGGGACCTGCGCCCACCATTAACAATTTATCGGCGGCCAGTAAATACAGCCCGATTTCGCTTAGCGAATATTTCTATATCGAAGTTCAATGTGAGTTGAATTGTTGTTAGGTATATAGTACTGAAGCCAAGTAACAATAAAGATTTATTTTATTGTAGGTGAGTGACTTGTTGAATGAAGCTGGGCTCTTCACGATACTGCACAACTTTTGCGCAATATTTATGTTTGTTATGTTTATGAGAAAGAAGTGCTCTGCGAAACTTGGCGCCATTATTGTAGCAACACAGCCGACTGGTAGTTCCAGGGTTTAACTCATTTCCTAATCCATTCAGATTGTCGGAATCCGCTACCTAAGCCTAAGAATTTTAGAAGGCAATGATACTGATGTGTACATGGAACAACTGTCGTCAAACTGCAACAGCTTATAGGGAAAACCAGACCTTTCTTAGGTTAGGTCACACATCTTTAGAAATATAATTTCAGGAACATGCGGGTTTCCTCGCGATGTTTTCCTACGCCGCCCAGCAAGTGATAATTACGAAATTAATTATACATGCTCACATCAGGGTCTGAACCAGGGACCGTCGGAGAACACAGATCGATTCTTTATGCGCTAGGCTATCACTGCACATAACTAGGGGAGCTGGGCCTGCGGCGCATTGGCAGAGCTGCTTTTGCACCCAAACTAACCCTAACCGGCGATAGTGATCGTGTTGTTGTTTTTCAGTGCTCGCCATACGCGCTCCAATTGACTTTGTATTGGAACGGTTTTTGGGGCGATAACATCACTTATCGATATCCTATATTGAGCTAATCATAAGGTTATATAGCTTCGCTGGCTAACGCAGCTCTGCAATAATAATTATAATGACACATTTTTCCGGGTACTGCGTAGTTTTAGGAACAATGCTGGACTCAAGTATCTTAACGCATAAAGACGAATATTTTGACGTGATAATGTCTTATAAATCGATGAACGCCGGCTGCACGCACGAAAAAGTGTCACGTTCCGCCTGAGCCGAGTGTGCAAGCGAGAGCGCGGAACAAGCGATAGAGAGGCACGCTCGGCCTAAGCGTTCGGCTTGTGACGCATCTCTCTCTTCCACTCCATCGGCCGATGCGTCCGAGTAGAAGAGAGACAGCGGCAGCACACAACCTACACGTGAACTGTTTTGTCAACTGTTGAATGTTTTCTTATGACGTTATCACATAAAATTATCGCCGGTAAACCGACTTTAAAGACAACCAATTTTTTTTTACGTTTGACCTGTGGCTAATTTGCCTATATATTAATTGCACCCCGTAACTTCGTCTGCGCGAATATTGGTAAATAGGAACTGCTTTCTACACTTTGTTTCTTTTTCCTCGACTTCTAAGTGTCGTATCGTGATGTTGCATAGCCTATAACCTTTCTCAAGAATACTTAAGAGACGTACGGCGCATCAAATCAGCCCGTCTGTGGAAGTACCTCCACCTCACAGAAAACCGCAGCCAAATAACAACTCCCTAGAGGGTTGTTGTGTTCCTGCGTGTGAGTGAGGTCACCAGTAAGCTCCCAAGGAGTCGCTGTGTAAGCACCAGAGGAGGCATCGCGCGAGTGATACTTAATATATCGCAAGCGTTAATAGGCTACGATATCCGCTTTACATCAGGTGGGCCGTATGCTTGTATACTTCCCGACGTAACATATAAAAAAAAGAATAGGGCTACTAAATACAAAATTATTTTCAAATCCGAGTGGTAGTTCCCGAGATTAGCGCGTTCAAACAAGCGAGTGAGGTGTGTAAGGACCGAGTCATGTGGCACTCTGTTTTCTCTGCCTACACCGCAAGGAATTCGGCGTGAAGTTATTGGTATATAGATTTTATTGTTTGCTTGTTGGTATTTTATACTCTGGCATAGCGTCCACATTTGCGGTAATACTGTATCAACTTATTGCTCGCATTTGCGCGACGGCGGTTTAATAATTTTTTTTTAGATCAAGAAGAATATGAAAAAAGAATTAAAACTGCAACTTTTATTTTAAACAACGATATCCGCAATAGATCACTTACGATTACCAAAATAAGTAGCTTTAGTAGAGCTAACAAAACGGTAATGTCAAAATAGGTACCAGATTTCCATTTAGAGGTCCAAAAACAGATCCAAAATATGTAAGTACTTTAATTTACTAAATAAAACTTGTTACTTAAAAAAAATTTGCTATCATAAGTCTATGAAATTGCTTTTCATCACTAGCCAGTGTTTAATTCTCTTTAGAATTTTAAAATTAAATTATTTTTGTATAATGACAGTTCTTTCAAAATAATACTTGTTCTTTACTTTTCAGTGAACATGGAAAAAATGGAATGAGTGTTGTGTTCTAACACGTTCGTTTGTTTCTACACGAGATCTGTACGGAATCCATGAATGCAGGTGGTTGAGGAACATGGCGAGTGGCTCATTAGAAGGGACGCCTATGTCCAGCACTGGACTAATACGGGCGGGCTCAATGATGATGACATCTGAGACCCAATTTTATTCAAGTTAAATTCCTTGCATGTCACATCCGGGGTATTCTGATTTGGTGGCAAGAAGGGAAAATTACTCGTACCAGACGTTTAGGCGGTTCTGCAATCTATATTATTGGAATCGATGTGTTAGGTAACAACCCACAATTTAGGTCCCAATAGTGTTAGATAATTTATAAACCGTGGTGCACGGCAGTTGAGCCTCACTTGACTAGCCATCTCTTTGAAGTTTTTAAATGCATTATTTGTCATATTGCTGTCTCTCACTTTGCCAAGAGGGGAAGTTAATTCGAAAACTTCCTACCCTTACAAGTTTCTTCTGATTAAATTTGTTGTGAGTTCCAAGGCAGCTGTAGTTTAACCCCCGGAACAGCAATGGATTTCCCTGTTCATTGCCTTTTTGTTGGTCGCCGCTGTTAATTCTGGCTACACAGGAGACACAGTGGTGGGCTTGTCCCATCTGAGTCCAAACATATACTATGTATACCATCTATATTGTATTTGTAAGCAATGTGAATATGACGAATAGGGACTTCTAAATAAAAGCTTAGTAGTGTAGGGAAAACACATGTTCCCATTTTTTTTTATTGATAACACTAACAAAAAACAAAAAATAACTACTAAACAAAAAAAGCAAAAGGGAAAAACGTACTGAACTGTTCTGTCTTCACATATTTATACATAAATTGTCAGGAGCCCTAGAAACCGGCGAGCGTGCATGAGAAGAGCAATGAATGTTAAAGAAGCGAGTGAGATATGTAAGGATCGAGTCACGTGGCGCTCGGTTTTCTCTGCCTACCCCGCAAGGGATTTGGCGTGAAGTTATAGATAGATAGATGTAACGAGCCATGTTTCGAGAGTACACAATGAGTAAGGTTAAAAAAGTGAAATTTTGACCGCGACCGACCAGACAAAGACGGCCCTACTGCCTCAAGTTACTTCCGGTGACCACCAAAACAGAGACTTGCGGACTTTAGTAGATTACTACTAAGTAGTGTAGTACTGCTGAATATAATTAATCCTTTAACTTTAAACGAATATTTCTTGTATGTATATACATATTGTTTTCTATTATAATAGAATTCTCGTGTTGTTTTTAAGTTTAAAATTATATAAATACATACTTATGGACATAGAAAACACCCAGACCAAGACAGACAGACATGTTCTCACAAACCTCATGACCTCACTCATACGCAGGAACACAATAATACTTCCCCAGACGGGCTTTGATGCACCCTACCTCTCTTAAAACACTCAGACCAATACAAACAGACATGTTCATGCACACAAATATTTGCTAAAGCAGCCATGGCTAACCATTCCACCAGCAGGCTCGTAAGTTTATCTCTGTAGGTGTCTTACCCGAAAAAACGCTAATTTTCACAAAAAAAACATGATAAACGCAGAGTAGCATATACAAAAATAGATAATTAATATACACTAAGATGTAATATATATTATCTATATTTATAGATTTAATCACTTAGCTATACGAAATGAGACGAATCTAAGAGAGGTAGGGCATATTAATGTAGCCCGATATGTTCCTGAGTGAGTGAGATTACCAGTAAGTTCCTTAGAAGCTCCTACATACTGTGACCCATGAACGTTCTATTTTACACTTTACATCAGGAATGACGTATGTTTGTACGTCACCCGACGTTATATAAAAATATACTCGTCAATAATACAACCTTTACTATGGGGACTACTTTAAAATAATGAAACAGAAATCAACTTCTCCATACAAAAGCGAGCAACTGATCGTACAATTTGTACAGAGGTGATAAAAGTTTCACCATTTCGAATTTTTCGCTACAGATTGAGAAAGAATAGATAGATTATAACCAAATCCTTCTAACATTGGAAAGTTTACCTACGCTTAGGTGGAATTTGAACACACAACCTGCCTATTACCGATTGAATGCTCTTGTAACTGAGCTACCTGGAAGATTTGTATTAGAAAAAGGCAAATTCTTCTATGTGCCGCTGTAAAGGCGCGATATAGCGCCATCTGCCTACTCAGTAATGAACTACTAAGTGAGTTAACCACAAATTGTTGTGAGGTGCCACAAATAAATATGAAACTTATTTAAAAAAAACCGTCAAGTGCGAGTCCGACTCTCTCTCCGAGGGTTCCGTAATTGAAATATTATCGCAAAAAACATTTTTTTTATGATGTAACTACAAATTTGCGGTTTTCGGATTTTTTCCTTAAATTTTGCTACATAACCTTGCTTCTTACCAAATTTCATAATTCTAGATCAACGGGAAGTACCCTATAGGTTTTGATTTCCTTGCGTGAAATATGCGCATAAACGAGACATAAACGGTCGTCTCTTTTAATCGCGTAGATTTAGAATTTTGATTTTGTCACTACTCGAAGGGATTGCAGACTTGAGTATTTGATATTAATTTCAGTTTGATAGCTCTAGAAGGGTCTTGACAAACAGACAGACGGGCAACGAAGTCCTATAAGGGTTCCGTTTGCCTTTTGAGGTACGGAATCCTAAAAAATATAAAAGCAAAATTTTATAAAATCCTACTTTTATCAAAAGTTGTGGCGAGCGCAGTACAAAACGTACCTGTTTTGCAACCCACGAGAGTGAAAGTTGGAGATGCAAGCGCAGCCTCCATTGACACGCGCGAACGGGGCCTGCCACACGCCGACATGGTAAGTTCATTGTTTATTATTTTAATACAATAACTAACTTATGTCGATAAGTTTCGTTTTATATAAAAAGTTTAAATTCAAAAAGTGAAATATAAGTATTTATCTAAAGCTATAATAGTGAAGATTTAACTAGTGGCTAACTTGTAAACTTAAAATGTGATCGAAGTTTGTACAAGTGTTTTTAGTAATAATAAATAAACGTATCGTTTTGTACGAACATAACCAAAGAGCAACAGTTAGGAGTATACTTATGCGGTTACAAATACGCTTATAGCATTTTTCAAGCAGTTAATAATATCAATAACTGGTATTTTATATACTTATCAACGACCATGTATTTTTTATTGGTTTTTATTTATTTATTTTTTATTTATTTGTTTGGTTATTTAACCCTTCGAGACCCGGGTGGTCGAATACGACCGCGAAATGTATGGAAAAACGTACATAACGGGTTCTGACTGCTCAAAGACCTTAAAGAAGAAATATTTATTTCACTCTGTTTCCCCGTAAGATAGTTGTACTGAAAATATCGATAAAGAAATACAAATTTAAATTAAAAATACATTGTAAATAATTAGGTAATATTAATATTAAACTCGGCTATCTTTGGCATATTAAAACTTGGCTACTGTATAGTATTATGAATTTATAAATATATAGTTATATTTCCGGTAGTCATGTTTGTTTTATTTGTGTAAAAATAAATAAAGAAAGCTAACTGTTAACGTGAAGGAAAACTGCTCAAGGTTTTTTTGTTTTAAGGACCGTAGAATGAACCAGAGTCACCGGGTAAACAAGTTTCGATGAACGAAGTCGCCCTTACCTTTTAGATGTCGAAGGTACTAAAGTGTCAAACAACCTTACGGCCGGCCCTATGGCAATCTTACCACAGTCTCTGGGGACTTGCAACACCGGGGTCATCACTTGTCTAAAAATATCTTCACGTACTTTTAGGAAGAATCTCATGCAGACTCTTAGGAAAACTTTGCAGTACAATCTCTTTTCAATAAAAAAAAAAATACTCTTCATGATAAGCTGAGATAAAAATATATTCTAGCACTCGGTTCACTCGCATCAATTTAGGTTTCTTAACTTTTAGGCAAGAATTTAAATCATGACTGGCTGTCACCACGTAAAAATTCATCAAAATTCGTTCAGTACCTACTGAACTTTGAAGAAATTGCAAAAACCTTCTGCGTGGTGTGAGAATAACATATACGCGAAGCGCGACCATCATGAGCCCGGTGGTTTAGATGTAAAGATAAAAATATAAAAATTGTTTATTTGCCATTGGGTACTCGCGGGCACTTAGACACGTCTTACATTTTTTGAAATATAATCTTATTGTATCTTATTTAATTCTCTAATTTTACTTGTTTCCTTTTTTTTAATCTGCTAGCATATCGAAAATGACCATTGTCGAAGAAGAAATGCCGAAAGAAACTTGGCAATATAGGTCTCCCCTGTAAAACTGTCAATTAGATATTACAATTTTTTTTTACATAAGCATTTTGGTACAATGTGGTTACCAATGTCTTCATTAACATCAAGACTCGTGGTATTAAACGACTCCTCGGAACCTTATGACTTACAATCGGTAGAACACACGTAGGGAAACTTACAATTAGCAATTTCATTTAAAATGATAATTATATTTTACGTGATGTATGGAAATGTATGACCCAGATTTAATATACCACAAATCATTACTATTTTTTTTATACAACGTCGTGAGGCATACAAGCGTACGGCCCACCTAATGTAAAGTGGTTACCGCAGCCTACGAACGCTTGCAATACATTAAGTATCACTCGCGCGATGTCACCTCTACTGCTAACACACCAACTCCTTAGGAGCTTACTGGTGACCTCACTCACACGCAAGAACACAACCCTCTGGGGAGTTGTTATTTAGCTGCGGTTTTCTGTGAGGTGGAGGTACTTGCCCAGACGGGCTTGATGCGCCCTACCTCTCTTAAAAATACCCAGACCATTCAAACAGATGTTCATGCACACAAGTGTGTCCTATATTCCTATATTAGAATCGAACCCACGAGCGTTATTGCCAGTGTAATGTAACAGCGCGTTTCACCACTGCGCCGCCGAGCTCGTCACAACTTACTTCATGTTTAAATCTCCCCGATTACAGGGTGCATCACAAAGCGAGCATGTAGCTTATGGAAAAGCCGACATCGTCGAGAAGATCAAGGCAAAGCTTGCCGCTGCCGATCCCAAGGTGGCCAGAGAACTTGGAGGAGTCTTCCTGTTCAACATCATCAAGGGGGTTTCTGTTTATAGTTGGAGTAAGTTAAGTTTGTTTGCTAATTCATATCTTCTTTGCTTTGTCAACAACAGGTCAACCATAACAATTAACTTACTTTGTGCATAAATATAAATATATTTATTCCAACTACACATAATAATAAGTTTGTACACATACACACAAGTGAAGTCAGAATTGACTCTCAATCAGGGTTCTATGTTAGGAAATCACGAAAAATTCCCAGCCCTTATCTTCAGTGAAAGTCAAGAGTGACGACATGGACCGAAAATTTACAATGATATACAACTATTACAGAAAATATACGACTATTATAATACATATAAATAAAACAAAACACCAAAGTAGTTAAGGTAAGTACTAACACAAACTACAATTACACTACACTATGCTGTATGGTCACAGAACCAATGCACGCAATTCGGCAGATAAACAAAAGGATTTCCGCCTTTGGGCTTTGTCAATCACTATAGTTCTACTGGGGGCATTGTTATTTCTGATTCTATCACGATGCGAAACCCTGAGCATAGGCCCTTCCATAGCACGCTGAACGACCTTGAGGTTCCCCATACGGCCCACGTTGAGTATTTGAAAATGAAGACTGTAATAGTGAGCACTGACGTGGGATGTCTTGAGACGCAATAAACTACAACTTCAACGACAAAAGGAAACATCATGGAATCTTCTTCCTAGCGTTATTCTGTTTCCTAACTCTGAGGATTTGTGAAATAGCTGAATTTGCCATGGAGCAACTCCCGTCAGACTTTCACAACCCTGAGGAAAACCAGATGCAAATGTATTTTTGAACACAACGTGTTGTGAGAGATGATTGTAAGAGAGGTACGGCGCATCAGAGCAGCCCGTCTGGGGAAGTACCTCCACCTCATATCTAGGCTATTTATCACTCCTCAATAATTATGGAATCTATACTAATATACTTATAAAGCAGCAGTGTTTGTTTGTTCGTTTGAACGTGCTAATTTCTGAATCTACCAGTCACATTTCAAAAGATATTTTTTATACTAATATTTATTATAATTTGCATTTGGTAGCCCAATTCTTGGTTTTTAACATCTCGCTATGGGGCAGGCAAAGCCGCGGGCAATTCAATGTAGCTAGAAGAAATCTTCTATTTATTTATATTTTAACGTCAAGCCCCTTGCGGAGTTGGCAGAAAGTACTGAGCGTAACACTTATGGCAACAAAACGTTTTGTTTAAACTTGCGACCAACTTTGTTACTTCCGCCAAAACTTTCACTAAATAATATTATGTAGGTGAGGTGAAAAAATAAGTATTTATTTGTGTTTTTGAAGTAAAACTTCTTAACGCACGCTTGACTTAGGGAGTAAGCTGGTGAATGCGTGACGAGAGCGTTACGAAAAGTGTGATCGGGCGAGGCGAACGGAGGAGAGAGGTGCGAGCACACATTTTCTTTCTCTCTTTCTCTCATAGCGAGTTAAGTTTCGTATATGTAAGACACAGTGCAGGCCTATTGTCTGTATCACACTATGGAGCTAAAGAAGTTTTACTTCAGTAGTGTGGTCTAAAGTACACTCGTTTTTTAGGGTTCCGTACCCAAAGGGTAAAACGGAACCCTATTACTGAGACTTCGCTGTCCGTCCGTCCGTCTGTCACCAGGCTGTATCTCACGAACCGTGATAGTTAGACAGTTGAAATTTTCACAGATGATGTATTTCTGTTGCCGCTATAACAACAAATACTAAAAAATAGAATAACATAAATATTTAAGGGGGCTCCCATACAACAAACGTGATTTTTATAGATAGTGGTACGGAACGAGTCCGACTCGCACTTGGACGATTTTTCTTTATCATCTTTGGTTTCTTAAAAGGTCTATTACGAGCTCATGAGTTTACCGGTAAAGCAGTAGGTGTCCTGCGTTGGCGGGAGTGTCGATTAACGCACTTAGGGAGTTTATGCGAGACTAACGCACTGTCTTTGATTATCATTTTACACAACGTCGAGAAGCATGCCAGCATACGGCCCACTTGATGTAAAGCGGTTACCGTAACTTATGAACGCAATAACTGCCACCCCTGCTGATAACACAGCATCTCCTTAGAAGCTTACTGGTGACCTCACATATTCGCAGAAACCTCCCGAACTTCCAGGGAGTTGTTATTTGGCTGTGGTCGTCTGTGAGGTGGAGGTGCTTGCCTAGTCGGGCTGCTTTGATTCGCCCTACCTTTCTTGAAAACATTCCGACCAAGACAAGCAGACATGTTCATGCATACAAATGTTTGTCTTTGAATCGAACACACGAGCGTTGTCATTACTAACCACTGAGCCACCGAGCTCGTCAATTAACATCTCCTTTGTAACCGAAGTGATCCAACATGACAGTCATCACAAGACCATAAAGTAATTACGGGTCAGAGAAAGTTTTAGGCGGAAGTAGCAAAGCTGACCGCGCATTTTGTTTAAGCCCTAATGACAACTTTCATTTATACAACCTGGGTAGAGCTTTATACGGCATTTTTAAGCCTTATTGAGAGAGCCAGGGCATAGAAGTACCTCCACCTCACAGAAAACCGCAGCCAAATAACAACTCCCTAGAGGATTGTTGTGTTCCTGCGTGTGAGTGAGGTCACCAGTAAGCTCTTAAGGAGTTGCTATATAAGCAGCAGCAGAGGCATTGCACGTGTGATACTTAATATGTTACAAGCGGTAATAGGCTACGGTAACTGCTTTACATCAGGTGGACCGCATGCCTCACGACGTTGTATAAAAAAAACCTCACAGAAAATTGCAGCAAAATAACAACTCCCTAGAGGGTTGATGTGTTCCTGCGTATGAGGGAGGTCACCAGTAAGCTCCTAAGGAGTTGCTGTGTAAGCAGCAGAGGAGCATCGCGCAAGTGATACTTAATATATTACAAGCGGTAATAGGCTTCGGTATGCTTTTATGCGTTGTATAAAAAAAAAGTTATTTTTGGAAATTTGCATTTTATCCGGAAAGGCAAGTATTGTACTGCATAAGTACTGCACCAACCCTTACTCATCCCACTGCAGGGATACGGGTCTCCCTTCAACCGAAGGGGTTCAGAGCATACTCCACCACGCTGCTCAACTGCGGATTCTCGGAGGCCTGTGTTTTCAAGCCGCCCGAAGGCTCTGTCTTAGCATCCATCGACAATAGCCTGGACCACAAACGAGTAAATCACCTGACTGTGCATGAAGGCACCCCACGATCACAAAAACGTTGTGTTTTAGCCCCTAAATATCTCAACGATTCGAACCTGTTGATCAATGGAATGATATTTTAACCAACAAGCCGATAAGTGCTGCGATTTTTACAATCGCACAGCTCGCCGGCGGCTGGGAGTTCATCCGCACACACTGGAACCGCAATGGTCGCGCACTGTGCGCTTCACGAGAAGTTTTCTACCGAGAACTATTATGTTGTGGAATGAGCTCCCTGCCGAGGTTTTCCCAAGGGACTACAGTATGGGGTTCTTCAAGAAAGGCGTGAAGAGGTTCTTACAGGGTCGGCAACGCAAGAGTGACACCCCTGGTGGTGCAAATGCCCATAGGCTGCGGTAACTGCTTACCATCAGGCAGGCCGTACGCTTGTTTGCCACCTTAGTGGTATAAAAAAAAAAAAGATTTTGATTCGCGAACTTGCCAATAAGGGCTGCGCGTTCTACTTCTCGCCCTAAGCCGTAGACGGTTTAACGGGGCCTGCGAATCACGGAGAAGCTCAAGATAGAAAATACCCATCCATAAACTATATATATTCTTTATTGCACACAAGTAAAACAAAATAATGAGTATCAAATACAGTGTACAAAGGCGAGCTTATCTCTTCAAGAGATTTCTTCCAGCCAACAAATTGGAAACAAACTGTACAAGGGTTACGACAAGTATATGTGCCAACTAGCGAAATACACAGTAAAAAAAAAATACAACCAATGTAAGAAAAACACAAGAAAAAAGGAAAATACATATCTGCGGTCGACGTTACTTAACCTACGTCTTTGATTAGATTGACATGCGCAACGACGCCATCGAGCTCCTCATATTATTTCACACACACTCATACAATTCATTGAATTCTCTACTGTCGATGTAAGAATAAATCTTTACAGCTGCGAACCGTATGCTTGATATAACTGCTCTAACGATGCTATTAAATTTTAAAATCGTTTTCTTTCAGCGTTGGATCTAAACAACGTGAGAGTTTTCGAAGGAGAGCCAGAAGAAGATCCCGACTGTACCTTCACCCTCAGCGAACAGATCTTCAAACAGTTGGTCCAGGGTAGGGAGGACGCCAGAACGATCATGCAGGCGGGGCGGTGTTCCGTCACCGGAGACATCATGAGGGCGATGAAACTGGAGCCGTACATCAAGATTGATTAGACCATGAGTGGAGAATAAAAGACAACTCCGTCTTATACCACCTTAGGTGGCAAACAAGCTTAAGATTCACCTGTGGGAGAGCGGTTAGCGTTGCTTATAGACGTTTACTTACGTCCCGCTGCTAATGCACACCCTCACCAGCTTCCCGTTGTCAAATCACTCCAGGGAATTGTTATTTCGCTATGTAGTATAGTGGTACTTCCTCTTACCGTGATGGATGGGTACCCTCCCTCTTCCCTGCACGTGGTATACCCCGTCCATACACAAACGCGAAGGATTTAAGCTAAACGATATTGGATGCTTAACAACGGGCGACCATACTGTGGAAGTACCACCAAATCACAGCAGACTACATCCATTACTCATAGAGTTATTGTGTGAAATTTTTAGTAAATAAATTTTAGTAAATCGTACCATTAACTATATCATGTAACGAGAATTTGACGTCTACACGCCGATTTTGTTGGCAGATGTGTTGTAACTCTTAGGTTAAGTCAAAGAATAACGACGTGTTCAATTAATACACTTTACCGCCAATTTATTTTGATAAAAATATTTAGAAGTTAACATTTTTAAATGGATCCTATGTTACCCAAGCAAATAATTGTGAAATGTGCTCTTTACTCAAAAACAAATGTTTATTAGTTTTCTGTTACGAAAATACAGACGTCTCATTTATCTATGGTCGTACACATACATTAATGGCATTTTTAGAAGTCGTTTTTTAGCAAAGGATTGTGACCTTTAGCTAACAATTCGTTTTCTATTCCATAATTCAGCAACTATTTTAGAAAGCCGTTTTCGAATTTTTAATATGTAAATGGTAGGCATAGACAACGTTCCCTTATTATGAAAGTGAATAGTTAAATTAGCGTGACTTAGATTATTGTATTAATTAGTTGTAAGATATTTAATTGTATTTTAAATAATTTAATTACTGTTTTGGTGTTGTTTTATTTACAGCTGTTTTATTATTCAAATTGTTGTTTATTAGAGCCAGACTGGCGAAGTACCTTTACCTTACAAAAAATCGAAGCCGAATAATGATTCGCTGGGTCCATGTGTTATTGGTAAAGTTTAGCAAACCCCGGAAGTTTAGCAACATGGGAGAAGTGATATTCCCTGTGTAGCAAGGTTCTACATGCTGTAACTCTCGTTAGTGGATCGTATGCTTGTTTGCACTCAAAATACCTTAAGAGATCAGATATGAAAAGACCGAACCATACGAGTTTTGTTAATTTAAGATTAATAACAAATTAATTAAGAGATGATAATGTGGCGTAACGCTTGTAGACCGTATTCACAATGATGATGTTAGAAGCAGAGTTGGTCTGCAAGAGAGCGTCGGTGTTAAACTAAGTAGAGGCATGCTTCGTTGGTTCGGACATGTAGAAAGAATGCAGGATGAAAGAATGACGAAGCAGATACACAATGCGAAAGTGGAAGGATGTAGGAGCCGAGGAAGGTCAAGACTTACCTACCATGGTCAAATTGGTCATGTTCTATCAGAAGGTGATGTCAGGAGCTCTAGAAACCGGCGAGCGTGCATGAAAAGAGCGATAAATGTTAAAGAAATTAGTGAGGTATGTAAGGATCACGTGGCGCTCGGTTTGCTCTGCCTACCCCGGTGATTTGGCGTGAAGTTATAGATAGATACATCCTCAAGTGCAGGAGGAAAACGACCCTCCAGACTATAAGTTTTTGAACGCTCCACAAGCCTGCAGGATAATCAGATCTTTCTTAGGTCAGGTTACGCGCCTTTCGAAATATAATTACTGGGACAAATAATTAAATAAAATTAATAATTAAAATAATAAAATAAATAAATAATTAATTAATTAATTAAAATAATTAAAATAATTAAATATAATTACGGGTTGCTCGCTAAGTTTTCTTTCAGCGTCGAGCAAGTGATAATGGTAAATATGTACATAAGTATTGTCTTAGGTTTTCGCGATTGTTACACATTGAATTAAACAATTTTTAACGGAAGTATCGCGTATTTTATTTATTTTGTTGAACCTGACGTTTCGAACGCTTTGCAGCGTCCGTGGTCGCAGGAAGACCAGTCTTAACAAACAAAATAAATAAAATACGCGATACTTCCGTTAAAAATTGTTTAATTCAATATGTACATAAGTTCGAAAACGTGAATGTAGTGGTACATGCCCACACCGGGATTCAAACTGGGAACCAGTTGATTAATAAATAAAGATAGATAAAGTTTTATCTGTACCAGAGGACACACATATTTACAATATTTTGACGAGCTCGGTGGCTCAGTCGTGAATGACGCGACTTTGACACCAACGCTCGTGGGTTCGATTCCCACACAAGGCAAACATTTGTGTGCATGAACATGTCTGTTTGTCTTGGTCTGGATGTTTTAAGAGAGGTAGGGCGCATCAAAGCAGCCCGTCTGGGGAAGTACCTCCACCTCACAGAAAACCGCAGCCAAATAACAACTCCCTAGAGGGTTGTTGTGTTCCTGCGTGTGAGTGAGGTCACCAGTAAGCTCCCAAGGAGTTGCTGTGTAAGCAGCAGAGGATGCATCGCGCCAGTGATACTTAATATACCTATTGCAAGCGTTAATAGGCTACTGTACCCGCTTTACATCAGGCGATCCGTATGCTTGTATGTAAGCATAGATTTCTTAGTAAAATGGAAATGTTTGTCGCATATCATATGCTCTGAAATGAATAAGAAAAAATTAAGAACTATAAGATATATGGTGAATATACTACTCTGTGTAAAAAGTATCGGGAATATGTCAATAAAAAGACCCGCGTAAAAGAGGTCGTTCTAATTTTTTTACTGCATGTTGGTAACACTGTACTGATTTAGCGCGCAAAATTTGAGCGGGATCTGTCATTTAATTTGTTTTAAACTACACTTTTTGTTGGTCATAGTTTTGAGTCCTCGGCGATTTTTACAATGGAAAATATTGTTGAACAAAGAGTGTGCCTTAAATTTTGTGTTTCAAATGATATTTCATGTGGTGAATCACTAAAAATGTTGCGAAATACCTACGGCGAATCGTGTATATCGAAAACAAGGGCTTATGAATGGTATAAGGCTTTTAAAGAAGGCCGAGAAGTAGTAGTAGACTTGCCTCGTTCTGGTAGACCTTCAACCGCTACGACCAGAGAAAACATCGACAGAATCAAGAAGCTAGTGCTCGAAAATCGACGTATGAGTCTGAGAGAGTTGGCTAGTGAGGTGAACATATCTTTTAAGTCCGTCCACAACATTCTCATTGACATTTTAGGCATGAAACGCGTCGCCGCTCGACTAGTTCCAAAAGAGCTCAATTTTGTTCAAAAAGCGCAGCGAAAGCATGTCGCTGAAGACATGGTTTCCCGAGCTTCTACGGATCCGACCTTTATGAAACGTATAATAACTGGCGACGAGACATGGGTTTATGAGTACGACATGCAAACAAGCCAACAGTCTTCAGAATGGCGTCTCGAAAACGAGCCGAAACCCAAAAAACCGCGGCAAAGTCGCTCCAAAATCAAGGTGATGCTGACAGTTTTTTTTGACTACCGTGGTGTGGTTCACTCTGAATTCCTTCCAGACGGAGAAACAGTGAATAAAGAATATTATTTAGGCGTCATGAAGCGTTTGCGTGAGAGTATCCGCCGAAAACGTCCAGATTTGTGGCAACACAACTCATGGATGCTGCACCATGATAATGCACCATCACACACAGCCATTATAGTGAAAGAGTTTTTAGCGAAAAATTCAACAAAAGTTCTCGACCAAGCACCGTATTCACCTGATATGGCTCCGTCTGACTTTTTTTTATTTCCCAAGTTAAAATTACCACTTCGAGGAAAACGTTTTGAGTCGATAGAAGCCATAAAAGAAAATTCGCTGAATGAGCTAAAGGCCATACCGCAAATAGCCTATGAAAAATGTATGGAAGACTGGGTGAAGCGGTGGAGATGTTGTATTGCAAGCGATGGGGCCTACTTTGAAGGCGATAAAATAAATTTAGATGAATAATTTGTATTTTTTGTTTTATTGACAAATTCCCGATACTTAGTACACAGAATGTATATTTATAAAGAAATTAATTAAATGTAAAAATAAGATTATAGTTTGAAGAACAACATTACATTGACTACACTACTTTATGTATAGTTAACAGCACGAAGCAACGCGCGCATTCCTTACCTCTCGCTCGCACTTATTCTCGCTGGAAACTGAAAATGGCTACATTTGTTTGGAATCGTCACAATTTTTTTCCCTACCGTGCAGTTTATGACTAGGTGAGCACTGATAAAAATACTGCCAAAATACTCAGGCATCCCTCTTTTGGTATCCAAACAAATTTACATATTTTATTAATTACATTATAATTGGATCGACTCACTCCAAGGCATTTTTATCGTTAATATAGTCAGATACTTTATAATATGCCCTGCTACACAATTTGGCTTTAATAGTAGTTTTAAATTTGTTTATTGACAATTCTCTTATATTGCAGGGAAGTTTGTTATAGAACCGTATACATTGCCCCATAAAAGAATTACTTATTTTGTGGAGACGGCTTGCATGTAACACAAAATTATGCTTATATCTAGTACTTATGCTATGAGTATCACTCTTTTAACAAAATGAGTCTATGTTTTTATGGACATACAAAAGATTTTCATAGATATATTGCGATGCGACTGTTAAAATATTTATTTCTTTGAATTTTTCTCTAAGGCTCTCCCGGGGACCAAGTTTGTAGATAGCTCTTATGGCTCTTTTTTGCAATAAAAAGATGGTGTTAATGTCCGCGGAGTTACCCCAAAGAAGAATTCCATATGACATAATACTATGAAAGTAGCTGAAATAAACTATTCTAGCCGTATCAATATCAATATCAGTGAGCCGTCTAATAGTTTTCACACAAAACACGATGAAAAAACACGATGATCGCAATATATCAACACTAGCTTATGCCCGAGGCTTCGCACGCGTAGATTTTGGAATTTCAGCAGTTTTACTTATTTTTATTTTACTTCTTATTTTTAGTACAGTCGGCATTAAATAGTTAGTAAAAGTATCAAATATCCTTATTTGTGTAGTAATGAAGATATGTCACGGCCTGTTCGGTTTTCATTAACTATTTGATACTGGCTGTATACACTCAAAGCACCTCTATATTCTCAACATTGCCTATTTTAAAAACATAAAAGTTTCAAGCCACTTAAAAAAATATATCTGCCTGGGTTGAAATTCAAAAAAATCTTCCTTATCTCTCATATGCATTACAAAAGGAACCTATTGGTCATTGAGTCAGTGAATTAGACAGGAACTCCATTTCTATTAATATAGATTAGCGTCTCGTTCAAACACAATTTCAACCCCCTTTTCACCTCACCTCACCTCGCTAAGGGTGGAATTTTTGAAAACGTTGAAAACATTTTTTTTTGGATTCTAATAGAGAGTATCTATACAAAGTTTCAAGTCACTAACTTCAAAAAGTTTTCTGCTCCATACAAACTGTCAACCCCCCTTTCAGCCCCTAAATGTGGAATTTTTAAAAACGCTGAAATTACTTATTTGACGTATTGATTGAGAGTATATTTACAGTCTAAAGCAGCTCACTTTAAAAAATAACAATTTCTTAATAATTCAACTTTTAGTTCAAGAAATACTTTTGACCTCCATTACACCTGGGGTGGAATTTTAAGGGATGATTTTTGAGAAAATTATTTTACTCGTGTTTCATGCCTTTCAATAAAAAACCTTCATGCTGAATTTCATTCGAATAACGTCAAAAACGGCAAAGTATACTAACTTTGCGCCCCCGTTTAACCCCCTAAGGGATGAATTTTGAAAAAAATATTTTACTCATGTTTCATGCCTATCAGTAAAGAACCTTCATGCTGGATTTCATTCGAATAACTTCAAAAACACCAAAATTTCATACTAAATTTGCACCCCCGTTTTACCCCCTTAGGGGATGAATTTCCAAAAATCCTTACTTAGTGCTCCCCTACGTTATAAAAGGAACCCCTGTGCAAAATTTCAAGTTTCTAACCCTTATAGTTTAGGCCCTGCGTTGATATGTCAGTCAGTCAGGTTCTCTTTTTATATATATATAGATGATTGTTGAGAAAAATATTTTACTCGTGTTTCATGCCTTTCAATAAAGAACCTTCATGCTGAATTTCATTCGAATAACTTCAAAAACGGCAAAGTTTCATACTAACTTTGCGCCCCCGTTTAACCCCCTAAGGGATGAATTTTGAAAAAAATATTTTACTCATGTTTCATGCCTATCAGTAAAGAACCTTCATGCTGAATTTCATTCGAATAACTTCAAAAACGCCAAAGTTTCATACTAAATTTGCCCCCCGTTTTACCCCCTTAGGGGATGAATTTCCAAAAATCCTTTCTTAGTGCTCCACTACGTTATAAAAGGAACCCCTGTGCAAAATTTCAAGTTTCTAACCCTTATAGTTTAGGCCCTGCATTGATATGTCAGTCAGTCAGCTTCTCCTTTTATATATATAGATTAATGCACCTCTTTCCAGCTTAGCTTTTCTTAGCCTTAAAGGAAGGTGGCAACCATATTTTTTTACATTCTTCACATCATTTCCTTTAAAATGCCTTTTCATTCACTTAAATATAGCTCAAATTCATACAAATTCATTAATTATAAAACATTTAATTAAAAACCATTGCGGCTAATTTTTTACAGGCAACTCGGAATTAATACATTATATTACCAATAATCATTCATCTGGATGATGTTTTATTAAAAAACAGATACCTACACAATTTTGCAGCGGGATCTACTACTTTTCAAACTTACTACCTTTTCAAACTATACTCAGTATGACGATATGATTACTATGGTATAAATATATAGATTGAAGTTACGGACATTTTTGAGGACGTTGCATTCTTTCTGATATATATTTATAGATACCAGAACAAACGAATATATCAGATGGCTCGATTGATACACATTGACGGGGTCCGCTATCTAAGCCTAAGAATTTGGCAAAGATGCGATTTTTGTATGGAGCGCCTGTCGTCAAACCTTCACAAACCAGAGGGACAACCAGACCTTTCTTAGGTAAGGTAGCACATCCTTTGAAATACATATATATTTATATATAATATTTTTCTTATTTCAATTGCGTACGGAACCTGTTACGAATTTGACAAGCGCTAGGTTGTTTTTTGCCTACGATTAAAATGTTGACAGGGACTCGGCGAGATGACAGCGCGGGCCGGTCCCAGCTATCGGACTGGTTTCGAACGGTACCTCGGGTCGACGGTCTTCGGTCGTGCACCCTGGGCCATCACAAATAGAATAATTAAAACATAGACATCCA
The DNA here is from genome assembly GCA_947507595.1 of Pyralis farinalis. Classification (NCBI taxonomy): domain Eukaryota; kingdom Metazoa; phylum Arthropoda; class Insecta; order Lepidoptera; family Pyralidae; genus Pyralis; species Pyralis farinalis. The sequence goes on from OX382278.1 coordinate 26,164,097, forward strand.
GTCCTGTCAACTGTATACCCTGACAAGTTTGGCATCCATCGTTTTAACTGAAAATTATGAGTAACATGTACAAGCATGTCTTTTTGTGCAAGCATACAGCCCACCTCATGTAAAGTGTTTACCTGACCCTACTTTTTTGTGTTTTTTCCCCGTTTTCTAATCCATAAGGATTGGTAGGGTCCGCTACCAAAGTCAAGGAATTTGGCCAAGATAATGATGGGAGATGTAGCGACTGACGTCAGACCTCCACTACCAGACCTTTCTTAGGTCACGTCTTTTGAAATACATTTTCTTGGACCTGCGATGTTTTCCTTCACCGCCGAGCAAGTAACAATTACAAATATGTACATAAATGCGGAAACACTTTTTTATTTTTAGGATTCCGTACCCAAAGGGTAAAACGGAACCCTATTACTGAGGCTCCGCTGTCCGTCCGTCCGTCCGTCCGTCTGTCACCAGGCTGTATCTCATGAACCGTGATAGTTAGACAGTTGAAATTTTCACAGATGATGTATTTCTGTTGCCGCTATAACAACAAATACTAAAAAATAGAATAAAATAAATATTTAAGGGGGCTCCCATACAACAAACGTGATTTTTTTTGCCGTTTTTATAGATAATGGTACGGAACCGTTAGTGTGCGAGTCCGACTCGCACTTGGCCGATTTTTTTATTTAGTGGTACATGCCACCATTCGAATCGTAAGCCAGTTCGTCAATGGCCCGTTTCTTTATCCACTGGGCCACCACTACTTTCTGTATGTTTATATATGTTTACTGCTGCATAAATACATAGCTTAAATTATAATACAATGGATAATTTACATCCGCATTGTAGTTTCATAATATAATGTGCAATCTACGAGATAAGCTAATTTGTGTGAGCCGAGATTTTGACAAGCTATTAACATACGAGCTCGATGGCGCAGCGGTTAGTAACGCTACTTTGACAACGCTCGTGGGTTCGATTCCCACACGGGACAAACATTTGCATGAACATGTCTGTTTGTCTTATTTTTATTTTTGACGTTGACTATGTAGTTGGCCCCTGTGCCCCGTTACTACATCATCGGAATGGAGAGACAGGCGTGAGGCGCCACAGCCTGAAAAAACAAAGCAGTGACTGCCTAAGGGCCTCCGAGAGGGGTAGAACTTCGACTAAGGGCGTCGCGGAGCTAAACAATCGAACACGTCTGAAGGGCCTATGTGGAGAGACGCCCAGGTAACATGGATAGTCGGCACCTGGTGTATTGCGCAGCAGTCCTAACTCTCCGTACTCAGATCCGCTGAGTGCGGTGTATATGGGAAGTGTTGGAGTCGGGGTCGGAGAGATAGGGGGCATTCGCAACCGTAGTGCGATCATCGGGAATCTGTGTATCTTGGTTGGGTGTTTTTAAGAGAGGTAGGCCGCATCAAAGCACACCATTTGGGGAAGTACCTCACCTCACAGAAAACCGCAGCCAAATAACTCCCTGCATAAAAGCAGCTGACATTGAAACAATTTTTGTCTTACAAAAGAGAACCACCTGCTCTTTTTAACCGATTTTCAAGAAAGGAGGAGGTTCTCAATTTAACAGATTATTTTTTTGTATGTATGTCACGGGATATGTTCGCAAATTGTGGACCGATTTTGACGAATCTTTGTTCATTGTATACGGACGAGGATACAGTGACGTAGTGTACAGTTTTTTAGAAATTCTTGGCAAAGCAAATTCATCTCATTCATTAACTGACTTTTCACTTGATATTTTCGTCAATTGTGAACAGATTTTCATGATTATTTTTAGTGAAGAATTGATGAAGATACGACGAAGATGTAATGATAAACTAAAACGTTATGAAACAAAGCTTTTTAAATAAAAAAGTGAAACAAGTTTATTCAAGTCGGAGTTGCTGTATATGCGCTGGCGTCAATTTGAGTGAAGTCGGGTCCAGTTTTCAATATGGTTTCTAGAGTCACTTTTGGAACTGAAATAATCTCTCAGAAAATTAAAACATAATGCTCGAAAAAATGTATAGTTTCATAATTCAATACAAATCTTAGAAACTGATTCTACGTTGACTGGAAACCGTACGTTGACTCGCTAGGACTTGTGACCTACAAATCCTAATAAGACAATGCACCGGTGTTGTTGGAAATTGCATTCGATTCTATAATAAATTATCTGAAGCAATACTGACCTTTTTAAAAAAAATATAAAAAATTAAAAAAGAAGATAAAAATCTATAATAGAATTATGTGAAGCTGAACCGCTTCACATAATTCTATTATAGATTTTTAGCCCTTTGCCTACAATAACTTAAAATACAAAATTAAAAATAAATCCGATTGCAAGAATGACATTTTCATTGAAGACCTTTCCTTACTTAAAATAAGAAGAGGCATGCTCCGATCGTTCGGACATGTAGAAAGAATGCAAGATGAAAGAATGACGAAGCAGATATACAATGCAAAAGTGGAAGGATGTAGGAGCCGGGGAAGGCCAAGACTTACCTACCATGACCAAATTGGTCGTGTTCTATCAGAAGGTGATGTCAGGAGCCCTAGAAACCGGCGAGCGTGCATGAGAAGAGCAATGAATGTTAAAGAAGCGAGTGAGATATGTAAGGATCGAGTCACGTGGCGCCCGGTTCTCTCTGCCTACCCCGCAAGGGATTTGGCGTGAAGTTATAGAAGTAGAAGACCTTTCCTTACCTTCATTCCTGCGTAGCATTATCTAGTGTACCAACATTATCACACTTCATTAGACAAGGGATCCAAGTACCCAATGGAGTACTCTTTAAATACATTTGTGTATTAGCTAAGTATTTTAACAATTAAGGTTAGCAATCATCATAATCGTCAGCCTAGATCTACACGTTGCTCGATATAGGTCTAAAAGGTATCAGTTTTTTTTTTAATTTCCATGTCTAATTTCAACTCTACGAGCTCGGTGGCGCAGTGCTTAGTAACTTTGCTTTGACACCAGTTTCAGTTTGGGTTCGATTCCCACACAGGAGAAACATTTGTGTGCCTGAACATGCCTGTTTGGCTTTTTCCTGGTGATTTCTATGTACCATAAGTATGTACTTACAAAAAATATGTATTTACGTATGTTTATCAGTTGTCTAGTAACCCATAACACAAGTTTTGCTTACTGCGGGGCTAGGTGGCGCTGTGTAATTAAAATAACTAAGTATTATGTCACTGGTAAATTCTCGTAATGTTTTTGTCAAATAAAAATAATAATTAATATAATATATATAATGCATATTTTTTGTAAACAAATTAGACAAAGAAACAATTTTATTGCCTTTTCTAAATTTGCTATTAGTTGTTGTGTTCCTGGTAGTGAATGAAGTTACCAGTAAGCTGTTAAGGAGTAGCTGTGTTAGCAGCAGGTTAGCGATACCTCCTATATTACAGGCTCCCCCTATAAATCCTATAAATCAGGAGTAGAGTAAATAACGAACTGATATGACGGTTACCGTAGCCTATAAACGCTTGCAATACATTAAGTATCACTCGCGCGAAGCCACCTCTACTGCTAACACAGTAATTTCTTAGGAGCTTACTGGTGACCTCACTGACAGGCATGAACACAGCAACCCTGTAGGAAGTTATTATTTGGCTGCGCTTTTCTGTGAGGTACTTTCCCAGACGGGCTGCTTTGATGCGCCCTACCTCTGTTAAAAAGGTCCAGACTAAGACAAACAGACATGTTCATGCACACAAATGTTTGTCTTGTGCGAGAATCGAACCCACGAACGTTGGTGTCAAAATAACAACAACATGTATGTATGTATATCTTCACGCCAGGGCCCACGCCTTGCGCGGTAGGCAGAGAGAAGCGAGCGCCATAAGACGCGGTCCTTACATACTTCACTCGCTTCTGTGACGTTCATAGCTCTTTTCATGCACGCTCGCCGGTTCCTGGGGCTGCTGACATCACCTTCTGGTAAAACACGACCACGTTCGCATTCCCACATTCATATTTCTTATTCTCTGAAGTTCAGTTCATTATTCAGATATAGTTATTGTTTTTAATTGCGAATACACAATATGATAGTTATCATTTAAATTAAAACATAAATGAATAACTTAAATCGAGCCCATTAGGTCATAACTTACGTAAAGTTAGTAATTGCAGAGAGCGGACCCGTAATGAGCAGCTTAAGGACGACTGCACGGACCCTGGACCTAGGCTAATATATTTTCATACAGTCGTGTAGACAAGTGGTTCATAATATTTTTAATAAAAAAAAATATTTATTATCAGACCGAAATGCATAGTGTTGGTATACAAACAATTTAAACCTATATAAGTATTATTTGCTCCACGAGCAGACAACCCACTGAGCTGCGTACATGTTGTACATGGCACTGTACGTATTTTGTGCATTTGATAATAGTTTTTGTATGTTTTTTTTTTGTAATCTATGCACCTATACTCTGTAAAAAACTCAATTTAAGTTTTACATGTGTGTTCTTTGATACAAATAAACTTTTTATCTATCCATCTATCTATTATAATTTGAAATATTCGCTATATATATTTTATGTGTGTGAAGAATGGCTGTGGCTATGGCTCATCAATGGCTCCATGCCGGACTTTCTAATTTGTCAGCTATGACTTTAAGGATACTGTTGGAACTGCACCTGACTCTCCCCATCAGGGACGCCGCACTTTTGCGCATTATTGCGCAGAAACAGTCTATTCTTGCATCTGCAAACCTCCCTGATGCACTGCAGAATCGGGGCAGTCCCATCAGCATCCTGAAAGCATTATTATATTGGACCCGCAAGCCACCAAGGGCCCGACACGTAAGTTGAACATTGTATAAAAACTTTAATAGTAGGCCCGGTAAAGTGTCACTTTGGCATCAGCTGTGCACCGAGCAAATCTACGCTACCCACATGTTGTCCCGGACTACCATCACCCTGCATTCCCTCTCCACGTCGACATCGTCTTTTAGATCCTCAAAGATAAAAGATAAAATCATTTATTTGCCATTAGGCCCTCACGGGCACTTAGACTCGTCTTACAGTCTTTAAATCGGATCATGTTATCTTATTATTTTTTCATAGCTATAATCTCTCTTTTTTAATCTACCAGCATTTCGAAAATGGCCATGTTAGCGAAGAAGAAAGGCCAGAAGAAACTTGCCAATATAGGTCTTTTTCAAATGATCAATTTATATTACAATAAATATATGTGAAAAATATGTGTTCATACATATATCAAATGGTACAACTAAAATAAAACACATGTGCTGAATCATATCCAAATATCTCTGTCAGTCAGATATTCACAGCTTCTGTAATAACCCTTCTTACATAGAGTATTTTTGATGGGCCTTTTGAACATATTGTCAGGCAAGGACAGAACTGTGTCAGGTAATTTATTACAGAATCGAATACAATATATTTTATATACAAAAGAGCGATTCCCATACAGGACAAACATTTGCGTGCATGAACGTGTCTGTTTGTCTTAGTGTGGGTGTTTTAAGAAAGGTAAGGTGGATAAAAGCGGCCTGCCTGGGGAAGTACCTCCACCTCTAGGAAAACCGCAAATTTTCTGGTTGTCGGGTTGTTGTGTTTCTGTGTGTGAGTGAGGTCACTAGTAAGCTCCTAAAGAGTTGTTGTGTAAGCAGCAGAGGTGGTATAGCGCGAGTGATACTCAAAGTATTTTAAGCGTTCGTAGGCTAAGGTCACATCCGCTTTACATCAGGTGGGTCGTACGCTTGTATGCCTCCCGAGGTCGTATAAAAATAAATTAAATAAAATCACTTTTTTTCAGCAAACACTTTTGTTATCGTGTACACCGGTAAATCCACTTATATATCTAAGGCTTTTAAATATCTCAGTATCAATTCTCGACCCTCGCGACTCCGCGACAGTTCGCAGGTATCAGTTCAAGAGTAACGACCCGACATACACACATATAGTGACTCCGTGCAGATCGTGCATTTACAATATAAAATAATAATGGATATTAAGATACTGTTTGTAGTTTTTGCTGCAAGTTTAGCTGGAGCGTATGGTGAGTTATCAATATATATATATATAATGTTATTTAAATGTTAAAGAAGCGAGTAAGGTGTGTAAGCACCGAGTCATTTGACGCTTGGTTCTCTACCCCAGCCCACAAGGGACTTGGCGTGAAGTATAATGGTTACTTAAAATAACTTACTATGATTCGATCAAAACATTTATGCAAGCCTTAACCATTAATTTTAAATATAAAACAAGATAATAATAATTATTATAAAAATTATCTATTTGCCATTGGGCCCTCTGAGACACATTAGATAATTAAAATCCTATTCAGGTCTAATAGTTTTCATTACTCTTTTGTCTGGATCATGCCAATTTATTTATCAAATCGTAAATTAGATATTATCGTAAAATTTTCAGTAACCATAATGTTAAGTAATAAAAATTAAATGACTCCTCTGCTGAATTATTTCCTGGCATCTTTGTCAGATATTCATCAACTCTTTAAACCTTTTTGCAGATAGATAATAAAAATATTAGATTTATTGTTTTTACTACTTTAACAATATTTATTTCATCTACAGGTATATTAAATATAAACTAGTTAATTTACATAAACATGAAATAAATTTCTAATATTTGATTTGGTCTCTGAAACACATAAATATCAAGTACTATCTTGTTTTAGTTCATAGGATTTTAAATAAATAAATACCTTAAAGTTACATAAAAACATGAACAAAGTAAATACTTATTTAGCCAATTGTATAATGTTAACAACAAATTATATTAGTTATTTATAATTTGTTGTTTCCACCGTAACATGTATCTTTCCTACAACCTAGAATCTTTCATGCCGTAATAAGTATTTATGATCAAAGAAACAACAATTGTTTCAACTGTTGACATTTCTTCGTCAGAAATACTGTTATGTTTCTGGGCATGTGGATTCAAACAATATTATTAACATTGGTAACCTTCGTTTAAATCCTAGGACTTAACTCGCCCACTTTGAGTCTACAGTATACCCTGTATTCCCAACAATCTAATGACAACGATGAAGTGGCTGATAAAAGAGATAGTAAGTATCATCGTTCATTTCTTTCCTTTCGTCATTATCATCAATATAGGCATTTGCTCTCTGGTGTCAAGCCCTTTCACGTGTCAAGCACTTGCATTAATTGTCTCTCAGCAACCCTGAGGTCGTCGCACTATCTAGTGACTTCTAATCCCACAATGCTTTCATCAGAATCAATTCATCTATCATCAATTGATGTTATAGTTTGTATTTATTCTTTGGTCACTCCAGTTCAGCCACCTCCATTAATGTACCGGCAACATTGGTCAGGTTTTAACATCCATTTGGGATTTATCCTAGACAGCGCTCATTAGAATCAATTCCTTTGATATCATCATCAGCCCTCTCATGTCAAGCACCTGCATTGGTCATTTCCGAGCAACCCTGGTGAATTCTTCGTTTTATCAAGACGTTTACCACACTGTGCTCATTAGAACCAATTCCTTTATCATCATCTTCAGGACCTGTCTGATCCTTGGTAAACATATAGCTCCACTTAAAATACTCTTCATTAATCATATTCCGGCAACATTGGTGAGGCCATCGCCTTATGTAGTGTTGTGGGAGGCTATCCAATACTGCGCTGATCAGAACTAGTTCCTCTATTATCATCCTCAGGCAATGATTGTGCTTTGGTTCTGTGTGTAATGTTATGCAATAAAGGATATTTATTTTTGGTGAAACTTGATCATCATTTAATGCCACACGCTTCTGTGCTGGTGCTTGCAGCATAAATCGTCTCCCGATAATACTAATAACATTATCTAGTGGTTTTATCCGACTGTATTATCAGGATTAGTTCCTCTGTCATTATCATACTCTCCACTTAGGTTCGCTTTATCTAGGAGTTACCCCATGCTGCACTGATCAGAAACAATTCCTTTATCTTCATCATCAGGGCCTGTTTATCTTTTGATTGGTTATCCACTTAAAGCGGTACATTACACACTTTATCATGCACCTGTATTATTGGTCCCCCTCCTGCTGCTAGTTTGGACGTCACTTCATCTAGTTATCCCACGCAATCAGCACGTCCTTAGAGTTCTCGCAATTTCTACTGCACTCACTCCCACTGCACTGTTTCTTGTATAAAATATTGCTTGGCACTTGCTGATTTAGCACCTGTTGTGTGTCGCATTGACAGTAAAATAAAATTCCGCCTTTGTAACATAAAATTTATTTCATTGTAATATGTATATTTTTTAAATTTATTGTACAATAAAGATATTACAACAACTACAACAACAACAGGTCAGGTGTTGGGTTTGGTCTGCTCTTGACTGTAAGACCGTACCTACATCATTTATATTGCTCAGGCCGATTATCGAAAGTTGGCACGTACAACATGGACAAGTTGCGTAGTGTTTATATATAAATTCGTAGTTACAAGAAACTGAATGTGCCCGCCATAACAAAAGGAAGACACCATGTGAGCTGTCTACCGAAGTTGGAAGCAAAAGCAGACGTAGTATCTGATTTTTGTTGTGGGCAGCCATACCCTGGCACTGGAGTAATGCAGTCGTAGACATATATGCAATACGCATTTGGTATTTTTGGGAAACATTTATTACATCGAAAGTGGATATCTTCGTAGTAGAGTGGATTTAGCTAACGTTTAATTTAATAAGACATTTTATAGTTAACTGGCAATGTTTGATTAAACCACTATTTATTTATAGACAATTATTGTAGTAAGATAACGAAATGTTCAGTACTTGGATAACATATTTAATTGAAATGGGTTATGGCGGTTTTCACCGCAGCCTATTGACGCTCGCAACACCACGGGGATGTTACTCGCGCGCTGCAAATCTTGTGACCTAAGACTGTTACGTCACAGTACCCAATAATTTCTCTGCCATATCTCACCCTTCAAACCGGAACACAGCTATATAAATATAGCTGCTTGGCGGTAGAAATAGATGAGATAGAGGCACCCACGCATACGACTTTTGTACAAAGTCTCCCTATGGTAAATTACTCTTACCAGAATTATATACATTTACACCTGTATCTCATTTACTTGTGTACTGATGGGTTTATTAATTTTTCCATTTCTGCAAATAGGTGAAGAAGTCTCCAATTACGCAATAAGCAGAAATAGAATCAGCTACGAAAGGCAGAGTAACGGTATCTATATATAGCATTTGGTTTTATCACCATGTTCCATTCCATACCATAATCATTACATGAAATGCTTACTACTTGTATTACATTCTCATAATGTTTTTTGACGTGATAACGTCTTGTAAATCGATGAACGCCGACTGCACGCACGAAAAAGTGTCACGTTCCGCCTGTGCAAGCGAGAGCACGGAACAAGCGATAGAGAGGCACGATCGGCCTAAGCGTTCGGCTTGTGACGCATCTATCTCTCTTCCACTCCATCGGCCGATGCGTCCGAGTAGAAGAGAGACAGCGGCAGCACACAACCTACACGTGAACTGTTTTGTCAACTGTTGAATGTTTTCTTATGACGTTATTATCACGTAAAATTATCGTCCGTAAACCGACTTTACAGACAACCAATTTTTTTATGTGTATTTTTTAGACCAACCAACACTTATTTATTAAAGTTGACACATTGAGAAAGCTTCCAGTTAAAACTCATATAAACTCGTAGTTGGCGGTTACAACACGGCCCTATTACGCATAAACATATTTTGTATGGCGCCTGTATTGTACAATAAAATACCAAAACCTATAAAGGAATTACCATTACAATTATTTAAAAATAAATTTAAATCACTATTAATAGAAAAATGTTACTACGACATACAGGAATTTAGAAATGACGTATTATTTATATTATGTTTAATTAAAGCTCATTTGACATTAGATTTGATTTGACACTGTTTATTACGTTAATAATTTCTATTTTTTAATGTATTTTTTTCATTTGCATGCTTATATTTAAGCAAAATGTATAAGGAACATAATTGTACTTGTAACAACTTTATTTATATACCTACATTTTGAGCAAATAAATGACTTACTTAGATAATTCTTCTATACGTGTGTGTCACCGAACTCTTGAACGTCTGGACAGCTTTTAATGAATTTCTTTGTGCATTCTTCTGGATGGTTTGGATTCACAATTGGACTCGGTAGATGGCGCTGTAATTGAATTTGTATGGTTTTTTGTGACATCTGTGTAGTTTTATATATAATTGATATTCACACACTGGCACCGCAATGGTTGCGTACTGTGCGGTACCAGAGAAGTTTTCTTCCGAGAACTCTGAAGTTGTGATATGAACTCCCTACCGAGGTTTGCCCAGAGGTTTTTATTTCCACTACTACATGGGGTTCACAAGAAAGGGGTAAAGAGGTTTTTACGTGGACGCCAGCGCACTAATGACAACCCTAGTGCTCCAATGTCATAAAAAATGTCCATAGGTAACTGCTTACCATCATGCAAGGTGTTTGCTTATTTGAATCTAACCTTGGTGCTATAAAAAAATATAGTCGTTATACTTGATGCTCGAAATATCTATGGTTAGGAAACAATTGAAGCAGGGGCTTTAATAGCTTCAGAGTTCACATTTAACTTTTACTTCAAAGGGCGAAAAAGCAAACGGGGCATACTTATTTTGCTATAGTACATAAAGTAACATTAATATATATATCAAATAAGTAATAATGTGTATATACAAATGAAGAAAAAATACCATGATAAACTTGCCCCTTTAAAGAATATCAACGGTCAATTAATTGTTTATTCAATTGTTAATAAATTGGGTGTAAAAAAACAGTATAGCTACGTATAGGTTTGTCTGTGTATGGTTACGGTCCGGCAGCTAAGTAAACATTATGCATTTATTTAGTATTAAACTACATGTTGATCAACTTAGCTATACTCATGAAACACATACACACACTCACACATTCTGCTTGTAACGGAATATTATTATTATAACGTAACGGCCGGCTCACCGTAACCGTTACTAAAATCGTAATGCCAATTCTTTTTTGCCCTTTCATGGTGCACCTAAAGAAGTTTTACTTAAAAAAAACACAAAATATTCTAATTTATTGTATGTATTAGTAAGTAAATGAAATATAATACACAAAATTAATTAATTTATCGTACGTATCGCTAACAAATAAACATAAACAAATATGACAAATAACCAAGTGACAAATACCTAAAAAACCGCAAAAAAATCATTCATATCTGTCAGTCCATCACATACATTTATCTCGAGATTGATACATAAATATGTATCGATCTCAAGATAAATGTATGTGATAGTTGACATAGATACATAAATATGGTCATTGTTTCATAACATAATGTATAATAGATATATATACCAGTATTAATTTCCTAAAACAAACGTCCGTTTATCTATAATTTTATTGTAATTTGGAAAGAGGTTAATGGCATAGGTTGTTATTTTAACATCATATATGTCAGCTTTTGAGTTATGTTAAAAAAAACACCATAATATTATATAACTTTGTCTGTGAATGTATTTGTATTCAAATAGGTTTCTAGAAAAAAACAAAAAGCATACATCTTTACAACTGATCACAATGTAGGTACTAAAAAACTGCGAATGCGAATCTTGCCTCTTTTTTTTAATTATAATACATGCTTATATATAGTCCAAAACGCGACAAACAAATATATCATTCACATAATTGTCTATTACGCGTGGGAATCAAACCCTTGGTGATATAACAACTAGCCACTCAACCATGGGTTTAGTTAAGGTCGTTAAAACAACATGAAAGCCCATAATTATACTAAAGTCATAAATTACAGAATTGTTAATAGATTCAAGTATTATTTTGCGAGAGTCAAATTTACATGCAATTTGATCTAACCCGCTTTGTATGCTTCCGCCACTAATTAGTTCATACGAATTACAGAATTGTATTTTACAATCATGCGGCTTACCTGATGTAAAGTAGTTCCTATAGCTTATGAACGCTTGTAATACATTAAGTACTGCTCACGCGATGCCACCTCTGCTACTAACACAGCAACTCCTTGGTAGCACAATGATGACCTCACTCACATGCAGGAACACAACCATCGCAGGTGTTATCATTTACCTGCAGTTTTCTGAGAGGTACTTCCCCGGATGGACTGTTTTGAAGCGCCCTACCTCTCTTTAAAACACCCAGACCAAGACACACATGTTCATACTTGTCTTATGTAGGGATCGAACCCACGAGCGTTCGTGTCAAAATAATGTTACTAACCACTGCGCCAGCAAGCTCGTCAAAATTATTCATTCATTTTAATGTATATTATGTATGTAGAATTATACATTAGATATTTTTTGTAGGCGAGAAAACATCACAACTTTAATATTTCAATTGTTTGGAAACCCCATATTATTTTTGTATATATCAGTTCAAAACTAATTAAATACGTATGTCATAAGCATTTTAAGGTAATTAGTCGTAACGATACAAAACCAGGAAACGAGGCGAGGTCAAGGTGCCCCTTTAACATAGTTTCACGTTCATAAATTTAAATTGTCTTAAGTAATTGCCTAAATTGTTCATCTTTGTTCAGAGTACTGTGCGGTGCATAATTCAATGTAGTTTTTGGAATCCAGTGTGATTTACATCTAAATTCTCACTGATTAGCACAATAGGTGATCATGGGAATTTAATATGTGATACACGCAATTAATTTTGTTAATGCGTTTGTTTATTGTTATTTATAAATTGTAGTCAAAGGGCTCACGAAGACAAGTCAAACGAGACCATACTCGACGAACTTACTGTTAACCGTTGTGGAGTTTACTGATAAAAGTTTACTGACCAATAGGAATATATCGCGTTATTGTTATTTATAAATTGTAGTCAAAGGGCTCACGAAGACAAGTCAAACGAGACCATACTCGACGAACTTACTGTTAACCGTTGTGGAGTTTACTGATAAAAGTTTACTGACCAATAGGAATATATGCGTGACGCGATATTGATCCACGAATTAGTCAATAAGAGCTGCGAGTTCTACTCTAAGAAAAACGAGCAAAATAAAAAAATATTATTAAGTAATCCTCTAGTCTAGTATCTATGATGTTTACTTCCATGGGCGATGTTAGTCTACCATTAACTCTGTCCTTTTCGGATACTTTTTTATGCAATGTCGGAAAGCATACGGCCCATATAATGTGAAGTGGTTACGATAGCCTATGAGCGCTTGCCATATAGGCGTATCGCCCGAGCGTTTCGTAAATAACCATTGGTGAAGAAGAAATGCCGACAGAATCTTGCCAATATAGGCTAGCTCTTTTAAAATTGACAATTATACGTTACAATAAATTCACATCAGCATACTGATATCTACTATAATTATGTCAAATGGAAGAATTAAAGATTATTAAGGACACGTCTTCTGTGCTGAATTATTTCCAGATATCTTTGACAGTTACATATTCATCAATTCTATAATAAGCCCTTTTACAGAATGTATTTTTAGGGTTCCGTACCCAAAGGGTAAAACGGAACCCTATTACTGAGACTTCGCTGTCCGTCCGTCCGTCCGTCCGTCCGTCTGTCACCAGGCTGTATCTCACGAACCATGATAGTTAGACAGTTGAAATTTTCACAGATGATGTATTTCTGTTGCCGCTATAACAACAAATACTAAAAAATAGAATAACATAAATATTTAAGGGGGCTCCCATACAACAAACGTGATTTTTTTGCTCGTTTTTGCTGGATATTGATAACGGCAGCAGGTAGACGCTTGAAATATTCACGGAATATTTAATTATATATTCACTTTAAGAATAAATAATTAAATTAAAATAAAACAAATATTTAAGGGGGGCTCCCATACAACAAACGTGATTTTTTTGCCGTTTTTATAGATAGTGGTACGGAACCCTTCGTGCGCGAGTCCGACTCGCACTTGGCCGACTTTTTATTAATAATCCTTTCCTAACAATATATTTCTTGTTAAGAAAGGACAAAACTGTTTCAGGCAACTTATTATAAAGGAAAGATCTACCAGTCCTAGCAAGCCTATGTACCGGCATACACAACTTATTTTTTCTTGTAAGTTTTTCGTTCGGAGGTTACTGGTAACGTCACTCACTCGCAGGAACAGAACAATTTTTCAGGAAGTTCTTATTTGTTTGCGGCTTTCTGTGAGGTGGAGGTTCGATTGCGCCCTACCTCTGTTTGCTTAACGACTGTCATCTCTCAAAATCAGCCAGGACCGATGGCTTAACATAGCATTAAAGTACTGTGGAACTCAAGATGACTAAACCAATATATAGGCTGAGATCAACGTTGCTTAACTTGCGTAGCTTCTCTCGTGACTTTTTGGTACCCCACCCGTACGCGGCACACGGTGCTAATTAATAAATGAGGTGAAAGAGAAGTAAGTCGTATCAAACCGGCCGACTGGGAACCGCAACCTCGCCGAAAGCCGCAGCCATGATAACATTCTGAAGGGTTGTTGTGTTCCTGCTTACGTGAAGTTACCAGAGAGCTCCTGAGATAGCTATGTTTGCAACGCGCTAGCGATACCCACTTTACATCACGTGGCATGCTCGTCTGTGTATTTGTATCACAATATATGTGTGTATAAAATGATTGCAAATATTTGTAAACTAAAGTCGCACATCTTCTTCTTAAGTAGTCGTTATCTTTATTGCTGCATGTCGTGTCTAGTCGGAGGTATTGATCGCTCTATGCGCTATGCTGTTCCATGTTTTTCTGTCCTCGGCGGTCTTAAAAGCTTCAGCTATTGGTAGGCCAGTTAGCGTCTTCACTATGTCTGACCAACGGGTATGTGAGCGACCGCGTGGTCTTTTCCCGTCGACCTGGCCAACTACCATGAGCTTCTCAAGACTAGACAAGAAGTCTCAGTCTCAGATATGTACATAGATATAAGGATTTAGTAACTATTATTTTTTGATTTTACGGATAAATATACCTAATGATGGCAGAGGATTAAAAGAAACTCCTCAGATCATCAGGTGGATTACCACTCGACATTGACGACGACTACTACTAACTCCATCCCCTTCGGGCATATCCCCTCCGATGTCTACTGTTCTCATATGAAAATTAAAATAAAGACCCATTTTGTCAAATAAAAATCTTTACTTGCCAATGGGCCTTCGCGAGCTCTTAGAAGCATATATATTTTTAAAATATAATCTTATTATATCTTATCCCTCAGTTATTATTTTTCTTTTTTAATCTCTTATCATTTCGGAAAGGACCATTAGCGAAAGTATTTTATAACCACGAACATATTATTTTTACATTGTACAAATTAGTACATATATTTGTTTTTGTGTATATTTACATAATTACATTATTACTCATAATCACTTGTTTGTCTAAATCATCGACAACCACCAACATCAACGTCATGTGCGGGCTAACACTCATCACCATCTAACCTCATCATCATCACTTCATCAACAGGTTTTGGAATAAGGGATCTACTATACTATTTCTTAGGAGGCTACGGACACTATAACGGCAACTACCCATCTGGACCGGGGTATCCCGGGAACTACCCATCTGGACCGGGGTATCCCGGGAACTACCCGGGTGGGGCGTACCCAGGGTATAACCCGGGACCGGCGGGCCCTCCAGGCGCGCACCCCGGCTGCCCGCTCTGCGACTCTTCAGTGTACAGCTACTGCTCGAGGAAGCAAGCTCATGACGCTTGCTGTTGCAACAGTGGTGGATGTAAGTATACCCACTCATTACTTATCTGTTGGGATAAAGGGGATATTGCGAAGCCCTAATATTGAGCAGCGATAGCCTAGTGTTTAAAGAAACTGCCCGTTAAGGAGCTGGTCCTGGTGTGAGCTTGTGACACAAAATTTATTTCAAAGCATGACATTATGCTGGCCGTATGGGGAAGCTCAAGGTCGCTCATCGTGCTATGGAAAGAGCAATTCTCGGAGTTTCTCTGCGCTCTCGATACAGATTTATTTTAGTAAGCAATCCTCCTTCTTCTTACCGTATCCTAATCAATTAGGATCGACAAGGTCTACTACCTAAGGCTAAAGATTTTTTTACATGGAGCGACTTTCCTCAGACCTTCACGATCACCAGGGAAAACCAGAATTTAGAATCAGAAACGACGATATCCGCAACAGAACTAAGGTAACCGACATAGACCAAAGCTAAAGTGGTAGTGGGTTGGCCACATAGCCCGTAGGACCTACAACCGCTGGGGAAGAAAGGTTCTCGAATGGTGTTCGCGTACTGGTACACGCAGTGTGGGACGACACCCCACTAGATGGAGCGACGACCTCAAGAGGTTTGCAGGGAGTCGATGGATGCGGTGGCACAGGATCAAGATGAGTGGCACTCTAGAGGGGCACTTCAGCATTGGACGAATACGGGCTGAGATGATGATGATAGCCCCAAATTGTCCACAATTAGGTACTTTATTAACAATCGGACTTAAGAATCAATTACAACACTATCGAGTTTAACAGTTAACAGATAGCTTAACCGGACTAAGCTCTGTTGAAAAAAGATGCAAGGCAAAGCAATATGCACATAACAAGTAAAGCTTCGAAGTAAGGCGATCGAAGAGGGGTGGTATACCCGTAGACGATCTTGCTAGCGCAGTGGTTAGTAATGCTACTTTGGCACTAACGCTCGTAGGTTCGATTCCCAAACAAGACAAACGATTATGAACAAGAACATATCTGTTTATCTTGGTCTGGATGTTTTTAGGAGAGGCAGATCAAAGCAGCCCGTCTGGGAAAGTACCTCCATCTATCGCTCCATAAATCGCAGTCAAAGAACAACTCCCTGGAGTACCCTCCAGGGAGTAGCTGTGTCAACAGCAGAGGTGGCATCGCGCGAGTGATACATAAACTGTAGCAAGCGTTCATAAGTTACGGTAACCGCTTTACGTCATAATGGTGGGTCGTATGCTTGTATGCCTCCCAAAAACAAATACTAATATGTAACTTATGATGTAAGATATAATGTCCGTCACCTGATCGTAAGTGATCACCGCCGCCCATTTTCCAATACCAGAAGATCATCAATCTGACAGACTTTATAAAGATTTTCTCTAAGCTACTGCTCGAGGCAGCTCCTTCAGGGTCGGCAACGCACGAGTGACACCCCTGGTGTTGCAAATGTCCATAGGCTACGGTGACTGTTTACCATCAGGCAGGTAGTATGCTTGATTGCCACCATAGTAGTATAAAAAAGTATCAGCATGAGATATATGAGGTTTTTATCACCTTTCTGTTTCAGTTTCGCCATTCGGCTGTGACAAATCTGGCTGCAAATTCCTTCACGCCAACTCATGCCAAGAACACCAGCTGATATCGAACTGCTGCTGCGTGGACCTGTACAAGGACGCCGGACAACAAGCAGTCGTTGCATAATTCATCGTAAAATACTGCCCAGTAGACTTTATTTATAGAATTATTAAGAACCGAATGGAAAGATGCTCAAAAGTATAAATTAATGCGATCACGCAAGCAAATGATTTTTCGCAATTTTTTTTCACATACATACTCTGTAATTTGCAGTGATAGCCTAGTGAATAAAGACCAACTAGTTCCCGGTTCGAATCCTGGTATGTGCCACTAAATTCATGTTTTAGGATTAATATACATATTTGTAATTATCACCAGTTCGGCGGTGATAGAAATGATGGTTCGTCACAAGTGCAAGAAATTATGTCTGTGACCTAACCTAAGAAAGGTCTGGTTTTCCTTCCATGTTGTGGATGTCTGACGCCAGTCGCTCCATGTAAAAATCAGTATCTTCGCCTAATCCTCGGGCTTAGGTGGCGGACCCCGCGTATCCTAATGAATTGGGAAAAAGGATAACGCTAAAAAGACTAATTTTCACATTAATTTAAAAAAGCTATGAAATTGGTGATTATTATGATATAATTCGGTAAATTACTTTACCAACGATGGATTTCGATTACTGGCTTTTCAATAAAAAACTTTCTAAAGTAAGATACCTTTAGATTTGTACTAGTTATTTTAGGTCTAGTTCCGAAATATGTAATAGATGGCGCTGTTCGACTTTGTATAGAAAATTCGAGTAGATTTTGTTTTCATAGCCGTGCACAGTCAAGTGTGTATCTGTGTACACATATTAAAATTATATTATTCAAAAATAACTTGATGGAATACCCAACATTGGCTAAGCAGAACATGTTATAATTTAAAGAACGAAATAGTCTAAATTTTGATTTCTCATAATATTATATCTTTATATTTTTGAGAAAAACACCTCTTATAGTATGGCTGGGATCGTGATTCTTAAACTCATATTATGACATACAAAGGATCTCAACTGAACCTCAGTACTGCTAACATATGATCATCCATCAATCACTAAAGTACCCTACACTAACATACCTGAAATTATCTAATAATTTATTGCTCAAGGTTTAAAAAGACATTGTATTGCTAACAATTTAAGTGAATCAAGTAGCTTAGAACCAAAAACTAGTTGTTGTGGCATCTTAGACTATGAATTATATATACCTGTGCGAATGAGTCTGTTAAGGAAATTGACCCAAAATCGTCAAATGACATTTGTAACTTGCATAATCGTGTTAATTACCATTTTAGTGCGTATCTTTTAAGTAACGCACTGTGAAGGAAAGAAATTTAGAACTGACGGTTAAAAAAACAAATCATCAGAGAATTGAGGTCTCTATGTGTGTAGAAAGATCAGTTCTAAATTGCTTTCTGAGATGTCATACATATTAGTTTGTCGGGTCATTCTATAAATCTTTTTTATTCCACCGGTTAACTATTTGTCAAAGTGGATTTAACTGACGCCAAACTGATCGTATGGCCCTTTAACACATTTGAAAAGAGATATTGATGTCACTATCAATTTTAGCATCAGTGTAGATTGATGGAGTGACGGACTCTCTATAGACTGATGGCAGGAACAATTGTTGAATAATCATCTCCGTGAGAGAATCTTTTCATTACAATTAAGTATGGGCACCCAGTAAATCTAAGTGATATAAATTAAGGAAATAGTTGTAATTATTAATGTAAAAATAATAAAACACCTTTTAAGACTTACCTAATCTATTACTATTACCTGTTTAAAGAACCTACGTGACATTATTACATATTTAATAACGACCTGTGACCACGGCTGGACAAAACGGACCTTTATTTTAATTACAACTTAGTCCAATATATTTGAAGTTATACTTCTTTAGGGGCGTTATGAAAAAATGATGAGTGAAATTTTAAGTCGCGCGCATCACTGTAACACAAAAGTAACAGGTTGAAGCTGCCCGCTAAACCGCTCATTAAGTCACGAAAAATATGCTCAAAACTGCAGCCAAAGGTTGGTGTGTTCATGCGAGTGCAGTGCAGTTTTCCGTGAGGGAATAACGTCACTCACTCGCATGAACACAACAACCCTCCAGGGAATTGTTATTTGACTGCAGTTGCCTGTGAGGTGGTAACGTCATCTACTCGCATGAACACAACATCCCTCCAGGGATTTGTTATTTAATGATGCCAAAGAAGTATAACTTCTCACGCGCGTACATAAGTACACGCACCCATGTTTTTTATTATTTTTCAATATATAGTACATTCCTCCGCCAGGATTCGAACCGGGTCCAGTTGATCAATAGGCTGGTTTCTTAACCATGGGATATGACTGCTCTCACATTAAAATTTATGCTAACTTTATAGCTATTACAAATACATATTATTACTACATAGGTACGATGTCAAAAAACGAAAGTGAGTCTATGCTAAAATCATTTCCAACTTTGTCGCGGTAAAAGATTACAAGGGCAACGCGCCATTACACTGCGGCCGTCGAGAGAATGCGTTCTAGGTATCACTTGATGCGACAGATGATTGAGAAACACAGTGGCAGCCATAACTCATTGTCCCGCTCCGGAGACGGCGGACGGGAGTGCGGCGTAGGCGCTACGCGCACCTACTGCCGCCTCCCTAACCTGTGGGACTAGGGGTCAGGATGGGAACCTGGCCCCATAATGGTCCCGCCGCCGGAGGGGCTGTCCCAATTTGCCGGGACGGCACCTAGAGAGAAGAAGTCCGGCCCCTTTTGAGGGGCTGGCCAGTCGCAGTGGTGCCCTGTCGCTGACAGATCCGGGGCACCACACCAACGCGGCCGATGGCATTTCGCGGGGTCGTTTAGTGGGTATACCGTCGGACAGCCGACGGGGAGTCCCACACTACCACCGGAGGCCACCAATGCACCGGTGGTGTGCGTAACGCATTTTACCCCGCGTCAAAAAAAAAAAAAAAAAGCCATAACTTTGTGCACCCAAACGATCAGGAAGACATTTTAAATAAAACAACGTATATTTATTTAACTCATTTATGCACCACAAGTTCGCATTTACACAACACACACGCGTCTCTCGCTAGTAGAAAATACAGAGTCATACATTTGACTCCGAACTTTGAATGCTATCGAATTACGACTCTATTTCTTAGACAGTTAGGTTCAACTTCGGGAGCATTCGCAGAAGTCTCTTACTATCTCCATTGCTAATTTGCAAAGAACGATATCGATATTTCAAGTCAGACGATTGTATGATCATGGCAGAATTGGGGTGCCAGCATATTAAATTTCTTTAGACATAATAATTCCAATATCTTTTATTTAAAAATGGATTTTAGTGCAGTCATCAAATAACGCTTCAAAATTCCTCTGCCTTTCCGATGTTTACAATCAAAACAATAACAAATTTAAAAGGCTGAAAGCGTATGTTCTAAGAATGCCGATGAAGTAATATACTATAGTAATAGAGATGCCAAGAGACTTATGCCACCATTAAGGCAGACGCTAAGCCCAGTTAGATACGCTATATTATGAGTACGCACAAATTTGCTCGCAGGGAAAAACCCACTCTGGCGCGGGGATGGTTTCGAGGTACACACGACACATCAAACTGCGTCTTATGTCGTTGTAGTAAAGCTGAGTTTTGACCAATAGCTCGATCCGTCTCCATATACACTCGGATAATCCTTTACCTGACCAATCCCAGTATTTTATCGTATCTTATTTCGATTTTATATATAGACTAGCTGTGCCCGCGACAGCGACCGCGCGGAATAGTTTTTTTTATTATTTATTTATATTAATACAAATAAAAAAAAAACTAAAATAAAGGTCGCCTAAGTTACTCCTTATTACATCAGCTATCTGCCAGTGAAAGCCCCGTCAAAATCGGTCCAGCCGTTTCAGAGATTAGCCGAAACAAACAGACAGGCGGACAGACAAAAATTGTAAAAATATTCATTTTGGTATATGTACCGTGTATATATGCATTTAGTAAAAAGCGGTTATTTTAATATTACAAACAGACACTCCAATTTTATTTATCTGTATAGATGTATAGATGAAATGTAATTCTACCAATCTGCCTACTATAAGCACAGTCGACTAAAATATAGACTCTCCTATAGTAACAACTTGTCTCAAAGCATAAATAAAATAATAAAATAAATAAAAACCTAGGATAAAGTACTGCCCATAGTTACTCGGGAAATCAATTCCAAAGAAACCGCTTCCATCGGAATTGGAATTACGCCCTCAAATCACCACAGTGGTGCTTAATTGGTTTGATCTTCATGATCGATTGTCTAGTTTGACATTAGTAATAGATTTAATCCCATGTTAAACAAATTATAGTGGTAATTACAAAATATTACTCGAAAAAATCGGAATTCAATTGTTATTCGACTTTATTAACCCAACTGGTCAGATAAAGGACAAGTCTGTGTTTACCAGAGTAAGTCCCCTCTATTCAATCTATTTTGTACTTAACTGGTATTTTAGCTGGGATTATTATATACTATGAAACACTTGGGTATGTAGCCTAAGGGCTCTATAGAAGTATAATTATACCAATAATTATACCTAAAATTGTTCAATAACAAAACTAACACAATTGAAGCAGCCTAATCATATTAGTAGGGTACGTATTGGCGGTTTCAAAAAAAACGTATTTCTAGGTATAAGGCAGACAACCGATACCAAAAACAAACGCGATAGCAGACGTTTTGTAGCGCCACTTTTTTCCCCCTGGCGGTACAATGTGGAACTATTTGGATATCGGTCCCTAATACGGTGGTGCCCTCTAGGAGAAGCCAATAGAAAGTAAATTTGATCCGCCAGTTACGTGTTTGACCCTACAACTGAAGTACTAAGGCCCTTCTACATCATTAGCATTACGAACAGTCTATTACATCCTAGGCCCTTTCTAGAATCTTAACTCTGTACCACGAAAGCTAACAGTACATTTTTATCGATATACTGTCATTATAAAAGTGGGACAAAACACATAAAGAGGATAACCGATGCGATAACGTGATACACGGTAGTACTTTTACATACATAAATAATAGTATGCGTTGAATGTTCACCTCAATGTATAGATACAAAATTTGAACTATTTCAACTACATTCTAAGTTGTAAATTACAAAATAATAATGCCTGCAGAAGGTCCTTACCACATACGCCATGGATGCAGATATCTAGAATAGTATATGCAATGAAATAATACTAAAATATTATTCTAAAATTATTACATTGCATTATGAAAGTTGTAAGCGAAATTTATTTAAATAAAACACTTGCAATTTTAAATAAAACCCTGTAAAGGTTTCCAACTACTCATTCATACATACTTAGTTAATATGAGGCAAGGTGATGTACAGCGAGCCCCTTGATCATGTCTAGTTATCTATAGAAAAGCAGATTTATCCATAGACAGTCATCCCACTCCCAGTCTTCAGGGCGCTACCCTCAATATGCGCGATAGCCTGAATATGCTAGGCATGGATATTCGTTGCGACCTAAACCAACGAAATTACATCGAGAGCCTCATTTTAACAGCTTCAAAGAAACTCGGAGTCCTGAACAGGGTGCGCCGGTTCTTCACGCCGGACCAACTTTGCCTTCTTTATAAGACTCAAGTTCGGGCCTGCGTGGAGTATTGCTCGCATCTCTGGGACGGCTCCGCACAGTATCTTCTCGAGGCTCTCGATAAGTTGCAGCGACGGGCTATCCGCATAATCGACGACGAAGAGGTCACAAAATACCTAGAACCTCTGCAACTTCGTAGGGACATAGGCTCCCTAAGTACATTTTACCGCCTGTACCATGGTGAGTGCTCTGAAGAACTATTTTCCCTTATCCCACCCTCTCCCTTCCGTCATAGAACCACACGTGCAGGCTTGCGATGTCATCATTCCACTGTTGAGGACATTTGTTCTCGTACTAAAAAGTTCGGCAACTCCTATCTCTGTCGAACTATTAAAAAGTGGAACGCCTTGCCTGCACATGTGTTTCCTCCTTCCTACAACATGGGATCCTTCAAACGAAGCGTGAAGAAGCACCTTGCGGGCCAGCATGGTAGCGTCAACTGACAGGACACCGTAGTCCTTTGTCAGTTGCCGCTGCAATTTGGGCTCCCCTTTTCGCTTACCAACAGGCGAAGAGGAGCCACTATGCTGAGCCAATATAAAAAAAAAAAAAAAAAAAAAAAAAAAAAATATTTTGGTAAACCGACTCTAATGCAGTCATCTTCAAAGACACAAGGCACTGGCGAAAGGGAGGTAGGGCGCATCCAAGCAGCCTAAACTGGGGACGCACGCCCACCTCACAGCAACCAAATAACTGCCTAGAAGTTTGCTTATTGTTGTGGTTACCACTAAGCTCCTGGGATGTTGCTGTTATTATAAACTTCAGGAGGCATTCGGCCCAGCTGTTATAAAGTGATTACTGTGAACGTGTGATATAGGAAGTTCGTTTGCGCGATGTCACCACCGCAGTTAACAAAATGCTAGGGCTGCACATGTAAATGGAAAGCTCTTTGAAGGTAATGAAGTAAAAGATAACTTCACAGCGAAGTCACTGTCAGAATTTAAAAGTCAAAATATTTTTTTCTACATATATTTAAAAATTCATACAATTTTTCAACATAGTATATTTTTTTAGGACATACCAATTGATAAATGAACAAGTTGGGCTTAGTACAGATCACATTTAACACTTTAATCTGATTTTAATTCCTATCACAACGTTTCTATTATTGTAACAGCATAGAAAGATCACAATATATGTGTTCATGGCTGTACGATCATATGAATCGTACTTTTTAGCACTAAGGCAAACAAGCATACTGTGATGTTTCAGATAGCTTACAATTGAAAAATATTCAATACACTTACAAACTACCACTCAACAAGCAGTATTTATCTATCTGTATTTTTACACTAAGTACATTGCGTACAAACCTCACTCGATCTTTTTAATTTTACGTTGTCCTTAAAAAATGTACTATACCAAAAAAAACTGGCTCGACTCCATGCCTCATACAATCAATCCGAACAGACACCAAAAATTAGTGGATCTATTATACACCTTATTACGTTAGCACAAGTTTCACATTCATAATACAGTTTCAACTAGCGCTATAGAATACCGCTGCGTTACACGGGTAGATCCTTAGGCGGTTAATACAAACATGAGAATCCTAACTTACTATATGAATTGTCATACAATTTGAGCTGATTCTGTACAAGAATCGACCACTAAGTCGCATGAACAAGTACTGAATATTAAAATCTATTTTTAAAACATTCAATTCATGTTCCATACTATGGAAGCGGCAATAATCCGGCCAGTTAGCTGTTAACGAAACCCCAGGGATGCTTACAACATCACTGGTAAATCATTTACCGACCACGTATAAAACAGTTTACAATCCTTTTGGCAACATTTCCGTAGAAAACTCGGCCAAGTAAAATAGCATTTCAGAAATAAAAGGTTCATCGCAATACTACAAGCCTATTTTAATCATTTAACAACAATTCTTGTACAAAATAACCTCGTTATCCTAAATTAAAGTTAAAGTTACAAGAAGACAGCGACCGTAGTTTAGCTGTTAAACATTCGTTTCTAGGAAACCAGCCTTTTGGTTTACACAAATTGAACATTGTCTCTGGGTTTGTTAAAAATTCGTTAAAACATCACAAGTTTATAATGACGAATGCCATGAAGACAAATTCATAACAGATAATTTGTGATGAACAATCCGTCTAGAATCTAGGCTTAGAATGTGGGCAGATAAGCTGCATTCTAACTGCATGCCAGTCGAAAAATTATAATTTGTCAACAGATTATGAAGTACCCTTGCAGTCAGTGTGCAGTATGTGGTTACCACAAGTTAACTGCACATAAATTACAAGACTGTTCACTTATTAGGCAGTTTCGATGCAGTAGTTTCAACAGCACAATAACCTCATTGAAACTAATATAGCAGTTGCAGCAGTTTAAAACGTGGTCCATCGGTACTGTGCATTGGGTTTTTGTCTACTTGGACTTTGGCTGAATAATTATGCAATTTCAAAGAACTTGGAACAGATTGGTAGGCAAATGCTTACATCAAATTTTCAGATTCTATTTTCTATCAAAATATTTTGTATTGCCATAAGAAATAATATTAGCGTACAATAGTGGAACACAATGCACCTGTCAAATTGTTCATATTCTGTATAAACAGATAAACAACCTAATCTCCTTTTCAGTCAAAGGTAAATACTTTGTTAAAAATTCGAAAACACAGCTGTTATTTTGCGGAAGCCACGAAGCTGTGAAGTTGCAGGCGATTGCATATATACTTCTGTGTCTCCTCAAGCAGTTAGTTCGTGCGAATTAGCGCCGGCCAACGTCCACCGCTACTATAGCTGTGCGAATTGATTATTGATAACACTATGAGGTGACAAAAGATAATTTTACAGATATTTATTTCTGCAGTATGGAAAAAAACGTCTTACTCCTTGCAATGCAGTTTATTTTAACATTCAGTGAGGCATCTCTGTTAGTTAGA
Organism: Pyralis farinalis; assembly: GCA_947507595.1. NCBI lineage: Eukaryota > Metazoa > Arthropoda > Insecta > Lepidoptera > Pyralidae > Pyralis > Pyralis farinalis. Next base: position 26,190,002 of record OX382278.1, read on the forward strand.
ATTAATCTTCTATTCTTGGATAAACTTGGCTACCTAGTGGGAGAATGTATAGTGAGTATATAAGCCTGCACTGTATTATCCAACCAAGTTGCATTCATAAGAATATGTCAACAAATTGACAGTGGTGCAAAGGCATTATTATTACGCTAATATCATTTCTTATACTGTATTTGACCTGGTTTTTATTTTTAATTATATTGATATTTTATATGTTGTCGAATTGTGAAGTCCACTAATATTCTATTTCATAAATGCTGTATATTTAACTTTATCAGATGCTTCTATCAACATTTGTCAATCAATAATTATCCAAGTAACTATTACAAAGAAGAAATTCGTAAATCGACATCTGCCCTCGACAATCTGAAAAGCATTCCCCGTAAATGGCTGTTAAGAGACAATATTGTGTGACAGCGTACTCAAAGGCTTCCTGTACCGATGCTTGACTGCGGGCGTTGGGCGCGTTGGCTCTTGTTCAGCGCATCCGATAGTGGTTTTTCTCCAGAACTTGGCACAACTCCCCTTTGAAGTCGATCTCGACTTCGAAGTCGAGATCTCGGTTGTTGCGCACGTTCTGACGCATTGAGAACGTACCGGTTATCTCTTCGCCTTTTTTCACCTGTGAAATACATTAACAAATTGCTTTACATTTATGAGAGGTTTAATATGGAAAGTAAGTAACTTCCACTATTAGGAAGTCTCTACAAGTGTTATCTGATGTTGAGAGCGTCATACAAGCATACGGCCTACCTAATGAAAAGTGGTTACCGTAGCTGTAACACACTTTCGTGCCCGCTGTACTGTACCCGGCATCGTTTCCATATGCTGACGTTGGGACCAGCAACGAGTTGTGTACAGCTGGTGTACACCTTCTGGCTTAAACTTTATTATACATTGTTCATTTTGTGGTAGGTGAGTATTAACCTTTTTTCTTCTACGTTCCTTTGTATACTATTTCATCATACTTTCCTTTTACATTCTTTTTACATGACCGAACTAGCCGAGCATGCCTCTTTTAACCTCAACACCAAATACTGTTTCAGATCAACTCAATTTTATACCTTCATAGCAAACTCTGTCTACAAGCACCATAATGCACTATCGCTATATAGCAATGTCAAAGATGAGAAAGTTATGAAAATTACATCGCAGATTTTGCGCAACGTACGCATCTCGACTGCGTTTTTCTACTTTCATGCTCTCTTTGACAAACCCAACTCTTGTTCCTACACATTAGCATTGGGATTACCAACGCGTTGTGATATTGCGAGCTATGCTTATGAAAGTGGAATTTTGAGTACAGAAAGTGAATGTATTTTAGCGTCAGCAAGAAAACACCCTGATATTAAATAGAACCAGTATATTACATATACTCACAGTCATGTACTCGTCAAAGTAGAAGACAGTCTGCTTCCAGTGCGTGTAGGGTGCTTCGGGTGCAGTACTGAATCCAAGCCTCTTGTGAGACTTCGTGAACTCCACATTGAAGAACGTCACTAGCGCCTGGATGAAGTCGTTGCGACGGACCTACACACATTTGTTTTAGTATTAAACGGTGAACAGGTTTTCTTGTGGCCCGCACGATCCCCAGATCTGACTCCACTAGATTATTACATCTGGGGACGTGCCAAGGAATTAGTATATGATGTGCAAATCGAAACCAGAGACCAATTGATCAAAAGAATAAATGCCGCATTTGATCGAATGACAGAAGAGATGCAGATGCGTACAACTATAGTAGAAATCTGACGTAGATGTCGTGCTTGCATTAGAAACAGAAGCTGTATTTGAACAAAATTTCTAAAATAAAGGACATTAATTTTATTTTTGTATTATTACTCTATTCTCCCCTAAATTATCATTAATATTTGACAAGTTTCGAAAACTAATTGGAACTGAAGGAATACCCTTCGAAGGAGGTATAGTTAGAAAAGATTTTAAAATTATTTGAAGTACTGGATCGCGTTTACTATTTATTTTCAAATTAAGTTGAAGTTGAGTCTTTTATCTTTTTCCACCAGTTTATTGAAATTTAGCACCTCATAACTAATTATTTAGTCACTATTTGGATCTAAAATCACATTTGTTAGATTAAGGATACCAATAACGAACAAAAACATTCGAAACATGAATAAAAAATTGAATTAAGGGATCTTAAGTTAATATTTCAAAAGTAAATTATCAATCGAATAGGTCTACCTTCATGTCCCACGAGCTTGGCTAACCCTCTACAAAACACCCTGTATATCTATGTATAAAATACAGTGCAGAGCAGTGATAGACAGTGGATAGAACCAACCTAAAATTAACGGAGAATTTATTATTCACTAACCTGGAGATGGAACTTTGACTCGAAATTAAGATCTTCTTTTTTCACAGTATACAAGTCAATTTCCTTCAACAAAGACGAATTTGTCACTACCTGTAAATTTACATCAAATAGGTACTTAAGTTTCTAATTATGATCATAACAATTGCCCTAAAAACTAAAGTGAATAACAAGCATTACTAGTAGTAACAAACACTTGCAACAATCCTGGGAAAATTTTGCGAAGGAGTTCATACTGTAATCTGAGGGTTTTTGGCAAAAACTGCAGAGTATGTGACCATTGTAGTTTCAGTGTGTAAAGACGAATTTCCTGGCGATGATGAGCGGTGTGGTTGCAACATGAAATGTGGACAACAACTATTCAGATGGCAATTATGACGAGCTCGGTGGCGCAGTGGTGAAACGCGTTGTTACGCTACTTTGACACCAACGCTCGTGGGTTCGATTCCCACACAGTACAAACATTTGTGTGCATGAACATGTCTGTTTGTCTTGGTCTGGGTATTTTCTATGTATAACAAGTATGTATTTACAAAAAAAAAATGTATTTACGTATGTTTATCAGTTATCTAGTACCCATAATACAAGCTTCGCTTACTTTGGGGCTAGATGGCGCTGTGTAATTTGTCCGACAATATTAAATGCATCTTTGGTTCTATAAATAACCAGTTCAGAATGCGCAAGCTTGCATTGCCAGAAGCACATCTGGCTCGTCAATTATATAACAATATAACAATTCAATTCATTGTACAATCAGTATAACACAGAGAATGATAAGACTCGTCTTACAATTTATGAACTCAACGCCATATGTTTAAACTTAGGATCATTGATAATTCACAGCTTATTTCTAAACCAAAATACGAGAGGTAGGGTAAGAGAGGCAGGGCGCATCAAAGTAGCCCACCTGGGGAAGTACCTCCATCTCACAGGAAACCACAGCCAAATAACTCCCTTAAGGGTTGTTGCGTTCCTGCGTGTGAGTGAGGTCAACAGTAAGCTTCTAAGGAGTTGCTGTGCTAGCAGCAGAGGTGGCATCGTGCGAGTCATACTTAAAGAATTACAAGCATTCATAGGCTACGGTAACCACTTTACCTCAGGTAGACTGTATGCCTCCCGACGTTGTATAAAATCTTTAAGAGCCAAAGAAAGACTCATCCACACCCTGCATCGTGCATCTAAGTTTTTGGATAAGAGGATGGTAAGCGTTAAGTTAATTTATAATAAGCTGTCTGACCAGGAAACCTCTACCTAAGAGAAAACTGCAGTTAAATAAAAACTACTTAAATTGTTGCTGTGTAGTTGTGAGTTAATGATAACACTAATAACCTCTTGAGGAGTTGCTGAGTTAACAATGAGAGTGCCAACACATGAGCACTACTAAGTGTACATACATAGTAAGTCACAGTAAATGTGTTGCATTTCAATGTTATATAGAAAAAAGTCTTTTCAAGACACCCCTAGTCGATATTTTCTACATAGTCAAAGAGACATAAATAGCACTGACCTGTTTAGCGTCAACGACATCCACAAGCGGCTCAGAAATGGCAACCTTCCTGATGGACGACATATCGAAACCATACACATCATCCCACCAGTTGATCTTCTCGTCCTTGTACTGACGATCCTCGATACCGCAGATAAACAGCGTACATCTATGCAAAGTACAATCACATTTCAATTCGTTTTCAAGTGTTTATGTTACTCCGAATCGTCTTCAGAGGTCTGGTGGCAGTGAGGACCATGATCTCCATCATCCAGCAAAACCTTTGAATACTATTTGAAGATCACAAGTAAAAACAAAGTGTTTCGATCTTGGGAAGTACAGTGACTGGAAAAATTGTGAAATATGAAAAATGATATCTCTTTTAAAATAATAATGACTGGTGTTCATTCAAAATGTTTATAGAATTATTACAAAATATTAAATTGAATGATTGCAATTCATTTTCTACTTCTTTAAAAAAATCTTTATTTATAACACTGACGCTCATCATCATCATCATCACCCACTGTGGGATATAGGCCTCTATAAAACGTTCGTAAATATATACAATTGTATTAAAGAAGAAAACTTATTGTATTAAAAAATTAAAATTTATTCTAAATTCTTACATATAAAGAAATATTGGGAAATGTAAAAAAATTGACCAAACAAAAGAAAAACGAATAGCAAATGGAGGACAAAATGGTTCTGAACTGTTTTGTCTTTCCTAATCATATGTAGATAATTCCTTTGACCACAAGTTATAATTACAGTTAAGGTCTAAAAAATATGCTGAAGAGTTCAGGAGGAATAAAAAGTAAATAAAACTTTAAAAAACAAGCTACAATTTCAGAAAACCAAGGAATTCATTCACGAAGGTTGTTTTTCCTAAAACAGGGTTATATTTCGATTCGGACAAATGCCTACAATCAAATCACAAAAACATAATAGAAAAACATGACCAAAAACCTATATTCGACAGAACAAACAAGTTTTTGAAAATATAAAAAGTTACCTGTCAGGGAAGAGCATGCCATCAGGCTTCAGCCACTTGTCCCTGGCGTATAGCACCGTGTCAAGCATGCTCTCGTAGAAGAGACAGTAGCCCATCCACTCTGATATGATGATATCCACTTTTTCAACAGGCAATTCAACTTCTTCCACCTGACAAAAAAAAATGTTAATAATGTAAAATAATGAATGAAGCATGTGCATACACATTTAGGACTGAAACTATTATAAAAAATCGGCCAAGTGCGAGTCGGACTCGCGCACGAAGGGTTCCGTACCATTATCTATAAAAACAGCAAAAAAATCACGTTTGTTGTATGGAAGCTCCCTTAAATATTTATTTTATTCTATTTTTTAGTATTTGTTGTTATAGCGGCAACAGAAATACATCATCTGTGAAAATTTCAACTGTCTAACTATCACGGTTCAAGAGATACAGCCTGGTGACAGACAGACGGACGGATGGACGGACGGACGGACAGCGGAGCCTCAGTAATAGGGTTCCGTTTTACCCTTTGGGTACGGAACCCTAAAAATGATGGATCATAAACATAAATAATACTTGTCAAACAATATATAAATAATATAAATTTGGTAAGAAAATTTCTTAATATAGGATTCGATAGAGCAAAGCCCAGAAACCTGGTTAATATAATGAACCTGTTCATTCACAGCTATGTTCATTGAGGTCTTTTCTAAACTTAATATGTCTCCCTGATTAAGGTACCAGTTAAACAGTTATATTTTGGTGCACAACGCCTTGTTTTCCCTATGTTTAGCATAATCTAATCAAACTATTTGACATATTAGGTACAGAGTGACAGCTAATCAAAAGACCCATGCTCGCTGCCGTATTGGATAAATCAAACCTGGTTTTTGCGAGCAGCAAAAAGAATGGTAAACAGATTTCAGACAAAGTGATTAATTTTAAAATACCTGGTAAAGTTTTATTTATGGGTCTTAAAAACTCTATTCTAAGTCTCAATATAAACGTCACATACTTAATTTGCATTCATGCAAGGTTACTGGTTAAATCAACCACTTTCTACTTTAGGGGGTTGTAGTTCCCATCATTATTAACTGATCTGACCTTGAAACATCACACCCCAAACATAACAATTTTCAAAACATTAGACTTTGAAGATTATTATAAAAGTAGCCGATTTTATCGTTAGTACATTGATTTTATCTAATCTGAGCCTCTAATTTTTATTATCATCACCAAAATTATGGGTAACTGAACAAACTGAGTTGAAATAGATAGTTGATTGTTAAAAAAGCAACAAATTTGAACAGTTTTCTTTTTTGTACACATTGAAAGAATAGGAATTTATTGAAATTGCCATATATTTTAAATGTTTTATTTAATCATTGTAATTTCAGATTTTCGAAAAGCTGATATTTCGTACATTAAAAAATCAAAGGGTTATCTTACCTTTCCTTTAACGATTTCTATGACCTCACTGAGTCGATTAGCCTCAATAATCTTCCGTGCGTAATCCACAATGTTGGAACACTCAACAGCAATCACCTTAGCTGCACCAGCTTTGGCTGCAAACATTGATAGAATGCCTGTGCCACATCCAATGTCCAGAACTGTCTGTAAATTAAAAGAAACAAAAAATTAAACACTTAGGAGAACTTCTAGTCACTGAGATGAGGTAAGTTGTCAACCAATAACGGAACATTACAGGTACAGTAGAAACTCGATTATCCGGCCCTCAGTTATTGTTCGTTATTGTTTTAGTTAGTTTGCAATTGCGACTCTCCGCTCTGACGTGCGTGTCACATCTATATATTTAAAAATGTCAAAGAGTAAGAGAGTGGTGTTATCGCTTAAAGACATAATAAATATTATTGATTCATTAAAAAAAGGAAAAACCGGTCGTAAGTTAGCTGATAAGTATGGTGTAGGTACATCCAGGATAAGTGATATTAAGAAGAATACTGATTCATTTTTGTTGTACACCTGCAAATTAGGTAGTGAAGACGGGAGTAAACATCGGAAAATGATGAAGAAACGGAAAAATGAACTTTTAGAAGAAGCTCTTGTATTGTTGATTTTTACAAAAACTATCAACTGGGCAACCGATATCTGGTTCTTTATTCTTGAAAAAGCATTACAGTTAAATAAAAGATTAGGTGGCGATGGCGTTTGCAATGCAATACCCAGCTCTCATCTTTCGGCCACATGTTATCCTGGATCTAGGAGTCAATAAACAGACCATGGACCCAAACAAAGTGATCTCCAGTTTGCTTGAAAAGGACTGGACCGATTGGCTCAGATTATACACAGATGCATCCAAATCCTCGGAGGTCAGTGATGTAGGAGCTGCAGTATGGATTCCTAAATTCCATATAATCCTAAGCCTGAAATGTCCCCATCTGTCTTCCGTCTTTACAGGCGAAGCTACAGCTATTCTTGAAGCTGTCTCATATATAGAATCTCACCATATCCCCAAAGCTTTAATTCTTTCAGATTCGAAGAGCTGTCTTCAAGATCTGCTCAAGTCTCCTTTTCACTCCAAAGATAACTTTGCACTTATACTGGCAATAAGACAAGCATTATTCCATTGTCACGCCTCAGGTTCAGAGGTGGCACTGGCCTGGATTCCAGGACACTGTGGCATTGCCGGTAATGAAACTGCAGATAGGTGTGCTAGGGAAGCTACTCATTTAGGCACTGACAAATACTACATAAGCTTCTCCAGAGATCTTAGAGCGATGGCTAATATGCGGTTGAAAAGAGACTGGGATGGGTTATGGCAGAGACGAGGAGCCACACATGCAAAATTTTATTCAAAAATTCAAGCAGATATCCCCAGTAAACCGTGGTTCTTCAAATATCGCCATTTTGACAAACATCCAACATCTGTTATTATAAGGCTACGTCTAGGTCATGTTTGTTCTCCGGTGTTCTTAGCTAAAATCAAAATTCTCGATAGCTCATTGTGTGAGTGTGGCTTGGAGGAGGGAACCCTTGAACATCTCTTTTTTAATTGCACGAAACTACAGGTATCATTGTACGATATGCTCCCTCCCAATATACCTCGCCCTGTTAATGTCCCCTTTCTACTTACCCTGGTGTATTCTCCTTTTATATCCGTTTTGGTCAAGTTCATAAAAATTAATAATTTGTATTTGTAAGCCTTAGAACATTTTTGTCCTTCTGTTGCGTAGTCCATTATATACCAACTCTTTTATACCCCATTTGTTCTATGTACTAATCTACATTTGTCTGGGCAGGGTACTAACTGTATGTTTGTGTTGTGTTGTTTTAGATCACCCAGCGGCCACTCGCTATTCGCTACCGATCAATAGTCATACCAACCGGAACGTGGCTTTCTCAACCTCGACATTGGCAAAATCATCGTTAAATAATCAACGATGGAGCCACATTATTAAAAATAGAATAGAATAGGTGGCGATGAATCGTTTGTGGCAAGTAACGGATTGTACAGATTTAAATCACGTCATGGAATTCTTCATACATTTGATTATCCAGATTTTTGATTATCCGAATGCCTATTGACAACAATTAGTCCGGTTAATCAAGTTTCTACTGTATAACTAAAAGTTATGTATGAAATTACAGTAGTATATATAACCAAAATCAAACAATTTTCTTAATGAGAAATACGCACTTAATTTAAAGTATTGGCAATGGTAGTCAATAATGGTAAGTAGTTAATGCATTTTTGCCATTTTAACAGAAGGTTCATGATACCTCTGCCAAGAAATGCTGGAGCTGGCAATCAAGGAGTTCATCAAACACGTTTTATACATCGCGTTCACATCAAATTTCATATTTTGCTTGTGAAAAGTTACGCAAGTACGAAAAAAGTGGAACTAAGTAAAAAGGCAGCATGTTAATTTTTTTTTATACAACTACGAGTGGTATACGAGCAAACAGTTCACCTGATGTAAAGTGGTCACCATAGCCTATGAATGAGCAATACATTAAGTATCACTCGTGCGTTGCCCACCTCTGCTGCTAACACAATGTAAGTATTTTTAAAAACAACTAACATTTCATTGCAAATTAATTATTTAAAATATTTTTTCTACAATAACCTTTTTAATTGAGGAATGTAGACACAGCGTACAGAGAAAACACATTCCGATTGTCATGTGAAATGAAAAATTAAGTTTATAACCATAGGTTCAAACACAAACTGAGAACTTTTCTATTGAAAAGGTGCTTTTATAAGACAGAGGAATTTTTTGGAAGAATAATGTAATGTCGGTCATTTTATTTTCATTAATACATATATTTTGACTGTAAATTAATTGGCAAATCATAGACTTTGTTAACATCAATGATATTAATAGTTTAAATTAGACAATTTAGTAATTGCTTTTATATGTTTAATTTTATATTTTCATTTTATGACATTAGTAATTAGTATTATATTATTATTGTATATTGCTTATAATTATTAATTGAATTTTTATCAATTATTAGTTTAACAACACAATGTATATTGTTATACAATAAATTGAATTGAGATATACTCCCTGTGCAGCTACAGTAGCCACTTTACATCAGGTGGGCTGTATTTTTTTTATGCAAGTAAGGTGACACACAAGCATACAACTTATAGTAAGCAGGTACCGCAGTCTATGGATACTTGCAACACTTTGCAATGTATGTCACTTCAGAGCCTTTGACTGTTAAATATTGTGGACGAATGTTTTTCTCGCCACATGGAATTTACGGGAATGGTCCTGAACAGAAGACTTGGCTGTTTGCCTTTCCCCCTTGAGGATAAAAAGAACCGGATTATAAAAATATCCGATTCTAACATTTACACTTCCGTTTTGACATTTGGACTTTCCGGCCGAGCCATGTCGCGTCGTCGGCGGCTATAAATAATTTCGCTCAATTTGTGGTTTCAAAGGTCTGAAACAACCTAATTTATTTTGAAAACGGCTACCTAGCTAGCCGATGCTTTTTATAATTGTGATGTAAATTGCATCATTTTGGAAAAAATGGGAAGAGTGTCTTAGACGAGGTGAGTGGTGACCATTTTCGACATGTAATTTGATCAAAATTCTAATAAACTGTCGTTCTGTTTAACTGATTTCCGCACAAACTGGATGACAGCATGTTTTCGCCTAAAAATTTTTTTGCTGGTTCAAGAAGGCCCGCCTGGTGATGGCATATGAATTGAGGTTATGAGCGTGTCCCGACGTGTGGAGGAAGTGTGACCCGCCTTTTTCAGTATTGTACATTTTCTTATTTTTATCACATTTGATGCAGTAGTCCACTGTAGTTTTTATTAGGCTTTTATTGGAGTCGCACCTTGAAAGTGTAGTAACTTGACCATTAGTCAAAGTCAAAGTCAAAATCTTTTTATTCCGTAAAAATGGCTACATTTGTTTGGAATCGTCACAATTTTTTTCCCTACCGTGCAGTTTATGACTAGGTGAGCACTGATAAAAATACTGCCAAAAAACTCAGGCATCCCTCTTTTGGTATCCAAACAAATTTACATATTTTATTAATTACATTATAATTGGATCGACTCACTCCCAGGCATTTTTATCATTAATATAGTCAGATACTTTATAATATGCCCTGCTACACAATTTGGCTTTAATAGTAGTTTTAAATTTGTTAATTGACAATTCTCTTATATTGCTGGGAAGTTTGTTATAGAACTGTATACATTGCCCCATAAAAGAATTACTTATTTTGTGGAGACGGCTTGCATGTAAGACAAGATTATGCTTATATCTAGTATTTATGCTATGAGTATCACTCTTTTTACAAAATGAGTCTATGTTTTTATGGACATACAAAAGATTTTCATAGATATATTGCGATGCGACTGTTAAAATATTTATTTCTTTGAATTTTTCTCTAAGGCTCTCCCGGGGACCAAGTTTGTAGATAGCTCTTATGGCTCTCTTTTGCATCTCTCTCTTTAGCAATTTGAATCTTACGATTTTCTTTTGGAAATAATTATTATCTAAATTCATCACCTTACCTAAGAAATAAATGCTCATAGATAAATATAGGGGTGCAGTAAGTTTTAGTGTAAGCCTTTGTACTCAACTAATCTAACCTAGTTTATAATCTTGTTTTTGGTTGAATGTAATTTAACTGTAATTTGCTATGCCTGACCCCTAAAGGCATTAAAACATCAATCAGATTTCAAATGGTTTCCTTGCTACCCCTCTTGAAATTAAATATACAGGCGTCGCTGGACTATTCATAGCAATATTATGGAAAGAGTATGGCTGGCGCCCGATATAAATATCTTTATTTAGTGTCATGCCTTTTCATTTGTTGAGGTCGCCTAGAAAAGGACCTCGTCCATTTTCATAATTTAAAAAGAACAATATTACAATATTGAAAATTTCATAAGTTTTCGATTCTCAAGAGTTGTGGTATATTCCAATGTAAAAGTGTAAAGTAAAAATCCTCGCACACTTTCTAATAACCTTATGCTAATGTCATTGTGCTGACTGTTGTTAGTAAAAGAACAAGTTTTTAAGAGCAAAGATACATGAACATTAATATAAGATGCAACTATTTCAACAATGCTATTTGTACAGTGTGCAATAGCTAGCCAGTTTTTGTATAAGCCCCAAATGACCGGCATAGAAATAAGTCTATACAAAACTGGACAGTGACTATGAGTCACTACAACTCTTTGTATGGAGAGCTAAGTACTTAACATCAATGACTACTACATCAACCCTAACTCATCCCACTACAGGGATATGGGTCTTCCTTCAACTGAAGAGGTATAGAGACTACACCACGCTACTAAACTACAACAACATCCGGGACTGACAGTTCAACATGCCCTCAGAAGCACTAGACAGATAAACTCATACATAGACAGGCTGTGATCAATGTTGCTTAACCTGAGTGATCAGTTCAAATGGCATGCATAACAATGGCATCAAGCTCTCACAATGACACAACATATATGACAGTGGCTATTCAACTCATTATTTCATTTATACAATGTTGGGACGCATACACACTTACAATATCTACATGAAGTAGTGTTTAGACTATGCCACCTCTGCTGGTAACATGGCAAGTCCTTTAGAGCTTACTGGTATCTCAGCAAGTTGTTATTTAGCTGCGGTTTTCTGTAAGTTGGAGATACTTCCTCAGATGGCTGATTTGATGGGTCTACCTCACTTAAAACATTCAACATGTTCATGCATACAAATATTTGTACTTTGTGTTAATCGAACTCACGAGCCTTGGTATCCAAGCATTGCTAGCCCACTCGACCGCCAAATTTGTGATATACGTGGTTAACTCAGAATCTTTCCAAAAATAACGAAAAAAATACTGACCTTGCCCTTGAATAAGTGCTTATTGTGGTACATGGCGTTGCGATAAGTCAACGTTCTGACTTCGTCTTTAAGCATCTCCTCGTGGATGCCAAAGTGAGCGTACGAGTCGAAATAGTAGTCACGGGACGTCATCTCCTCCGCCGTCACGTTCTTATCCGGTCCTACCACAGTTTCAAAGGAATTATTAAAGAAAAGTACCATCACACAAAGAGCACGTTTTTGAGCAAACGCCCGGTACCAATCAACATTTTATGGTTAATTTTTCTCAAAATACTCACCATTCTCTACAACTGGCGTTGTTGCCGCGGACGTACTCTCTAGTGCGACATCCATGCTTTCCATTTCAAATCAATACTAGACAGGAATAGTGCAATGTAGTATAAAAACCAAATGTATTTCTCTATAACCTGTAACTTAGTTCACCGAATCGATCTGTCACTATGTAAAAGTTTTAAGTGTAACAAGATAACGCTACAATAAGAGCATTAAACTTATGATATCTTATTTATAACTTATTCTAGGAGATTATTACAGCAAATATCACAAATTTATAATGTTTTTCTAAGCAAAACACAATGAAAACGCACAAGGCGAATTTTCTGCGTTTACTCAAAAAAATTAAAGGCGGTATCAATGTTGCCACACATTAACAAACATTTGAAAATAAAAGTTGAAAATATAAATATTTCGATTATAATTTATAAATTGATTTTAATGCACTCATCAAGCACACAAGCCATTAAAATGAAGTTAGACATACCAAGTAGATAGACATACCAAAAAGCAGTATTTTATCTAGGTCGGTGTGAAAAAATATGTTCAATTATATTTATTTTCGGACCGATCTAATAAAAATATTCAACTTGCTTTTTATTTGGTAATGGCAACATTGTAGCACAGAGAACAAGCCATAGCATCAGATCGATCGATTGTAGAAATGATTTCTTGTATATATCGATTCTTGCAATTATGGATTTTAGGAAGCTTATACGAGACAGGTAACGTATACAATTAAGACCAGTTTTTCACATTCACATTGACACGGAACCCGATATTCGTCACGACATCGAAATCTTTCATTACCGTAATTAATTTGGATCCATGCAAATTACGATTTCTCGCGATTTCTGTGTAAAACACAAAATGTTTTCTTCCTAAAATTACGATTTTTGCCTGGAAATATTCTCGACAGCTTGTATGTAGCCTTGAAGGCTCGTAAAAATTTTTCAACACATATTTATAACATGTAATTGCAAACAATTAGTAATTTTAACGATTGTGGGTTTGGTTGTGAGTTTTGAAGAACATGAAGTAAAATTCATTATCGTTATACGTGTCGTGTTGACACTTTAGGATTTAGTCTGAGAAACCTGCCGGAGCGTTTTTTAATCAAATTCCAGAAGCTGGTACATTAACAATAAAAAAAAAGTGTGTGTGTCAGCTCCGACGCACGACTCGAGTTTACTCCTTACCAACGAAAACTATGATATATATCGAATATAAAAAGAGGGTAAATGAACACATCATCTGAAAGAATAAGAATAAAATTATTTTATTCATAAATGTGAACTATAATTCACATCCTATAAGCTTACGAATTAATATGTGTGTCTACAGCTTCCGACGTGTCTCTAGTCTCTTCGAGTATCGACCGAATCATTATTTTGATTGTTTTTGGCAGGGAAACAGGCTTATATTTTGCGTTTTTGATAAGCACCCAAAGAACTATAGTGTAAAAGTAATATTTAACTAGCTGTCAAATTACATTAAAAGTCCCGTAGGGATATTCACTTTGGCTCAAAATACCATATTCGATTGGAATCGAAAAGTTATCTACCAAAATGTATGGCGTCTAGTGAACAATTTTCGAATCCGTTTCGAATATGGCTTTCTGAGGCAATAGGAATGCCTCCACCGTACTTAATGCCATTAAAATTTAACATTATGTAGAGAAATCTGAGACGACATGAAGGAGGTATTTCCAGGTACCTACAAATAATTTAAGCGTCACCACGTTGTGATGGTAGCGGCTACTGTTCTAACCGAAAGGCAATTTTAGAAAACAGGGGCCATAATATCCCGTCGTTCAAAGTCTAAAAGCTTAAACTAATTAGCATAAAATAATATAGTAGGGTGAGCAGAAGAGGAGGGGTATGTATGTATGTATGTATGTATATGTATGTATATATATTATAATTCTTTCACGTGAAAATCTCATATTAACGGCTTCAAAATCTTAATTCTAGATGTTTCAGCTTCAGGTACTATGCTAAAGATGTATTAGAAAAGATATCCAGACCCAATATTGCAGTTTAAATATCACCCGTAAAACGATAGTGAATTTTACAAAGTTTTCTTCATGAACTTAATCTCGTCTTCGTCTATTGTTGTATGGGTGGTATTTAACTGCAGGATTGGGTCGTGGTACCCTTCCCACGTATTTTTTCACCACAGTTCCTGAAGCTGGAACATCTAGAATTAAGATTTTGACATGGTTCTGAACTGGAAACTTGCCTGTATGGGCTAGCTCCCTTTGCCTTTCCCTTTGGGAATAAAAAAAACCAGTCGTCAAAATATACAATCGAGTCAACAATCGACTCGCCGTTTTACAAAACAATCGAGAGGTTTTTCGATTGTTTCGATTGTTGCATCAGTCAGTCATTCTGTTCATCGGTCGCTGGTCAATTTAGTCGGACGGACTCGACTCGCTGCTAGGCTAGTTGTTTACAAGCATCGCGGTCAGGTGTATGTGTCGCGATTGTTTGTCGAGCCGCTGTGATTTTTTTGTATTAAAACTATGTTGCATACATTGCACAAGTTTATTTATGTCATTAAAAATAAATGATTCGTTATAAACTTAGATTATTTTATTTTTTTTCGTGATTCCTTTCTCCTATAATACGTACGTAAGTTGGGTAAGATTGCTACTTTGCATGCTTGGTTTGAATTCGCAAATCGCAATCACAAGACAAGGCCAAGTGCGGCCATCGAGATGTTCTAATATAAGTCAAAACAATCGAGTGAAATCTCTCTCCATCGTGCATACTCGCAATTCGAAACCACAAATTCGAGTTGAAATCGCGCCGAAGACGAACACAACCACAATCGAGACAGAGACATGTTATGTTCGAACAATCGAGACAATCGAAAAAAACCTCTCGCAATCGCCCATCGCTAAATCAAACTACAAATTATAAAATGGATGTGAATAACGATGTTAAAGCATTATTATATTATGGAGTTTCTTCACGCGCTTTTCATTAGTGACGTTATAGTTATACTTGATTTTTTTACAATTCAGTATATTAGTTTTATGTGACAATTTCTATAGTATTTTGTACCATAAGTGCTAGTGAATTTATACAGTAATGAAAAAACTCAAATATAACACGTTCATGCATTTTTTTGAAGACGTGAATAAGTTCATCAAGAAAACCTTGTAAAATCACTATCGTTTTATGAGTGGTATTTAAACTGGGTCTAGGTACCTTCCCAAGTATTTTTTCAGCACAGTTCCTGAAGCTGGAACAAAGAATTAAGATTTTCAAATGGTTCTAAACTGAAGACTTGGCTGTATGGGCTAGATCCCTTTGCCTTTCCCCTCGGGGATACCGACTACTGTAAAACGGGGTGAAAAGCGCATTCCTCCATGCGCGTTACGGCGCCAAGTAGGTATAACCGGCCTCAAGGCGTCAAACTAGATCTTGTGATTATACAACTTTCTGGAGGGTTGCATTCCTGCGTGTGAGTGAGTTCACCAGTAAGCTCCTAAGGAGTTGCTGTGTTAGCAGCTGAGGTGGCATCGCGGGAGTGATACTTAGTGTATTTATAGGCTACGGTAATCATTTTACATTAGGTGGGCCGTATGCTGGATGTATCTATGCCTACTGACGTTGCATAAAAAAAAATAACACGCGAGTGATGCTTCTGGTGTGGCTATCGCCGATGAGCTTCACTGACTGGCCATCAGCATTACAAAACATATTTGACGAACTCGGTAGCCCAATGGTTAACTACTTTGACACCAACGCTCGTGGGTTTGATTCTGCCTGTTTGTCTTGGTCTGCGTGTTTTCTGTGTATCATATGCATGTATTTAAAAAACAGTATTTTCAGTATACATGTATTAATTCGTTGTCAAGTACCCATAACACAAGCTTCGCTTACTTTGGGGCTGTGTAATTTACCCGACAATATTTATTTATTAATTACATATCTGGCTAGCTGCATCCCGCCACTTCGTCTGCGCGTATTCCGTAGAAACAGCTTTTTCTACTTACGCCAGGTGCACCGATCCAAACATGCCTATCTCGCCTCTTCCACGCTCATCAACCTCTTCTCGCATGCTCTTCGGTTTCGGATGCTGGCCCTCTTTCAGACCATCAGCTAGTCGACCGCATTTTCTACTTTGTTTCTTTTTCCTCGTCTTCTAAGAGTCGTATAGTGATGTTAAATAGCCTCTACATAACCTTCCTCAAGAAATAGGCTATCGAATGCGAAAAGGAGTTTTCGAATCCGCTGGTAGTTTCAGAGATTAGATTAAAACGAACAGACAAACTTTCCCGCTTTGTATATTAGTAGGTATGTTATTATCTATGTGTATTTAAACCTATTTATTATGTTTATGACTAGCACCTCTCTTTTTTTTTTATACCACGTCGGGAGGCATACAAGCATACGTCCCGTCTGATGTAAAACCGTACCGTAGCCTTTTAACGCTTGTGATATATTAAGTATCACTCGCGCGATGCCTTCTCTGCTGCCTACACAGTCACTCCTAAGGAGCTTACTGGTGACCTCACTCACACGCAGGAACACAATAACCCTCTAGGGAGTTGTTATTTGGCTGCGGTTTTCTGTGCGTTGGAGGTACACTTCCCCAGACGGGCTGCTTTGATGCGCCCTACCTCTCGATCATGTATGCCGCAATCAAAACGCATCAAAGCAGCCAGACTGGAGAAGTACCTCCACCTCAACAACCAAATAACAACTCTCTAGATGGTTGTTGTATTGATACGATTGAGGTTGGCAGTAATGTCCTTATGAGTTGCAATGAATACTGGCACGAGTGATACAACACAGCCAGTTTAAATCAGGTGGGCCGTATGCTCGAATGCTTCGCGAGGTTAAAAATGTATTTGTAGCAGACGTCCATGAACCTTTAATTCAATTGCCCAGAGAGTAAATAAATCCCGTCGCAAAGAATTAAACAGATATTATTTAAAAATAACTTTATATGAACACAATGTTCTTTGTTCTTGGCATGACGAAGCGTTATACGCAAGTGAAGTAAATATATACTCCTCACACGATTAACTGTTCTCTAGAGCCATTGCACTTTGAATTATTCGCGAAGCTGCATCCCCGAAGTACCAAGTGCTAATCATACTCATAGTAAACTCCCAAGGAAGTGCTGTGTTAGAGACAGGGGTGACATGGCGTGAGTGACACATAATGTATTACAAGCGTTCATAGGCTACGGTAATCGCTTTACATCTTTGTAAAAAATTTGTAAAAAAAAAAAATGAATTATTATATATTTGATGAGCCAGGTGTTCCTCTGGCAATGCAAGCTTGCGCATTCTGAACTGGTTAATTTATGATTTGTAATCGATAATAAACTACTATATGGAAATACGTCAACGCTGGTCCCAAAATTAAACTCAGCAAGTTGCCTATTGCAATATGGGGTTTAAAGTGACGTAGTATTTGCCGAGCTCGATAGCTCAGTCGCGAATGACGCGACTTTGACACCAACGCTCGTGGGTTCGATTCCCATACAAGACAAACATTTGTGTTCATGAACATGTCTGTTTGTCTTGGTCTGGATGTTTTAAGAGAGGTAGAGCGGATCAAAGCAGCCCGACTGAGGAAGTACCTCCACCTCATAGAAAACCGCAACCAAATAACAACTCCCTAGAGGGTTGCTGCGTTCCAGCGTATGAGTGAGGTCACCAGTAAACTCCCAAGAAATTGCTGTGTAAGCAGCAAATGAGGCATCGTGCGATAATTAATATACCGCAAGCGTTAATACTACGGTACCCGCTTTATATCAGGTGGGCCGTATGCTTGTATGCCTCCCGACGTAGTATAAAAAAAGTGGCTCAATACTGTTGTCAAAATGAGTAAAGTACAAGAAACGACAACACGCTATTTCGAATTTCGAGCGCTCACGTAGCCCAATTTGGCGGTAAACACTATAGGAATGTTACCGTTGATGAGGGCACGTCGCTGATTGCTGGAATACGTATGAACACAAGTTGGCATTCATGGCAAATGACAAGGGGAGGGCGAAGACACGCATCGGATTACCGCGGGTCGACTGTAGTGTACATACACACACATACGTGCGCGTGTAGTTCGATAACTCAGTAAACGATTTGTCCAGTTTACGCCAAAGCTAAAAATGTATGGCCAAAAGGAATTTTAGCAATCTATGTATTTATGCATTTTGTTCGGAGGTATGCATGGTCATAGTACCATCTAAACTAATTCTTCATTTTTGCGACTAGGCCTTAGCAGGCGTTTTCTCATGCCAAAAGTTAAATATGACTTGTGAAATGCACAATGAATTCAATAGTGATTCCGTCAATTATTGCTCACACGAATGCAAATGAAAGCAATGCGAATTTTTTCTTTAAATATTCATTGAATATTCACGGTATTTACCGTCTAAGGATCGTTGAGGTGTCAATATATCTAATACAACTATACCTCAGGTCCCTTGCGGTATACGCAGAGAGAGCAGAGCGCCCGAATAATACGCGTTCCTTATATACCTCCCTCTTCTTTCCCAATTCTTTTCATCTAAGATGAAAGGCTCTTAGGGCTCCTGACACCGCCTACTGACAAAACACAACCAATCTTAACGAAGACACCCTCTCAGATACTCATAGGTGCCTACACATTCAGACCATCACTGTTTCTGACATCATTACTGTGAACACGGTCTTAAAGCGTTACTCCGCAGTCGTCGTCCATTTATATAAATTTTATCGAAATTGATTCAGCGCTTTTTGAGAAAATCAACAAAAACAATAATATATACACAGATAATGTTTTGGTTTGTTCAGCAAAAGTTTTTGATGAGGACTTTCAAACTCCGTTTTTTTATTTGCGCCACTAAAAGCAAAAAATTAATTATTTTTAAACAAAAAAAAACATCCTCTCAGATAGCCGAAGGTACACTTTCAGACCACTATTTCTGACATCATTACTGTGAACGCGGTCTTAAAGCGTTACTCCGCAGATTTTGCGTTAGTATCCCGAGCGCGTTTACTTTTTTTTTATACAACGTCGGGAGGCATACAAGCATACGACCCACCTGATGAAAAGCAGTTATCGTAACCTATGAATTATATATTAAGTATCATTCATGCGATGCCACTTCTGCTGCTAACACAGCGACTCCTTAGGAGCTTACTGGTGACCTCACTCACACGCAGGAACACAACAACCCTCCAGTTAGGCTGCGGTCTTTATGTGAAGTGGAGTGTACTTCCTAAGACTGGCTGCTTTGATGCACCCTCTTAAAACACCCAGATCAAGATAAACAGCTGCATATGTTTATGCACACAAATGTTTGTCCTGTGTGAGAATCGAATCATCGTCAAAACTTTCATGCCCTCCCTCTGCTGTACTACATATCGCATACATACGTTAGTTTAGCGTTGGGATCAGCACCGAGTCGTGTACAGCGGGTTCTGGCTTCTGGCTCCAACTTTACTATCAGGAAGTTTTACGAACGCTAAATTAACACTGCACTCCATTGCACTCACTCGTCTCTTTATATCAGCACTTCAATTCCTTCAATTCAATTCAGCGGCATACCTTCCGTCGGCGTTAAAAGGCACAAAGACATACAATCTTATCCATTTGTTCCCACACTCTCTTATCCACCGTAATCCTTGCGTTCGTTCTGGTTTCATCTCCTTAGTTTACCCCGCGTTCGGTATTTTTAAGCGACTTCAAAAAAGGAGGAGGTTCTCAATTCGACTGTATTTTTTTTGTATGTATGAAATGATTTTGATGATTCTTTTTTTGTTTAGTAAGTCGCCGTAGTAAGATGTTGTCCCATATAAATTTTATCGAAATTGATTCGGCGCTTTTGGAGAAAATCAACAAAAACAATAATAAATACACAGATAATGTTTTAGTTTGTGGTTCCCTTCAGCAAAAGTTTTTGGTGAGGACTTTCAAACTCCGTTTTTTTTTATGAAACGCACCAGTAAAAAGCATAAATTAATTAATTTTAAATAAAAAAACACCACATTCGATAAACACCCAGGAACTAAAAGGCGAATAATAATTGGTCACAATTACTTAAGATTTTTGGAGTCCAGTGATATTATCAATTGATGTTATACGGCTGGCACCGACTACAAAAATTGTACCTAAGTAATTGTGACCAATTATTTTTCACTTTTTAGTTCCTGGGTGATTTTTGAAGGTTTTATTTTTATTTAAAAATAATTTTACGTCGGTTTCACATGTTTGTTTTTTCACTTAGGTACCAACCCATTATGCGGAACTGCGTTCAATTAATTCTCCATTAATGTTAAGCTTGGAGTATCCTCGGCATGCTATTGCATCAGTGCACTCTTATCCACCCGAAAGTCACCAGCTTGTGTACATGTACTGTTTGTCTTGACCTGTTTTCAAGAGAGGTAGGGCTTATCAAAGTAGCTCGACTGGAGAAGTACCTCACAGAAAATCGCAGCCAAATAAAAACTCCTTGGAGGGTTATTGCGAGAGAGCAAGATCAGGTATTTTACGCAATTATAGCAAATTACTTACGTCTTTACTTCCAGTATCTGCCAGGCTGGTTACGAGTGCATCTGTGAGAACAAGCCAGTCGAGTCCTGCCACCCATTTGTATGCGTACTGCACGCAGTTCGTATGCAAATCTTAATTGGTGGTTGGTCGACTTAATTATTATTAAATTAACAAAAAAAAGGGATGCGGCTGTGTCGCGGACAGGCTGACGAGCTCGGTGCCTCAATCGTGTATGACGCGACTTTGACACTAAAGCTCATGGGTTCGATTCCCACACAAGGCAAACATTTGAGTGCATGAACATGTCTGTTTGTCTTGGTCTGGATGTTTTAAGAGAGGTAGAGTGCATCAAAGCAGCCTGTCTGGGGAAAGTAACCTCCACCTCACAGAAAACCGCAGCCAAATAACGACTCCCTAGAGTCTTTTAGTTCTATTTATTTTGTTGAACCTGACGTTTCGAATGCTTTGCAGCGTCCGTGGTCGCAGGAAGACTACCCTATTAACCCCTAGAGTGTTATTGTGTTCCTGCGTGTGAGTGAGGTCACCATTAAGCTCCTAAGGAGTGTTAGTAGCAGAGGTGGCCTCGCGGGAATGAGACTTAATGTGTTACAAGCGTTCATAGGCTACGGTAACCGTATTACATCAGATGGGCCGTATTCTTGTATGCCTTCCGACGTTGTGTAAAAAAAATAAAACATAGGATCGACAGTTATCGCTGACATCTGTCTAGATATTCATACGAAACAACATTATTCATAGAGTTATCTCGTTTCCTAATTCATTATGATTGACGGGGCCTACTACATAAGCCTAAGGATTTAGCAAAGATACTGATTTTGACATAGAGAGAGCCGCCTAGTAACCGATCAGTCTTTGGTCCGAATCCTGCTGACTAAATTCTAATACTAAATTTAGTATGTATGTATATGTATATCTTCACGCCAAGTCCCTTGCGGGGTAGGCAGAGAGAACCGAGCGCCATAAGACGCGGTCCTGCCATACTTCCACTCGCTTCTGTGACATTCATAGATAACAGAAACAATGGTTAACCTTGTTTCTGTTATCTATGGTGACATTCATAGCTCTTTTCATGCACGCTCGCTGGTTCCTGGGGCTTCTGACATCACCTTCTGATAAAACACGACCAATTTGGTCATGGTAGGTTAGTCTCGTTCTTCGTCGGTTACAAATCTGTGTCTTCGCCAAATCCTTAGGTTCGGTCTCGGCCTTCCTCGGCTCCTACATCCTTCCACTTTTGCATTGTATATCTGTTTCGTCATTCTTTCGTCCCGCATTCTTTCTACATGTCCGAACCAACGGAGCATGCCCTTTCTTATCTTAACACCGACACTCTCTTTTAGACCAACTATTTCTCTCACGTCTTCATTACGAACGCGGTCAGCAAGCGTTATGCCACAAATTTTGCGCAATGCTCGCATCTCGACCGCATTTATTCTACTTTCATGCTCTCTCTGCCATACCCAGCTCTCACTTCCATAAGTTAGCGTTGGAATTAGCACCGCGTTGTGTACAGCGAGCTGTGCCTTCTGGCTTAGATTTCGGCTGCCTAGAAGTTTACCCAACGCTCCATTCACCCTATTCCCGGCACTCACTCGTCTCTCCACATCAGCGGTGTACCTTCCATTGCTGCTAAAAGCACTTCCAAGATATACAATCTCATTCACTTGCTCCAACACTACATCATCAACCATAATCCTAAATTTAGTATTTAGTATTAATTAAATTAATACTAAATTTAGTATTAATTAAATTAATACTAATTACGATGTTGCAGCAGCTCTGCAGAAAATGACTCGCTATTCTGTTAAAAAAAAAAACACTGCACCTGCACGTTTCCTGCAATATAATCGTATTCCGATATATTGTTTTGACACTTGTATAGACATAGTGATAGATGTTTCAAAGGAGTTCAGTTCATTTCACCTTTGGTCTAAACCAACTTTTGCTAAATAAAATTAATATTCTAAAGTGATGATTTATATTACTAGGGGAGCTGGGCCTGCGGCGCGTTGGCAGAGCTGCTTTTGCACAATAAGTAAATAACAGCAAGCTGCATAAGCAGAGCTGCTAACCCTAACCCTAACCGGCGATAGTGATCGTGTTGTTGTTTTTCAGTGCTCGCCATACGCGCTCCAATTGACTTTGTATTGGAACGGTTTTTCGGGCGATAACATCACTTATCGATATCCCTTATTGAGCTAATCGAAATTTAATCTATTTTCGGGGAATCTACAATACTTAAGGTACATTCACGTCGAACAATCAGCTCTCTAGCTTCAAAACTGAAGGAGGTACTACGTGTAACAGTCGAAAACCACAAAACTGCAAAAAAGACAATTTTCTCGGTTATATAGCTTCGCTGGCTAACGCAGCTCTGCAACAAAACATTTGTTTTGTTTTGGGAACGTTTGTTATCATATATGATTAAGAAGCATCCTTTCCTTTAAGTTTAAATTACCCCACACTGCCAACCAAAGACAATGGGGCTTGAAACTCTAGGTAATTTAGTAAAAATTCAATTTATTAGATTGAAAGATGGTAACATGACACAGGTGTTAAGTAGTCCATTTGCAGGATACGCACAGCTGCAGCGTATTTATTTGCAGTGCCGTTGCAGTGTAGGAAATTTCAATAGAATTCTTGTATCGGCACTGCACTATTCCTGCACGACTCAAATGACAAGCGTAAACGTACAGCTGCAGGTTTTTAGTAGAATTGGCCTAGAGGTTTTGATGTTTGACAGCTAGATATCATAAGTTTCAAGTAATCTCTCTCCTAATGGGAGACAGTTTCTAGTTTCCCAAAAGATGTTTTGAACGCTTTTAAATCAATAAATATGAAAAACACTAAAGATCTGTGGGGTCTATCTGTCAAAACCATTTCTTCTATTATTATTTCAATCGCTCCACATTTAGCTACAATTTTCAATTGTTGTGTGGCATCTGGTGTATTTCCTGACTTGATGAAACATAGTAAAATCATTCCATTATTTAAATCTGGTGATAGTTCGGACCCTTCGAATTTTCGACCTGTTTCCATACTGCCCATTCTCAGTAAAATTTTTGAAAAACTAATGCTTAGCCAGTTGCTCAGACATTTCAATGCACATAATTTGCTTCATAGGAAACAGTTCGGATTTACGAGAGGTTGTTCAACTATAGACGCAGGGATTCATTTGCTTAAAAGTATATTCGCGGCATGGGAGGGTTCGCAAGATGCCTTGGGAATTTTCTGTGATCTGTCTAAAGCGTTTGACTGCGTGCACCATGACACTCTTGTCAGAAAATTACACCACTACGGTATCAGGAACAAGGCTCTCGAACTTCTGTCTTCTTATCTGGGCAATAGGATACAGAAGGTCGATGTTAATGGTAAAAGATCTTCGGGGTCCCCTGTAGTTATGGGAGTCCCACAGGGGTCAATTCTAGGTCCATTCTTATTTTTAGTTTATATAAATGACTTACCTTATTATGTAAGGGATAAACATGAGATTGTATTGTTTGCGGATGATACCTCTTTGACATTCAAAATTAATAGACAGTTAGGTAATTATGACGAAGTTAACGATGCTCTCTCTAAAGTTATTCATTGGTTTAGTGTTAATAATCTGCTTTTAAACGATAAAAAGACTAAAGTAATTAAGTTCTCAACACCTAATGTAAGACAGGTGGCTACCAATGTACATGTTAATGGAACTAATTTAGCCCCTGTGGAGACAACTGTGTTCTTGGGTATAACAATTGACTCCAGACTACAATGGGGCCCACAAATTGAAAAATTATCAGGAAAACTAAGTTCTGCAGCCTATGCAGTGAAAACTATTAGACGGCTCACTGATATTGATACGGCTAGAATAGTTTATTTCAGCTACTTTCATAGTATTATGTCATATGGAATTCTTCTTTGGGGTAACTCCGCGGATATTAACACCATCTTTTTATTGCAAAAGAGAGCCATAAGAGCTATCTACAAACTTGGTCCCCGGGAGAGCCTTAGAGAAAAATTCAAAGAAATAAATATTTTAACAGTCGCATCGCAATATATCTATGAAAATCTTTTATATGTCCATAAAAACATAGACTCATTTTGTAAAAAGAGTGATACTCATAGCATAAATACTAGATATAAGCATAATCTTGTGTTACATGCAAGCCGTCTCCACAAAATAAGTAATTCTTTTATGGGGCAATGTATACGATTCTATAACAAACTTCCCAGCAATATAAGAGAATTGTCAATAAACAAATTTAAAACTACTATTAAAGCCAAATTGTGTAGCAGGGCATATTATAAAGTATCTGACTATATTAATGATAAAAATGCCTGGGAGTGAGTCGATCCAATTATAATGTAATTAATAAAATATGTAAATTTGTTTGGACACCAAAAGAGGGATGCCTGAGTTTTTTGGCAGTATTTTTATCAGTGCTCACCTAGTCATAAACTGCACGGTAGGGAAAAAAATTGTGACGATTCCAAACAAATGTAGCCATTTTTACGGAATAAAAAGATTTTGACTTTGACTTTGACTCTATATTCTGTGCTCTAGGTGTATTTGTTTTCCATAGTATACAGTCAACTGTACGAGTATTTTACGAATTTCCTCATGGGAATATGATGTGAATGACAAAACAACCATGTCCTCAGGGATTTTTAGTGTGTCATAATGACACTCATATTGTACATGACATGTGTTATGGGAGTCGTACAAGTAATTATGAGATTGCGTATTCTATCGGAATCAGAATTTGTTTATTGTCAAATTGCTTTTACAGATGGTTAACGTTTTTAGGGTTCCGTGCCTAGAACGGAAAAACAGAACCCTTATAGGATCACATTGTTGTCCGTCTGTCTGTCTCTCTGTCGGTCTGTCAAGACCCTTTTTCTTTAATGTTAAATACTCAGGTCTGCAATCCCTTCGAGCAGTGAAAAAATCGAACTTCTAAATCAACGCAATCAAAAGATACGGCTGTTTATGCCTCGTTTGTGTCCCATATTTTGACAGTCGTAAGGGGAATCAAAACCTATAGTGTACTTCCCGTTGACCTAGAATCACGAAATTTGACAAGTAGCAATGTCATAATTATAGCACAAGTAAAGGAAAAAATCCGAAAACCATAAATTTGTAGTTCCATCACAAAAAAGAAATACTTATTTTGCGACAATAATTTACGAAAATATTTTTTACGTAACCCTTAAAAAATTAACTTCTACTGGAATTGTGCCTTACCTAGTACAGATGTACCTACCGCCTCGAATAACTGAAAAAAATATCTTTGCTGAAGGCAGCGACGTATCATAGGGCTGAAGGGCTTATTACAGAATCGATGAATATCTGACTGACAAATATGTCTGGAAATGATTGAGCACATGTATAATTTTATTTTTATTATTTTATCACTAGACATCGTTACTATTATTGTATTGTTATACTGACATAAATATTGTAACATTAATTGAAAAAAGACCTACATTGGCATGTTTCTTTCAGCATTTCTTCTTCGCCAGTGGTCATTTACGAATTGCTAGTAAATAAAAGGAAAAGTATGAGAAATTGATCAAATACATTAAGATTTTATTTTATAAATGTAAAACGTGTCTAAGTACCCGCGAGGGCCCGATGGTAAACCAAGAATTTATTTTTAATAGATAGAGTTTTTATATGTCGGCATAAGAACGGTACAAAGGTCAAAGTGTAGAGCTTGGCGTGCACTTAGCTGTACAACATACTCGTACATTAGAAGCCGCTCAACGATAACTTGAAATGCAGACGTCCGTAAATATCTTATCATTAGGTATATATATACTTTAATTGGAACTATGTTTTGTAATATATGAATGCAGTTATCGGAGTCGCTCCGTGCAGTCGACAGTGCCACCCGGTGTATTATCGCGTGCACACGCGTTACGCGCGCCGAGTCGTGCTTTGTGATTTTGATTCTGACTCTGCATAAATTTATGTGTCTTAAATTCGAAAACAAAAACAGTGAAAGTTTGTGCACTTAATTTTAATTTGTGTGGTAAGTTTATAACAAATATTTTTGTTTGACCATTTCGCTCATTAAATGCAAAAGGATCACAATTCAAAAAGCCTCAGAATACAGACTTCTGTATTCTGAGAAAAAAGCTCGCAATAGTACCATTATAATGAGATTTAAATCGAATGTGTTTTTTTAGTAAACATATTACACCCTTTACTCAAGTGATATAAAATAAGTTATCTTTTCATAATTTAGTTATCAAATAAACATTTTAAAAATGTTCAAGAATGCTTGATTTAAATATTTTTCTCACCTGTTAAATATGCTAATTTCAAATTGTGGAATTTGTATTTAATGAGCGATTTGTTAGACGGCACTATATATTTTTTTTAAGTTTTTCTCCCTGATCTGTGCAATTTGAGTTTGTACTTTAAGTTTATTTTTTGCTCATTTGTTGGTCAGCATTGCTTTTCTTTTTTTATTTCGTCCTGATTTGTGTATTTATTTGATCGTTAAGCTTTTATAAATAATATTATTGACTCATTTGTCACTTTTTTTTTATGTATAAGTTTTCGTTTCATTCTGAGAATTCCATCTTTGTTAATAAAAATGTACTAAAACTATGTATAAATAGTTTTTGATATATATTGTATTGATATATTATAATATACGCTCTTAATGCAATATGTAGTCATATTCTATGAACACTTATAAGACTCCAGTAAGCTCCTGAGGAGTTGTTGTGTTAGCTGTGTTGCCAACTTCCTGTATTGTAAGCGTTCGTAAGCTGCAGACCACGTTACATGAGGTAGATCGTATTCTTGTATGCCTGCGTACGTTGTAAAAAAAACTTTTAATTACATATTCCTACTACCGCTTTTTACACATCTACTCTTTAGGAGCTTGCTGGGAACCTTACATATTGGCAGGTACATAACAACGCTCCAGGGAGTTGTTATTTGGCCACGGTCTCCTGTGAGGTATACTGACTATTACTTATAGTAGGATTATTAATATCAATAATATAATATCTCTGCCTACCCCGCAAGGGATTTGGCGTGAAGCTATAGATAGATTAATATCAAATGTGACATCATGTGAATAATGGTTTATTTGTACATATTGCAAATTTAAATATGTAAATAATGGTTTATGTAGGTGTTACAATAAGGCATTTTGTTTTTTTAATATGCCCGGTGGCATTCAAGTATACGTACCGCCTTATGTGAAGCAATCACCGTAGTTTCGCAATACAAAGATAACCTCGCAGGAGCTTTTTCTTACTACTGAGCTGGCAAACAAGCATATGACCTGCTTGATGGTAAGCAACTACCGTAGCGTAACCTATGGACATTTGGAGGGCTTCACTAGTGCGGTGCCTACCCTGTAAGAATAAATTTAAGCTTCTTTTGAAGAACCCCATGCTGTAGTTCCTTGGGAAAACCTCAGCTGGTAGATCATACCACAACTTGAGAGTTGTCGAAAAAAACTCGGTCGGACTAGCTCAGTGCAGGAATGGTTAGCAATGATATTTTAACACCAACGGTGGTGAGTTCGATTCCCACACGGTATGTAGGTATATTTGTGTGCATAAACATATCTGTTTGTCTTGATCTGAATGTTTACAAGAGAAGTAGTGGTAGTAGGCTCGCCGTCTGGGGAAGTACCTCCACCTTACAGAAAATCGCAGCCAAATAACAACTCTCAGGAGGCTTGTAGTCTCCCTGCTGGTAAATGAGGTTACTAAGTAGGCTTCTAAAGAGTTGCTGCGATAGCAGCAGAGGTGGCATCGCGCAAGCTATACATAATGTATTGCAAACGTACATAGGCTACGGAAACCACCTTTACATCAGCTGGGCCAGATTTATTCTGTCTATATTTTAGGGTCGGCAACAATGCTACGGCTACGGGAACCGCTTACCATCAGACAGGCCGTACCCTTGTTTACTACCTTAGTGGTATAAAAAAAATGAGATGGAAGTACCTACTTCCGCAGACTTGCTTTAATGCGCCCTACCTTATTTTTATTACTTAAAAACATCCAGACAGATATGTTCATGCACACGAACGTTTGCCTGGAGCGGAAATCGAACTCATGATCCTTGGTAGCAAAGTATCATTATTCCGCTACCGAGCTCGTCAGCATACTTTGCTAGTTGGTAGACATCTCCATGTGCAGATAAATTTGAGGTCTAAAAACTTTGGTAAGCCGCGTACACACAATTTACGCTTATGTTCATTTCTTTTTAGGGTTTCGTATGAAAAACGGACTCTTTAAAGGATAACTTGTCTGTGTGTCACAGCCAATTTGCTCCAAATCTACTGGACCGATTACGTAGAGTTTCAGTGACCCAAACCCGGACATGTATTTTATTTTTATTTATTATACTACGTCTGGAGGCATACAAGCATACGGCCCACCTGATGTTAAGCAGTTGCCGTAGCCTATTGACGCTTGTAATTTTATTAGGTATCAATCGCGCGATGCCTCATCTGCTGCTTACACAGCAACTCCTTTAGAGCTTACTGATGACCTCACTCACACGCAAGAACACAACAACCCTCTAGGGAGTTGTTGTTTGGCTGCGCTTTTCTGTGAGGTGGAGGTACTTCCACAGACGGGCTGCTTTGATGCGCCCTGCCTTTTTTTGTAATATACATGTAGTCTTCTTATGGGCTTTATGATGAGAAGAGCAATGAATGTTATAGAAGCGTTACAGGCACAGTAGACTTATATAAGTCTACTGTGCTAGATGTGTGTAAGGATCGAGTCATGGGGCTCTCTGCCTACCCAGCAAGGGTTTTTTTTATAAATATTGTCGGACAAATTACACAGCGCCATCTAGCTCCAAAGTAAGCGAAGCTTGTGTTGTGGGTACTAGACAACTGATAAACATACGTAAATACATTTTTTTTTTTGTAAATACATACTTATTATACCATTGAGGTAATATGTACCATTGAGGTATATGTACTACGTACGTTAGTACATAGTAGTTCAATGTATTATACATAGAAAATACCCAGGCCAAGACAAACAGACATGTTCATGCACACAAATGTTTGTACTGTGTGGGAATCGAAGCCACGAGCGTTGGTGTCAAAGTAGCGCAACGCGTTTCACCACTGCGCCACCGAGCTCGTCGAGGATTGGAGGTAAACTAAACAGGGCGTTGACTTTAATAAACCTGGTTCCAATTTTATTATTTAAATAGTTTTATTTCCCAACCACTTACTTTGTCTTTGCATTTTTGTCGTACCTACTTACCTATCGCAAATCTTCAACATCAAAGAATCATGAATATCGGTTCACAAATTGACGAAGATATCAAGTGAAAAGACTGTTAATACACACAGACAGCTTAAAAAATTGTACACTACGTTACTGAAACTTATGTGGAACCAACGTTGAGGTATGATCTAACCAATAAAAAAAGAATTATCTAAATCGGTCTACTCTTGGCGAAGATATCGCGTACCATACATACAAAAAAGAACAGTCGAATTCAGAACTTTCCCCTTTTTTGAAGTCTCTTTAAAAACATTTCAACTTCAATAACAAGTTTGCTATATCTATACATATAAATAAAATTGAAGTGTCTGTCTGTGATTTCAAAATAAAGCCTTTATCTTAAGCTCCTATTATTATTTTCACGTTACCAAAGCCTAAATACGCATTTTTAACTTTTTTGTCTGTCTGTTTGTTTGTCCGGGCTAATCTTCATCAAATCAAAAGAGTTACGAAAGAAGTGTATCATTCAAGAGTGAACGGAGATATCGGTAGGGGCCGCCCTAAACACACATATATATAGATCAAATTGTTGATATGTCGAAAAAAGGTCAAATCAAAAACACCCAAAACCGAAGAGCGTGCATGAAGGGGTTCATGGGTGTGGAAGAAGCGACAGAGATATGTTTAGATCGGTAAGTACACTTTGCGTTCTATTGTCTCTGCCTACCCCAATGGGAGACAGGCGTGATGATATGTATGTATGCATATACATACATATCATCACATTCGACCCTGTCCAGGCAAGTAGAGTCAAGTGCACGTCAAACATGACTGTAAGCGTGATCTACTATTAAAAACTTTACTGTACAACTCGTGCTTGTATGCTTTTTTATTAAATATGGCGGACACGAAAATAAAGTTACGGAATGCAATTCATTGAAAGCATTCAATTATGTATGCAACTCAACCGGCAAGTAAACCAATTTTAGTACACATTATCTGTTAATGTTTTTTTTTCACGGCCATTACTACATTCATCGCTGGCGGCACGGGCCGCTGTGCTATTGGGGCCAAAGTTATGTCACAACTGTAGAATAAGAGGGAGAAATAACGTCAAAAAACGTCATCGTCAGGCTTATATAATACGTATTTAGCAAATAACATTGACGAGGCCAAGACTTACCTACCATGACCAAACTGATCGTGTTTTATACATACCCAAATTAGATAAATAACACCAGTTTAATTATTTCGTTAGCATTTATTATTGCAACAGAGTTGGTCTGAAAGAGCTCCGTTAGTTCGAATATGTAGAAAGAATGCAGGATGAAAGAATGACGAAGCAGAAATACAACGCAAAAGTGGAGGGATCTAGGAGCCGAGGAAGGCCAAGACTTACCTACCATGACCAAATTGATCGTGTTCTATCAGAAGGTAATATCAGGAGCCTTAGAAACCTGCGAGCGTGCGTGAGAAGACCAATGAATATTAAAGAAGCTAGTGAGGTAAGGATCGGGTCACGTGGCGCACGGTTCTCTCTGCCCACCCCGCAAAGGATTTGGCGTGAAGTTATAGATAGATAGTTAGAACATTGACGATTGGTTGGTTTTTTTTACACAACAAAGAGAGAAATACAAGGCCCAACTGCAAAGCAGGAAGTATCGTTCTGCTGATGACACAGCAACTGCTTAGCAGCTTACTAGCAACCTCATTCACTCGTAGGAAAACAACAACCCTCCAGGTTCACCTCACCCTCCACAGATTTAGTTTAACGACTGTCATCTATCGACAACAGCCGGGACCGACGGCTTAACGTACCCTCCGAAGCACTGAGAATCTCGAGATAGGTAACACCATCCATAGACAGGTTGCGGTCGACGTTGCTTAACCTGCGTGTTTGGTGAGAATGACACGCGCAACGACGCCATCGAGCTCACAAAAAAGAAGCTCAAAGAATAACGAGACAGATATACAATACGAAAGTGCAAGGACGAGACCCACCTTCCACGACCAAACTGGTCGTGTTTTATCAGGAGATGTCTGGAGCCCTTGGAGACCATACTGGCGAGCGTGTATGAAAAGAGCTATGAATGTTAAACGAACGAGCGAGTGTAAGGACCGATTCTTATGGTGCTCGGTTCTCTGCCTACCGCGCAAGGGATCTGGAGTGAAGAGATAGATAGTTTATGATTATATTTGATTGCTAGAGATTTGCTAATTACACTCTATTCCATTTATAAGTCCCATTAAAAATATAGTTATGTTGATTCACCACAGTAAATTACAATAAAATTATCAACGCATTTACTGCTGCCATAAACAAAGATTGTTTATTTAATATTTTTCAAGGGTAATGATTAACCCATTAATTATACATATGTAATTTAGTAGTTAAATATGTCACGAAATGTCAATGGCCGAGGCCCGGCTAACGCCCAGCTGTCCAATTAGGCACTGGATATTGACCTTTCGTGAAAAAATTGCTTACAATGTCGTACGAAGAGAGTCATTAAGTAAATTAATTTATTTACATACAATTAAATCCATGGTTATTACTAGAAATATTTTTTCCTTATAACCTAATGTTAATAAGTGAATTCAATTCCATTAAAGTGTATCTACACTTTAATGGAATTGAATTCACTTAGAATTACATTAATTAGAATGGTAATAAAATTAATCTTTCGTGATTTTTTACAAAATCCTTTGAAATATAGTCGCTATAACGTAATATTAATTTATTTTGAAATAATTAAGTACATGGTACATAATATTAATAACATAATTACACTTAAATTGAGTTCAATTCAATTAGAATTGTAATAAAATTAAAATGTACTTATCAAATCAAGTTAAACAATAAAATAACCATAATCCAGCCGACAGGCTCTTCGTAACTGGGATGGAGTATAGATGTTTACTACATAAACGTTTCAATAGTTGGACGTTTTGCAATTAAGGCAATTTGCTAATTAAGTGTATTTGAGGAGACGTTTTTGGACTTTTGGGTAGTTGGATATTTTGCTACTTCGACGCATCGATCTTCATACAGAAGTAAAACAACTTCAAAGAAACGTTCGAAATTGTCTGCACTCGCATAAATGCGACATCACATGGCAGAAGACATGAGATGAAGACTGCAAGAGGCTGTTATCTTTAGAGTCAAAGCCAAACTCGCCTGCTTTGGGTGCACGTTGCTAGTTATAAACGACGCTCTGGTGAAGTAGAGGTTGCGTACATCGAAGCAACCAGACGGGGTCCTTATAAGGAAGGGGTTCTCCACATCACAGAAGACTACTAAAACAACGAAAAGTTCTCTGGAAAGCTGTTGTGTTCCTGCGAATGAGAGAGTATTACTTGTATTAGCAGTGAAGGTGGCAACACGTGAGCGTGACCTTTTATTGCAAACCTACATGACTGCGATAAACATTACATCATTATATATTTCATTTGACAGAACATATGTGTTACAAATAGTTAGGTACAGTATGTCACCTGTATTTTAAAGACATACAAACATTTAAATATATACAATGCAACAGATGGAAGCATATACTATGTGTGAAGGACTGTCAGCATAGTGTACAATGTCAAATATTGTTAATGTTGCTGTTATTTCGTATTTTAATTCATCGCATATTTATACATAATTATTGCATTCAATGTATATATATTTATCAGGAATGGAAGGTATACCGCTGATAGTATGTTGATCTACCATATTCCTATGTACTCGTAATTCCAATATAAGATAAAAAATCTTTATTTGCCATAGGGCCCTGACGGACACTTAGACACGTCGTACATTTTCAGGAACACCGTTCCTATATGAATTCTATATGTTTGTCTGTGCGTTTGTCTGTGTGTTTGTCTGTCGATTTTTCGAATATTCGAATTTTGACTTCACATTCGGATTCAGCATAAAAAAGTAGAATAGGAATGTTCAGGAACATCGTTCCCATCTGTTAAGGAAAATGGTCAAAATGGCCGACGACTGACGAGCCAGGTGTTTCTCTGGCAATGCAAGCTTGCACATTCTCAACTGGCTTGAAATATAATCTTACTGTATCTTATTCAATTCTCTTATGTTACTATTTTTCATTTTTAATCTGCTAGCATTTCGGAAATGACCATATAGTATATTAACTTAATGTAGTGATAATGCGAGGAGTGCAGTGTACTTGCACGCTAACACCTTCACAGTATGAATTTTGCTGTATTGTATTTTTGTTATGCTGCATGTGTCATTGGGTCTCTTTTTGTAAAATGAATAGTGTTTTTTTTTTTTGGTTCATTTTATCCCCGAGGGGAAAGGCCAAGGGATCTAGCCCATACAGCCAAGTTCTTCAGTTTAGAACCATTTGAAAATCTTAATTCTATGTTCCAGCTTCAGGAACTGTGCTGAAAAAATACTTGGGAAGGGTACCTAGACCCAATCAACCCAATTTAAATACCACCCGTAAAACGATAGTGATTTTTACAAGGTTTTCTTGATGAACTTATTCACGTCTTCCAAAAAGTGCATAAACTTGTTATATTTGAGTTTTTTCATTACTGTATAAATTCACTAGCATTTATGATACAAAATACTATCGAAATTGTCACACAAAACTAATTTTATACGGAATTGTAACAATTTCAAGTAAAACTAAAGTGTTATCTATCTATCTAATGTGGAGAGGCGAGTGAGTGCTGGGAAAAGGGAAAATTTCTTGGCAGTAAGATCCTAAGCCCGAAGGCATAGCCATACACAACACTATGCTGATCCAACGCCGATGTAACAAGTACACAAAGTAGAAACAAGAGCTAGATTTAAAAAGGATACTATAAAAGTAGAACAAACGCAGTCGAGATACGAGCGTTGCGCAAAATCTGCAGCGTAACGCTTATAGATCCAGTTCGCAATGTAGATATGCATTATCGGTGTTAACTTGATTCGAACATATATAAATAATGCAAGAGGAATGAATAATGAACAGACATACTTACAACGCGAAAATAGACGGTGTCGGGGAAGGCAACTACGTCTTTCTACGAGTATTTCAATGATATGACAATAATCAAATAGGTCGTGTGTTATCTTATCAGACGGTGGTGTCAGGAGCCCTAGGAACCAAGCGTGTATGAAAAAAAAAGCTGTTTTTTTATACTACGTCGGGAGGCATACAAACATACGGCCCACCTGATGTAAAGCGGGTACCGTAACCTATTAACGCTTGCGATATATTAAGTATCACTCTAGTGATGCCTCCTTTGCTGCTTACACAGCAACTCCTTGGGAGCTTACTGGTGACGTCACTCACACGCAGGAACACAACAACCCTCCAGGGATATGTTATTTGGCTGCGGTTTTCTGTGAGGTGGAGGTACTTCCCCAGACGGGCTGCTTTGATGCGCCCTACCTCTCTTAAAACATCCATATCTAAGACAAACAGACATGTTCATGCACACAAATGTTTGCCTTGCGTGGGAATCGAACCTACGAGCGTTGGTGTCAAAGTCGCGTCATTCACGACTGAGCCACCGAGCTCGTCAAAGTCGTCTATGTTAAAGAAGTGAGGAGGTCCAAGGATGACACCATGTTAAGTACATCCTTATGTTTATTTCTGTTATAATAAATTATAGACGAGCTCGGTAGCGCAGTGGTGGAACACGCTGTTACGCTACTTTGACACCAACGCTCGTGGGTTCGATTCCCACACAGTACAAACATTTGTGTGCATGAACATGTCTGTTTGTCTTGGTCTGGGTATTTTCTATGTATAATAAGTATGTATTTACAAAAAAAAAATGTATTTACGTATGTTTATCAGTTGTCTAATACCCATAACACAAGCTTCGCTTACTTTGGGGCTAAATGTCGCTGTGTAATTTGTCCGGCAATATTTATTTATTATTTATTTATTTATATACTTCACTACACTGTGGGTGCAGGACCCACGACTTCGTCCGTTTTGCCCGATATCCCGTAGAAACCGCTTTTCCACTTTCTTCCTTTTTCCTAATCTCCTAAGAGTCATATCGTGATATTGAGTAGAATTATTAAATAAAAATAAAAATTAAGAATTGGGCTGTAAAATGCGAAAGATTTTTTTGCAAAGCCGACGAGATTAGCGCGTTCATACAAATAAACAAACAAACAAACTCTCTCACTTTATATATTAGTATAGATTACATGAAATGGAAATCGATTTATAATTGACGAATATAACAGATACACAGAAAAAGAACTGACCACTATTGTTTCAGCACGAGCGTTAGTAAAAAAGGCGTAAGTGCACTAGTTACCTTAGTGTTATTTCTCTGTAACTATATAGTAACATTTACGTAGGCCAAGCCAAGCCTTTTGTTATCGCGCTCTATTGATCCGGGTTTGTAGTCAATATGTACGAGAATTGCTTGACTTCTGACGCCATTGTCAAATTTGTTTTCACTACGCCACAGTAGGCCGGAATACAGTAGCCTCACGCCGTAGTATTCTAAAGTTTTTAGTAACATTTCGTAATCTTGACTATAATCTGTTCAATCGGGGGCTTCTGCCACTATTTGAGAGCTTGACAACAATTCTGATGTATCGAAATTGCTTTCAAGTGGTTACGCTTTATACCAGGTTTTACAAATTGACTTGTTTTTTTTAAAGTTCTGTGTCCAAAAGGATAAAAACGAAACCCACATGAGATAACTCGTGTATCGAGACAAAAAAAATATTTAAAAAATGCATTACAATTAAGAGCGGGTTGCTGTATTAATATTAGTTAATATAATAATATGGGGATATCATTTAATTACGAACACTATCAATATTATTGCATAAGCAAAATTTAAAGAAATAAGAAGTATCATCAGCAAATAGTATCCCCCATTTTCTACACCAAGTAGGGCAAATCATTCACATACACTAAAAATAAACCCCATATGAAGCTCTGAGGCATACCTATTTAACAGATTTAATACAATTTATATCAACAGTCAAATTTGCAAAGTACCATTAAAATATATTGATTTACTGCAATAAACTCAAACATATTATCAATAAATTCAAATGGTTACTTACTTACTTATTTTATTTATATTTGAGACTCGTGGGTAGGTTATATAATTAGAATGGAGTGCAATTGAATTGAAGTCTTCTTCTTCTTAGCGCTGTCCCGTTTCCTAATCCATTAGGATTGACGGAATATGGATTTGGTGGAAATACCCATTTCAAAATATTTCCACCATATTCCAGCCGTCAGACCTCCAAATATCCACAAAGAAAACCAGCTCATACGTCTTTTGAAATATTATTATAATATTTATTCGATATTTCCTTCACCGCTGCGGAAGTAATAATTACAAATAGGTATATGTACGTAAATGCGAAAACATGAATTTAGTTATACGTAGGTCACACTATAAGTTTTGCTTAACTTAAAAAAACAACATGTTATAACCAAAATATTATATTTATTGCTTTTCAAAATACTCTCCTTTACATTTTAAACATTTTTTCATGCGATCGAACCATTTTTTAAAACAGGAGGACCACAGATCTGAAGGCATGTTTTCTACGTGCAGATTGAACGCTATCACTGCCTCTTCGGAGTTGGTAAAAGTGAAAACTCTCATCAAATCTTTGATTTTGGGGAAAATACAGAAATCACAGGGTGCTAGGTCGGGGCTATGCGTAGGATGGGTAACGAGTTGTACTTTTTCGGAAGTTAAAAATGACTTTGTTTTGTTGGCCGTGTGTGAAGAAGCGTTGTCATGATGTAGGAGAACGCGGCTTTTTGGTCGTCTTTCGCGAACTTTTTCTAATACCCTGGGTAAAGAAATGGTAGAATACCACTCGGCATTAACACTCTTTTGATCTTCAAGCGGAATTGTGCAGATGGGACCCGTAGCTGAGAAAAAAAACGCGATCATTTTTTTACCAACGTTTCTCGCCTGCCTCACTTTTGTTGGCCTGTTCTAATTTTCAAACACCCATTCACAAGATTGCTGTTTTTTTTTCGGGTTCAAAACAATAAATCCACGTTTCGTCTCCTGTGACAATGTCATAAACAGCATTAGAATGTCCGTGGTCATACTTCAGTAGCATCTATGAGCACCATTCCACGCGAGCCCGCTTCTGATCCGCTGTCAGTTCATGAGGGATCCAACGACAACAAAGTTTCCGAACTTTCAATTCTTCGTGTAAAATTTTCTGAATTTGGCTCATACCAATCCCCAATAGTTCTCGAATTGTCTCATAGGTAATCCGCGGGTTTTCTTCAATTAGCCGCTTAACAGTAGCCACATTATTTACGTTGACGGCAGTTGAAGGTCGCCCTTCACGAAATTCGTCATGTAAAGAAACTCGACCTCTCTCAAATTCAGCAAACCATCGCCTCACGGTGCTCAAAGAAGGTGCTTCTCTCCCAAAAGCATTTTGAAGACGAGCAGCACAGTCTTGCGGAGAGAGAGAACTTTAAAATCATAAAAAATCATCGCTCTAAAATCTTTTCGACTCAATTCCATTTTCGTTGCGTACGTAGAACTTTGATGTGTGATAAAAAACAATTGACAAATGATTTCCCGCCAATTGTTTTTTTTTATTACTAAGTAGGTTGCAACATTTCAAAAAATATAACATTCGAAATTCAAATAGTTCCGATTAGCTAGAAGTGCAAAACTTTTAGTGTGCCCCATGTACATACCCCACCAGAATTCGGACTGGAGACCAGTTGGTTATCAGGACGGTCCTTTATCCACTAGACTATCACTACTTTTGTAATTGAATTGAAATATCCTACTAATATTAATAGAATCTGTAAGTTTGTGAAAATGCAGTTACGGATATTTATTACTCTTTCACGCAAAACAGCCGAAGGAAGATGATGCAACAAACCAATAAACCAGTCAAGCGCATGAAGGCACCCCGCGCTCACAAAAATGTTGTGTTTCAGCACCTCAATATACACAGCAATCGAGTCTACTGACCAATGGGAGAACATTTTACCTAATAAGCCGATAAGTGCCGCGATGTTGATCCGTGAACTAGCCAATAACAGCTGTGCGTTCTATTTTACCCCCCGACCCGTAGTTTTGACTTTAGTTACTGCGTAAAATCGCTCTCATAGGTTCTCCATTAGTTGTTGGATCAATGTGAAACGGTATGCTACGTAATATAAGAGAATCAGGCAAAATAATAAATCCACATCCAAATCAGTTCACCCGTTTAAGAGCTACGTCAAACATATAATACCCCTCTTTATTGCGTCGGAAGTTAAAAAAAAAACAACGGGAACAGGGAAGCAAACATACGCCCACGTAAGGTATAATGTAGTGTTTTTTTTTTTATTCCACTAAAGTGGTAATCAGGCATACGATGGTCGATCCCGATGGTAAACAGTCACCGTAGCCTATGGACATTTGCAACACCAGGGGTGTCACTCATGCGTTGCCGACCCTCTAAAAACCTCTTCACGCATTTCTTGAAGAACTCCATGCTGTAGTCCCTTGGTAAAACCTCGGCTGTGAGCTCATTCCACAACTTGAGAGTTCTCGGAAGAAAACTTCTCTGGAACCGCACAGTACGCGACCATTGCGGTTCCAGCGTGTGAGGATGAACTTCCCGCCTTCGGCGAGCGGTGCGGTTGTAAAAAATAGCTGTCGGCATCATTTCGAACAACTCTTCAGAACACAACCCGTTGTACAATCGGTGAGCGATAGCCTATGAGTATGAACGCTTCACAATACTAATAGTTGCGACCCTGGCGCTAACGTAAAACTCTTCCTCCAGGAACACAACAACCTTTCAAGAACTTACTTGGCTGCGAGCTTCTGCGAGGAGGAGATACTTCCCCTGCTGCTTCGATGTGCCTCTCCCTTTCCAGTTCTCTTTTGCCAGAACCTCGTTTGTTAAACTCCAAGCTACAGTTTGTACTATGTTTTTGATTATCAACTTTTAAGTCCTTTTTCGCAAAAAATCGGTGACTAAAAGATGCTTAAAAATCGGCCAAGTGCGAGTCGGACTCGCGCACGAAGGGTTCCGTACCATTATCTATAAAAACGGCAAAAAAATCACGTTTGTTGTATGGGAGCCCCCCTTAAATATTTGTTTTATTTTAATTTAATTATTGATTCTTAAAGTGAATATATAACTAAATATTCTGTGAATATTTCAAGCGTCTACCTGTTGCCGTTATCAATATCGAGCAAAAACTAGCAAAAAATTCACGTTTGTTGTATGGGAGCCCCCTTAAATATTTACTATATTCTATTTTTCAGTATTTGTTGTTATAGCGGCAACAGAAATACATCATCTGTGAAAATTTCAACTATCTAACTATCACGGTTCATGAGATACAGCCTGGTGACAGACGGACGGACGGACGGACAGCGGAGCCTCAGTAATAGGGTTCCGTTTTACCCTTTGGGTACGGAACCCTAAGAAGCGCGCAAAGCTAGCGAGAATTTGAATTTCGCTCGCCCTGCTTCTTAGTGCCGAACGCGAATTTTTTACCGACTTCAAAAAAAGGTGGAGTTTAACAATTCGGTTGTAGTTTCTTTTTGTATATTTTATTGTGGCTTTAGGTACAATTAAAGGTTCATTATCCGACTATTTCTGAATGAATAGACCTATAAATGTTCAATAATCGAGTGAGATGCATAAGGGCCGAATCATGTGTCGGTTGTCTCTGCCTACCCCAATAGTTGGCGTGAACTTATAGATAGTTAAACTATCATCCATATTGATTTAGTAACTACAGGAATTGAATTCACGACCTTAGAATGACCTACAAAGACCTACTACATCACGAAGTCAATTGGTCAAAACGGAATAATTTCCAATGAGACTAACGACATCATTATCAGTAAATATATGCGATACTACGTTGTTTACAAACATATAACCGGTATACTATTACATGATCGGCCTGGAGATAGTATGTATACTGGCATAATGGTTAACTGACCTTCAATAAGGTATCACAAATATGTATACATATGTCACACGATAGACAGCGTATAGTATCTATTCTTCTTCTTCTTCTTAGTTATTATCCCGTTTCCTAATCCATTAGGATTGACGGAATTTACTAAACAAGCCTAAGGATTTGGCGAGAGTGCAGATTTTTACATGGAGCGACTGTCGTGAGACCTCCGCAACACAGAGGGAACCCAGACCTTTTTTTTATACTACATCGGGAGGCATACAAGCATACGGCCCACCTGATGTAAAGAGGGTACCGTAGCCTATTAACGATTGCGATATATTAAGTATCACTACTGCTGCTTACACAGCAACTCCTTGGGAGCTTACTGGTAACCTCACTCACACGCAGGAACACAACAACCCTCTAGGGAGTTGTTATTTGGCTGCGGTTTTCTATGAGGTGGAGGTACTTCCACAGACGGGCTGCTTTGATGCGCCCTACCTCTC
This sequence comes from Pyralis farinalis, assembly GCA_947507595.1. Taxonomy (NCBI): domain Eukaryota; kingdom Metazoa; phylum Arthropoda; class Insecta; order Lepidoptera; family Pyralidae; genus Pyralis; species Pyralis farinalis. Next base: position 26,231,569 of record OX382278.1, read on the forward strand.
TTAAAATATCCAGACCAAGGCAAACAGACATGTTCATGCACACAAATAAAAGACCTATCTTAGGTAAGGAGTTTTTATAGTTTAAATAAAACATTGGTCTTGTAAATAAAAATAAGAATATTCTTTTTAAACTTCAAAGAAAAAGATAAACCTTTATCTATACACGTATTTCGAAATATAATTCCTTGCAATGTTCATGCACACATATGTAAGTCCTGTGTGCATGAACATGTCTGTTTGCCTTGTCCTGGGTGTTTTTAAGAGAGGTAAGATCAATGCAGTTCTTCTGGGGAAGTACCAACTCCCTAGAGGGTTGTGAACCTGCCACCAGATCACCAGTAAGCTCCTAAGGTATTGCAGTGATAGCAGCAGAGGTGGCATCGCCACTTTATACCACATGGGCCGGAATGCTTGTACTCGTATATCTATCGACGTTGTATAAAAACAAAAACGAACCATGCCAACGGGATCGTGGAAAAAAGTATAAAGTTTATGAAATATGAATGAATCAAATTACCACAATGTAAGTAATCCTTTCGCAGAATCGTCATGCTGACATTTCTGTAAAATATGCATGCAGCGTTGCGTTCGCGAACGCGTACAATTCATTGGACAGCTATCATTTTAAAATTTATTACTGCCGACTTCTTAGAATTTCTTACATTAGTAATTACATATATTTATTTATTACGCAGCCCGTTTATATTACAAAGATTAATTACGTGGATTTATTTAATATGCACCATGGCAACTTCAAGTGTATATCTGTCTGTGTGTCAATAAATATTTTATATTGCACAAGTTGAATAGAACATTCAACTTGTGCAATATAAAATATTTATCTCAAGAAATATAATTAAATATAGGTATGATCGTGGGTTCGATTAACGGACAGACATTTGTGTGCATGAACATGTCTGTTTATGTTTGGGTGTTTTTAAGAGAGGTAGGGCTCATCAAAGCAGCCCGTCTGGGTAAATACCGCTACTTCCGAGAAAACCGCAGCCAAATAAAATCTCCATAAATTATTGTTGTGTTCCTGCGTGTGAGTGAGGTCACCAGCAAGCTCCTATGGCGTTGCTGTGTTAGCAGTTACTAAATGTATCGCAAGCGTATATAGGCTACGGTAACCGGTTTTAAGAGAGGTAGGGCGCATCAAAGCAGCCCGTCTGGGGAAGTACCTCCTTACAGAAAACCACGGTCAAAATAACAACTCCCTAGAGGGTTGTGGTGTTCCTGCGTGTGAGTGAGTAAGTTGCTAAGGAGTTACTGTGTTAGCAACGGAGGCGTCGTCACGTGTGATAGGTACTTAATCAAGCAAACGTTAATAAGGTAACAGCTTTACATCAGGTGGGCTGTATGTATGCGTCCAGCAGTTGTTATTATGTAAGCAATATACTGAGTTGCTTACGTTCTATATTTAGTTTACGTAATTATAATATACATTCTAGTGAATGTGCAAATTCGTATTTACGACATTTTCATAGTAAGATTATAAGAATAATGCTTAATGCTGTAAGAGGTGGTTTATAGGGTTCCGTACCCAAAGGGTAAAACGGAACCCTATTACTGAGACTCCGCTGTCCGTCCGTCCGTCCGTCTGTCACCAGGCTGTATCTCATGAACCGTGATAGTTAAACAGTTGAAATTTTCACAGATGATGTATTTCTGTTGCCGCTAGAACCCTAAAAATGTGTGACGAAAGGTCAACGTCCAGTAGTCAACGCCCAGCTGACTATTGACGTTTCTATACATTTTAGTTCACTAAATTCGTATATTTTACATCAGGACCGTAAGCTTGTATGCCTCTGAATGTCCCTCCGGCCGTTGTCGCAACTGCGATTCGCAACCAGTTGCAAATTAAGAATTTTCATTCTTTGTTCGCAACCAGTTGTGAATCAAGAGAACATTATCCTTAATCGCAACTTGGTTGCGAATAAAGAATAAAAACTTCCCAAACTTACATAGTTGCGATAGGAGAATAGCATTTCTTAATTAGCAACCAGTAACTAAGATAATGAATAAAAAAATATACAATTAAAACAAAAAATCGCAATGTTAAGCTAACGTAACCAACAAGAAGAGAACAATCAAGAGTAGATCTTTCTTTCACTGTTTGGTAATTTGTTGTGAGAGAAGAATTATTTTTCCACTTTTGTAACTTTTTGATAGTTATGAACGTGGATGGTCAGAACATGAACAGACAATGTTCAGTTTTGGCGCTTCGCCGGCCGCTGCCGCGGCACGCTCGCTTCGCTCGCTCGGCTCGCGCGCTGTACGGTCGCAGTTCTACCTAACACTCCTCGCTTCGCTCGTCGTCGTACATATACGTATTGCAACTGTATGCGTAGTTGCGGTTCAGGAAAAAGTTCTCTTGATTCGCAACTGGTTGCGAACAAAGAATGAAAATTCTTAATTCGCAACTGGTTGCGAATTGCAGTTGCGACAACGGCCGGAGCTCTAAATGTTACATATAGAAATATATATTTTTTTATTAATAACGCCCTTGTGGTACCATATAAGTTTAGTAAAGTTATCCTAAAAGAGGTAGGGCACATCAAAGCAGCTCTGGTGAAGTACTCTCTACCTCACAGAAAAACACAGCCTCCCTGGAGGGTTGATGTGTTGATGTTGTAAACAAACCTTCGCATAAAAATAGGCATCATTAGTCCCTCGTCCGACGAGAAGGTCATATACTAGTAAATAACAGCAAGCTGTGTAGGCAGAGCTGATATTTATTAAATTTAAAAAATATTTAAATATTTTATTTCTAATTTTGAAATTTTTTAAAAATATATGGAACCCTGTACGACATCTAGCGACGAGTGCTGTTACTTTTTCTGTTGATGGGAGTGCAGTGCAGACTCTGCACTGCAGAGTGGCCGGCCATACGTTTTCCCATATGTTTTTTTTTCTAATTGGAACGATTTTGGACCGTTCTTCCTCACCAACGAACATTTAAATTTCAAATTAAAGGATACAAAACTACAATATGTTAGCTATTAGTGTGTCGATTTTGGAGTTTCTCACTATTACCGTCTAAACGCTAGCTGGATGACATCAGTCTACCCCAAACGGCAATTTTGAGGGTAATGTGGCTCCGCTGGCTATCGCAGCTCTGCCAAATATATAATCTGCAACTGTGAGAGACGTACACACACATGGATTGGCACCATAAAGATTTTGACCGTTTTTAGAGTTCCGTACCTACCTCAACAGAAAAAGCGAAGCCCTTATAGAATTTATCAGAGGGAGACTTAGTACAAAAGTTGTCTGCGTGGGTACCTCTGTCTCACCTATTTCTACCGCAAAGCAGCTATATTTATATAGCTGTATTACGGTTTGAAGGGTGAGATATAGCATTGAAATTATTGAGTGCTGTGACGAAACAGCCTTAGGTTTAACTTAACTCGCCAGCCTTAACTCGCGCGCTGCCAATCTTGTGATTGACAGCGCGCGAGTAACATACCCGTGGTGTTGAGAGCTTACCATCTAATGCGGGCCGCATGCTTGTATGCCAATCTACTCGTAGTTGTATAAAAAAAAGATCACTCTGTTGTCCGTCCGTCCGTTAAAACGCTTTTTCTCAAGGAAAATAATATCAAGCTGAAATTAATATCAAATACTCAGGTCTGCATTCCCTTCGAACAGTGAAAAAAATAAACTTCTAAGTCAACGCTATCAAGAGATACGGCTCGTTTATGAGCATATTTTGACACTCGCAAGGGAATCAAAAGCTACAGGGCACTTCCGTTGACCTAGTATCATGAGATAAATGCAATGTCATGTAGCACAAGTAAAGGAAAAAATCCGAAAACCGTAAATTTGTAATTACATTACAAATCAAATACTTTTTTGACGGCTTTTTTTAAAAACATACCCTAAAACATTACGTATTTGGCGTCCTGTGGCGACATCAAATTAATTTATATATAAAAGAATCCACTTTTCTTTTGATGTTAAAATTATATTACAATAGATAAAAAATTGCGGATGTTGAAAAAGAACGAAGGGGCAGGGGAGCTGGCCCTTTGTTCAAAATAAAACGTGGACCATAGACAAAAGTGAGTCCTTTGTCGATTGCAATACAGGATGCACCGCACAATGTGAATTTATTTGTTAGTAATTGTCTATGGTGATTAATAATGATTTCAAAACATGTTTTGCGTCGGATGTGATTATGAGATAAATTATTTTTATTATAATTTTAACCGATTTCAAAATGGATTAGAATGTCTGTAATGTCTTTATTGTGTAATGAAGTAGTATTAGTATACCTACTATTATACAAAGTAATTAATACAATGACATACATAATAATCGCCCAAAGTTTGAGTTATCTCTAAAATTTATCTCTTCCACCCTAAAGTGTTTTTATAGAGTGAAATTGGAAGAAGAATGGCGGAATTTATACAAATATTTTTTTAACCCCACTAAAGTGCCAAACAAGTTTTGACGGGCTCGGTGGCTCAGTTGGCAATGACGCGACTTTGACACCAACGCTCGTGGGTTCGATTCCCACACATTTGTGTGCATGAACATGTCTGTTTGTCTTGGTCTGGATGTTTTAAGAGAGGTAGGGCGCATCAAAGCAGCCCGTCTGGGGAAGTACCTCCACCTCACAGAAAACCGCAGCCAAATAACAACCCCCTAGAGAGTTGTTGTGTTCCTGCGTGTGAGTGAGGTCACCAGTAATCTCCCAAGGAGTTTGCTGTGTAAGCAGCAGAGGAGGCATCGCGCGAGTGATACTTAATATATCGCAAGCGTTAATAGGCTACGGTACCCGCTTTACATAACAAGCGTAAGGGCCTGCCTGATGGTAAGCAGTACCGTAGCCTATGGACATTTGCAACAGCAGGGTTGTCGACCCTGTAAGACCCTCTTCACGCCTTTCTTAAAGAACCCCATACTGTAGTCCCCTGGGAAAACCTATAAATAAAATTGGTATGTCTGTTTGCAATCTCCTAATATCTGCTTTTTGGTAACCAGTACCTCCACCTCACAGAAAACTGTTGGGTTGGCATAAATTGTGCCCTACCTCTCTTTGCTTAACGATTGTTATCTATCGAAAACGACGATTTAACGTGTCCCCGCACGGAAGAACTCGAAACGACTAAACCCATCCATGGACTCGCTGCGGTCGACGCTGCTTGACTGACACGCGCACATTTTATCATACATTATCGCGACTACATCAACAGACTTCGATAATTAACTTCTTATCAGAATTGTATTGAAACAATTAGATACACGTGGAATGTGCACTATATTCACAATATTTGCCAAGCGATAAGTAAGCTGAATTGTCCGAGCGACTGTTCACTATCGGATTATAACTGCCAAGGCCGGCTGCTTCTAGGGCTGCGGCACTACACGATGGTTTGAGTAGAATAACTTCAAACAAACGTTCTTCATCACACGCACACAGATGCGCAGCGCTACGGAATACTAAACGAAAGGCGCAGTAAATCACGCCCTTTGGTCCTTTCCTTCGAAACGACTAGTCATGTTTTGTTACTGACCAACAATCACTGTTGGATGCTTGGGGCGTAAGCTTCTTACTATCGCTATTCTGTTTCCTAATCCATTAGCATTGGCGAGGTCTGCTGCCTAAGCCAAAGGATTTGACGAAGACACTAATTAGGGTTCCGTACCCAAAGGGTAAAACGGAACCCTATTACTAAGGCTCCGCTGTCCGTCCGTCCGTCTGTCACCAGGCTGTATCTCATGAACCGTGATAGTTAGACAGTTGAAATTTTCACAGATGATGTATTTCTATTGCCGCTATAACAACAAATACTAAAAAATTGAATAAATAAATATTTATGGGGGCTCCCATACAACAAACATGATTTTTTTGCTCATTTTTGCTCGATATTGATAAAGGCAACAGGTAGACGCTTGAAATATTCACAGAATATTTAGTTATATATTCACTTTAAGAATAAATAATTAAATTAAAATAAAACAAATATTTAAGGGGGGCTCCCATACAACAAACGTGATTTTTTTGCCGTTTTTATAGATAATGGTACGGAACCGTTCGTGCGCGAGTCCGACTCGCACTTGGCCGATTTTTTTTAACATGGAGTGACCGCTATTAGACCTCCACAACCCATAGGGACAACCAGACCTTTCTTAGGTTAGGTCACACCTCGTTTAAAACATAATTTCTTGGACGCGCGAGTTTCTCACGATGTTTTCCTTCACCGCAGAGCAAGTGATAATTACAAATAGGTATATAAATACGAAAATATGAATTTAGTGGTTCATGCATAGGCCGGAATTAGAACCTGGGACCGTGGGTAAATAGGCCGGTTATTTAACCACTGGAATATCACGTTTGAGAGCTCGATGGCGTCGTTGCGCGTGTCATTCTAACCGAGCACGCAGGTTAAGTAACATCCACCGCAGCCGGTCTATGGATGGATTTGTCTATCTCGAGTTTCTCCGTGCTTCGGAGGGTACGTTAAGCTGTCGGTCCCGGCTGTTGTCGATAGATGACGGTCGTTAAGCTAAGTCAGTGGCCCTCGGGCGGCTTGAAAACACTGGCCTCCGCCAATCCGTATTTGAGCAGCGTGGTGGAATATGTTCTAAACCCGTTTGGTTGAAGGGAGACCCGTATCCCTGCAGTAGGATGAGTGAGGGTTGATGTCGTGGTGTGGTGAGATATCACTGCTCATAAGTGTGTAAGTGACTCACTACTATATTTCGCGTCAAAGCCAACATTAACCGCACGTGGTGCTAATTGGCTAAACGAGGCTCTCACGAAAGAGAGTATAATATATTCCACTCGTTAACAAACCAAATGAGTCAAGCCATTGAAGTTCAATGGAATTCAGCTATTAAGCTTAATGTATACTCTAAGATTGCCATCTGTATTACATACATGTTTTTTTTACATTGTATACAAAGGAGGCCTACAAGCATACGGCCCGCCTAATGTAAATCGGTTACGGTAGCATATAAATACCTGAAATATATTATGTATCACTTGCGCGATGCCACCTCTGCTGTTGGTAGCAGCTGCTACTAACCAAGCTACTCCTCAGGCGCTCCTGAGCATAAGTGAGGTCACCAGTAGACCTCACTTATGCTCAGGAACACAACAACACTCCAGGGAGTTATTATTTAACGGCAGATATATGTGAGGTGGAGGTACTTCACCAGATTGCTTTGATGCGCCCTACCTGTCTTGAAACAATTAAAATGAGAGCTGTTAATAAAAGGCAACTACAATTTTACGGTTTCTCGGTTTTTTTCTTTACTCGTGCTACATAACATTGCCTTTTACCAAATTTCATGATTCTAGGTCAACGGGAAGTAGACTATAGGTTTTGATTCCCTTGCTAGTGTCAAAATATGCGCAATAATGCGCATAAACGAGGCATAAACAGCCGTATCTTTTGATTAGGTACGTTGACGTAGAAGTTTGATTTTTTCACTACTCAAAGAGATTGCAGACCTGAGTATTTGATATTAATTACAACTTGATAGCTGCACCCGTCCCTGAGAAAAAGGGTCTTGACAGACAGACAGCAAAGTGATACTATAAGGGGTTTCCTTTAGAGGTACGGAACTCTAAAAACAATGACGTCGGGATTGAGTACCTAAAACTCTTTGATGTATACTAAAAAAGGCCTAAGTGCAATAGCTAACCTACTATTTATGTATATCTCAAACGGGTACCACTATGTTGCAATTGCTTTGAATTTGCCAGAGGTGTTGACCGTGTGCCGACCGCGAATGTGATTTCTGATAACTTTTAAATAATAATGACGAGTCGGCCGGTCGAGTGGTTACAACGGCTATTTCAACATCTATATGGCTCGTGGGTTGGACTCCAACACAAACCAAATATGTTTGTGTATGAATATTTATGTCTTGGTCTGGATGTTTTTAAATGAGGTGGGTGCATCCTCACCGCGACTACCTGAGAGGCTTTTTGTTCATGTGAGTGAGCGAGGTTACCACTTAGGTCCTAAGGAATTCCTGTGATAGCAGTAGGGGTGGTAATTAGAGAGTGGATACTCAGTTCTCATGAGCTACGGTATATGGTACTACGGTAACCTAGAAACAGTATTTTAGATCACACAATTAGTGGTAATTAACTTATTAATTAATTTGTTGCATGACGCTTATAGACCGCAAAGATGATGTTAGAAACAGAGTTGGTCTGAAAGAGAGCGTCGGTGTTAAAATAAGAAGTAACATGCTCCTTTGGTTACATGTGGAAAGAATGGAGCAAGAAAGAATGACGATACAGATGTACCACGCAAAAGTGGAAGGATGTAGAAACAGTAGGAAGGCCAAGACTTACCTACCTTGACCAAATTGATCGTGTTCTATCAGAAGGTCAGGAGCAATAGAAACCGGCGAGCGTGCATGAGCAGAGCAATTAATGTTAAAGAAGCGAGTGAGGTCGCGTCATGTGGTGCTAAGTTCTCTCTGCCTACCCTACAAGGATTTGGCGTAAAGTTATAGGTAGACAATTAGTGTGGTGCGATAATATATACTGTTTCATTTCATAATGTTAAGTTCCTAAGAAGTTGCTGTGTTAAGTAGAGCGGGGTGGCATCGCGCAAGTGATACATAATGTATTACAAGCGGTCATAGACTACGATAACAGCTTTGCATCGGGTGGGCGGTGTGCTTGTATGCCTCCCGATGTTGTATATAAAAAAAGTTCCAAGCACTTTGCTTTCCGTTCCATCGGTTCTCTATTTGGATCCTTCATGGACATTTATTACATCCTTCATGGACTTGGCGTGGAGGCATAGATAAATAGATGTGATCGTCACCGTACTGGCACAGCGAGATGTTCACCGCCCGTAAAGATGACAGGACTTAGAGACATCGAGAGGTATGCTGAGTGTCTACGAAATTACACACTGTGTAGGTACTTTTAGCTTCTATCCCTAGAACCTACAGCTGTAACAACTTTGACCGGTCAAAGAAGTCAATCCAAAGCTGAAAGTCCCAGGAACTTCTTATGTTTCCACTTCAACCGACGAAGGCACGCCGGAGATGAAGATCCCGATGTACTTTCTGGAACACTCAGTACCAGGTTGCTTTTCCTAGCGTTATCCCATTTCTTTAGGCGGCGGGACCCGCTACCTAAGCCTAAGGATTTAGTGAAGATACAAATTTTAACATGGAGCGATTGCCGTCAGACCTTTACAATCCAGAGCGAAAATCAGACCTTTTTTTGTCAAGCGTCTTCAAGCGTATAATTTCTTGTACGTGCGGGTTTCTTACGATGCTTTCCTTCACCGCCGAGCAAGTGACAATTACAAATATGTCTTTTTGACGATATTACAAATTTGACGTCCTCTACGACTACGCCATGTAGTGGTTAGTAACGCTACTTTGACACTAATGCTCGTAGGTTCGATTTCCCACACAGGACGAAACAAACACACATTTGCGTGTACGAACGTGTTTGTTTGTCTTGGTCTGGGTGTTTTCAATGTATCATATTTACAAAAAAATGTAATCACGTATGTTTATCAGTTGTCTAGCATCCATAACACAAGCTTCGCTTACTTTGGGATTAGATGGCGCTGTATAATTAGTCTGACAATATTTGTATATTTCTTTAGGTTTACTTAAATCTGAAAACACGAATTAACTATCTAGATTTATCTATTTATTATTTTGGACCTGGGCGGTTCTCTTTTACAAGTATTGTGACAGACTACTGACTTTGATAAGATAGTAAAACTGAATACTATGGAGATAGTAATACTGTTGGTTGTAGGCGCTTGGTGGAATTTTGAAGACATCATACAGATTCCACATCACAATTTTATTTAATAATTATTTTTACTGACCGGTTTCGCCTTTACGGCATTATCAAGGTATTTTATGTAACATATATATATATATAATATAACATCTGTACAAGTGCAAGTATTAAAATTAACGAGAGGTAACTGTAGGCTTTTGTATATGAACGAATAATCTTCAAGATAGATTACCTACCTTATTGATGACTGAATACTTTCCCACACAAAAATTCAGAATTTTACAAAATAATACTTACAATATGGTCATTAAAATTTTCAAACGGCTGCCTGAAAGAATTTGTACATTGAGCAGTTTGAGCACACGCATGTTTAAAAAAAAAATTTTCCAATACATTAATTAAAAAATGTTATTATACAGTTAATGATTATTTAGTCGATAAATTGGTGTAAATTCCTGAAACTGACATAGCTTCATGAAATATATTCAGAATATAGGAATTATTTTAATTATTCATGACTAATACTGTTTAATTATTTGGATTAATACTACGAAAATATGTTCTGTTATAGAGATACATTAATATTTTAAATTATTTTACAATTTAAAATGACCGCGTTCGTATTGAAGACGTGAGAGAAAGAGTTGGTCTGGAAGAGAGTGTAGGTGTTAAGATAAGAAAAGGCATGCTCCGTTGGTTTGGACATGTAGAAATAATGCAGGACGAAAGAATGACGAAACAGATATACAATGCAAAAGTAGAAGGATGTAGGAGCCGAGGATGACCAAATTGGTCGTGTTTTATCAAAAGGTGATGTCAGGAGCCCCAGGACACGGCGAGCATGAAATTTGCGTGAAAAGAGCTATGAATGTTAGGGAAGCGAGTGAAGTTTATAAGGACCGCGTCTTATGACGCTCGGTTCTCTCTGCCTACACTGACGTGAAAATAAACATTCGTACAACCATTTTACAATTTACACGCTGATGTATTCGGCAATATATGTTTATATGTTTTCATTGTTTTTATATGTATATGAACATATTAACTGTACCCATATTCTATAAATAAAGATTTTCAGTCATTCTGCGATATCTATTTTGACATATAGGGACCTCACAAAAACCACAGAAAAATAACAACGCCCAAAGCTCCAAAGGAGTCGCTGTGTTAGCAGCAGAGGTGGCATCGCGCGAGTGATACGTAATGTGTTGCAAGCGTTTATAGGCTACGGTAATCGCTTTACATCAGGTGGGCCGCATGCTTGTATATCTTTATATATATATAATTCTACTGTACGTGTGTATGTGACTAAACTCCTCCTAAACGACTGGACCGATTTAGATGAAATTTTTTGTGTGTGTTCAAGGGGATTCGAGAATGGTTTAGATTCACAATTGGACCCAATAGGTGGCACTGCAGTCGGGTTCTGGGAAACTTTATATTATGGGACAGGACAACGTCTGTCGGGTCCGCTAGTACCTATAGGTATAAAAAAAGATATAAAAAGTATAATTGATCTCTCCACTATATACTCGAGGAAGGAGTTCGACAAAAGAAGATAGTAGGCCGATTCTAATAAAAAATTGCAACTGCACTGCAGCGCGGCGTGTGTCAAAATGCGTACATTTTGACGTTTTGTTAAGCGATCTGACAGCAGTGACGTTTAACAAAACGTCAAAATGTACGCATTTTAACACACGCCGCGCTGCAGTGCGTGCAATTTTTAGTAGAATCGGCCTACAGGACTAGAGGGGAGGTTTCCAATCAATTTTGCCCCGCGACCCCTTGCCTATATATTTTCTACTCTCCGTAGACCCCCCGCCTAACAAATGTTTGAATCTGATGGACCTTACTTGTTACAATTGACCCCATGAGGTCGATATAAACCACTTTGGAAAGCACGCGACTGGACTGCCACGGGCTACAGGCATACGGGCAAATTCACGCGCTATGACTAGTTATAATTTCATTCAATATTTTCGACGTTCATAATTTTTGTTTTGGACTACATGTTATGATAAGAACATCGTACTATCAACGAACCACTGTTAATATTGAATTAGGTGGCGATAAAACCGCAGCGGGACAGTTAAGTGTAAAATATACAATTTTATTTGCTCTTCGAATCTTACCAACGCACGCTACCGTCTCGAATGGCGACCGTTTATCATTATTCGACGATCTCGGTGGCTCAGTCGTGAAAGACGCGACTTTGACACCAACATGGATTCGATTCTCACACAAGACAAACATTTGTGTGCATGAACACGTTTGTTTGTATTGGTCTGGATGTTTTAAGAGAGGTAGGGGCGCATCAAAGCAGCCAGTCTGGGGAAGTACCTCCACCTCACAGAAAACCGCAGTCAAATAACATCTCCGTAGAGGGTTGTTGTGTTCCTGCGTGTGAGGTCACTAGAGCTCCTAAGGAGTTGCTGTGTAAGCAGCAGATGAGTCATCGCGCGAGTGATATATGTTACAAGCGTTAATAGGCTACGTTAATTGCTTTACATCAGGTAGACCGTATGCTTGTATGCCTCCCGACGTTGTATAAAATATATATATATATATATATATATATATATATATATATATTACTGCGGTAGTTTGGTCAAACTGTAACATACGTTCATAGATAAATATGTGGGATCGGTAAGCGACTCTCCATATTGGACAAAGCTATTTATATTATCCAACGCTATCTCTCGATGGTATATGATAACCTTTGATGAGTGAATCCCTGTCACAAAAATATATACCTGTTGAAATGTTTTGACTCTACCTATTTGTTGTGAATTTTTGAAGTAAAACTTCTGAACCGCTTGACTTGGGGAGTAAGCTGGTGAATGCGTGACGAGAGCGTTACGAAAAGTGTGATCTAACGAGGCGAACGGAAGTTGAGAGGGAGATATAAGTTAGTGAAGATAGAAAGAGAGAGAGTTACGTTTCGTATATTACTGTAGGTGCAAGAGAGAGAGGTGCGAGCGCAGATTTTCTTTCTCCCTTTCCATCATAGCGAGTTAAGTTTCGTATATGTAAGACACAGTGCAGGCCTATTGTCTGTATCACACTATGGAGCTAAAGAAGTTTTACTTCAGCCGTGTGGTTTTTTTATATTTACTTTTAACTCCCGACGCAACAAATGTATGTTATAAATTTAGCCGCTATGAGTGTGTCTGTCTTTGGACCGTAGCTCTTAAACGGGTGAAGCGATTTATATGCGGTTTTTTTTACTTGAAAGCAGGTTTTCTAGCGGTGGTTTTTAGATATGTTTTATCAAAAACTATTTAGCCGTTTTAAGGTCATCAGCTCTTTTGTTAGCTGCGGTAGGGACCTTAAACGCATATGAGTGTTTGTGTTTACATTCAAACATAATGTGTGACCTAAAATTCGAAACACCCATGTATGCTACATAACTCCCATTATCATCTGGATCGTTATTCCCGGTTTTATCTTACGCTTGCGCTTCAGATCCAGGGTTCGGTTTCCGAGTATTATTTCTCCACTTAGCGCGTTGAAGAATAGTCTCAGTCTCAGTCACGTCAGGTCCCATGCGGGGTAGGCAGAGAGAACCGAGCGCCATAAGACGCGGTCCTTACATACTTCACTCGCTTCTCTAACATTCATAGCTCTCTTCATGCACGCTCGCCGGTTCCTGGTGCTCCTGACATCACCGTCTGATAAAACATGACCAATTTGGTCATGATAGGTTAGTCTCGGTCTTCCTCGGCTCCTACATCCTTCCACTTTTGCATTGTATATCTGTTTCGTCATTCTTTCGCCCTGCATTCTTTCTACATGTCCGAACCAACGGAGCATGCATTTCAGACCAACTCTTTCTCTCACGTCGTCATTACAAACGAGGTCAGTAAGTGTAGAGAAGAGAAGAAAAGAGAAGCGTAGAGCAACTCCCTAGAGGTTTGTGGTGTTTCTGCATGTGAGTGAAGTCACCAGCAAGCTCCCAAGGAGTTGCTTTGTAAGCAGCAGAGGAGGCATCGCGCGAGTGATACTTATTATATTACAAGCGTTAATTAATAGGCTACGGTACCCGCTTTACATCACGTGGGCCGTATGCTTGTATGCCTCCCGACGTAGTATAAAAAAAAACCTTATGCCACAAATTTTGCGTAATGCTCTCATCTCGACCGCATTTATTCTTCTTTCATGCTCTCTCTGCCATATCCATTGTCGACTTCGTAATACTTAGGTAGTTATTCTGGTGTGACGTATGAAATGGATACATACAATAGTTTTGACATTTTGTATATGAACATGGTACACCGACTTGCTAGACTAACATCATATGCGCAGCAGTTTGCTTGAATCTTATTAACATGCGTAGATGGCATGTTTGCCCGATTTGTGGGCAAATACCAGAAACTACATTTGTTTAAACAGTGTAATGATAGGCCACGTCCGTAATAGTATTCGCTCTCGTTTTTCCGTGTTTGTTTATATGATTGCCTAATTAAACGAAACAAAAGATTAATGGCCATATGTATGAATTTTGAATAGGGTGATCCCACATTTCATAAAATAGAGATTTTAAGAAATGCAGGAGAAACAAATAAGTCTAACCGCATTACTTTTATACTAGGAGAAAGACTTTAAAAGAGATCTCTACCTCTCTTACATATCTAAACAGTCTAACAGTCAGTGACAGGAGAAGTACTTACTTCCCCATTCAGACTTTAGATTTGATGATGATGATGTTATCGTATAGCTTATGCTTTTCCAATTCCAAAAGGGATATGTTACGGGTAGCTATATTTAGTTTAGCTATAATCATTTTCCATCCATTTCAAGAAACCTATTACGATTGAAATTAGCTTTTATAGTTAATAGATTCAGGCGTTACTTTGCGAAAGTCAAATTTACAGGCAATTTGATCTAAACTACTTTGTGTGCTTCCGCACCCGATTAGTTCATGCGAACTACTGCCGGCCGGCACACACCCACTACCGTTAGTAGATGCATACCGCCGCTGCCATGACTGCTCTGGTCGTCTCTGCGAGTGTTCGCCATTTTAAATGTGAGCCGCGTGCACCCGCCACCGTTGCCGCCCTGGCTGCTCCGGTCGTCTCTGCGAGTGTTCGCCATTTGAAATGTGAGCCGCGTGCACCCGCCACCGTTGCCGCCCTGGCTGCTCCGGTCGTCTCTGCGAGTGTTCGCCATTTGAAATGTGAGCCGCGTGCACCCGCCACCGTTGCCGCCCTGGCTGCTCCGGTCGTCTCTGCGAGCGTTCGCCATTTGAAATGTGAACCGCGTGCACCCGCCACCGTTGCCGCCCTGGCTGCTCCGGTCGTCTCTGCGAGTGTTCGCCATTTGAAATGTGAGCCGCGTGCACCCGCCACCGTTGCCGCCCTGGCTGCTCCGGTCGTCTCTGCGAGTGTTCGCCATTTGAAATGTGAGCCGCGTGCACCCGCCACCGTTGCCGCCCTGGCTGCTCCGGTCGTCTCTGCGAGCGTTCGCCATTTGAAATGTGAACCGCGTGCACCCGCCACCGTTGCCGCCCTGGCTGCTCCGGTCGTCTCTGCGAGTGTTCGCCATTTGAAATGTGAGCCGCGTGCACCCGCCACCGTTGCCGCCCTGGCTGCTCCGGTCGTCTCTGCGAGCGTTCGCCATTTGAAATGTGAACCGCGTGCACCCGCCACCGTTGCCGCCCTGGCTGCTCTGGTCGTCTCTGCGAGTGTTCGCCATTTGAAATGTGAGCCGCGTGCACCCGCCACCGTTGCCGCCCTGGCTGCTCCGGTCGTCTCTGCGAGTGTTCGCCATCTGAAATGTGAACCGCGTGCACCCGCCACCGTTGCCGCCCTGGCTGCTCCGGTCGTCTCTGCGAGTGTTCGCCATCTGAAATGTGAACCGCGTGCACCCGCCACCGTTGCCGCCCTGGCTGCTCCGGTCGTATCTGCGAGTGTTCGCCATCTGAAATGTGAACCGCGTGCACCCGCCACCGTTGCCGCCCTGGCTGCTCCGGTCGTCTCTGCGAGTGTTCGCCATTTGAAATGTGAACCGCGTGCAACCGCCACCGTTGCTGCCCTGGCTGCTCCGGTCGTCTCTACGACACGAGTTTCGCCTCTCCACGAGGCATCCTCGGGCGCTGTGGATGTTAGTCGTCAGAATAACATGCTACGAATTTACGGAAGCACACAAAGTAGTTTAGATTAAATTAACTTTTATGGCGGACTCCGCCATAAAACCATTTATGCACTCAAGTAAAAATATACACTTTGTTGAATATACTATTGAATAATAAAATGAATGTTATCGATAACCCCTTGTAATATATGTGTAACTCATAAACGTAATGGAACATCAATTGTAGTTTTTGAAAGGAAAAGTGCTATAATTACATTTCTGGGACCTTTCTAAAACCTCAGGTAACTTAAGATATAAAAAAATACATGATTTATTATGTACACTTATGTAATTTATTTTTTTAATTCTGAATTCCGCGACTGGGATGAAACTAACAGTACAACAGCGAACGACTGTAAATATAGTGGCAAAAAAAGGATTTCGGCCGCCATGTTATAGTGTGTTAAAACCAAAACCTGTTACACTAAAGGCGGGCACGATTAACAAATTGCAGACCAAAAACGAATGTTCCAAAAAAATCCCGTACCGGATCGCTGCCATTTTCCCGCTTTTCCCATCTCTATGGGTTTTGGCTTTTGTTCGTACGCGCGTTAGCAATTTTTGAGCACATTAAAGTTAATTGGCAACACAGAAACGACGGTGATGTAACGACGCCTTCGAGTTAGTGATGTCTTCGGTCATGTCGATGGGTCTGTAATCAGTATTAATGTCTTTCCGTTAACATTGGCAAAGTAACTAGAGACATTAAAGTCAAACATATTCGCCATAAACAACCGGTAAAGAAGCCACGTGGTAGGGCATGTGGATCGGCACAGTTATATAAAGAGTTACCCAACTGACCTGACAATTCTCTGAAAATTTTATCAATCGATCCAGCCGTTTTCCATATAGGACAAACATACATTGAGTTTTATTTATATAGATAATATTTTCAATTCAAATAATTTATTTCAGTAAACAGGTTTTACAAACGCAGGTCCATAGATATATTCACCTTCACTTAAAATATATGTGATGTTTACAAACTTAACTTTAACTAATTTTACATAGAGTTACATGTAGCGCATAGCGTTAGAACTCTCCTCCTATCCTCGGAACTTTCGAAACATGACATGAGAGATGATGAGTGGGAACCCTCACCACAAAGGAATTAAAATTAACTTTATAGCTTCCAGTCGCTCGACTCTCAAGATAAAGTTGGTCTTCTTTTTCACATAGTCTGGAAACTTACAACGGCGTCGATGGTATTTCCACGCGCAGTAGGTTATCTACGTACATATACATAATATCTACTTATGTACAAACAGCGACAAGTCATGTTTGACACTTGCAGCACCAATTTTACCCTTACTCCGTGCGCCTTAAGAACGGTACAAAACTCAAAATGAATACCATGAGGTGTCGCTGTCTGTACACACACGGATATATATATATATATATATATATAAGCAATATATTTAGAATTCGTGTAACATTTGTGTTTTATTCCTGTTGGGTTACCATAATACAATATTTTTGAAATAATTGCCGCTATGGACGATAAAGAAGCAAGTATAGGTACAAATTCCAAACCGATACCTAACCTATAAGTATTCTAAAAATAAGATGCAAGTTTTGACGCAGACGACAAAAAAGTGTTAAGTAAACATCGACTAAAAGCTCAAAAAATCGATAGCCTTGAACAACAAGATGAAAACCAGATAACAATGGCGCGTAAACGGTAAAAAGGTACTCAAGAATCGTCAAGAGTACATATGTACTCTTAGCGATTACTAATGTACTTGAAATAAAATAAACCGTGTTAATTTTTCTATGACAATTGCAAGAAAACTGCGTAAAATGCGAACCGGTTTGAAACGACACTAGGTCGTGATAGCACTGTTTGCGCCCCGCTAACTGATTTACCTTCGTCTCGATTTGAGGAACCAAACACGCACTGTGTACGCGTACTATAAATATCAATGATAAACAATTCGTGGTCACAACGTCGCGTCGCTTTGAACGAATTGTGATAACAATCAAAGATAAACATTGACAATGATAATGCCTTTATACATTACTTAATTCTGGAATCTACTTCTTTTTCTTAGCGTTATAACGTTTCGTAATCCATTATGAATTATGATGGACGGACGGACGGACGGATGGACGGATGGACGGGGTTCGCTACCTAAGCGTAAGGATTTGGCGAACATACTGTTTTTAGGGTTCCGTACCCAAAGGGTAAAACGGAATCCTATTACTGAGGCTCCGCTGTCCGTCCGTCCGTCCGTCTGTCACCAGGCTGTATCTCATGAACCGTGATAGTTACACAGTTGAAATTTTCACAGATGATGTATTTCTGTTGCCGCTATAACAAAAAATACTAAAAAATAGAATAAAACAAATATTTAAGGGGGGCTCCCATACAACAAACAGGATTTTTTTGCTGTTTTTATAGATAATGGTACGGAACCCTTCGTGTGCGAGTCCGACTCGCACTTGGCCGATATTTTACTTGTAGCGACAGATCAAACCTCCACGAACCATAGGGAATATCAAACTGTTCGTACTTAGATTGTCACGTTTTCGAAGTATAATTACTAGGACGTAGGGGTTTCCTCAGGACGATTTCCTTCATCGCCTAGCAAGTGTTAATTACAAATATGTACAACATGTGGCACATACTTACATGCCAGGACTCGAACCGGGAACCAGTTGGTCAATGGGTAGTTTCATCCACTAGGCTATCACTGCTTTTAATTACTTAATAACTGGAATGCCGTCTGGATATTCCTTGCTTTGTTTTGTTTCGCCCGATGTTAACTAACGTGCCCTCCAGGAAGCGCGAAAGGGAAGTTAATGTTCACCACGACCGCAATGGTTATGTCGGATTTTTTACCGACAAAACATCACCTGGGTAGTTTTATCAATAGCGTTTGTCCCAGACAGGGAAGATGTAGTAGATAATCCAAAAATATTAATTTATACAGCCCATACTAAATAAGACATAATACACATTGGCACACCAATATTAGAATAACATAAACTATCTTTGATATCGGAGTCTGCTGCAGCCGTCCTCGTGGTAGCCCGCCATCTGGAACTGGAACCGCGAGGCAGAGATGACCATTACAGTCATGACAGGGACAGCATGATACATTTATAATATATTACCAGAAGTGGATGGGTGCCGGCCGGTGATAGTTCGCATGAACTAACTTATGGTAGAAGCACATAAAGCAGGTTAGATCAAATAACAAGTAAATTTGATTTTCGCAAAATAACGCCGGAATCTAAGAGGAATGTGGATACGAAACATCGATCCTCTGCATCCGACCTCTCCGCATGCATGCCTGAGCTGGCGTCTCCGCAACAGGTTACGTACCCGCGTGAATCATAAACGCAAGAAAATATCCTTGTCAAGAACCATCCTGTTAATATGTCTTTTCAACCAGCATCTAGTTAATTGATTCATCCTCATATATTCTGGTGTATCCTTCAACAAATTCTCAGATCAGAGTTTTCATCTTTTCGTTCCTTCTCTTCTTTTCTTTTTTGTTCCAGGGTCTCGACCCTCACCATATGACAACCATTATTCGTTTCTATTATTAACTAACTATTATTCGGTTTCGTAGTTAGCTACTAGTCTTAAATATCGCTTGGCATTCCCCAGGGTAGTGTGCTATCTCCGTTGTTAATTTTTATATTTATTAATTTCATGATATCTACTTCTTTTTGTCGACTACCTAAATGCCGATAATCTCCAAATTTATCACCAAGCCGAAGTTAATTACCCTTCAATAGATAACATAATGAGTGACTTAGTCACAGTATCTGATTATATCTTTTTTTTTATAAGTGCCCGCGGAGTTTAGAAAATTTTATTTAATTTTATAAGATTTTAGAAGCAATATTTTCTAAGAATATAAACATTTCTAAGTGTAGCATCACTTTATCGTACTTTCGAATACATATGCTTATAATGAATTAATATTTAGGGGGACAAATAGCGTAAAATTAATTATGCATGTAAGCTATCACCGTGAAAAATTTTTGTAACAACGGACAGATAATTACAGACAGATAAATAATTTAAGAGAGGTAGGGCGCAGCAAAGCAGCCCGTCTGGGGAAGTACCTCCACCTCACAGAAAACCGCAGCCAAATAACAACACCCTAGAGGGTTGTTGTGTTCCTGCGTTAGAGTGAGGTCACCAGGAAGCTCCTAAGTTGCTTTGTTATCAGCAGAGAAGGCATCGCGCGAGTGATATTTAATGTATTACAAGCGTTCATAGGCTACGGTAACCACTTTACATCAGGTGGGACGTATGCTTGTATGCCTTGCGACGTTGTATAAATAAAGAAAAAATAACAATTACCTTTTGACTTCTGTGTTAATAGTAGAGCCCAGCTGACGGCTCACATTCCTAATGGTAGTTAAGTAAAAGTTGCAAAATAATGAAATTTCAGTCAAACTCGCACACGAAGGGCTGTGTACTAAAGTAAACGAAAACCATTGTTAAATACACTTCTTATACGTGGACACCTTATAATTTTTAACATAATTAAAATATTTTCCCTTTTTTACTTACTTATTCTTTATTGCACATTAAAATTCAAAATCCATATGGCCGGGTTTCGCATCGGATCGCTGCCGCTGTCTCGTTTTTCCTGCCTCTGTGGGTTTCGGCTATAGCACACAGAATATTGTGTACAAAGGTTGGCTTATGTCTACGAAAGTTCTCTTCCAGCCAACCCCATAGGTTGTAAAAGAAATAGTCATTGGTGACAAAGAAAATCAACAGGTGGAAAAATATACCCAATCAAAAAGGTAATCAATATGGTAATAACAATAGTACACTTAATATTTCCTAGTTTGATTTATAGGCAACGAATATCACAAATAACATCTTATAACTAGTCTGGCCACAAATACATAGAAACTTTTCGTTTTTTCATGTCTTAATTATTGTGAATTTGGAACGCGTTTGTTATGTTAAAAACTTCTTTCGATTTCCCGGCGCATTACATATTTTTTTCATGTTTATTAACAAATTACAATATGGAATGGGGTGTTAAAGAAAATAGGATTGCAGTGCCTTCCACAAAATGTGTATGGAGCCGTCGGTCATAATCAAGACACTTCAAAAGCTTGGTATCAGCCGTATGTACTATCGACAGATATTCCAACACTTCCTCTGTTGAAGGCATACAAGATAAAAGATCGGGGCGACCGCGTGCTGTTAGAACTACAAAGGCTGTTAATGCTGTTAAAGTCAGAATTCGCCAAACCCCTTTAGGAAACAAAAATCTTGTCGCGAGAAATGAAGATTCCCACCCAGGACAGAGTCCTAGTAGGAATCTCCTTCGCGTATAATAAAACAAGACCTGAAGGTCGGTGCTTGTCGTCGATATACAAGACATGCCCTAAATCAATCCCTACAGTTAAAGAGAGTAGATCGATCAAAAGGCCTTCTGTCCCGATAAGCAGTTGAAAGACGCAGAAATATCCTCTTTACTGATAAAAACATTTTCACGATTGAAAGGCACTACAACAAGCAAAATGTCAAAGTAGCACAGTTCTAAAGAAACCGCCCAAGTGGTCGGAAAGGTGCAACGTGGTCGTCATCCTGCGTCTGTAATGGTTTGGTGGGGGGTGTCTTATCAAGGTGTCACAAAGCTTCATTTTTGCGAAAAAGGAGTGAAGACTTCAGCCATAGTGTATCAAGAATCCGTCCTGGATCGTGATGTGAAATGTTTCAGCAATACATTTTCAATATATACTGTGGACTTTCCAGCAGGACTCTGCGCCTGGTCACAAGGCACGAACTATCCATGCCTCGCTCGAACCCAACGTTCCGGACTTTATAGGAGCTGAAGTTTGGCCCTCGCCTAGCCCAGCTGAACCCCTTAGACTACAAATTATGGTCTGTTTTAAAGGACATGGCCTGCTTCTCTGCTGAAATCTCTGGAGCAAGCAGCGGCTAAATTTCCCATGGAAACAGTGTGGAAATCCATAGATTCGTGGCAAGTCCGATTAAAGGTCCTGTACCTATCGAAGCCAAATGTGGCCATTGCGAATAGAATCTTTTTTTTATTTTTTGCTGAGACTTCCATAAATATTACATACAAGTTTTATTAAGATTACATTACTTCCTAAAAAAATGCATATTAATTTGTAACAGAACTTATGGCCGGACTATGTCACACGTATACACGTATAAATAAATAGGTACAGTACATAAATACAAATTTATGATACCTACTACTTGAAAAATGTAGTGTAGTATCATGAACATGCATGAAGAAATACTCCTTTTTGAATTCGGTTAAAAATGTGGATACCATTAGCTTTAATTAAAGTCTATGCAATGTGCGACAAGTTTTATGATAACATTTGACCTTCTGACCAACACACCTTAGGTCCTAATCACAGTTGCGAATTATAACAGTAGATTAACTAGCGCACTTGTGCCTTTTTTGACATCAGATGTTCGTCTCGGTTGGTAATTGGGTCTTGACGTTTAATTATATATAGCAAACAATATTGAGGCGCTACTGTGATCTATTAGCACTGAAAACAAATTGATTTTAAGAAAACTGAGTTCGTACATACTGTTAGTGACGTCTGTTGGAACTTCTTTATTTATACCTACTGGCACAAAATTAGTGAATAAAAAAATTGTTCATTAAAACTATCCTATTACGTTACAAGGACATTTTTTGTATACATATATAAATATATTTTGTGTACCATGAAAATGGCTCTATCGGGGTCAATTTTGTGTGTACATAAGGTTTTGCATTTAATTTAATCTGTATAGGTGTATTGTCTGAAAAAATAACGCGGTTTTCTTTTCAGACAATACTTTTGATATCTTTGCTCGCCGAGGTCTCAATTAGCACTTAAGAATTAAATAAACAAGCTTCAGTTTTTTTCCTGAAAAAAGAACCTGATTTCACACCAAAAATCCACGTACTTAATATAACACTGCTTTTAAAGCTGTAAAAGCTATGTATGAAATACCCTATGGAGAATCAATGAGACCGTTATTACGTAGTAAAGGACAAAGTATAAAGTAAAACGCGCAGGTCTTATTGGCTAGTTTGCGGATCGACATAGCGGCACTTATCGACTAATTGGTCAAAATATTCGCCCCTTCGTCAGTAGGTTCGAATGCTTTTAGGCGGTAGAACACAATGTTTTCGTGAGCGAGGGGCCTTCATGCCCAGACAAGAGGTTTATGGTTTTCGGCTAAGAAATATATTTACAACTAGCTGTGCCCGCGACTTCATCCGCGTGGAATTTAACAAAAAGGTTATTGTTCAGTTCGTAGAGTTTACTATAACTTATTAATTCTGTATTTCGCGTATAGAAATACCTATGCTAATTTTAATGAAATTCTTCTATCTTGTGAATCGCACCCCCGAAGGGGAAGATATTTCCCCCTAATTTTAACAGTTTTTCATATTTTACGCAGGAACCCTAAATATTTACGGGATACCTACCAGTGAAAGTCCCGTTAAAATCGGTTCAGCCATTTCGAAGATTAGCCCGGACAAACAAACAGACAGACAGACAGACAAAAAGTTAAAAATGCGTATTTAGGCTTTGGTAACGTGAAAATAATAATATGAGCTTAAGATAAAGGCTTTATTTTGAAATCACAGACAGACACTTCACACGCACATCTCTGTGCGATCCCGAACGTTTGTTTGAAGTTAAACTACTGCTTCTGACATTTTTTGGTAGAGCATTAGTAAATTAGTCAAGTGGGCGCCGATGTCCACTTGACTAAATTGATTCTATGGCGGCGACTCGTAACTCACGAGTACACCACTAATTTCTCCCCGCGGCTTTGCTCGCGACTCCAGTAATCGCGATAACGTAATATAAAATATGTATTTTATGTAAAGTGGTTACCGTAGCCAAGGAACCCGTACAATACAAGAAGTATTCCTCACGTATTCCCTATCCCGCTGACAATACAGCAACTCCTAATGATCTACTAGTAATCTCACTTACTTCCAGGAACACAACAGGTACCGCCAGGTACTTGAGAGAGGTAGGGCACATCGAAGCCCATCTGGGGAAGTGCATCCTCCTCACATAAAACCGCAGCCAAACAACAAGTTACTGGAGGGTTGTTGTTTTCATGCGTGTGAGTGAGGTCACCAACAAGCTCCTAAGTAGTTGCTGTGCTAGCAGCAGGGTGGCATTGTGCGAGTGATCATAGGCTACAGTAACCGCTTTCCATCAGTTAAACCGTATGCTTGTATGCCCCCCGACGTTAGGTATATAAAAAAACTTCATTCGCCATTTGACTGCGGTTTTGTGTGAGGTGAAGGAAGGGTTTTTACTTTCCTGTACAACCCCTGGAGGCATAACAAGTATACGGCCCACTCACTCGCGCGATTCCAGCTCCTCTGCGAACACAACTACTCCTTAGGAGCTTACGGGTAACATCACTCACTTGCAGGAACCCATAACCCTTCAGGAAGTTGTTATTTGACCTAGACAAACAGACATGTTCATACACACAAATGATTATCATGCGTGAGAATTGAACCCACGAGCGTTCGTCTCATAGTAGCGTACCACTTCACTATCGAGGTCGTCAAAAGGGCTGCTTTGACACCTTCTCACCACTATCTTTTTACAGAACCTCGTTAGTAAGCAGGGTATACACCACGTGGAGGTGAGATTTTCTTTGCATCGTGATTTTTTTACACCACGTCGGGAGCCATACAAGCATACGGTACACCTAATGTAAAGCGGTTACCGTAGCCTATAAATGCTTGCAATACATTACATACATACATGCTCTGCTGCTAACACAGCAACTCCTTAGGAGCTTACTGGACACGGCACTCACGCGAAGGAACACAAAACCCTCTAAGCAGTTGTTATTTGGCTGTGATTTTCTGTGAGGTGGAGGTACTTCCTCAGACAGGATGCTTTGATGCGCCTGCTTCTCTTAAAAACGCCCAGCCCAAGACAAACAGACAACATGACTGTCATACACACAAATGATTATCCTGTGTGGGAATTAAACCCACGAGCGATCGTATCAAATCACTGCACCATCGAGCTCGTCAAAAGGACTACTTTGACATCGTTTCATTTCTATCTCTTTACAGAACCTCTTTAGTAAGCAGGGTACACCACGTGGAGGTGAGATTTTCTTTGCATCGTGATATAAAATAAGTAATATCATTTAGTTATACCATTCGCATTGGGTCAGTGAGTTATCTCAACTTTTCGTAGTTATAGATGAAGCTAGCCTTCTATTTCAAATCAATAATTATATTAATTACTAGTGATGCGCTGAATACACAATTTACCGAATAACGAGTATTACTCGGTTTTATTTTTACGTCAAAATAGCGTCTCGAAGCCAGAAAGAACAGCCATGCAATTCTCTAAGCGACTCGTAATGGCTGTGTGCGTCGCTGTGATCACAGATGTCACAGCTTTGACATCGTCTACTGCGATCACGGCTAAATTATTTGGTATTCTATAAGGCTGTGAGCGTACGCGAGGCTGTTTGCCTTGTAGAATTCCAATTCTAAACGCAGCCTTGCGGCGCTAGTGTCGCACAACCATGAAAAGCGACATCAAAGAATTGCAATTTTGTGTTCAAGGCTGTAACAGCCGATGTTTCCGAGGATGTAAGAATGTTTGCTCTTACAGAATTGCATGGCAGAGTGCTTAGTGTACCTGCATCATAATTTGACTCTGTTAACTTCCAATATTAATTTATAGAATTGACACCATTTTCCATTTCAATGATACAAATAATTAAATGTTAATTACCTAAATTAAATATGCCTACTTATTTCTATCGTCTCCGTAACGAGAAAAGAATATATATGTATGTATATCTTCACACCGGCTCTCTTTTTCTCCTTGAACTTAACGAAATAAAAAAAAACAAAAACAACAAAATTAAATTAAACTCTCATTTTCTTGCTATGTGTTGTTGGGTTCCTGCGTGTGAGTGAGTAGCTTCTTTTATATTAAAGGGTGGGCAAACGAACATGTGGGTCACCTGATGGTAAGTGGTCACCACCGCACTTAGACATCAGCAACACGAATGGGTCACTGATCCGTTGCCAGCGCAGCTCCTAAGAAGTTGCTGTGTTAGCAGCAGAGGTGGCATCGCGGGAATAAAACTTAATGTATTACAAGCGTTCATAGGCAACGGTGATCGCTACATCAGGTGGTGCATTTCTCCTGACGATGACTAAAAAAAAAAAACGGGTTGCACTCCGGGAGTGCCGGCAGGAGTGAAAACTTGAACATTAACGTTGTGCATTTTTGAATATTTTGGAATGGCTAGGGAATAATTTCGCACGAATTGCTTTATTTATCAGTATAAAAGTACTATCATGTATGTGGTAAAATACAATATTCATTTATTGCGCTATCGTACACAAACATGACAATTTATATTACATTAAAAATTTAACACTTCAGAACTATTACAATTATTTTACATTAAAAAGTTTATCTCTCAGAAAAATCATTTTTCATCCATAATTTCAACGACTCTTTCACCATCATCATTACCAACATCATCGTCGCCAATCTCTAAAACTCAAACATACACGCACACTCACGGAAGCGCCCTGCGCCGCTTAAACCAAACAGCGATGTTGATAAACTAGGTTGAACGAAACGCGTAAGCGCCAAGAATTTCATGGCGCTTACAACGTTTTGGTCGCTAGAAAATAATGCCATATAAACGATCTAGCGCTTCATGTTTTAATTGTTTAATTAGAGGGAACTAATGTTTTAGCGCTGCAGCGAACTTAAGTTCTAATTCTCACCAAAATCTTACGGTCAGGGTCACGTGTCCTGACGCGAGTTTAGCATTTTTTACTCATCCCAAAAAGTGCACAACGCCGCTAAAGAAGTTTTCACTTCAAAAACTTTTTCAAATTTTATTTTTGACTCCCAGCACATTTAGCTTATACATGATGTAAACCATATTATTCCATCATAATTGTAATGCATGTATCAGGTCGAGTGTGTATCCGCCAGCTTCCCTGTCGTTCGTCCATAACCCGGCTGGACTCGTAGGTACAAGTCTGAGAACTGGTTCGTCTAATTACGAGATACCGGGCTTTGACGATGCCAGAATGCGTGGCATGAATGTTTAATTCTTCATACTACGGGCACAGAATAAATATATTACAATCGGCATAAGGATGTTATCCTTACATAACAGATTTAGCGCTGAACATTCGATAAAATTGAAAAAAAAATTTGATCATTCATTACGAACATTAATAAAGTGTTCATAAACACACTGAAATAATAATGAGGATTATTCATTTCTATCAAAAATTCAGATACAAACTAACACTTCACGAGAAGAAGCGAGTGCCTACCCCGCAAATGACTAGACGTGAAGAATGCAGGCTTCGTTTGTAAAATAAAAATTGATTTTTTTGTCTGTGCCTGTTCTTCATTATAGTATCCGTAGGGCATAATGCTGCGAAAGTAGCTAAAGTAGACTAACCAATAGCCCCACAAGCGCAAATACTAAATTCTCCTGACTGCGCAAGTAACGGAAATGACGTAATCTTTATTCATTTAAGTTTCCTATTAATTCATTTTAAAATTAAGCCTAATACACTGTATGTAATTTGCTTATGTGTTTGATAAAACAAATCAATTTTGCTGCAAATGTATACCTATTCATGCTTAAATATTATTTAAGCATGAATTTTATGCATTATTTATACCCGTGATCGCTGCGTAATACGTTAGAACTGTAAGCTGTCTATCTATCTTCATGCTTAGTCCTTAGCGGGGTAGGCAGAGATAACGGAGCGCCATATGATAGGCCCTTAAATACCTTCGGCTCTCTAACATTCATTGTTCTTTTCACACACGCTCACCAGTTCCTCCCAGGGCTCTTGACATCACCTTCTGATAAAACACGACAAATTTAGTCGTAAGAGGCAAGTCTCAGCCTACCGTTTACCGTTATGCCGTTTTCTAATCAATTAGGTTTTTTATACCACTAAGGTGGAGAACAAGCATATGGTCTGCCCAATGGTAAGTAGTTACCGCAGCCTATGGACATTTGCAACAACTGCGCTGTCACTCGTGCGTTGCCGACCCTAAAACCTAGGATCGGCGGGGCCGTTTCCTATGTATTTAGCGAAGATCCTGATTGACAAGGAGCGATTGTCGTCAGACCTTCATAGCTCAGAGAACCAGTTAATAGATTTTCTTCGGCGTGTGGGTTTCCTCGCGATGTAATCCTTCACCGTCGAGCAAGTGATAATTACAAATATGTACATTAATCCGAAAACACGAATTTAATGGTACATGTCGATACTAAGATTCGAACTAGGGACCAGTTGAATAATAGGCTGGTTCGTCCACTAGACTACCACTGCTTTCAGTTCTCCCCGGTTTCTACGCCCTCTGATTTTTCTTGTTAGTCCTGAATATTCCTAAGTATGAGTATATAACAAACTAACTGCACCCCGCAACTTCCTGCCTCTATATATATATAGCTGTATTCCGAAGGGTGAGATATGGCAGAGAAATTACTGGATACTGTGACGAAACAGCCTTAGGTCACAAGATTGGCAGCGCGCGAGTAACATCCCCGTGGTGCTGCGAGCGTCAATAGGCTGCGGTGACCGCTTGCCATCTAATGCGGGCCGCATGCATGTTTGCCAATCTATTTGTATAAAAAAAGTTTACTTTTATACTATGTAACTGAAAACATTACTAAAATATACACACATATCATAAAACATAACAAGAAATCTAACACTAAGAAAATTAACTCGGTTAACCTACTTTTATTGTGCTAGTAGGCTGATCTTCCACAAATAGAAAATAGACAATCAACGAATAATTTGTACGTCCGTCCGTAAATGGGTATTTAGCTGTAATATCTCTTGAGATGTAAGGATGTCAAATTGGTGATGTGTTGAAAAAGGGCCAAATCAAAAGCACCCAAAACCGAAGAGCATACATGAAGAGGTTGATGAGTGTGGAAGAAGCGACAGAGGTAGGTATGTTTGGATCGGTGCACCTGGTGTTCCATAGTGTCTGCCTACCCCAACGGGAGACGGGCGTGATGATATGTATGTAAGGATGTCACCAGTTTGAAACAAAATTAACTGACTGAATGACTCGTGCATGAAACGAGCTATGAGTATTAAACGAGGTTCGCGTCTTATGGCGCTCGGTTTACTCTCCTTACTCCGCAAGGAATATGGCGTGAAGATATACATACATACATATGTGATGATTATTTTATATTGTTCTTATTTTTAATAGTCTTTAATACTTTTGTATGATATTATTAATTTTGTATTGGAAACAAAACCACTTGTACGTGATTGGTCGGTCGAAAACCGTCAATCACGTGCCAGTATGGCGGACCAATTAGAAGTTCCCGCTCCTTTTTTGAGAACTTGTTAAGGTGGAGCGAAAGTTATTCATTCTGTAATCATTACAGATTACAGTGTAATGAGCAGTCGAACTGGAAGGTTCAAAGAACGGCAAAAGTTAAGATGTTGCTGTAAGTAAAATTGTACAGTACTTGAGGAATAAATGGAGTATTAATTTCGACTGAGTCCTGATTTATCAAACAGACAATGACTCGATGTGTAAAGTAGAACTCTAATTGGCTACTTCGCGGATCAACATCGCGGCGGAAGTGGGGACAACCTCACAGAAAACTAGCCAGATAACAACTTTTTTTTTTCTGCGTCAAGTTTTCACATCAAGTGGACGGGTGTATGCCTTCCGACGTTGTATAAAAAAAATTGAACGCTAGAAATGTATTATGCTCGAGTGACAGCCCTACAGACGGGTCAGGACAGCTTGGATCACACGACCTCCTAACCTTGTCCCTCGTCCTAACAAGTATTCCAGTCCAGTCTGCACGAGGTTCATTCACCGACCGGTAATTCGATTATACTCGTACTCTAATTGTATATGAATATGTCATTCTTCGCCGGGTCTAGTGACTGCGTATTGTGAACCGGGCTGTAAAGGACGACATGAGAAAATTACTATGAGTCTTCTATACTAATAAATAAAGTTCAAGTGTATGTTTGTAATGGCAAAGCAACAGCTTATTAACCCCTGGCGCAAAAAGAGGGGCGTTATACATTTCACTGCTATGTGTGCGGGTGAACCGATTTGGATGCGGTTTTTTTTATTTTAAAGCAGGTTTTCTAGCGGTGGTTCTTAGATAAGTTTTATCGTAATTGATTCTGCGTTTCAAGGTCATCTCAGGCTCTTGTTAGCTGCGGAAGGGATCTTAAACACATAATGGGTATTTACTTTCAACAAATGTGTGCGCTAAAATTTGAAACACCCATGTATCTAACTAATATGCATGATTATGATTTTTTTTTTCTTTTTATAGGTTATTTGTGTCCGAGTTTTTTTTAACTTATAGTTATTACTAAATGCATATGAATATGTAAGCGCTGCTTATACTACACTCATTTTTTTTAATTTGTTGACTGTCTGTTTCTGCCGGACCAAATTTTGTTTCACTATCTGGTATTATAAGGAGTAACTTAGGCTAAAAGAATTAGTATTCTGCAGGAAAAAATATGTAAAACTCACGGAATTGTTTTACTTTTTCCCACTTGTTTTATTTTCCCTCGTCCTCGGATGAAGCCACGAGAGGACGGAGGCTAGTACTTAAAAATATGTTGATTTACAACAATATTTTTTTTATAGCACTAAAAAACATGGGGCCTACTTGATAGTAAGCAGTTTCCATAACATGTGGACATTTGCAACACCAGGGGTCACTCGTGCGTTGCTGACCCTGTAAAAAAAGGAAAACCTCGGCAGATAGTTACTTATAACGCCTGAATCTATTAACTAATTACTTATAAGTTCTCGGTAGAAAACTTTACTGAAACGGCGCAGTACACCACTATTGCATTTCCAGTGTGTGAATGATGTTCCAGAGATGAATTCACAGCCGTCGGCGAGAGGTGCAATTGTAAAACGAGGCTTTTGGCATCATATCAAAAAACTCCTCGGAACACAACCCTTTGTACAATCGGTAGAACACACAAAGGGACGCAGAATCTCTCCTTAAACTCAAGGGCTCAATACCGTCTGTAATCCTAGGATCATCGACAATTCTCTCTAGTCTCGCACCGAATCACGAAGTCCATAAATAAATAAATTTCTCGATTTAAAATTCTCAATACGTAATTTCGTGGTGATTTACTACCATACACAAACAAATATTGTTTTCTTATGTGAAACAGTACGTCCGTGTAGAGTTGTTAAGGGATTCCGAAATTGGCATATGAGCACTTGTTAATTGAGAACGATTTGTACTTACTCATTTTTTTATTATTATTTATGGTATATACACATAAAACACCCGGACTAAAAAAACACGTTCATGCGTACAAATATTTACCATGCGCTTAAAAATCAAACCCGAGATCTTTCGTGTCAAAGTAGCCATTGCACCAATCGACAACCGAGTCCAAAATTGTTTCTGTTACATCTTATAATTATATTATAATATTTAGTCTGTCATCAAATCTTCACCACCCAGTGGCGATTTGAAAACTGTATAACGCTGGAAAGAAGAAGACCAGTGTTCCGTGTCGGCAATGCTTACATAGGGTTAACCCAGCGGTCTTGCTCAGCATTTATTCACATAGTTCACATCAATGGTGTGGGAGGTAAGATATCACGTACGACCAGCTGGAGTAGCAACGTACAAGCGATACCCTTTGTATTAGTTGTTTTCTGATGCTAAACTAACCCCTCCACATCAGTGCATTCATATTGCGAACATTCGAAACGGATTTGAAAAGTATTTACTCAGATTTGATACACTTTGACATATAACTTTTAATGATTTTGTCACCTAACGTAGAATAAAATAAATTTATAAAGTGCATGATCCGTATAATTATTTTTTTATTAAAATTGTATGAGAGTTGTCCCTGACACTTGGTATTTTGTATTTAACAACTAAATATCAATCACTGCTTTATTATTTAAGTTTGCGAATACCGTATTCTTATGTAGGCATTAAGCTTACAAGTTACTTAAACTCAATAGTTAATAGATGGACTGCAATCATAATCTCGGAGCACGCCCGCCGCCGTGTGTAGGCTCAACCCTCTAGTCGCTATGGTGGGGAACGTGGATAGGGCAGTCCGATTTGTCATAGTGTTGGCCGACTGTACAACTTTTTGGCGCCAGCACATAAATTTTAGTTCGTCCATTCACTTATTTTATTATAATGTAATTTAATTTTTTGTTTCAGAAAAATGGCCGTACAAGGAGCAGTTCTAACAGAAAAATGCGAAACGGGAAACGGAACGGCCAGCGCTTGCGGCAGCACCGTTAAATTAAAACGAGAACTAGGGTTGTTTTCTGCAATAAATCTCATTCTTGGAGTCATGATTGGGTCAGGAATCTTCGTGTCGCCCGCTTCAGCATTAGAATATTCTGGATCAGTGGCGTTATGTCTAATAGTATGGACCGTTTCAGGAATAATATCCTTATTAGGTGGGTGTAGGTAAGCCAAATCAATAGAGAAGGCTACTGTGATGATAGCGCGACCGC
Source organism: Pyralis farinalis (assembly GCA_947507595.1). Classification (NCBI taxonomy): domain Eukaryota; kingdom Metazoa; phylum Arthropoda; class Insecta; order Lepidoptera; family Pyralidae; genus Pyralis; species Pyralis farinalis. Next base: position 26,264,000 of record OX382278.1, read on the forward strand.
ATCTTGTTGTTTTTTATCCTCATTGCGATTTGTTCTCAAAGTCTAAAAATAGTAATAACAATAGTACAATAGTATATTTGTAAATAACATGTCCTGAATTTTAAAATACAAGACATTAAAACTATCGCACCTGAATACTTTTACGAATTGACAGTTCGAAATTTGACACATGTCATGCTATGGTTGCGCCATCTACTCGAAGCTTTGAGCTACTATGCATAAAAATATTTATTCGTAAAAAATCAAATTCCTTGTGACATTAAATTAATAACTACTTAATATTTTCAGGAGCACTATCGTTCGCTGAATTAGGAACGGTCGTTACTAAATCGGGAGCAGAATACTCTTACTTTCAAGAAGCATTTGGCAATACACATAGATTTTGGGGGCCATTACCCTCATTTATGTGTGCATGGATTTATATCATAATACTTCGGCCAGCAGAGGTGGCTATTGTCGTGATGACCTTTGCAGAATACTCGATACAGGCCTTTATTGTGGATATACACCCGGACTATAAAGACGCAGTTATTAAATTGACATCATTATCTGCACTGTGTGAGTATCTCAATTCTTCAATTCCCATCAAGGACCGCTATATACTTTTTCTATGCATACCGCCATAAGCGTGGTCATATATGACCAGTCGCGGTGCCCGAGTGGTCGTACTTATAACACGGTCATTGAAAGAGTAACTATATGAACAAGACTATGGAGTTATAATTCAGCAGTCAATTGAATTATACGTCTAACTAACTACATATTCTGTGAATATTTCAAGCGTCTACGTGTTGCCGTTATCAATATCGAGCAAAAAAATTATGTTTGTTGTATGGGAGCCCCCTTAAATATGTATTTATTTATTCTGTTTTTTAGTATTTGTTGTTATAGCGGCAACAAAAATACATCTGTGAAAATTTCATGTTCTGTCTAACTATCACGGTTCATGAGATACAGACGGACGGATGGACGGACAGCGGAGTCTCAGTAATAGGGTCCGTTTTAACCTTTGGGTACGGAACCCTAAAAAAGACCAAGTTGAGCGGTGTTTTTTTTTACAAAAGCACATTTTGAACAATACAGAAAGTCCGTTGATAAACAACAACATTCCAGGGAAATGTTATTTGACTGCGATTTTCTGTAAGAAGGATGGATGTTATCAAGAAAAATAGGGCTCATCAAACCAGAATAAGACAAACAGATTAGTTCCCGCACCTTATTAATGTGTACTGAAGTACTACGACATACTGTGTGGGAATCAAACCCACAAGCGTCGGTGTTAAAATATCATTGACAGCACTCCACCGCCGAGCCCTTCATATTAAGAGAGGTAGGGCTTATCAAAGCAGCCCCGTCTGGGAAAGTACCTTAACCTAACAGAAGAACCACCGCCAAATAACAACTATCTGGAGGGTTGTGTTCCTGCGTGTGAGTGAGGTCACCAGTAAGATCCTAAGAAGTTGCTGTGCTAGCAGCAGAGGTGTCATCGCGCGAGTGATACTTAATGTTTACCAGAGGGAGACTTTGTACAAAAGTCGGCTGCATGGGTATCTCCGTCTCGCCTATTTCTACCTCCAAGCAGCTATATTTATATAGCTGTGTTCCGGTTTGAAGGGTGAGATATGGCAGAGAAATTATTGGGTACTGTAACGAAATCTTTAGGTCACAAGTAATACAGCGCGCGAGTAACATCCACGTAGTGTTGCTGTGGTGACCGCATACCATCTGATGGGGGCCGCATGCTTGTTTGCCAATCTAGTAGTAGAAAAAAAGTTTTACGATCGTTAATAGGCTACGGTAACAGCTTGTATGCCTACAAAAAAAATGTTAACCTATTATCGAAAAAGTGCACATTATTTTAGAAGGTCCAAGATCGGCATTCATTCAACCACATGTATGGATCAAGTGATATAATAAAAAATGATACAATCTATACATATAAATAAAATTGAAATGTTTTAACGGGACTTTCACTGGTAGGTAGAGGACTGTTCAGAGCAGAATATAGGGTACTTTTTATCCCATAAATATTTAGGGGTTCGGCGTAAAAAATGAAATACTGTTAAAATTAGGGGGAAATATCTTCCCCTTCGGGTGACTTTGCAATTTTATTTTTATTATTTTCATAGAATACGTATTTTTTGTAACATAAAATAACTACGCATTTTTATGTAATATAAATAAAATACATACGTTGCCTCCTGTAAAGGTCAATAGATGGCGCTGTACGAAAATTTAATCGCTCTATGGTTGCATCTACAACCCGAAACATTGTTTTTTTTTTAAACAGAAACAATTTCATGTCTACATAGAAATAAAGGCTACTAAAAGCCCAAATCTCATGCGTGCGAAGCCGCGGGCTTCTGCTAGTCTTATATAAATTGGGTACTTATCGTCACTTTTAAATTTTAATTGAACCATTTTTTTTATATAGGTAATATCTTAATACTCGACTTCACTTATGTACTTACAAATATCCAAAGAAGGATTAGTAGTTCTGAGTTGACAGTGTAGAATCTTGAGCAGTTTTTTATGGTTAGATAGGAATGTAATGAAGTCCTGCAGTACAACGTGAAATGTAACAAAATGTACGTTAATATGTATTATGTATATATACCGTAATATGTTTTATTATATGTGCAAATATTTGTGACGTAATGAAAATATACACTATAACCGCGTCTGTTGTCACTCGAAGATTACTATAGAAAATATATTGTAATATCCCTTGCTATGATTTATATTAATGTACATTAAAGCTCCGTCTGTGGTGGGCTATAGAACGAGTTCAAACAAGAACTTATTCATGGCTCATGGCATAAATAGAAGTTTTCAGTGTCAAAGCCCAAACACCGAAATAAAACGAATAAGCAAAGATGTTTTATAACCTAATCAATTTTGATGCTCGTAATGGGAGTCACAGTGGAACCGCAAAATATTTCAAATGAAAAATATTCGGGGACACGAGGTCAACGTATGAATATTTCTGTATTTTAAATATTTCGCGGTGCCATTGTGCGTTTTTATAATTTAATTACCGTGCCGCCCGTGGATGTACACGGTGCAACGCAGGGAAATCAAATATTTAAAAATTATATAAAGACGCTTTTATGTTGATGGTAACGTTATGGCGCATACTAAACGTCGACGACATAATACTTAATTATACTCCTATACCGTGAAGATATCGACGAGTGTGTTTTGCCTAGCAGCCGATATTTTTGCGATGTGTTGCAACTGTGCAAAGCTGCAGGACTCTGATGCCTGCTGTGTGGCACACATTACTGCCGCAACACTGTCTTATCACGGTCCTGTTTTTATTATTTTCTTTTTTATTCAATAATAATTAAATATGAAATTTGAAAATTATGTTTTAGTTTCGTATAAATTTGTAAGGACTTAATGTTATCGGACACGTCGACGGCCACGTTAAGGTCGCTTTTGTAATTTGCATGCCGTAGACGTTCAACATATCATTTGTGCACAACATTGAAGTGCGCGGCCCATATGGCCAAAAAACGACTTCGACGATGACAACTATATTTACGGCCTCATCATCATTCGAGCGTCAGTCCCGGTCGCGGCCCAAGCTCTCGATTCGGAGCCCAGAGTCCGCTTTCCAGTTTCTACTTCTCCACTTCGCTCGCTCTTCGGCATACCCTTTTCTAAGAACATTGGCACTGGCATGCATGTCATCCCTTACTTACTTCTACCGGGACACGGTCAGACATTTGTTCCTAGCTTCACTTGTCGGCTTTCGTAAGACGTGGCCGTACCAGCGTAGGCGACGCTCTTGCAGTTTGTCTGCTATGTCACGGACATGAAGGCTGCCGCGAATGCGGGAGTTCTTCACGCGAACCTTCCGCGTCACTCCGCACATCCAGCGCAGCATATTCATCTCCGTGACACGCAGCTCCTGTTTGCGCCGCTCAAGTACCGACCACGCTTCGCTCCCATATAAAAGGACAGGTCTAATGATGAATTTATAAACCTGTCCTTTCAGCTTAACCGGCATTTTAGGGTCACAGATGACACCAGTCATCTTACGCCACTTAGCCCAAGCCGCTGAAATACATGCCTTGACATCGCAATCGATGTCACCGGACGCGTAGAAGTGAGGTCCTAAATATTTACACCGGTCCGTGCGCTCGACCGTGTCTTCGCCAAGCGGATGGTTGCGGGATCTGTACAAGCACTCTCCAAGTATTCATACGCCGCATCAGACGCCCCCTATCCGCGTCCGCCAGTACATTGTCGTCAGCATACATGAGTAACCACGGAGACTGCTCATGTGCATCTCTGATGCTATCCGACACTACGTCTAATATTACACTGAAAAGAAACGGACTAAGGACATATCCCTGGTGGACCCCAACGATGATCGGTAAAGGTTGTGTGTCGCTAACAGCAGTCTAACTATATCGAGAATCTATATAAGATAAGAATCGGAATCCAGATGCATGTCTCGACAAATATCAATGTAAGCTTCAGGTAACCTTTTCCACCTCAGTGCCCACTAGATCATCGGCGCGAGGAACACAGTCGAAGGCCTTCTCCATGTCTAAAACAGAAGATGCAGAGGTGTGTTCTGCGTCCTCTATTTCTCCATGACGACCCATAGGGGAGATCGGGGAACATGGTGCCACAACCAGGTCGGAAGCTAAACCTACTGACACTCCAAGACAGTGCGCTCCTGCCGGATCCGGAAGTAATTATCTGCTCATAGAGTTTCATGGTGTAAGACATGACCTATATACCGAGGTAACTGTCATACTCCTGCATCAAACTCTTTCCTTGGAAAACAGAAGTGATGACACTCAAATCTCCATTGGTCCGGGGTTTTTCCGGTAAGGAGTACATGGTATGGTATATGTATGGGGTTACATAGGTCGGTCAAAATTCTCTCATCACAAGGCCCCATAATCTTCCAGACTTCTATGGGGATATCATTTCCGACCGCCTTCCGATTCTTCATGCGACGAAGACCCCTTGAACTTCTTCACTACTGTATTTATCACCTAAAAAGAGGCAAATAACAAGGTTTTAGGAGCATCCTTCACTGCTGAAAGTGAAGTATGTAGAAGGAACAATTTATATATCATTTGAAAAACTGAAAAATGATCCAGACAATTGTCCATTAGATTGATCAGTTAAAAGGATGTCGAACTCACATCAAAGTAAAGAGTTACTGTCTGTCATGTTAAGATAAATAAATACAAGTTTAATTTTCTTAAACTTATTTAGTCTTATATTTTCTAGTCTTATATCAATTTGATTGACAAAACATTTTTTTTCTATAAATCAAACTTAAATTCTAAGGAATATGTGAAACTAAAATATTATATTGTTACTTGTAATTGTGGAGTTTTTTTTCTACTAAGGTGGCAATCAAGCATACGACCTGCCTGATGATAAGCAGTTACTGTAACCTATGGACATTTGCGTGAGTAACACCCGATCCTGTAAAAATCTCTTCACTCCCACTATGTATGTACTTCAAGCTTACTAATCACTTCTTCTTAATGAGCCCCATGCAGTAGTACCTGGGGAAATACTCGGCTGGAAGCTCATTGCTAACTTGAGAGTTCTCAGAAGAAAACTTCACTGGAACCGCACAGTAGGCAACCATTGCCGTTCCAGTGTGAAGAGTGAACTCCCCGCCGTCAGCAGTGCCGTCAGCAATTCTCATAGTTCATCTCTGAACCAAATCACAAGGTCCTAGCTGGTATCAAAGGTGATGACAGTACTCCATGTGCAGTCTGACTTGTGACTTGTATAATATAAGTCTTTGTTCCGCGCTGAAGTACTGCTTTGCTCTATTGAGCAAACTAAGTTTCTTGGACACCAGTTGGACCTTTTCCTCCAGGTAAAATCACCTGGAGGAAAAGGTCCAACTGGTGTCCAAGAAACTTAGTAGGTATTGAACATTACTGGAGATCTCGCCACATCTTAAGAAAATTATTAAAAAGATATTGATACAAATTACTAGAGTTGTCTTGAGCTGGAGGGTGTAGTATTTGTATGTTCTGCAATTGGATTTCATCAACGTTCACTCCAAATAATGATTGTTGAGATGGTATTAAATCAGAGTTTCTTGTGAGATTAATTGTAAGGCCTATGTTAATTGATTATTTCTGTTATTGTTTATAAAATATTGCGAAGAAGATGAAGGTTGCATGGGTGATTGTTTAATATCAGATTGAATTTCACACCGATTTTGTTTTATTTTTTTAATAGAAGATAAGATATCAAAATGTAACTCAAGTTTTTCTTGTTCTGTCATATCTTTCAGATATGGTATAAATGATTGGAAAAAAATTTCTTCATCTGTTTTTTTAGTCTGCGAGTCTTGAGGTATATTGTTTTTTAATTCTTCCATTATCTGTATTTCAATATTGTCAAGTTTCCTACTACTGGTAGTAATTTTTTTGGTTAATTTAGGTTTCGATGTCTGAATAAACTCTATTTCTTCCAAAACTGGCGTAGCGCTAGTATCATCTTGGTCACTGGAAGTGTCAACATTTTGAAGACTATTTGTAGAATCTACTGTTGTTTTCTTTTTGTAACATTTTAACAAAAAGTTGAGATGACACGCGTAAACATAGGTCTTTTTTGTTCCTTGCCTCGATTTTGTTTTAAGTGACTTCAGATAGGCATCCTTTATGTTAATCCACTTAGTTGTAATTTTATCCCCTGAAAAAATAATGTGAAATACATAATTATTTACTACTCCAGAATAAGCAACTATAAGCAAAATAATATGTTCTGTTTGTCAAACCCATATATCCAAAACACCTGCTAAAACCAAAACATAAGATATGGAAAAAATAGCATATTGAAGTCCAGAATATTCCACAATTTTTCAAGAGCATAAAAGCAGCTCGTCTGGGGAAGTACCTCCACCTCACAGAAAACAACAAACAACCAAATAACAACTATCTAGAGGTCCTACATGTGAGTGAGCTCACTAGTTAGCTCCTAAGTAGCTGCTGTGTTAGCAACCAAGGTGGCATCACACAAATGAAACTCTATGAGTCAAGAAATACTCAACAAGTCAAGACATACTATAATTCCGCCATGCGCGTTACATCGCCAAGTATATAAAGGGCCTCAAGGCGTTAAAGCTATAAGTGACTCAGAATACAATTTTCTTTTTACTGATATCGAGACTTTCGAAAAAGATTGTGATTCTGCTGTTTTTAACAATTTTATTAGAAACAATTTTTTGGAAATTATTAAACAGCCACCCACAATCTGGGCTTCATTCTGGGCGGAGCAAATTGAAAAGCTTCCACCACAAATTTTCAAAGTAACATGTTATGTGTCATTTGCAAACAGTTTTTAAAGTTTATGAACAAGTTTTGAAATCATTTGGAGGACATAATCTTAACAATACATTATGCATCTTTAATTACAGATTGTCTCGGGCATAACATTATATAGAATGTGCATTTCAGGTCTTATCCAATAAACGGCAGATCTCACATAGGGCATTTAAATGTGTATCATATACATGATTAAAGCCTGTGTTGTATATTTGATAATATAGTTAGAGAAGAGGATGGGTTCTCTGTGCAGGATTTTATAATATCAAACAGTGGTAACAATGCTCTGTATAACCTACAGATGGTAGAATTGAATGTTCAAAAATAGAGAGGTATGGACACGGTGTCCATACAATCTTTGCAAATTATTTTGGATCCAATGTCGGAACTCTACCTTGGCAATCACAAAAAACTTAGAAATAATCTCAAAACAACATAATCAGAACTTAAAAGGGTACCTACAGCTCTTATGTGATGTACTGTACTCACAAATTATTACTAACAACTATCTAGTACGAATAAAATCAGCTGTTCCATACCAAATGTTACAGAGACAAATAGTGTGAAGCAACAATTTTTTTCGGGGTTGATCCCATAGTAAAAAAATTATGACTAGGTAGTACAGTGACACCCTTTCGCCTTGATTTTACGATTAATATTTAATAAGTATTGTTTATTTATATAGGTAATGACTTATTTGTGTTTAAAATAATTATACTCTGTATAGCAAGGTAATTTAAAATAAAGAGTAACTTACCAACTTCTTTTTTCCCCTTAATAGGTAAATTCTCATAATTTTCTTCCAAAGACTTGTATATTTCAGTCCATGAATATTGTTTCAGAAGTTTGTCTTTAAAGTCTTCGATCGTTTTATCCCACAGGCAGGGTCTCATTTCTACTAATTCGATTAAGGTAATAATATCATATTTAAATGTCATTCTTAGTTAAATAAAAAATAATAATACATAAGTAGGAAGAAAAAGGGCTAATAACTCAGAGGAGGTACACTTCCTCAGAGGATAAGACAGAGTACTTTATTATATAAAGGAGAGTATAATAACAATAACAACAATAGAAAATAATAAAATAATGGTTGTTGGTTCTTTTTATCCCCGAAGGGAAAGGCAAAGGGATCTAGCCCATACAGCCAAGTCTTCAGTTTAGAACCATTTGAAAATCTTAATTCTATGTTCCAGCATCAGGAACTGTGCTGAAAAAATACTTGGGAAGGGTACCTAGACCCAATCAACCCAATTTAAATACCACCCGTAAAACGATAGGAATTTTACAAGGTTTTCTTGATGAACTTATTCACGTCTTCCAAAAAGTGCATAAACGTGTTATATTTGAGTTTTTTCATTGTTGCATAATTGCACTAGCACTTATGTTACAAAACACTATCGAAATTGTCACATAAAACTAATTTTACACTGAATTGTAAAAATTTCAAATATAAGAACAATGTCACTCGTCAAAAGCGCGGGAAGAAGCCTCCATAAAATAATAATGGAAACAGTGTTGCCAACTACTCTACTACAAAATATGCTAACGTACTGTTTAAAATAAGCAAAAAATATGCTAACTTATTTCTCTAAATGCCAAAAATATGCCACCATTTTAAAAACACTTTTAAAACAAAATTAATCACAATCCTAAAGTAGATTAAGAGGTATTAATGACATCTGCTAAACTGTAATATTTTTTAATAAATTCGAGTCTATGAATTTCGTAAAATAATTTGAAAATTTGCACATTGCTTCGAGCTATTTCCGAACACATGATAAGATAAAAATTATTTATTTGCTATTGGGCCCACGCGGGCACTTAGACACGTCTTACATTTTTTGAAATATAATCTTACTGTATCTTATTTAATTCTCTTATTTTACTTTTTTCCTCTTTTTTTAATCTACCAGCATTTCGGAAATGACAATTGGTGAAGAAGAAATGCCAAAAGAAACTTGCCAATCTAGGTCACTTTTAAAATTGTCAATTAAATATTACAAAAACAATGTTACATAAGCATACTGGTACAATAACGATATCAAATAGAAAAATTAAAGATTATTAAGGACAGATAGTCTGTGCTGAATTATTTCCAGACAACTTTGTCAGTTACATCAATCATCAATTCTATAATAAGCCCTTCTACAGAGAGTAATTTTAATGTGCTTTTTGAATACATTGTCAGGAAAGGACAGAACTGTTTCAGGCAATTTACATTTAGCAATTAAAAAATTAAGTATTTTTTTACGTGGTTTTTTTTTTCTTAAATTACTGAAGTTTACTTATTAGAATCGTTTAAAGATGAATGAAGCCTCAATGACGAATGACTCAAAAAAATGAAATGAAAAAAGAATGATGACTCAAATAAAAAGATAAATTGTATTTAAAAACTTCTGATTATTTACTGTTTTTTTACTAAGTGCCGCTTTCGTCGAAAGAATCCCGCTTTTTTTTCAATCAAAAGGTTTCAAAATCCCGACTTGACAAAAAATAAATCTGTCAACGCGAGCACAGAGTCATCTAGCGCTTGATTCTCTATGCTTACATCGTAAGAAGTTTGACGTAAAGTTACAGATAGAGAATAACATTGGTATGGGAGTGAAAGCACGAAAGTAAAAGCAGTGCTTTCACTTTCACGCTTTCACTCCCAGCAGCAGCAGCTGTGGAGTTAGAATAATCGATCGAATAAGAAATAGAACAATCGGCCTAAGACGGGAGAAATGTGTTTATGTTTAGCAGTAGGCAAATACGAGCTTAGATGATGATAATAATGATGAGGTGGGCGGAAGGCGGGGGACCGTACGTTACGCAGATTCACACTCCGTGTAGCTATTTTTCTTCATTCCACTAAGGTGGCAATGAAGTGTACGGTCTGCCTGATGGTAAGCAGTTACCGCAGGGTTGTAGCTAGAGTCGAATTTGAGGTAGGGCAGCATTGGTTACAGGTGTAAAAAAAAATATCATAATTTAACTGCCCTCGAAGCACGGGCTCCTAAATCAATCACCATGTATATCACTATTCATAGACAAATAATTTCTGTGACAGAGTATGTGCATGAATCTAAGAACTATTAAATCCTCTATGATAAAGGACAAGCGAAGCGAACAAGCTGGTTGAATTTCCAGATTTGGATGTAGAGATCCACGTTTGAGTGAGAGTGAGGTAATAATTAATTGTTGGATGGGGTGATACGAGTAAATAGATACGACCAAAAATACCATTTAGATCATATTGTTTCTGCAAACTTATTATAATAATTAACATAATAATAAAAAATATTTAAAACAGCTGAATTCTACCATTCGCCATGTTAATAAAAATGCGAAGAACTTCGTTCAGATCAACTGATTTTGTTCTTTTTTTTTTCAAAGGTCAGAAATATCATACCAGCCATTCTCTCGTGACCCATTGATAGTATTTGAGGCCTATTGATTGCATTAAAGTTGAGAACGTAGATTCGCACACTGCAGTGCTACATCCTATGGTGTATACGCCACACATGCAAAAAGTTCATATGTATCTTTGAACGTCTCTCGTGACCTGTACAAAAATTGCAATGCATTTTCCATTTTATCCTCGTTACGACTCAAGTAAGCTTTAATCACACTAGCCTCTTCTCTTGATGGAATTTTCAGACCTGACTAATTAGCAGTGGCGTGCACAGAGATTTTTGACAGGGTAGGCAGAATTTTTTTAAAGCTATTCTTACCAAAAAATACAGCATGTTGATTTTGGTTACCCAGTCTTGTGGAAATAATGATGTATGTGATTGGTTAGCCACCTCAAATATCTATAGATTGATTGATTTTATATACATATCATTTGCAGATATTCGAAGCGGCCTTTCGGTTTTGCATTAAACTTACGATTAACTTTGCCTTTAGTTTGTATTAATTTCAAATCCGGTGTACAGCGGCTTTTCTCAATAACTTGTTTTTTTTTTTCACCGAAAGATAGTTTTGAAAACGTATCATTTTTTATTTTCGCTACACACACACCACCTGAACAACTTGAATAAACGAACAATGGCGACCCAGTCTAAAAACAAAAGTCAAAGTCAAAATCTTTTTATTCCGTAAAAATGGCTACATTTGTTTGGAATCGTCACAATTTTTTTCCCTACCGTGCAGTTCATGACTAGGTGAGCACTGATAAAAATACTGCCAAAAAACTCAGGCATCCCTCTTTTGGTAACCAAACAAATTTATTAATTACATTATAATTGGATCGACTCAATCCCAGGCATTTTTATCATTAATATAGTCAGATACTTTATAATATGCCCTGCTACACAATTTGGCTTTAATGGTAGTTTTATATTTGTTTATTGACAATTCTCTTATATTGCTGGGAAGTTTGTTATAAAACCGTATACATTACCCCATAAAAGAATTACTTATTTTGTGGAGACGGCTTGGATGTAACACAAGATTATGCTTATATCTAGTATTTATGCTATGAGTATCACTCTTTTTACAAAATGAGTCTATGTTTATGAATTAACTCTTCGAAACCCGGGTGGTCGTATACGACTGCGAAATGTATGGGAAAACGTATATAACGGGTTCTGACTGCTCAAGAAACATCGGATGGTACTTATCAAATTGATAGGGTAGGCAATATCTTTTTGCTTATACGGAGTGCACGCAACTGCTAATTAGTTAAAATTGTATCTAAATTGAACATGACAAATTATTTTAATTATGAAATTTTTTCAAACTAACCCAAATTTTTCAGTGGAACCATTTTATCTATATCCAACTCATCGAGACTTGCAATCGAATTGATTAGGTCATCGTTGTCCGAAAACCTTCTTTGTAATTCAGCAATTAGTATATCCAACGTTTCGAAATACTCAGACTTCAGACAGGCTCGTCGTTCTCTTCTATATTTTGTCTGGCGGAGGAACAGGAGGGGCCGTACGTCAAATAGTCCATCCGATTTGGATTTTTTACTTGCCTCTTCGAGGTCTGTGTCCTATTTTTAGATTCGCCGCAGTCGTCGCTTGTTAAAGCTTTCAAAACAAATAATTTAATTATAATAATTTATCTTACTTTTTGGTATTTTTAAGGTAGTGCATTGTAATTTAAAGGAAGGGCATTGCCTCACAATGGCCAACCGTTTCACCGGGTCTCCCTGACAACCGCGCCAGCCCGCCACGCTTACACTGCTAGTGGCGATACTTACCCACGCACAGGAACACAACAATCCTTCCGGAGTTGTTATTTAGCTGCGATCTTCTTTAAGGTGGGGGTGCTTTTCCAGACGGATATTCATGACGGAAGTCATGCTACGCCCCACCATAACAGAAAAAAAAATGTATGCATCTCGCGAAGGCCGACAGAAGTGATAACTTAAACTAATCCGCTGCCGTATGTGTGGGAGAAAGGGAAGCCAGACAGACTGGCGCCGTAGCGGGTTTGCGGTTTACTCTCCCATAAGAAGTTGTCACTTCAAAATCTGAGTGGAGCTCAGCACGACCTCTCGCTGTGTTCCACGTCCCTCAAAAGCTATGCACTACATCGTTTTAAATACCGCTGTGGTTTTACAGGGAAAGCGAACTCCTACAATGTCATCACGTTAAGAGAGGAGGTACCGTCAACCGGCACGAATTTTAAAAGCGTTTTCATATATTTTCATACGTTTGACTTTCTTGTATTGTCGTTGTACCGTGGACAACCATGGTAATATCGTCATGGCAAAAATTATACAAGCGCACATTGACTGTTAAATGTGAAAACAATCGTCTGTTAAATTGCACAGTGAATAGATATTTTCGTATATATCGCTTTACATTAGTTTATTTCAAATTTACTACTACTATTGTTTTTTGGTCGTTTTTTATTTCTTACAGATATCACTTAACTGTAGTAAGTAAGTATTCAATTAACTGCACTATGTTGTAAATTAATATTTTTAAACAAATCACTGGAGTTGCTAGCAATGTTTTTCGTTGCGATCGTTCATAGGCTACGGACATCGCTTCACAACATACTCATAAGCCCATTACTTCCGCCGTAGTATAAACGAATTTTTTCTTGCCAATGATGAACATTATGTTCTTGTGAATGCCGAGCGCCGATACCAAAATTAAGAAGAGGAATAGCATTTCGTTTTAGTTGATTTGAATTCTCAGTTGGTTTTAATTTTTAAACTTTATGTACGTAGATAATAGTTTAAAGCGATATTACACGTATAAATACACGCTTAATTTAGTAGTGACTTTATTCACAATATTTACCAGGTTTTACTGATAGAAGGTAAGATTTTTATAATAACACAACAGATTGAGAAATGATTAATTTTGATCCTTTTCATACTGTAAACAAAACATTTCAGAATGCCTAACGAACGTAATACTGAGACTAGCGAAGGAATTACTCGCGAAATAAAAGCATTGCGTGCAAGATGCGCTGAAACTTACAATATAATAGAGAATTCGCCGCTGGATACCCATGATATAACGCAGGATAATGTAAACGAGAAGACACTGTGTTATATAGAAGGGCTAGCAACAGAAATAGATAATTCTAATACATTAATAACAACAGATGACAATTTGCTTACCGGTCATTTTCTACATGAAATCAAGCAGAAAATAAGTCATGTGCAAGATTTGTCGGCATACACGAAAGGAGCCATTCATGATGTAAATATGGAGATAAGAAGGTTGGTGTTATTTTGTTAATAATCAAGGCTATTGTGGTAGCAAGTAAATTAATGGAGCTTGCACAGTATGTGTGGGTGCAATTTCCATACAGGACAAACATTTGTGTGCATTAACATGTCTGTTTGTCTTGGTCTGAATGTTTTAGGACAGGTAGGGTGCGTAAAAACAAACCGTCTAGGGTAGTACCTCCATCTCGCAGCATCTGCTTTACATTAGGTGGGCCATAACTTTTATAAACTAGTATAAAAAAATGTGTAGGAGTTGTTATGACAGTAAGCTACTAAATACTACATACTGTGGCTGTTATTAATAGTTTAGCCAGGGGCATCATTCCACAGTTTAGGTACGTTCGGCCGGTGCACCTCCCAGGTAGGCGTGTCGCAGAAGGTTACCTCTTTGCTTGCACACTAGCTGCATCAAGCTTAATTACAGGTGCGGTGGCGGCCTCTTTGCTCCTCTAAATTTCTACCTAATTCCCAAATTGTTGCATATATTTGGGTTATCTAGCAATAAAATTCTAATTGGTTGGTCAGAAACAATTTTTTGTATGGGACAATCATGCTTTTGTTTTGCCAATACAAAAATCTGTAGCTGTGTATGTAGTAGGTAGACAAGTAGCCTATTAATGTTTGTTAAAGTGTTCTCACTTACTTACTAAAGGAAGTTCAATGAATTAAATATACACTGTTATCTCTATTGATTTATTTTAAATATATCGGTGAGTGGGATCCCTGCACTATAGTCGCCATATTGGTATTGAGTCAGCAGTGCCTAATATGAATGCTTGTGTCACATGATAACTTTCAATTTTGCATGCAAGCAGATGAAGATTGTAAGAATACGTAAATTTTTATACCTAGACTTGACTTTTGTTCGAGAGTGAGCATTCTGTACTATTAGTTACTCGGTAGAATAGCGTGTGAATATTCCCAGCGGGGCTGTGCTATGAAGCTAAGAAAACGAAGTATTTGTTATGTTTTTATACATCGTGATACAAACAACCATATGGCCCATATGATTGTAGAGTTCACACCCCTGCGATAACAGAGCAACTTCTTAATTCCTTACTGGCAAACCCACCCTCTTGCAAGAACACTAGTATTTTTATTTAGCTGTTTGTTAGCTGTAATTTTCTTTGAGATGGAGTTACTTCTCTTTCCTACTTTGATGCACACTACCTCTCTTACAAACACCCAGACCAAGACAAACAGATATATTCATGCACACAAATGTTTGTCTTGTGTGGGAATCAAACTCATGAGCGTTGGTGTTATAGTGGTATTGCTACTTGTCTTATATACTTTTTATTTTATAATTTTGGTGAGGTTTTTTAGTAGTTCAGTTTGACAATGTCAGTCTCATAGGGAATGTCCATATGCTGCTTACACCCTATTTCTTATAGCAAGTGACGCAAAAATAGAGCGTCTTTACATCAATTCTACTGAATTTCGCCGCCGCAGCTGCGTGCTGCTGCCATTTCAGTAGAAATTCACCCTTAACCTGTCAGAATCCATTGTATACTTTCCGCCGTAATGTGCAAGACTGATATCAGTCACTCGGGGCTTGACGGGTTAAGGGTGAATGTGACAAGATTCTGTTTCTTAAAGAAGCCTGTCGACAACACTCCGCTACCAAATAGGTGACATCCTCTCCTCCAGCTCTAGTTGTAACTCACGTGTCTCTCTGATACAACAATCTCCTAGACTATTATTATTCAGCTACGGTCTTCTGTATGATTTAAAGACTGAGACTCCAAGCTCCCTGGAAAGTTTTAAGTCCAGCAAGCAAGTATTTAGTAAATTAGTGAAAAATCGCAGTGTTGGTTAGTTGAAAGCAATACAACTTGTCGTGCAAGAGTTCGTCTTACGAATTGTATTGCTTTCAACTTATCAGATAATTCATTAGAAATTACTTCTCGACAATTTGTTGAGATCTACTATCTATGCATATAAGGATTACGCAAAGATTCTGAGATCGATACTTTTGACATAGAGCAACTGCGGTCAGAGAGGTCTCCTAGATTAGGTCACACAATTTTAAAAATATAATTTCGTGCAAGTATGGATTTCCTTATAATGTTATCCTTCACTCCATGATAGTTACAATTATGTAGATAACTCCATGATAGTGTGTTGTGGTCCTTCGTATAAGTGAGGTCACCAGTAAGCTCCTAAGGAGCAGCAGAGGAGGCATCGCACAAGTGATACTTAATATATTACACGCATTAATAGGCTACGGTAACTGCTTTTACAGCAGGTGGACTGTATGCTTGTATGTCTCCCGATGTTGTATTAGAAGAAAAACATAATTCTGAAAACTGTTCAGAGGTACTGGACTATCCTAACCAGGGACCGGTCTGATAATAGGTTGGCTATTTATCCAATAGTTATCATTGCTCCACTGATGATGTGTGACTGCACACGGAAAGGCGATGCTGAGTTTAGACCTAAAGACGATTGTTAGGCACAATATGGGTTTTTTTATACTATGACGGATAGTAAACAAGCATACGGTCCACTGTAAAGCGGTTACCGTAGCCTATGAACGCTAGCAACAAAAAGAATGTCGCTCAAACGTTGCCTCGCCTGCTGTCAACACAGACACTCCTCATCTTCTGGTGACCTCACTCACTTCTATGAAGTGGAGGTACTTCTCCAGTCAGGCTAACGTCGTGCCCTACCTATCACCGACACACTAGCAACAGTCCTGGTGTTTGGAGATTCCATAGGCTATAGCATAAATAAGCATATGGCCTGCCAGATACTAAGGAGTTCCTTGCTATCTGGCAGGCCGTATGACTGTTTGCCATTTTAGTGATATAAAAAAAATTGTCTATGTATAACTTCATGCCAATCCTTTGAGGGGTAGGCAGAAAGAACCGAACGCTAAATGACTCTGTCCTTATACACCTCACTTGCTTCTTGTACACGCATCTTTAACATTCATACCTCTTCTCATGCACATTTACTGGTTCTAGGGCTCCCAATATTACCTAGGTAAGTCTTGGCCTTCCTTGGCTGCTACATCCTTCTTTTCATGATGTATATCTGTTTCTTCATTCTTTTGGAGCATGCCTCTACTTACTTTAACAATGACACTCATTCAGACCAGCTCCGTTCCTGTCATCATCATTGCAAATGCGGTCTATAAGCTCTCATGATCTCTGCCATACCCAGCTCTCGCTTAAAACAATGATGATAATGTAAGAATTCTGTAGCCATATTCCTTTTTTCTAGACTTGAAACACTAATAGGAACTGCCCAGAAAGCAAAGTCCTGCCCAGCTGTCCGAAAGCAGGATGTTCAACATGAACATTTAATGAAGGCCAAAGAGAGATTCCAACTGCTGAAGAATCAACTCCATGGCCTCCTAAAATCACTGTTTCCAAGCAATTTTGAAATGATTTCTGAAATATTGGGAGTGAGTATTTTGCAATAATGTTGTACAGACATAGACATTGCAGTAACCTTTTACTTTGAAAACGAATATATCTGCATGCATCTCACCAGAGGGAAACTTTGTACAAAAGTCGTCTGCGTGGGTACCTCTGTCTCACCTACTTCTACCGCCAAGCAGCTATATTATATAGCTGTGTTCCGGTTTGAAGGGTGAGATATGGCAGAGAAATTACTGGGTACTGTGACGAAACAGCCTTAGGTCATAAGATTGGCAGCACGCGAGTAACTCACCCGTGGTGTTACGAGCGTCAATAGGCTGCGGTGACCGCTTACCATCTAATGCGGGGCGCATGCTTGTTTGCAAATCTAGATGTATAAAAAAAATGCATGTCACAATATAAGTTGTACCTTTTCTCAAATCTTTAAGCAGTTTTGACACAAATGTTGCAAAACCAAGTCTTTTTTTTTATATATTTTTTTTAAATATTGTCGGACAAATTACACAGCGCCATCTATCTAGCCCATACGTAAATACATTTATTTTTTTGTAAATACATACTTATTATACATAGAAAATACCCAGACCAAGACAAACATGTTCATGCACAAAAATGTTTGCCTTGTGTGGGAATCGAACCCACGAGCGTTGGTGTCAAAGTCGCGTCATTCACGACTGAGCCACCGAGCTCGTCTTTCTTTTACAATGTCGGGGGGCATACAGTCGTACTTCCTCTGCAAAATGCAATAAGTAACAATAGGTTTATGTTCTGATTGTGAAGCAGTGAAAGAAAACATTCTGAGGAAATCTGCACATCCAAGAAATTATATTTCGAAAGATGTGTGACCTTACCTAAAGGAAAAAAGGTTTGATTTTCCCTCCCTCTGGAGATTGTGGAGGTCTGACGGCAGTTGCTCCATGTTAAAATCAGTATCACCAAATCCATAGGCTTTGGTAAAGGTCTCTCCACCAAAGATCCGCGCCGCTAATGGATTACGAAACGAGCTACAGCTAAAAAGAAGAATAGGTTTACATTGTGACTGTAATAAAATGAGTTTAGCATGTATATGGCTGTATTAAAAATAGATAGTCGCGTCATTCATGGCGAGCTCGATGGCTCAGTCGTGAATGACGCGACTTTGACACCAACGCTCGTGGGTTCGTTTCCCACACAAGGCAAAAATTTGTGTGCATGAACATGTCTGTTTGTCTTGGTCTGGATGTTTTAAGAGAGGTAGGGCGCATCAAAGCAGCCCGTCTGTGGAAGTAGCTCCACCTCGCAGAAAACCGCAGCCAAATAACAACTCCCTAGAGAGTTGTTATGTTCCTGCGTGTGAGTAAGGTCACCAGTAAGCTCCCAAGGAGTTGCTGTGTAAGCAGCAGAGGAGGCACCGCGTGAGTGATACTTAATATATCGCAGGAGTTAATAGGCTACGGTACCCGCTTTACATCAGATGAGCTGTATGCTTGTATGGCTCCCGACGTAGTATAAAAAAAAGACCGCAGCTTAGGTAGCCATTTGCTAGATGAGTAAAACTCTGATCTTCAGCAGCGGCCTGAGGATGATTAGACTCATGTGCAAAATCATCAAGCTATAATATTTTTTTCCGGTCATAATTCAAGGTCCGGGGATATCATACATGCATTATCGCCCATCTAATGTAAAATATGTATGTATATCTTCACGCCAAGTCACTTGCAAAAAAAAAAAAAAAATAGTTAATTTTTTTTTACTATCTGGAGATATACAAGGATACGGCCCACCTGACCGTTACCGTAACCTATGAATGCATGTAATACATTAAGTAATACTCGCGCGATGCCGCCTCTCCGTAGGAGCTTACTGGTGACCTCACTCACATGCAGGAACACAACAACCTTCTAAGGAGTTGTTATTTGGCTGCGGTTTTACCTACCTACCTCCCTACCTCTCTTAAAAACATCCAGACAAACAACATGTTCATACACATAAATGTTTGTCCTATGTGGGAATCGAACCCACGAGCTTTGCACCACCGAGCACATCAAAAATATATACAGTGAATACTTGTAATAAGAGAAGTATCGCTTGGACCTTGCCACCCCTGGCGATAATAAGTAACTCTGGAGATAACCTCACTCATTCACAGAACACAGTGACCCGACCAGACCAGAGAATTGTTATTTGACCGCAGTCTTCTGTGAAATAGTGGTACTTTCCCATCTTCCTTCTGGCTGTTTCATGCCCCTATCTCTCTTTCACTACAAACTCTAAAGATAATAGTGAGGCAATAACCATGTACTTATATCATTTTTTCTTATACAACGTCGGGAAGTATTCAAGCATACGACCCATCTGATGTAGAGCGGTTTCCGTAGCCTATGAACGCTTTTAATCTCTCGTTCGCTCGCGCGATGTCACCCTTGCTGCTAATACAGCAACTCCTTAGGAGCTTACTGGTGACCTCACTCACACGTAGGAACACACCTGCCCTCCAGAGAGTTGTTATTTGGCTGCGGTTTTCTGTGAGGTGCGGTTTCTACAATCTATCTTATCTATTACATGGTATTGTAATACATATTGTATATATGGTTAAATTTAAATATTTACCTCTTTCAGGAACTTATGCTGGAACGAATGGATGAAAACTCAAATGGATACATTCCTGTGACGGTGGAAAATTACCACATTGTCAAATTATTGACTGACATGAACATTGTATCAATAAATCCTTACAACGATGCAGAGTTTAAGTTAGCTTACTGAGTGTCATATTTTGGGTTTTAAAAACAATGAAGCAACCCTTGAGAATCACTTTTATGTATGAAAAAAAGAGTCTTTCAAATTCCTTTTTTATCCCTAAAACTCCACTAAAGTCGACGACCTTTTAGATCTGTTGTTAAATTAATTAAATGTATTTCAATTTAAAAACATATTTTCATAGTAATTGGAATGTGTCAAATTGGCCAATGTCAAAACCACGCTCGGTTCTCTCTGCCTACTGTGCAAGGGACATGGCGTGAAAGTAAATTAAATAATATAAAATGTATAAATTTTATAATGTTAATATGGATGGTAGGAAACCTTTCGCGAGCGAGTTTTCGCACTTGTCTGTAATAAATGTCACGCATGATGGTTTTTTTGTGCATTGTCGGGAAGCATGCTATACGGCACACTTGATATAAAGATGAAACCGTAGCTTATAAACGCTTGCAATACATGAAGTATCATTTAGCCTGCTGATAATGCTCTTTAGGTTACTGGTAACCTCACTTACTGGTTAGGAACACAAGCCAACACAAGGGGACAGCCAGCACAGCGCTAAACTGTGATGGCTGTTCTCACATCTGGTTCTCATTGACGCTTTCCATCAGGCGCGATGGGGACATTTTGACAGGCCACATTAAAAAAAAAAGCCTCCAGGGGGTGGTTGTTTGGTTTTCTGTGAGGTTGAGGTATTTCCCCAGTGCTTTGATTACCTCTCTTGAAAACATCCAGACCAAGACAAATGGACATAGTCATGCACAGAAATGTTTCTCCTGTGTGGGAATCGAACTTACGAGCATTGGTGTTAAAGTCGCAATGCTAACCGTTATGTAAGATGAAATATAATATTTTTTTAATATCTTAACGAAGTTTTATTTTTTCTAGTGTGCCCTCGACTTCGTTTCCGCAAACAGGTTGGATTCAGAAAATTATTGGCTATGAAAATTTAATTTATACTATTGGTGTAAAATTATACAACGTTGCGTTTCTCGTCTATTATGTTTTTAATTAAAATAAAAAAAAATGTATATAAAATTTTACATGTATTCCTTTGATTATTGCATGTTTTATACCACTGAGTGGGTAAACAATCTAGTTTAGAAAGTATTAATAAAAATCGTGGTAAATGAAGGTCTATATGAGTCCGTTGCCATTATATTGACGGTCAACGACTAAGCCACCCAATTTTAGGCGGCATAGTAGAAAATCGCCGAGTTTGTCCTTCCTTACCTGATTCAAAGTTGCCATACGAACAGAATTGCATAAAAGTTTCAACCTATAAAACAAGTCTCAACCTGCAGTAAAATATGGTATTTTCGCGTAGTATTCCGGCTTTTCAATACATCATACTATTTGTACCATATAAATATGGTACAAATAGTATGATTATACTACCAAATCCAACCCTGCCCGCCATAAATGAATGTTACGTACAAGTGTTCCGATAGTGTAGGTATAAAAAGGTATAAAACCACACACGTGTAGATGCTAATTTTTTTTTTGCAGTGATTTCCTTGTGTACAAGAAACCAACCGACTTTTTTTTTTTTTAATCTACGTCGGGAGGCATGCAAGCTTACGGCCCACCTGATGTAAAGCGTGTACCGTAGCCTATTAACACTTGCGATATACGAGTATTAAGTATCACTCGCGCGATGCCTCCTCTGCTGCTTACACAGCATCTCCTTGGGAGCTTACTGGTGACCTCACTCACTCGCAGGAGCACAACAACCCTCAAGGGAGTTGTATTTGGCTGCTGTTTTCTATGAGAAGGTACTTCCCGAGATGGACTGCTTTGATGCGCCCAACCTCTCTTAAAACATCCAGACTAAGACAAACAGACATGTTCATGCACACAAATGTTTGCCTTGTGTGGGAATCGAACCCACGAGCGTTTCTGTCAAAGTCGCGTCATTCACGACTGAGCCACCGAGCTCGTCAAACTTGTATAGTCTGATTTATTTACATTTGTAATTATCACTTGCTCGGCGGTGAAGGAAAGATCGTCAGGAAGCCCGCAAGTTCAAGAAATTTTATTTCACAAAGACGTGCAACCTAACGGCGAAAGGTATTATTATCCCTCTGGGTTGTGGAGGTCTGACGGCAGGTATTCATTTTACTAGGGGCATCCAAGTAATTGCGGCATGTGAAATAACGGGCAGAGGTTTTCACAGTAACAGTGGAAGGGGGAAAAAAGCTGTGCAGTTATTATCAAATGCTGCATTTAATGTTAGTTAATTAACTAATTTTACATTTAATAGATTTATTATTAGCAATTAGGATGGAGAAGAGCTTGATGGCGTCGTGCGATGTCATTCTAACCGAACACGCAGGTTAAGCAATGTCCGCAGCCAGTCTATGGATGGGTTTACCTATCTCGAGCTTCTCCGATTCGGAAGGCACGTTAAGCCGTCGGTCCCGGCTGTTGTCGATAAATGACAGTAGTTAAGCTAAGTCGGTGGCCGTAGGGCGGCTTGACAACACTGGCCTCCGCCAATCCGCATTTGGTCGGCGTGGTGGAGTATGCTCTAAACCCCTTCAGTCGATGGGAGACCCATGCACCTGCAGTGGGATGAGTTAGGGTTGGTGTAGTAGTTAGTAACCCGTCAAGGACCGTTATATACTGTTATCCATACATTTCCGAGCCTCCTTTGAGGCTCGCGGGCTTTTAGGACGTAATAGATGACCCTGAGCCATTGCACGGCTCGATGGAAGAATATTTTCTGTAGAGGTAGGCTCTACCGGGTAACACCGCACACAGTCAATTTTTTATATACAACGTCGGGAGACTTACTAGATTACAATCCACTTGACTGCGGTAATTTATGAACGCTTGGAATACAATCATCACTCGCGCGATACCACCTCTGCTGGTAACACAGCAACTCCTTAGGAACTTACTGGCAACCTCACTCACACGCAGAAACACAACCCTGCAGGGAGTTATTTGACTGTGGTTTTCTGTGAGGTCTTAAATTCTTTAAAACAGTTCATATCTTGTTAATTTTTCACAGCTTTATTTTTTAATGTACCAGCATTTCGAAAATGACCATTGGCGAAGAAGAAATGCCAAAAGAAACTTGCCAACATAGGTCTTTTTTCAAATCGTTAATTACTATTATAATAAATTTTGTGAGTGTACCTATGTATAGTGATGTCAAGTGGTACAATTAAAGATATATTAATACACGTGCTGAATCATTTCCAGATATCTGTCTGTTAGATACACATCGATTCTGTAATAACCGTTCTTACATAGAGTATTTTTGCATATTGTCAGGCAAAGACAAAATTGTTTCTAATTCTCTGTTGTTCTAGTTATCTGTAGAATCTGTTCTTATCTAGATAACAAGATAGAGTAGTCCAATAATATACCCTTGTGGAGGAAAGCCGCGATAAACTTGTGTCTGAAATGGATAGTACTTTGGCTAAAGTATCTGACTGGGGACGGCTTAACTTGGTCGAATTCAACCCCAAGAAGACACAAGTTTGCGCGTTCACCGCTAAGAAAACTCCATTTGCTGTGGTTCCTAAATTCCAGAACACACCTCTTACCGTCACCAAAAGTATTAGGATGCTTGGCGTCGAGATCTCCAGTGATGTGCAATATCGAAATCACCTGGAGGAGAAGGTCAAGCTGGCGTCCAAAAAACTTGGTGTGCTCAACAGGGCTAAGCAGTACTTCAGTGCGGGGCAAAGACTTATATTATATAAGTCTCAAGTCAGACCGCACTTGGAGTACTGCAGTCACCTTTGGGCGGGAGCACCTGGATACCAGCTTGGACCGTGTGATTCGATTCAGAGACGAGCTGTGAGAATTGTCGACAATCCTATTCTTAGAGGGTCGGCAACGCATGAGTGACACACCTGGTGTTGCAAATGTCCATAGGCTACGGTGACTGTTTACCATCAGGCAGGCCGTATGCTTGATTGCCACCTTAGTGTTATAAAAAAAATGTATCCATACAAATATGTATATTGAATTTGTTTTCAGTTGTAATGACATACATCAACATAACGAGCGTGAAACTGTTCGTGAAGGTCCAGAACGTGTTCGGTGTGTGCAAGGTGTTCGCCTGCCTGGTGGTCATCGGCGGCGGGATCTACGAGATAGCTAGAGGTAATCTGATTAACATTTGAAAGTTTAGAGCACCCTGAGGGACATAGAATAACATACATACATAAAATAACATACAATAACCCTTTGTCGACGATTGCAATAGTGACGTAACTGTTTGTATAGTTTGTATAATCCATTAAGATTGGCAGGGTCCGGTACCTAGCTTGGATAAGACATTGCGAAACACGTGTTGCGGAGACGACTTGAGCAGTCATGGCAGCGGCGGACATTCATCTACAACGGTAGTGTGTGGGTGCCGGCCGGCACTAGTTTGTATGAGCTAATCAGTAGCGGAAGCACACAAAGTAGTTTAGATCAAATTGGTGATAATGGTTTGGTTTTGTTCAGTTTTTATTTGACCTTACATCGTGCATCGCCATTATAAAAAGTAGATTCTAGTACTGGATGAAAATGTATTTACATAAGTAGATACACATTATTATGCACTTGATTTTCAGCAAGTTTTTGACGAGCTCGATGGCTCAGTCGTGAACGACGCGACTTTAACGCCAACCCTCGTGGGTTCGATTCCCACAGAAGACAAACATTTGTGTGCATGAACATGTCTGCTTGTCTTGGTCTAGATGTTTTAAGAGGAGTAGGACGCATCAAAGCAGCCCGTCTGGGGAGAAGTACCTACCTCCACCTCAGAGAAAACTGCAGCCAAGTAACAAGTCCCTAGAAGTTTGTTGGGTTCCTGCGTGTGAGTGAGGTTACCAATAAGCGCCTAAGGAGTTGCTGTGTAAGCAGCAAAGGAGAGACGGAGTGATATTTAATATATTACAAGCAATTAATAGGTAACTGCTTTACATCAGGAGGGTCGTATGCTTGTATGCCACACGACATTGTATAAAAAAAACTATACATTTCTATACAAATTTCATCTCTAGAAATTATGGAAGATGAGTGATTTATCTGTCCTCTGCCTCTGGTTAGTCACAAAAGTTGACAAAATAAATACAAGATCATATTTTACAGGAAACACTGAAAATTTAAACAAAGGATTCGAAGGTAGCACGACTAGCGCCGGAGGCATTGCCCTGGCTCTCTACTCTGGTCTGTGGGCCTACGACGGATGGAACAGCGTCACTGTGGTCACCGAAGAGATCATCAATCCTAGCGTGTTAGTTGCCTTGCTTTCTTCTAGATGGTTTAAGGCAGCATGACGACCGCTGGAGGCATCATCCTAACCTAAGACTAATGGAACAGCATCACTGCTACTTTTAAATATGTTATCAATCCTAATATCGGAGGGTCACTTTGTACAAAATTCGTCTGCGTGGGTACCTCTGTCTCACCTATTTCTACCGCCAAGCAGCTATATTTATATCGCTGTGTTCCGGTTTGAAGGGTGAGATATAGCAGAGAAATTACTGGCTACTGTGACGAAACAGCCTTAGGTCACAAGATTGGCAGCGCGCGAGTAACATCCCCACGGTATTGCGAGCGTCAATATATTGCAGTGACCGCTTACCATCTAATGCGGCCGCATGCTTGTTTCTCAATCTAGTTGTATAAAAAAGCATGTTAGTAACTTCTGGATATATATACCAGGAACGATACAACAGTGACGGCTTCGAGGGTAACATGGCCTCTCGGCCTACCACGACTGGAACAGCGTCAATAAAGACAGCGTGCACATAATCTCAGCGGGTATCATGCCATCTTTCGACATATACTAAATACGTTACAATATGATTTTTTCCCCACTCGGATTTCTAAGAATATAACAAATGCCACAGCAATGCCGCGAGGTTACCGTTCGTTAGCCGCGGGGTCAGCTACATGTGAGTGAAATTGCCTTTGAATAAAGAGGATAGCCAGCCATTTACAACCTCTAATCAGCCTCATCAGTTCAGACCGTATTCGTTCACTGCCGGACATAGGCGTCCCCTCTAGAGAACCACTCACCTCGATCCTGAGCCGTCTGCATCCATCGACTTCCCACAAATGTTATCAGATTGTCGCTCCATCTAGTAAGGAGTCGTCCCAAACTCAGTGTATCAGTACTAGGACGCTATTCGAGAATCTTTTTTTTCCAGCGGTAGTCGGTTCTACGAACAATGTGGCCGGCCCTCTGTACTGGCCACCCACCAAACTATACATACATCTATACTGATAAATAAAATTGGAGTGTCTGTTTGTAATATTAAAATAACCGCTTTTTACTAAATGCATATAGATGTATACACGGTACATATACCAAAGTGAATATTTTTTTCAATTTTTGTCTATCTGACTGTGTGTACCGGCTAATCTCTGAAATGGCTGGACCGATTTTGACGAGACTTGCACTGGCAGATAGCTGATGTAATAAGGAGTAACTTAGGCTACTTTTATTTTAGAAATTTTATTTATTTTATTAATATAAATAAATAATAAAAAAATAACTATTCCGCGCGGACGAAGTACATAATACATATCTATTATTATTTTGCTGTTCGCTATTTTACTCTTCTTATTTAGGTACTTATAATCAAATCAAATAAATAAAATTATAATTGAATAATAACTTTTTTGTTAAATTCTGCGCGGACGAAGTCGCGGGCACAGCTAGTCTAATCTATATTTCTAATCTAAACATCTTGTTACAGCAACGTTCCACTCAGCATATCAATAGCTGTGCCTCTCATCACAGCGCTTTACGTGTTCATGAACGTGGCTTACATGACGGTGCTAAGTTATGCGGAAATGACGTCAGTGCCTGCCGTCGCCGTGGCCTTTGGCACCAGAGTACTAGGCCCAGCCAGCTTCTTGATACCACTCGGCGTTGCTGTAGCAACGTTTGGCTGCGCTATGAGCGTGCAGTTTGGTGTGACCAGGTAAGAAAGAACATTTAGCTAACTGTACAATACTGACACGCTAAGAAATGACGTTTTATTTAGGGTTTCGTACCTCAAAAGGAAAAACAGATCCCTTATACGATCACTTTGTTCTCCGTCTGTCTGTCTTTTTCTCATGGGCGTGTGAAGCTATCAAGCTGAAATATTAAATACTCATTCCTTCGAGCAGTGAAAAATATCAAACTTCTCAAGTCAACCCAATCAAAAGATACGGCTGTATACCTCGTTTATGAGCATAGTTTGACACTCGCAAGGGAATCAAAACGTATGGGGTACTTTAGAACCATGAAATTTGGTAAGAAGCAATGTCATGTAGTACAGTAAAGTAAAAAAATCCGAAAGCCGTAAATTAGTAGGTACATCACATAAAAAAATAATTTGCGAATATAATTTTCGACAATTTTTTTTTACGGAATCGGGTTCGCACTTGACAGATTTTTCTTACAACTTCGGGAGATATACAATCGTACGGCCCACCTGAAAATGAATTACAGTAGCCTATAAATGTATATAAATATACATTATGTATAGCTCGCGTTTTTTGTTTCGCACTACATACTAGCAATGATGAGATGAGAAAATGGAAGAATGAATGGCTAATCTCTGTAGTTAGAGCACATGTATATACGTATGTATGTATATCTTCAATTCTACAGGACAGGTCCTTTGCGGGGAAGGCAAAGAGGGCCCAGCGTTTTAAGACGCGGTCCTTACACACCTCACTCGCTTCTTTAACATCCTCCTTCTTCCTTCTTTAACAGCTCTTTTCATGTACCTCTTTTTTTATACCACTAAGGTGGAAATCAAACATACGGCCTGCCTGATGGTAAACAGTCACCGTAGCCTATGGACATTTGCAACACCACGGATGTCACTCATGCGTTGCCGACCCTCTGAAAACCTCTTCTCGCATTTCTTGAAGAATTCCACGCTGTAGTCCCTTGGAAAAGCCTCGGCTGGGAGCTCATTCCACAACTTGAGAGTTCTCGGAAGAAAACGTCTCTTTACTTTCTAAAAAAACCGCACAGTACGCGACCATTGCGGTTCCAGCGTGTGAGAGTGAACTCCCCGCCGTCGGCGAGCGGAGCGGTTTTAAAAAGTAGCTGTCGGCATCATTTCGAACAATTCTTCAGAACACAACCCGTTGTACAATCGGTAGACACGAAGGGAGGCAAAATCTCTCCTTAAACTTAAGCGTTCAATACCATATGTAAGCTTAGGATTGCCAACAATTCTCACAGTTCGTCTCTGAATCGAATCACATGGTTCAAGCGCGTATCCAGGTGCTCCCGTCCAAAGGTAACTGCAGTGCTCCAAGTGCAGTCTGACATGAGACTTATGTAACATAAGTCTTTGCCCCACGCTGAAGTACTGCTTTGTTCTGTTGAGGTTGAGGAGGTTGAAGGCACAATGCAGTGCTGGTCCCAACGCTTACTTATGGAAACTACAGCTGGGTATGGCAGAGAGAACATGAAAGTAGGATAAACGCGGCCGAAATGTGAGCGTTGTACAAAATTTGTGGTGCAACGCTTGTTGACAATTTTCGCAATTATGATGTTAGAAACAGAGTTGCGCTGAAAGAGAGTTGCACTGTTAAAATAAGAAGAGGCATGCTGTGTTGGTTCGGACATGTAGAAAGAATGCAGGAGGAAAGAAATTAGAAACAGATATACAACGCGATAGTAGAAGGATGTAGTAGCCGAGGAAGACCAAGACTTAGGTACCTACGATGACCAAATTTGTCGTGTTCTATCAGAAGGTGATGTCAGGAGTCTTAGAGACCGGCGAGCGTGCACGAGAAGAACAATGAATGTTACAGAAACAGGTGAGGTGTGTAGGGTTCGAATCACGTGGCGCTCGGTTCTCTTTGCCTACCCCGTAAGGGATATGGCTTGAAGTTACAGTAGCATATATATATATAGCTGTAGTAGATTTTTCTACACGTCCAAACCAACGGAGCACACGTTTTCTTATCTTAACACCGACACTCTCTTTCTTACCACAAATTTTGCGCAATGCTCACACTTCGGCCGCATTTATCCTACTTTCATGTTCTCTCTGCCATGCCCAGCTGTTGTTTCCATAAGTAAGCGTTGGGACCAGCACTGCATTGTGCCTTCAACCTCCTTAACCTCAACAGAACAAAGCAGTACTTCAGCGTGGGGCAAAGACTGTTCTCTCTGCCATACCCAGCTGTCGCTTTCCTTCCTTCTGTCCATGCAATTAACACAATAATAAATTACATATTCCGTAGCTAATAGATTCAGGCGTTATTTTGCGAAAGTAAAATTTACATACAATTTGATGTAACCCGCGGAAGCACACAAAGCAGGTTAGATAAAATTGCTTGTAAATTACGTAGCGTTTAGATTTTGATTAAAAAAAAGGTTAGTATGCGCCGCGTAAGAGCACGCGGTATCTAAGTTCGTCTTCAAATAGGTCATAGTTCTTACGTGCCTTACGAATTAGAAGGGCAATTAAGCATCAATTAGATCTCGATATGAAATTAACATCTCCGCGTACGAGTCGTTCACTTACAATGATTCACGTCCCTGATTACGCGAGAAACGAAACAGTAAAAGGGGTTTTACGTTTGCCAAATATTTCGATTCAGCGTCGGGACGCATACAATATGGCCTGTGAAATGCGGTTGCCGTAGCCTATGAACGCTTACAGCACATTAAGTATATATAATACTAGTGGCTGCCCGCGTGGAGTCAAATAACGTAGCCTATGTGTTAATCCAGATCATAATCTATCTACGTGCCAAATTTCATTCAAATCCGTTCAGCCGTTTAAGCGTGAAAGAGCAACAAACATCCATCCATACATCCAAACTTTCGCATTTATAATATTTGTAGGATTTTACAGGGTCGGCAACGCAAGAGTGACACCTCTGGTGTTGCAAATGTCCATAGGCTACGGTAACTGTTTACCACCAGGCAGGCCGTATGCTTGTTTGCCACCTTAGTGGTATAAAAAAAAGTATCACTTTCGCGATCGCACCTCTGCTGCTAACGCAGCAACTCCTTACAAGTTTACTGGTGACCTCACTCAGCAGGAGAACAACGACCCTCTAGGGAGTTATTATTTGGCTGCGGTTTTGATGATGTAAAGCAGTTACTATAATGTATTATTTGTTTTGAACTCGGTGGCACAGTAACAACGCTGTTTTGTCGCCAGGCTCGTGGGTTCGAGTCCCACATAAGACAAATATTTGTGTGCATGAACATGTCTGTTTATCTCAGTCTGTGTGTTGTCAAGAGAGATAGGGCGCACCAAAACCACCTCACAGAAAGCCGCAACCAAATAACAACTCCCTAGAGGGTTGTTGTGTTCCTGCGAGTGAGTGAGGTTATCAGTAAACTCCTAGTGAGTTGCTATGCTAGCAGCAGAGGTGGCATCCTGCGAGTGACTCTCAATGTATTGCAAGCGTACATAGGCAACCATAACCACTTTACATCAGGTGGGCCGTATGCTTGTATCCCTCCCGACGTTGTATAAAAAAAGTTACCTACTAAGAAAATGGCCATTTTCTGGGTAAGATTTTTTGGCGTCGCTAATTAGCAAAAACACGACAACCTTAACAAAGGTGTGTTCTGAGGAGTTGTTCAGCATGATGCTAATAACCTCATTCTACTATCACACCACTCGCCGACGGCTGGGAGGTATGGTCGCGTACAGCCATGCAATTCTGTAAGAGCAAACGTCCTTACTTCCTCGGAAACATCGGCTGTTACAGCCTTGAACAAAATTGCAATTCTTTGGTGTCGCTTTTCATGGTTGTGCGACACTAGCGCCGCAAGGCTGCGTTTGAAATTGGAATTCTACAAGGCAAACAGCCTCGCGTACGCTTACAGCCTTATAGAATATCAAATAATTTAGCCGTGATCGCAGTAGACAATGTCAAAGCTGTGACATCTGTGATCACAGCGACGCACACAGCCATTACGAGTCGCTTAGAGAATTGCATGGCTGTGCGGTTCTAGAGAAGTTTTCTACCGAGAAATTTAAGTTGCGTAATGAGCTACCAGCTGAGGTTTAACCAATGGAATACAGCATGAGAGTCTACAAGAAAGGCGTGAAGGGAGACGATCCTCTGGGGAGTTGTTATTTGGCTGCAGTTTTCCGTGAGGTGGAGGCACTGCCCCAGACGGGCTGCTTTGATGCGCTCTACCTCTCTTAAAAATACGCAGGCCAAGACAAAAAGACATGTTCATGCAGACAAATGTTTGTCCTGCGTGGGAATCGAACCCGCGTTTCGCTACTGCACCACCGAGCTCGTCTTGTTCAACCTAGTGGTATGAGAGAAATGTTTTTTGCAGAGTCTGCTACACCGCTGCCCGAGGAGGTCACATGCTTGAGGCATTCTCATACGTCAATATCAAGAGATTGACGCCGGCTCCAGCGGTCGCTCTTCAAGTAAGCTTTTTTTGTGTAAATTGATAGATAGTAGATAAATCATGATTATTTTTTTTTTTTGTTAATATATATGGCAATAGTGTTGTTACTTTATGCCAGTGTCAAAGTCTTCAGTGTAGGACCATTTGAAAATCTTAATTCTATGTTCCAGCTTCAGGAACTGTGCTGAAAAAATATTTGGGAAGGGTACCTAGACCCAATCAACCCAGTTTAAATACCACCCGTAAAACGATAGTGATTTTTACAAGGTGTTCTTGATGAACTTATTCACGTCTTCCAAAAAGTACATAAACGTGTTATATTTGAGTTTTTTCATTACTGTATAATTTCACTAGCACTTATGTTACAAAATACTATCAAAATTGTCACACAAAACTAATTTTATACTGAATTGTAAAAATTTCAAGTATAACAACAATGTCACTCGTCAAAAGCGCGGGAAGAAGACCCTCATGATTATTTATTGAGTAGACAAGCAAACTAAAGGTTTGATGTCATGACTTAGACTTGAAGCTTTTTTTTTTCTTGTATATATACGAGTATATACCTATGTATATTTTTCTTTAGGCAGGGGCAGGGCCCTCTGCTAAAACCACAGAGTACATTTGTATATTATGGCTAAAACTCGCGCGTTCGCAAGCAGTGTTACCAACATTCAAGAATAAAATTTATTTCCAAACGGTGGTCTAAAAACCGCTGAATTGTTCTAAGTAATTTTAAAAATACCCTAAAATATTAAACTGTGTTATGTAAACCGTCTTGTTGTAAATTAAACATTATATAACGTGAGGACAAAATAAATCAATTTTTACCATCGATACATACGTGATGATAAATATCCACGATACACATGCCAATGAGTATCTCTTCGATTAAAGATTTATTGTCAAATGTCATTACGTAGATTAGTATTGGTCAGAATGAGACTAAAATAATAAGTCTTGAAGCAATCTGTGGGCGTATTCACATTGCCTCGGAATATTCTAATCGGAGTCGAAAAGTTATCTGTCAAAATGAAATCTGAGTGAAAGCTTTTTGAATCCGTTTCGAATATGACTTTCCGAGGCAATGTGAATACCTCCTCTGATATGGTGAAACAAATAAGTTTTCAGTACCCAAGTAAAATCTCAATCGCCATGGTTTAGCTGTAAGTTGGTACTCTGTGCCCAAGCGAGGAGCGACCGCTTGCGTATGTGTTCCACGAAAATGTGTGAGCAACTATAAAATTAAGTAGATATTACAAAAAACGTAATTTCCTTGTTATAATGGAATCATTTTTAATCTGTTTACCCGATATCACTCTTTAATAGTTGCAGAGCTGCGTTAGCAAGCGAAGCTATATAACCGAGAAAATTGTCTTTTTTGCAGTTTTGTGGTTTTCGACTGTTACACGCAGTTACACGTAGTACTCCTTCAGTTTTGAAGCTAGAGAGCTGATTGTTCGACATGAATGTACCTTAAGTATTGTAGATTCCCCTAAAATAGATTAAATTTCAATTAGTTCAATAAAGGATATCGATAAGTGATGTTATCGCCCCAAAAACCGTTCCAATACAAAGTCAATTGGAGCGCGTATGGCGAGCACTGAAAAACAACAACACGATCACTATCGCCGTCTAGGGGCAACAGATGTGTGCCGCTACACTTCAACAAAGCGGGTGTTGTGGCTTGAGTGGCGGGCCGCCGCCATTGGCGGCTATCATGCACTCGTATTCAACGTTGCACGGGTGCTGTGTTGCGCGACGAGTTGTAGCCGACACATGCAGCTGTGTGATGACTCATACCAAAGCCAAGTGGACGGCATGCCGTTTACGGTAAACTTTACCCCGGTTGGCGCGTTTCATGTTAGATTTCGCTGGTACTGGTTAGGGTTAGCAGCTCTGTAGGGCAAGCACGAATCCTTTGCGAAAAAACATTCGTATCGTCATCGTATACAATTTGTATGAAAATTGAGCAGCGCCTCTATCGGACGTAAAAGTAACTACATTTTGAAGCACAAAGTACTTTCGTATCGAGCTCGTATCGTAACGTGTACGTATCTTGACATATTTGTATGAAATTTAGGAGCACGAACTTTGTTTTGACGGACGGTATCGACAGCTGGCTATCGAAACTTACGAATATTTATTCACGAAAAAATTGTGGATGAAACAACTTGCGTAATTGTTAAAACATAGTATTTGACCATTATTTTCAGTGTTTTTGGTAGTATTTCGCTTGAAAACATTAGTAGACTAATGTTTTACATAAAACGCAAGATTTACCTAGAGTTTAACGTAGTTTATTGTGTTATTTTATTATCTTACTACAATACTTATTGAATACCCAGTAAATGAAC
Organism: Pyralis farinalis; assembly: GCA_947507595.1. NCBI lineage: Eukaryota > Metazoa > Arthropoda > Insecta > Lepidoptera > Pyralidae > Pyralis > Pyralis farinalis. The sequence goes on from OX382278.1 coordinate 26,297,866, forward strand.
AATAATATAGAAAACCTATACTAATAATATAGAAAAATAAACCTATTTTTTCAATTATTAGTAGCATGAAAGAAACATTTGTAAATAATAAACTTATATATTAAATATATAGTTTATATTTCATTCTACTAATACATAATTGAAAAAAAATATGTATTTGTACTAAAGTACCTACCGTTATTTTTATTTATTGATTATGTTACACAGAAGTCGCAGGGCTAACAAAGAAAATCAACAAAACTGCTAGATCTGACAGAAACTGAATTTAAAAATAGTTTTGCCTTCAATGATAACAACCAGCCCTCCACCAGTGCCACTAGCAGCCCTATAGATATTTGCCTAATGCATATCGTGTTGTTTTTAAATGAGCTCCAACCTTGACCCAATAAAACGAAATAAACAAAAACTGAGTTCACACTCCGTCACAAAAACAATCAAAAAATACTGATAAGGTATGTGCGACATGAACGAAATCGATTGATGACTTTGGGTTGGCTTTACTATCGGGGCGCACGATTTCGGGGTTCGTCAGGGTTGCTTTATGTAGGGGTTAGTCTCCCCTTTCAAACGACACTACTTGGAGCTCGAGGAAATGTTTACTTTTTTTATAATTATTATTTTAGTGCACGTGAAATGGAACGAATTTTGTTCAATAAAAATATAGTTTGTTGTAAAATTGTAATTTGTTACCTTGAAACGGAACGTATTCCGCCATATTTTTTGATATTTCTAAAAGCAGCATAGTGATTTTTGGTCGCCAAATTTGATATTAAGGTTCGCGTCATTCTGCTTTCGTAAACTTTGTTTTCATTTAGTGGTTATATCAGTGGGTTCAATAACTCCCCCCCTCCCTTCCCCCCAAATCTTACAGCTTAGTAATATAATAATATACATTTTTACTCAATTTTTATAAATTCTGTATTTCGGTGTTGGTCAGGGTTGCTTTATGTAGGGGTTAGCCTCACCTTTTTGTTTGACATTTTGCGTTTCAGGTTCGCGTCATTTTGCTTTCGTTTGTACGTTGTGTGAATGTGTTCCAAAACAGTTGGTTAGGTTAGAGTATGATAAACAACGCACGAGCCGAGCGAGCGAAGCGAGCGTGCCGCGGTAGCGGCCGGCGAAGTGCCAGAAGCGAATCGTTGACATTTTGAAAAGTGTCATTATAAAAAGTAGACCAAACCACCATTGTAGGGGACATAACCTCAAAAAATTAAAATGTTAATAACTTTAAAACTCAGAGAAAGTATATACCTAGAGTTGACAAACCCGTAAGGGACAGCAACAAAAGTACATACAATAACAAGGTTACCAGACTGTGGAAAATTTACCCCACTACATAATGCGTTTCGGCAATTTGAAATTTACAATGTACCCAGATAACTGTTTACCATAAGAAACTTGCATAGAATGTGTATTGTGTGCTATAATAATATACTCATAATATGGTATTAGCAACGTAAAAAAATCGAATAAGTCGATACAGCCATTTCTACACACAAAGTAATAAAAGTTAATATTTACATACGTATGAAAACTACAGTATCTGAATAGATCAACAAACATATTTGCACTTTAATATTATTAGAATAGTATTTTTTTACGCAAATCGAGTTACTGTATAGATCTATTAATTAATAGTAAGCCTGAGTTAGTTTCAGTAAGATCTGTGAAATCATTGGAATAAGGATAGGAGATTGGTCAAACCTAGCAGAGTTATATAAATTAAACAATATATTTTTCTATTTTAGACATATATTTTAAAGTACAAGCGATGACATGATACTAAATATAGGCATAGATATGAGATAAAAGATATAAAACACTTTATAGACAATTTGTAAATAAAAATATTCGTGCCTTACAAACTAGCATTTATGTTTATTTTTTCATAGATTTTTATTCTTAAAATCAATGCTATTAGATCGATTTTTCTACATCGTGTATTTATATAAATATCGTGAGAATGAAACAGTCGTCGAATATTCATGGTCACATTTGAAGGGCACAGGGGAAAAACATGCGATGTCACTATGACAATGAACTGGGAAATTGTTAAATTAACATTTTGAACTATAATAAAACATGCATCAAAGCATGAAATAAAACAAAAATGTATGATTTGTAAAGAAAATATATTTGTTTTGGATGTGTAATATAAAAATAAATCTTCTTGCTTGTATTTATTATGTTATGAAAAAAAAAAGGGAACAAAATCAGAAAATACAGGAAAAAAATATGCAATGTCCATGTCATTGTTATTATTTATGTGTCATTATATTTTGCCTAATTAAGAAAAAGTATTGCCTAGGTCTTGGACCGCAAATTTTTGACAAGGCCTGGATATCCATAAATTTTGCCTTTGAAACTGGAATACTCTCATTGTACGACTGATCTAGCAGTAAAAACTCTGAGACACCTACGGTATGAGAGTAATTACCAACGAATATAATAAAAATTGAAGTATATTTTTATTTAATATCTAAACACACACCGCACAACACAACAGACGAACGAAGGTAACCTCAAAAATTCAAAAAGATTGTAACTGTCAAGCCAGCAACCATGGACAATGCTTATTTTTTTCCTGTACGATTTGGACATTGCTTGTTAGTGCACTGTATCAATATTTTTCTATGAAGATTACTCCGTGACACTGCATGTTATTGCAAAGTGTGTTTTGGCATATCGTTCTACCACCTTTGTATAATAAAATGGTATTGCCAGTTTCAAAAACATAAAAATGTGACATCGCATGTTTTTCACCTGTGCCCTTCATTTACATACACGGTTTTTAGTTAAATCTTCTTTACACAATAAATGCGGATTATTCCTTCTTAAAATTAAACATATTGCATAAAAATTTTCAATAATTGTCATGTAAAAAAGAATTAGTGCCAGGGATGATTTAAGTGTAAATATTAAACAAAGGTAAACAACCTTTGTTTTTAAACATTTTGTATTGCGCATCATGGTTTTCATTAGACTTAAACTAAAGCTACAATTGATCAAGGATTATCCTTTCACATATTGCACTCAAAAGGTGGTAAACTGCTACGGTCCCTAAATTCCCTAGTTCACTCTTTTCCTCTAACTTGTATAATCATATCTATCATCTATACATCGATTACATTAAAATTCTGTATAATGACAGATAGTTCAGCATTTTTATTTCAAGTCGTTTACTTTTTGACCTTAATATAGCTAATTTCTTCTTGCGTGACTCAGCCAGTAATGTCTTCAGTCTCAATTCAAAAGTAAGCTTTAATTTTCATGGTGTTAATGTAGTGTCCGTCGCTATTGGAAGTCCTGGATAATCGGTCTGGAAAATAGGACAATTTTAATTTTCTAAGTCATTATTAGCATGTAATATCGACAGCCTAGTACTAACATTATATTAAAACTACTGTCAATACTATAATTTAGTTGAGCTTTACATATTTAAAAGTTTACAAATTCAGACAATATAAAATGCTTGATTAACATTTATGTGTTGACACAAAAGCGTGTGTGTGCGTGATTAACTTGATTAACGTGGTATAAATAATTGGTATAGAATAATCTACACGACTACCCTCCATATCTTTCACAATTACCTGTATAAATATAATCAACCCATCAACATCATATCAACCCATACTCACTTCATTACTGGAGTACGGGTTCTTATTTCAACCAAAAGACCTTAGAAGATATGTTCCGAAACTACTCAATTACAGATTGTCGGAGTCGTTGGAATATTTTCATATGTTTTTGTATTTCAATTATACGCTTCTACGATTAAAATGTAACTATGTAAAATTTCAAGTCTGTACGTGAAACTTTCTAATACAGAACTTTCAGTTTTCAGAAACTTTCTAGCAGACGAACAGGCAGGCATGTAAATCATCTAATTTAGTTCCTTATTTTTTAATCCTATCATCTATATACTCGCCAACAAACTGTTATAACAGTTTGGCGAACATAATAATTTGTACTATGTAACTGTATCGTGTAAATAAATAAATAAAAACAATATAAATCAGTTGAGAATGCGCAAGCTTGCATTGCCAGAGGAACACCTGGTTCGTCAACAAATCAAATGTTGATGAACCAGGTCAACAAATGTTAACTTACGTGTATGGTGGATGTTGAAACTGACGACTTATCCAAATAAATTTCTTCCGAAAGCAGTGGTTTTTAAAATGTTTGGAACATATGCGACTGTACTCGGCTCCCAATTCTGTCGTCCAGTAGCAAAAATCCATGCATTACGCACACTGACGACTTTAGGAAATCTAAAAAATAAACATACATCTAAGATTAAACAAGTTAACATTTTTAATTTAAAAATAAATAAATACATTTTGACGAAAAATTATAAACAAAGAAGTATACAAAAAGTAAGAAGTTAAAAAAAAAGGATCTGTACCCTGTAATTTACCCATAATTTCGGGATGTTTTCCCATACTACATACTGGTAACCCTAAAACGCTCATTATACCGATAAATTGAAAATACAACAGAAAATGGCTGACGCATTACCTACAGACAACCTTCAAGATTTAGGCGGTTTTTACTAGAAATACTTTTTGTAAATTAAACCGATATTTTCATTGTTTTTACGTTATTATACAAACAATTTATTTAAAAACTACATGTGTATCTAATTTTCGCAAAATATTTGATAACAACTATTAAAACTTTATACTTACGTATGAAAGGTTATGTTTCGTATTTTTACTAACTGAGGCTTTTGCAGCCTTTTACACAGCAACGTACCATTGTTAAAGTAAAAAGACAATCCCAAACAAGCAAAAGAACACAAATATGCACTAATATTTCGCTTATATTTAGTAATTTATGCAAAAAAATTGTTGTACTACAAGGAACGAAATGATTGTTTGCCACGAACTTGTTTTTGTGGCAAACACAAAATAGTGAAACTATGACAGGGACAAAAAATATTTTATCTGTCTCTTTCCTTCTTATGAGGAACTGTATACATATATCACGTTCTATCTTGGTATTATTATTTGCTTGTCATCTCTGGGTATCCTTCCTCTGAGCTTTAAAACTATACGTTTCCTCTGTGTGGGAGTGGTACCAGGGGGTAGCCCTCCTCCCACCCTCCCCTCCCATCCCCCGTAGTACTGTATCCACTATCCACTGTAGAGTCTCCGAGACAGAATATCAAGAAACCGTTCAGAAATAAAAGTAATCCAGCTGTTTATGTTTTTCACATTAAAACATAATTTATATTTTTTCAAATATTAATACAATTTAAAATGTTAATACAAAAAGAATATTCATATTTCAAAGTTTTTGTACATAATCCACTCGAATATTTCATAGAATACCCAAGATAAAAATTACAAGAACAACTTCATCTAATTTCAGAACGAATCGTTCACTCAATTTGTTCGTTCCCGGTTTACGTAGTATTGAAATGCTATCGAGGATACCATAGGACGACGAAGGTGCTTCGTGCTACGTACTAGCGTGATGCTGCGTAATACTATCGAGGACTCGTTACGATTACGATAGGAGTTTCTAAAATGTTCGTGCTTACCCTACTGTTTACGCAGCTTGCTGTTATTTACTTATTGTGCAAAAGCAGCTCTGCCAATGCGCCGCAGGCCCAGCTCCCCTAGTTTATAATATGCACATTTTGTAGTTGTTTCTACATTTCTAATTAATGTATAGTAAGTAGATAGAAGTTATGTTTATAAAGCGATTAGTGTTATGTAAGCATACAAAAAGCTGTTGAAAAACCTTTCTATACAGAGACAAATCCCCGTCTCACGTAGAAGTTTATCTGAACATATCTAACTTTTAGCATACATTATGGGAGTGCTATATTGAGTTGCAGCGTCACAACACACCTTACTTTTAATTTTAAATGATCCACGTGCCTTTGGAGAAGGATCGAAAATACTACGCCCTGCTTCTGCTTCTATTTAAATGTGACTGTAAAGATATGTAATATTCACTTTGCAGTTCTTTGATTATGTTTATTGTACCTAAGTGACGCCTGAATCTTTGGAGATGTTGATATAATATAATAATTCCTTTAGAGCTGGGATCTTCATAACTTCTAATTTATTTCTGAGAATATCTTATATCCGATCGATATAATATGTCATTGAATTCAGGAAGTAGAGAAGAATCTATAGCTTCACACCAGTTCCTGTGGAAAATGCAGAAAGGGCCGACCGAAACATGACTCGGTCCTCACACACCTTACTCGTTTTTTTAACATTCACAGCTCTAAATAAGACTAGATCTGAAATAACCATCGATGGTTATTTCAGATCTAGTCTTATTCCTTAGGTATTAACCACTAACAATGGTTATTTTTTATATCGCCAGTAGGTACATGATTTCACATTTTAAGTATCATTTACATGCATCGACTTATATTACCTACGGTAGGTAATATAAGTCGATGTTTACATGCAATTCGATGTAATCTTCTTTTTGTGCTTTCTCAAGGTTTTTTGGTGGTGGAAGCACACAAGCTAGCTAGATCAAATTACATGTAACCTTGTCTTTCGCAAAATGACGCCTGAATCTATTTACTATTTTATCGTTTATCAGATCAAATAATCATTCCACAATTTAAAACGATTCTTTGATCTGCTAACACTAACTGCCACAACAAACATCTTGTATGTTGTGGCAGCTAGTGCAACATTACTTAATATAAGCAAAGACTTCTATGTATACTACTAGACAGGCTGAGTAACATAAATATTGTGTCGTAGCTCGGGAGCGCGCCGGCTGAGGTGCGGGGTAGCGGGAGAGGGTTGCCGATGCAGTGAACAGGCTGCTCACGCAGACGCGACAATCGATTGAACTTTACCTATTACCAATTTGACTTCGACTGTTACTAATTCCATTTTAATATAATGGTAAATTAAAGTATATTGTACATAATACTATATACACTAATAATACATAATCCAGGGGAAATCTACGACAGTAACAATTGTGTAATTATGAGGAAAATAATTGGACTCATAATGACTTTGTTTTATTCAACAAAATTATTATACATAAGTATCACTTCTGCTATTTTGTACAAATTTTATCCACTCCTCTCTTTTTCTAATCCCAAGGCGAGGAAATGTAAAAAAAAATAACATAAATTATTTGCACTTGCGTCACAAAAAGTAATAAAAAATAAATTAAAATGATTATTTTAAATAATATAAATATTATTTAAAATAATCATTTTAATTACATATGGTACATACAGTAAAATATTAAAACTTACTTATGAAAAGTTATTCCTTCAGAAAATTTTTTTGTTCTTTGAGAATAATTTTTGCAGTATCTAAGTATGCAATTCGGCATTATTGTGAATATATTGCGATTCAATGGGTACCTAAAATACAAAATCACAGAATTATCTATTTGCATATTAAAATTAAGTTTCTACCTATTTCCATGTCTGTTTAAGCACCTATTACATAGATCTATGATGTGATCGTCGGTAGCGCTACTTACACTACTAGAGAGTAAACGAGATGGCAATAGTGTCATGGCTATTATTCATGTTAAGTACAGTTTCATAGTAAAGTACAGAAAAAAGTAGTTACTTACCAAAAATAACAGTTGAATCACTTGAACAAAGTATTCACGTAAATATAATAATGATTAATTGTTATTTTGTGGCATTTAAAACAAATAAAAAAACTTATTTGTCGACCGCAACGTTCTCGGTTAATTACGAAACATAGGAGTGCTTGTCTCGCTTACTCGCAACCTACTAAAAGAGTTGCGGAGAATTGACCGTAACTTGATGTGCAAAATCCGAGTTCCGCTCAGCCGGTCTAGTAGTATTCATAGAAGTCTTTGAATATAAGGTACAGAATATAATAAATCATTTTCCAATTTCAGGCGCTCCTGACAACTATATTCATACTCGTTGGCAATATAAAAACTCTAATAGAATTCGCCAGTTGGTTCCTTTGGTTCTTCTATGGCTTAGCAATGGTCGCGTTACTAGTATTGAGGAAAACACAAGCGGATAAACCGCGGCCTTACAGGGTGCCCACGCCTGTACCATGCTTTGTGTTGCTAGTCGCAATATTCCTGTCAGTGCTGCCAATCGTGCACGACCCGTCTGTCAAATATTTAATGGCGGTTGGCTCTATCCTAATAGGGGTTGCCGTGTACACAGTATTTGTGTATTATAAGAAGACTCCTACTGCTATTATAAGTGAGTATTTTTCATGTTTTCCTAACAGTTTGTGTAGTAAATTGTTTCAAAACTATATTATACATCCGTGTTTTTTTATACAACCTCGTTCGTCTGGTAATTTTCGAAATGCTCCCAAAATTAAAAAAGAAAGATGAAAACTAAGAAATTTTAATAAGACACAATAAGAATTTATTTAAACAATGTAAGACGTGTTCAAAACCCGCAAAGGCCCATTGGCAAATAAAGGATATTTAAAAGTTTTTTTTATGACACAGAATTTTGTTTTAGTCTGTCTAAGGAACGTGACAGGTACATTATGCGTCATGTCACCACGATTGTTTTTTTTACGATTCCGTAACGAAAAGGATGACCGCTCTCCTACATCTATCCGTTTACCAGTGACAGATACCATTCCTCCTCCTTACGTCGTTATCTTCGAAATTTATTACTTTGATGCCTCTTTTATACATTAAAGATTAGATATAGTCAACAACCTGCGCTCCGGTTAGATATCATCATAGTTTGGTCGCAATAGTACTCTACAAACTAAGTGATTTTATTGTCAATATTTAGCACATGATATAAAGACTTAACGTTCTTAAACAGAACTGAAAATGTCGTAGTTATCTATTAAGATTGCCAACCGCATTCTAAATTAAGGTATTGTGCTATATTTCATGTTGGTATAAGTATTTTACATTACACATACATTGACAAAATTAAAATATACGCTAAAATTGTAAAGTAAATAGTTGATCTCAATGCATAAAATACATGCCATAACCGTATCGTATTTTTTTATACACAAATGTCGGTCGCGTGACAACGTATGATGGAAACTTCACAGCAGGCAGAGCGAGTGACACTCGCAAACAAATTTTTGACGCAACGGAACTAGACTGAAAGATACTTGCTCAAGAGCAGGGGAATTATTTCTAAGGATGCTAATTTCTCTTCAATTTAGTGCAGAATGCGATTCACTGTTTTCTAACGACATGCTTCTTAGGTCATTTCACAAATTTTCTTAATTGTTTTATCGTTTTATTCCAGGTAAATTCACATTCCTCACGCAAGTCCTGTTCGAGAGCGTGCCGCCTAGCAATAACGAACGTCAAGACTGAACTAGTTACTTTTCTATATGTATACATTACTATTGTAAATGTAGAAAAAGTACATATTTTTACAATTAATAAAAACAATTTTAGCTAAAAATTTTCTAGAATAAATATAATGATATATTTGATGTCTTTATTTTTTGTAACAACAAACTAGAGATGCCTAAATCGTAGGTGGCGGATTGCTATACCTAGTTTGGCTATTTTTTTTTTTTTCTATTATTTATTCAAAACAAAAATACATGATCTTGGACATACATGCATAGCCATTAGTTGAAGCCATCGCAGTGGCTTATTTACCAAGTGGCGAGTTCTCTATATAACTTTAACATATATATTATACAACTTTAACATAGATATTAGTTAATTAAATATCAATTTCTTATATATATTACACAGAATTGAACACTACATATTATTGTTATTTCCATCGATAAAGTATTTTTTTAATATTATTTTGATTTTGGTTGGTTTATTTAATATGTTTTTCAATAGATTACTAGGTAGATTGTTAAGTATGTCAGGTAGTAAGTACTCCCATTTTCGTTTACCATATACGTTCGTATAGTTTGGTAACGCATAAGTATTCATTTGACTTAAATTTTGTCTTAGATTTTTTTCCCGTGACCTTTTATGCAGTTGTTCAATTCTGTTGCAGTATTCGCTAGCAATGGCCATCCTAAATTTATTGAAGACATTCACAACTTTGCAGTGCGTAAATATATCAATTTCTTGTTTTTTTAATCTTGCTTTAATTTGTTTTGGTAAAATGGTTTTAAGTAGGCTGACTTGCAGGTTATAGATGCTCTCCAAATACGTTTTATAGGAACGGCCGTAACTACTCAAACCATAACTAATCACCGAATCCGCTAGTGATAAGTACATCGTTCTTAATATACTATAAGGTAACTTAAATCTCAATACTACCATTTTTGAATTAATTGATCTTAGCTTATTGCACACATACTCGATGTGCGGCCCCCAGTTAAATCTGTTATCAATTATTAAACCTAAATATGTGTGTTTGTGTACAATTTCTAAGGGCATACACTGGCATGCATGTATATCTTTATTATGCATACACTCATGTGAATGTGCTACGACTCGTGGTGTGGTACTGGTCTTTAATTGCGAACTATGTATATGCATTAGTTTTGTTTTTTTTGCATTAATTACCAACCGAACATCATGTACCCACTTGCACAATAAGTCAAGATTTCGTTGCATTATTTTTTCAGCTTCTGTTACGGTTTTATGAGCAACTACTAGGCATGTATCGTCGGCAAATTGATACACAGCGCCCTCTTTAAACAAACTGCACATTTCATTTACATACAAAAGGTATTCTATAGGGCCTGCTATCGAACCCTGTGCTGTACCTTGTTCAGTAGGAAACAAGTCACTGCGTATGTTGGCTACACTCACCGCTGTGAATCTATTTGTATGATAGTTCTTAATGAAATCCAACAAGGGGCCCCGTATGCCACTTTGCTGTAATTTGGAAAAAAGTATACTATAATTTAAAACATCAAAAGCTTTTTGAAAATCGACAAATACTGCTAAAACATGTAGCCTTTTGTCCATATAGTCACATATTTCGTTAGAAAAGTCCGACAATAATTGAGATGTACTTCGGTTCCTTTGAAATCCATATTGCCTTTGATTAATTATGTTATTATTCGATAAGAACTTTTTAATTTCTGAACCAAAGTACTTCTCAACTACTTTATCGATACTTGATAATATAGTTATAGGCCTGTAGTTGTCTATTTCTGCATGGCTACCTTTTTTGTAAATAGGCCTTATTAGACCTATTTTTAAATCATTCGGGAATATACACTTAGTTATACACATGTTTATGAGATGTACTACCAACGGCGTAATATCTTTATTTACGTGCTTTATATCTTTTACGCGGATGCCATCGATACCAGGACTTTTCCTGTCGTTCATATGTTTTATTATTGAAAAAATAACCTCTTCCGTTGCCAGACTCATTCTCATAGACATGTCACAGCTTCTTTCGTACATTTTTTGGTTTTGGTTTTCCACAACAGAAACGAAGTTGCAGGGGTTAAACATTCACGCATGTATATTTGTGAGTCGTCGTTCTTTCCAATGTCCCTGCAGGTAATCTTTGCCGATTTGGCGGCCTCCAGCCATGCATCCCGACTACCCTCACGCAATGCTACTATTATACTTGATGGTTGATTATCATTCTTGCGGTGCACTTTTCTTTTTCTGTACACTTTTCCTACGTCATTCTGGTTTAATTTTAGTGTATTGCATATATTTGTAACAACTTTATTAATGCTCTCATCTTCCTCTTCAGTTACCCCGCAAATTTCAATGTTATTACTCAAATTATTTTGCTCCAGGGAGTTGAGTTTTTGTTCCAAAATGTCATTTTTTAATTTCATGTTTTTACAAATGTTTCTTAAATCGTTGCACTGGTTTTCTACCGCCTTCACATCCGTTTCGAAATCCTTTAATTTTTGCTCATAATCATCGATTTTGTCCGAATAAAATTGGAGGGCAGTTTGAATTTCATCTCGAACGACCTCCCTTATCTGTCGGCGAATATCGATCATTACTTTCTCGACAATTGGATTAATTACAGCTTCATGTTCTGTGGAATCGTCGTCTTCTTCTGTTTCCGGCAAGATACATGATAGCCTCTTCGATTTCGTCCCACTGGCACAGCTTGAACATTTCCAGTCAACTGCGTCCGTTTTGGATAAAGCACCCAATTGACCGTGTGATATCGAGGCACATTCTGCATGCAGCCATTTATTACATTTTGAGCATTGAATTCCTGGGAACTTCTTGCTTACAAGTTTTACACACTTATTGCACTTAACCATGATCGGATAGGGGTCGATTACAAAATATTACAATCGGAACAACGAACGTGCGCGAACGCCGCCGCAGTCGAGCGAGAACTGAAATTGAACTGAAATGAAATATTCCAACACACACTATTCAGATACTTCGTTCCTTTTACTTCCCTGCAGTAAAAACAAACACAAATGCGGACAATTTGTCAGAAGTTGAAACACACACGGTCATCTAGTGCAGGAGGAATTAGTGGCTGGACTTATTATGGATGAACATATATAAAAAATATGTATATTTTATATGTATGGTTATACGATTCTAACAGCGAACAGCAGTTCATCAATGGATTCATTGGACACCGTCATCTGTCTCCACCAGTATGCATCACACGAGTATCCATATTTGCGATGTCTGTGTATTGTTGCCGTTTTGGAACCTGCACAAAGTAACTAAACCGAGAATTTAGAGATGCTTAGTGTATTACAGGGACAAAGGCGTTGCGCGAACGTATACACTTTTGTTACCGACACCATCAACTGTTTTCTGTCATGTGTCCCTTATCGGTATAAAAAAATTGCCCGCGTTTGTGCAACGCGTAACCGGAAAGGAAACGGCGCGATGATCTCTTTGGCAGCAGGAAGGCCACGTGATCTGGGGTGAACCAGGAAAAAGAAAATAAAAGGATAAACATGCGTGGAAATCTGAACGGATAGGTCGAGACGGGACTAACCGAAACATGCATATAAGATAGACCACCGGTCATTCGGTCATATGAGCCGAATTACGGGAGTTGATGCGTACAGCAATTGGTACTCTTTGGCTCTTTTCGTGCCGTGGGCAACGCTTGGCACCCTGTAATTTATTCTAATCTTTTACCGAATTCCATCCATCATTTAGTGACGCAGATCGGCGTACCTAGGACAGGACCACAATACGTGGTCTCTGTCTTCTTTACTCTCACCACACAAACACATGTTGTTATTACAACATTACATTTCAAACAGTCGCTTTCTGAAGAATCCATGACCTCTGAGGAGTTGTGAGGTAGGGTGGTCCGATTCAATCTGAGTCTCTCCGACGCGTCAGGGAAAAATAGGTAAAGATCCCTGCCCTTAGTTTTTCAATCCCAGCGAGCTTACCACACATACAGTGTAGCTTCCTAAATGTCTCGTTTCCGTCTGCTCAACTCCGATCCGAATGCGATCCTACGTGACTCTTCCAAATGCCCAGCACGGTCGACCTCCAGATCTGCCGGGAAAACTTCAGCCAACACAGGCAGGGAAGCCGTGCTGTTGGATCTGTATGCTTTAATCAGTAGAACTAGGGCCCGGCTCTGACTTCTCAGTACAACGCTAGGACAAACATATACACATATTCTATTGCACCAGATTGCGGCGGGGCGTACATAATCGTAGCTTAGTCGTACAGAACGTACGTTCTTCGGTAGAGTACTTTCAAGGCCCTATATCTGTATCCCTAAGATAACGTGAATACCCTCGTCATTTTTCCAAAGCACGCTGCGGCACAGATTACTTAATAGTTACTTCGTAACAGATACATCACTCCATACAAAAATATCTATACCTGCCGCGTTAGATACCTACTGCAACTTGCCGCGAGGCGTCGGCGACCGCTGCGTGCTAAATTGTGCCTAATTCGCTCGACTATAGGGTTGTTGTCGATTCGCAGCCATGCGGCGTGGCGGCCATCTTAATAATGCCAGGGTTGCTGCTACGGTAAAAATATTGTTCACACACAATCTGGTAGGTACCTAACTAAAACTAAGTAAATATACACCCATAACTCGAGTATAAAATAGGTACCTATCCATATTTATCATACAAACTATATTTATATTTATTTATTTGCCCCTAGCGGGATTCGAACCCACGACCCCTGACATGGCAGGCAGGGTCACTAGCCACCACACTGACGGCCAGTTGCACAAAAAACATTTTAAGTTAATGAGACATTAAATCTCATGCTGCCCTTGTCTAATTAAGGAAGAACAATAGAGATAGCTATAGACTTAATGTGGCATTAACTTTAAAGTGGTTTTGTCACAACTATAATGCAAACATAGTCACAGCCACAGCTCATTTATTTATCTGACGTGTCGTGTTGCAACGCGTCAGAATGGAATCGTTTTCATACATACATTGTTTCATACATTTTTAGATTCATATTTTTATGTTGTGACTCAAAATCCGCCTTTAATGTTGAAAGTAATTAAAACTAACCTACCTATTCTATTAATCCAAATAAGTACGTATCTATATGTACCTATATTAAAAGAGTTTCATTATGTAGGTAAGTACTAAGCTTTTCTTCTTCTATTAAGCTAAGCCTTCTAAGCCTTTCTTCATCAACAGGAAAACTAAAAAATGACAGGTTTTTATTCCTTTTGTTTGATAAACAACCACCAACTTCACAAAAATGTCGGGCCGACATTGTTTTTATATTATTTAAATTTAAAATCACACAAGTTAGGTACTATTTACAATAATTTAAACCACACAAATGTCAATCAACTTATAATAATTGATAACGTAATATTTACAGTCATTATTCACTATATTTACAGTATTATCACAGAATTATAGTTATAGTATTTGTATTAGAATTATAGTAGTTCGATGTTTATAGTATTAGAATGATTATTTATAGTATTCGTATTAGAATTATAGTAGTTCGATGTATTTTAATAATATGAATTACGAGTGCACAGCGAGCGAAGTCAGCGAGCGAACGAGCGTGCAATAGAGAGCGCTTGCGACAGCCCACTGACTTTTGTGACGCCGGCGACACACCGCTCGGTAGGTAAATATCGCGCGCAAGTACATGGAGTGACGGAGGCCTGGCTGCGGTCCACTCCCTAACGAGAGTTGCGTGTTGGAGGAAATGTAGTGCCCGATCTAATTCGAGCCCTGCACGAGCTTTATTACTGGAGGTCGCTGGGGTCTCCCCTTCACCGTCATCGTTGCCGATTTCGATATAGGGAAGTCCAACCTGTTACAGTCACTCCGTGCGCCGACTCGACTAAACGTAAAACTTCGTTTGCTGTACGTTCTATCACTGCTCGAGAATCGGCCTCAATCACGTCATCTGCACATGACATGCTTGCTGCACTCAGTATTTCTCACTCACTAGTGATATGCGGGTCATATTTTAAAATTACGCGTTCTAATAGTTATCGGAAGATCGCAAGGAATGTGATCAGACGATACGCCTTCGCGTCGCTACGTGGCCTACCGTTGCCCTTGGGCAGCAATAACAACCATCCACCCATCACCTTATTGGGCAATACTCCCTCGGTCACACATGCAGCTAACACCTAGTGGAATTTCCTAGATGCTGCGGCCCATACATCCTTCCTCACTTTCGCACCAACTCCGTCTATTTCAGCTGCAGTGTTCGGCGAACCCTTTACCATCGCGTCAATCTCCTCGGGGGTCGGAGAGAGTCAGGTTGCGACTGAGGGCATATTATGCGACAAAATACCAGCAATCGTGCCTGCGTGTGATACGCTGTGTACCTGCACTGGTCGTCGTCCGGGCACAGCCCGTGCTGTAAGCATGGCGCCCTCTAGGCATCCCGTATGGCTTTCAGACTTTGTGCCATTTAATACGTTAGCAGGAAGTCTGACTTTTCCACTTGTAGCTCTATAAGCCTGGTCTAGGGGATCCCTGCTGCCAGACTCTGTCAAGTTTCTTAATAATTCTAGCTGGACACTCTCGACCATATTTCGGTACTTACCTCTTGCAGCATGGAACTCAGCCTTTGATGTTTGATTTACGACCATTTTTTCTTCTACCTAGACGTTCGAGTTCTCCATTCCACCATACATACCCTATCATAAGTGTTTGTATTTTCACTCCCAGGCAGAAGTTCTGACTACTGCTTTCGGAAAATTCTCTACTTAAATATATTTTGTTTTTTAATAAATTATTTTGTCCCACGAATGGCAAAGTGCAAAACTCATAAAATACATAATCTATGTATATGTATATCTTCACGCCAAGTTGCGGGGTAGGCAGAGAGAACCGAGCGCCATAAGACGCGATCCTTACATACTTCACTCCTCAGAGAAAGTATACCTAGAGTTGACAAACGCGTACACCCAAGTAAAGGACGGCAAGAAAAGTACAATCAATAACAAGGTTACCAGACTGTGGAAAATTTACCCACTAATGCGTATCGGCAATTTGAAATTTACAATGTACCCAGTTATAACTGTTTACCATAAGAAACTTGCATAGGATGTGTATTGTGTGCTATAATAATATACTCATAATATGATATTAGCACTGTAAAAAAAATCGAATAAGTCGATACAGCCATTTTTACACACAAAGTAATAAAAGTTAATATATACATATGTATGAAAACTTCAGTATCTAAATAGATCTATCTATAACTTCACGCCAAATCCCTTACCTGTATAAATATAATCAACCCATCAACATCATATCAACCCGTAAATAAGAACCCGTACGCCAGTAATGAAGTGAGTATGGCTCACTTCATTACTGGAGTACGGGTTCTTATTTCAACCAAAAGACCTTAGAAGATATGTCCCGAAACTACTCAATTACGGATTGTCGGAGTCGTTGGAATATTTTCAAATATTTTTGTACTTCAATTATACGCTTCTACGACTAAAATGTAACTATGTAAAATTTCAAGTCTGTACGTGAAACTTTCTAAGACAGCCTAGCAGACGAACAGGCAGGCATGTAAATCATCTAATTTAGTTCCTTATTTTTTTAATACCTATCATCATATATACTCGCCAACAAACTGTTATAACAATTTGGCGAACATAATAATTTGTACTATGTAACTGTATCGTGTAAATAAATAAATAAAAAACAATATAAATCAGTTGAGAATGCGCAAGCTTGCATTGCCAGAGGAACACCTGGTTCGTCAATTATATAACAATTTAATTTTTTTTTTTTAACTTTGTCGGCCATTATGACCATGCTCCTTAAGAAATTTGATATAGGTTTTTAAGACATTCCTATTCTACTTTTTAATTTACTTTTCGAATCTGAAATAAAAATTCATTTTTTTTAATTTGTCGGCCATCCTGACCATGTTCTTTAAGAGATAGGAGGTTGGTTTTTCAAACATTCCTATTCTACTTTTTTATGCTGAATCCGAATCTGAAGTCAAAATTCGAATATTCGAAAAAAGCGACACACACAGACAAACATATAGATTTCGTATAGGAACGGTGTTCGTGAAAATACTTTAACTTTACCATTGTTATTTTGGTTGGATGAATCACATGCCTGCCTTTTTGTCAAAAACTGTCCAGCCGTTTTACACGGACAGAAGGATTATATATATATAACGAGGATTCTTGCTCATCCATTCGAAGGCACACGAAATAAAAGCCCTGATCGATTAGTTAGGTGCGTGTATTGATCCTCCGAAACACGTTTTACAATAATATGCAACTAATAATGTGATGCAAATCGATTAAAGTTATTTGGAGCTCAAGGAGGTGTTTTCGGTACGGCGCGTGATCGAAAAGTGCCCTCTGCCAGTCGCCCCCACTTCCATCGCCACTTTTTTTAGCATGAAGAATGTATTCCAACGGAAGTTAGCTACTGTGCGGCTTCAAACAACCTCAGAACAGCGCCGCCTATGATAGTTTCTGGAACTAGCTAATAGATGGCGTTCCTTCAATAAAATGACTACAGCGCCATAAGTGATGATCTTCAGACTTCATTTTCATGATGCGACGACACGGCCGTCCTGCGCCTCACACGTCCTCGTGTGGTTCGGCTGAAAATAGAAAAATCCAAGTACATTTTCTTTTCTCGGCCAGACCTGACCACATAGGTCAGAATGAAAATCAAGTAGCAATTCAGAGAGTAAATATTTATCCGAGTACAAAGATTTTATGAACCATGAACGAATGGACTTAAACAATAAGGAAGTTCTGTTACATTGTCTAACATCATCATTGCGAATACGGTCTACAAGCCTTACGCCACAAATTTTGCGCAGCGCTCGCCTTTCGACCGCGTTTATTGATAACAACTATTAAAACTTTATACTTACGTATGAAAGGTTATGTTTTCGTATTTTTGCTAACTGAGGCTTTTGCAGCCTTTTACACAGCAACGTACCATTGTTAAAGTAAAAAGACAATCCCAAACAAGCAAAGGAACACACATATGCACTAATATTTCGCTTATATTTAGTAATTTATGCAAACAATTTGTTGTACTACAAGGAACGAAATGATTGTTTGCCACGAATTTGTTTTTGTGGCAAACACAAAATAGTGATACTATGACAGGGACAAAAATATTTTATCTGTCTCTTTCCTTATAAGGAACTGTATACATCTATCACGTTCTATCTTGGTATTATTATTTGCTTGTCACCTCTAGGTATATACTTCCTCTGAGCTTCACTCGCTTCTGTGACATTGACGCCTTGAGGCCCGTTATATACTTGGCGCCGCCGTAACGCGCATGGCGGAATTCAACTACGTGGGCCTTCTCGAAATTAATTATTTTCTCTCCAGGCCCCTTTTCACGTGTCCACTCACATATATAAGTTTTATTAAGATTACATTACTTACATTACTAAAAGAATAAATTCATGTTCATTTGTAATAGAACATGGCTGGACTATGTTATAATCTGGAGAACGTAATCGATGCGCTGAGAGGGGACGCGGTGTTTATTGGAGTGGAACACGCAATCTCGTCTGTGGTATAGCGACAGACATATCGTTGGAAGTCTCCACCTCTTAAACCTATATTAATTAGTTAACAATAGTATTTACCAAATTAAAAGGTGTTAAAAATAGATTTACGTCTTCTAGAAAGTAAAATAATGCGACATGCTAAATTCGAATATGTCACGTCAATTCACACATTGTTTCCGGTCCGCTTCTTCTGCCCATGCCACAATGTTGACCTTGGGGCGCCTGTTCATCACGAAGATATTTTTTAGTGACGTAGCCTCCGTTTAGTAGGCAAATGTGGATCTATCTATATAATTTACGTGTTTCAAAATATTGTACCTAGCGATAACATGAAGATCAGAATATCGAAAGCCAGTCTTTCGATATTCTAAAGCAGACCGAACTCATTGGGCCGTTTTAAAATTTCTCGTAGGGATGGGACATACATAGCCTCGGAATTTTCATTCACAAAACCTTCGAATAGAAGGTTCTCTGCTAAATTGTATGCAGATTCCGTTCATTTTGACAGGTAACTATTCGAATCCGTTTTGAATATGGCTTTCCGAGGTAATGTGTATACCGACCTATAGTTATCTGGCTATGTCCCACCCCTACGAGAAATTTTAAAACGACTCAATGTGGTCCTGCTTTAGAATATCAAAAGACTGGCTTTCGATATTTTGATCTTTATGTTATCGCTAGGTAGAATATTTTGAAACACGTAAATTATATTGATAGATTAATGTTCCATATATGCCTACTAAGCGGTGGCAACGTCACTAAAAATAACATAAACGTTTTGAATATGGCTTTCCGAGGCATTGTGAATACGGCCACTGAACTGGGATCGCGAACCACACCATATAAAACGCACGTATAAGGATTAAAGTCTTATAAATCTGGAATTGTTTCAACAAACCTACACTCACACTTTCTCTCATCCTGATTTCATACAAGAAAACATTACATGGAATGTTCTATTTGTTGACTCCAGACTCCATATTCACATTGCCACGAAATAGTATATTCGAATTGGAGTCGAAAAGTTATCTGTCAAAATGTATGGAATCTAAGTGAAAACTTTTCGAATCCATTTCGAATATTGCTTTCCGAGAATGTGAATAAGGATTACGAATTCATGACACAACTATGTATTTATCTCAGAGGAGGTATATACTTCCTCTGAGGTATTTATAGATCAAGTTAAACACTGATTTTATTCAACATAATGTGATTTTATGGCAACATTAATATTTAGTCTGTAATGAAAGAAAAGGAGCAAGGCGGGCAGCGGAATGTCATTGTTGATTGTATTGTAAATTTAAGATGCAAATATTATAAAATATAAGTTAATTCAGAAAATCAAGTTGTATTTAATAGAATATTAGAATGGCTTACCATTACGCTGTTACAGCACAAAAGCCAACAGCAGTTACTGCATGTGTCACAGGTAGAAACAAAAATTCTCTCCCCTTTTATAGGTTAACTCTAATAATACAGAATATAGAAGTTAATTTTAGCCCTTTACCTTTACCGAAAGCGCACCTTTTGTGGCTTACTAATAAATCTTGAATACTAGACCGTTGTAATGAATGAATCTCATATTCATATATTGTGTTGCTTAGATTAAGAATTACAATTAACCGCCGGCGTCATTGTTGTCGCGCATTATCTGTATTGTTTGAATTTTTGATTTGCTTTTATTTTTACGTTATTATGATTAAATAGTTACAAATTGTGTCCATGTCTATTCCGTCAAGGTTTTGGTATTAAATAAATATATTTTAATATAAACCAGAATTGTTAATTTTAATAGCTTTGAGAGTAACTTGATACATGAACTTGATAACAATACTAATTTACTAGACTAATTTGGCTTTCCGCTGTGGTGTGCATTATTATTTTATTTGTCTCCTGTCTGGGTGTAGCTTAACCTAAACCCACACTCAAAGCAAAGTTGCAGACCATACAATTATTATTCATCAGTTGGGCTTACGACTTGTGGCATACTGCCACACTGCTAATCTTTAACCTATAGATTTGCACCTAATAATTTATTTTGCAAGTTTATTCATAACCATCAACGCTCTAAGTGTGGAAACCAAGTCTAAGTCTTTGAACGAATAATGAATAATCGTAGTAGAAAATATTTTTCTTGTTCATCAATTTATTATTAACTGTTTTTGATAATTGCTACCTCGAAATTTCAGGCAATTTGACCTCGCCTACCGACTTGAACCTCCTTGTAGCGAAAGTATGCCGTCTAGAGATGTATCTGGTGACACCGGAGGGGCTCCGCCCTATGAAGGAAGTGGGCCTTTATGGCAGGGTGGCTAAAATGAAGTTGTTCAGACCGCCAGTGAGTAACTATCAAAGAATAATGATAATATCAATACAATTCACAATGTTCATAAATTACATGTTTCATGTGTACGTACGTACGTAGTCATATATACTACATATGGTGTTATCTCTAAGCAAATGCTGTAAAAACTCTTAAACAAACTGAACATACTACAAAATAGAGCTCTGAGAATTTGTGGTAGTTTTATATGTAGTCCTCCCAACCATGTAATGCAGAGTGAAATCTGCCTTCCCCCTTTACATGTGAGAAGATTATTGCTTGGAAAAAATATTGGAAGCAGTCAGAACCCATTATATACGTTTTCCCATACATTTCGCGGCCGTATTCGACCACCCGGGTTTCGAAGGGTTAAGGCTTGCTAAAGTTTTGGTTTCCAATGGTGATGTGTGCAGACTAATTGGTAAACTCGCAAATCAGTATTGGTGGAGTAGAAATGAGCCAATATTGATCTCTGTACACAGTCTCTCTAAAAGATTCAGACTTGGACAGGACAGAATTTTGCCTCAAACCAATCTGACCAATGAGAGTATTAATGTAATGTTAAGTGACCCTGTGTATCTCTTTGTATCACTTGCTACGAGGAACACTGAGTAATGTAAGCAGCATGTGAACATTCCCTATGAGGCTGATACAGTCGAGCTAAACAACTAAAAGCCTCAATATTAGATTTAAAAAAATAAAAACGAGTCTCAGTGGCATACAGATACATATCGTCGCTGATACTGCAATACCGCATAATTAACAATCGATAATACCGCGGAAGTACAAAAGTATCAAATTTGAGATTTCGCGGCAATGAGCTAACGATGCCCATTCGCAAAGGACCACATTCACAGTTTGGTGTATCGCTCATCAATTTGCAACCAATCACACCTGGTTAAAACCACGTGAGCGAAGCTGTCAAAATAATTTGACCAATACAACCTATCGAATCATCAGATTATATTGAATGGTTTCCTGAAAGAGATACAGAGGCAGAGGTTGGCAGACAGTCAAGATCGAGAAAAAGAAAAGCTGACCGGTTAACATGGAAAAGAGAATATAGTAGAACAAATAGAATGTTAGGGAAGGAATAACTTGGATACAAAAAGATTGAGAATAAATACCGTCAAACATACTCTAAACCTGAGAGAATCATGGGTCCTGTATGCAATTCACAGTTTTGTGCTCGTAGCAAAGTATTTTTTTGCTCACACCTAACGCAAGAGATGAGACAGTCTATTTTTAATACATGTTGGTGCATGTCATGGTCACAAAAGAAAATCTTTGTGTCTTCTATGGTGGATAAAATTGAGACTCAGAGGAAAACCAAAGGTACTGACTCTAGACGTTCAAGTTCCAAAGCATATTATTTTCAAAAAGAAGGCAAAAGAGAAAGAGTTTGCTTGATGACGTTTATAAGTATACTTGGTATTAAAGAATGGACGGTTGGCTATTGGCTTGTTGATAGAGGTAACAACGAACGAGATTCAATTAAAAGCTATTGCCTTGCCTAAGTTACCATCGCATTATTGTCGCAAATCAAGTGCAAAGCAATATTTGGAGCCTTTAATTCAGTCCAAATCACAGCTTTACAATTTATACATGGAATTTGCATCGTCATCAGTGTGAGTTTTAAAATATAATCCTGATGGAACTATTCCATATAAAAAGCAATTCAAAGATGAACTTTAACGAAAGATTAACCCCATTGCCACGACGACCACGAAACATCTCAACACTTACAAATAGTGTTTCGTTGCTGTTCTCATCTAGAATGTCAATATTCGAAAGCAAGTATCTACACTTACAGCAACTACAGAACGTCATTCCTGGTGATTGTCATCATTTTTATGATAATTTACCTTATAAGAAAAAATAAGTTTTTATTTTTATTATTTATATTCATCAAGACGTTGGCCTGTCTTGGATGAACCACTTTTTAATTTTCCTATTAAGTATTTCATTATCATGTTTTGATACAAATTATTAAGCACATTTATTTTTGACTCACTATTGAAATGCCTTTATTTGATTTGTAAGCATTTTGTTTTGTTATATTTGTAGTAAGATCATTTGGATTGTGCTAGTAAGCACCTACCTAGTTTTTAAATGACTAGACTGATTTAATCTGGTAACTATCAAAGTTGAAATGATGAGACAATGATTACCTGATAAATATAACTTCTTTCTATTAACTATAATTCTGTTTTATTTTCCTTCCAATTACACGTAAATACCAAAAAAGCTCAATTTTCAAATGCCTTATAAAATGAAAAACAGCGTAAGTGCATTTTCTAGTTAAATATTGATTGTATTGAGTAAAATAATATTATACAAGTTAAATTAGTTAACACACTCCTAAATAGCTTAAAGTTTAAACACGTATTTGATAAATACAAGAGAAGATATTTAGTTTTTTCTTTCTCCTGTAAAATTTACCAAATCCAAGTGACGCGGTATTGTCTGTTGTTAGTTACGCGGTATTGCAGTATCAGCGACGATATGCCAATGCAGATAAGTACATCAGTAGATATACTTTTCCTGCTGATATATTGGCCTCAATGGTTTTAGTTGTCAGTTTTAAAAACTATACTAAAAATAATTTCTCTCTTTCACACCGACATTATGATAGCGAATGGACTATACCCGCTTTTTGTGCATGAACATGTTAGCGTTACGGATCATTAACAATGTTTTCGAAATTTAAACAGAACATTTCCCGAAAATATTGGTATTAGCTGAGCACTTCGCGACTCTTTTCAAACAGTTATAATTTGTACTTTCTTTACTTTCAGTATGAAAAAAAAGACCTGGTATTTATCTTAACCGTACGCTACAATGCTATGATATTAGAATGGAGGACAGGTGCCAATGGAGAACTTGAAGTGGTCACCAGGGCCCATGGGAATGTCTCAGAACGCATGGGCAAACCCTCAGAGAATGGAATTCTTGTTGTTATAGACCCTCAAGCCAGAGTTATTGGACTACGATTATATGATGGTTTGTTCAAAATTATTCCCTTGGATAAAGATTCTACAGAATTAAAGGCTGTTAGTCTCAGGTACGTAGGAAAAACAAATGAATACTTTTATATTTTGCATTCCTAGATTAAAACTCGAACAACTCAAACTGGTGATCTCTATCTCATTAGGCAAAGAAATTTTTGAAAATTTTTTTTTAGTAATGTTATAAAGTTTAAGGTATTTTCGATCATAAACATATTGCAAATGTCACTGCTTAAGAAATGGCAATTTTTCGCAGGTAATATAGTGAATTGTCTATATACAAGGATAACTAAAAATTCACAAATTTTGACTTGTTTTTGTTTTAATGTGATTTGTACATTTAAGCATTATATTTTGTCCCTGTTTGATGAGAAGCAGTTACTGTAGCCTCCGGCTATTTACAACAACAGGTGCAATACATATACTTGGCCAATTCTGTAAATGATGAGATCATATTTTGTATGAAGAATCACATCTTTAAATCTCTAAGCAAACCCTCGGCAGGCAGTACTGTTCTTGTAACATCAGCAGCACAATAAGATTTAAAATCAGAGTAGTAGTAGTAATACAGCAACATAACTGAAAAGGGGCCTGTTCATCCATGCTGAATAATTTATTGGCATAACAAGATTCAAGTGATCTTTGTATATGATATTGAAGAATACCTAACATGATCATGCCTTTAAGGGAAGGGTTAATTCTAACAAAGGCAGAAGTTTTTTAATTTGTATCTATATGATGTGTCAAAAAGTAATGAGTGGAATAAAGTAATAATGTAAACGTTTCGACAGAAAATTTTGGTATTGGGTAGGGTATATGTTCAGTTACTTTCACACCAACAACCTTAACTATAAAAATATTATTTTAATTGAATATATTTTATGCCTGCTTAGCACAAATGCATCAATAGAAAGAATCTTTTCTTTAGTCAATAAATTGTGAACGTCTGAAAAAACCCAGTTACAGGTTTCCATCCTTGTGGTGATGTTGATAACTAAGGTGAATATTAAAAAAAAAAACAATTCCACTACTTGGCTGTTCAAATTAGAAACTAGGAAGCAAAACGCTTAGTGCAGATAAGTGCAATGTCGTATTCTATGACATTTGTACATTTTCATAAAAGAAAATACATTTTATAAGTTCGTCGACTATTACTCGTTAACCTGTAATGCCTGCTGATATCTAGGCTGACTGCCATAGATGCGCCATGTTTATCAATTGCCCTCCCCCCCAGAGGTGCGTCACATATGCTAGAAGATCACCCGTCGATCGTATCGGTCTAAAGCCATATTGACGATTACTAATTAAGGAGTGATCTTCTAGGTAATGAATCAATTGATTATTAAGCATCCGTACCATGACTTTGCACAACACTGAAGTAATTTGATGGTTCAGAACTGTCTCCCTTTTTATGCACATGTCTCACTCTTATGTATGCCCTCTTACAGACCTTGGTGGCAGTATTATATGCTGATTTCAGCAAGTTAATATTCGGATCTTTTAGGGCGCGACCCCTGGTCCAAGCGTGATACGCCGCCTGCTTGTTACTAACAGCTTCAGCGCACTCGCGATTTAACCAAGGGCGTCTCCGGCTTTTCGCTTAATCCGCCGTAAAGCCCTTAGCCCTAATAACTTTAACAGTGAATCACAGACACATGTGTTATCAGCAGAAATCATCACAAACGGCATCAACATCATGTTATACTAAATAATTTGTGAAAATATTTTTTATGGAACCCTCAGAGCGCGAGTCGGACTCGCACTTGACGGCTTTTTTTCTATTACGAAAGCTGCGATCATGTACAAATATGTTACAGAAAAAATTTGCTACAAATCCCTATAACGCGTTGTTTGTCATTTTTCTTGGTTTTTGTATTGCTACATTTAACTTTCCTGTCTATCTATTTATAACTTTACGCTAAATCCCTTTTGGGTGTTAGGCAGAGAGAACTGAGCGCCGCATGACTCGGTCCCGACACACCTCACTCGCTTCTTTATCATTCATAGCTCTTCTCATGCACGCTCGCGGGTTTCTAGGTTAATTTCCCTATTTTAATGTAACAATATACCTATTTTTGACGTGATAACGTCTTATAAATCGATGAACGCCGGCCGCACGCACGAAAAAGTGTCACGTTTCGCCTGAGCCGAGCGTGCAAGCGAAAGCGCGGAACAAGCGATAGAGAGGCACGATCGGCCTAAGCGTTCGGCTTGTGACGCATCTCTCTCTTCCACTCCATCTGCCGATGCGTCCGAGTAGAAGAGAGACAGCGGCAGCACACAACCTACCCGTGAACTGTTTTGTCAACTGTTGAATGTTTTCTTATGACGTTATCACGTAAAATTATCGTCCGTAAACTGACTTTACAGACAACCAATTTTTTTTTAAACAACCACTATGGATAGACGAGAGTAAGTCAATTCATAATACATTTCACATTATTAATTCATTAACTTTATTCAACGACATAGACAAGCTCAGTGGTGCAGTGCTTAACAATGCTACCTTAGCACCAATGCTCGTGGGTTTGATTAGCACACAGGACAAACATTTGTGTGCATGAACCTTTCTGTTTATCTTGGCCTGGGTGTTTTAAAAAGAGGTACGGCGCGCGAGTGGGGTTACCAGTAAGCTCCTAAGCAGTTGCTGTGTTGGCAGCGGGGGTGGCATCGCACGACTGATAATTAATGTATTGCAAGCGTTCATAGCCTACGATAAACAGTTTACATCAGGTGGGCCGTGCTTGCATACCTTCGTGCGTTGTATAAAATATTCGGTAATTTATTGCACCAAAAAGCCAGTGGGCGTTCAGTGAGCATTGTCCCTAATTTATTACCTTATATTCCTCTGTGGGCGCATTGTGCTTTTAAAAATTTTTCTTCACATATTAATTAGTTCGGGCATGTAGAAAGAATGCAGGATGAAAGAATGACGAAGCAGACATACAATGCAAAAGTAGAAGGATGTAGGAGCCGAGGAAGGCCGAGACTTACCTACCATGATCAAATTGGTCGTGTTCTATCAGAAGGCGGTGTCAGCAGCCCTAGAAACAGGCGAGTGTGCATGAAAAGAGCAATGAATGTTAAAGAAGCGAGTGAGGTATTTAAGGATCGAGTCACGTGGCGCTCGATTCTCTCTGCCTACCCCGTAAGGGATTTGGCGTGAAGTTATAGATAGATAGATTAATATAGATGTAGGTACTTATTTAAGCGATTGGTTTTACAAACGTATATAGCTTGTCTGTAGGCCGATTCTACTAAAAAACTGCAACTGCACTGCAGCGTGGCGTGTGTCAAAATGCGTACGTTTTGACGTTTCGTTAAGCGATCTGACAGCAGCGACGTTTAACGAAACGTCAAAATGTACGCATTTTGACACACGCTGCGCTCCAGTGCAGTTGCAGTTTTTTTGTAGAATCGGCCTACAGCTCATATAGCAGTGATAGCCTGGTGGATAAAGAATCGAGCTATTGACCAACTGGTTCACGGTTCGATTCCTGGCATGTACTACTAAATTCGTATTATCGGATTGTATTGGTTATTGATTGGTGCATATTTGTAGTTAGTTACCACTTGCTCATCGGTTGATGAAAACATTGTGAGCAAACTCGCGTGTCCAAGTCAAAGGTTTGGTTTTCCTTCTGGGTTTTGAAGGTCTGATGGCATTCGTTCCACGTAAAAATCAGTATCATCGCCAAATCCATAGCGGTATCCGTACCCGTAGCGTACCGTAGGTAGCGGATTACGCCAATGCTAATGAATTAGGAAACGGGATAACGCCAAGACAAAGAACAAGAAGAAGATGACCGGCCTGCTCGTAAAACCCAATTGATTGTATTCTTGTTTTTCGCAGGTTAGAAGAACTCAATGTGTACGATGTAGAATTTTTACATGGATGCTGTAACCCGACATTAATTTTAATTCACCAGGATTTAAATGGAAGACACATTAAGGTAATCCTAATATCTAGTAGGCATAATAATATCTATACTTGGTAAACTGCATGTGGAGTGTCCACTCGCACTCATTCGCATGAGCTGCATACTTTTGACGTGAATACATCTTTATCTTTAGTAGAGGTATGACGCATCAAAGCAGCCCGTCAGGGGAAATACCTCCACCTCACAGAAAACCACAGCCAACTAAATAACAACTCCCTAGAGGGTTGTTGTGTTCACACGTGAGGTCATCAGTATGCTCCCAAGGAGTTGCTGTGTAAGCAGCAGAGGAGGCATCGCGCGAGTGTTACTTAATATATCGCAAGCGTTAATAGGCTACGGCACCTGCTTTACATCAGGTGGGCCGTATGCTTGTATGCCTCCCATCGTAGTATAAAAAAAAGCTTCCATAGTGGGAGGCAATTCAGAAAACTGATTGTGACAACATCGGAAGATACAGTTTGGTGTTGTAGCTACATATATTTTATATCCAAAATTTAATTACACCACTTGATAGCTAAAAAAGAATTTGTTACATTGAGCGAGGATTGTGAAACATTGCGCGGGGGGATGCCGCCATTTTGAGGTAATTTCGCTGCATGTATAATTCCTTTTAATATAATTTATTTCCGTTTACCCGTTACGAAGACCTATTCACGTAAAACTCACGGCCGTGTACACGACACAGCCACACCCCGCTTCTTTTTTCTATCTATCTATCAATAACTTCCCGCCAATCCCTTGCGGCGTAGGCAGAGAGGACTGAACGTCACACGATTTGCTCCTTACACACCTCACTCGCTTCTCTAACATTCGTAGCTTTTCCTCCGAACACTGACCCAGTATCTGGATACTCCCATTCTGAAATACAGGCTTTCCGTACACCGTGACAGCAATAGGTTACTTAGTAACTTACTGACGTACTGTATAAGTTTATTATGTATATTTATTTTTTGACATTCTCTTTGATTGTAAGTTTATAAGGGTTATATCTGAAATAAATACATTAATATTATTTATTATTTTCGCATTCACCACGCTCGCAGGTTTCCTGTACACCACATTCTGATAAAACACTACCATTTTGGTCGTGGTAGGTGATTCTTGGCTCCTACATTCTTCAACTTTCGCTTCACGTGTTTCGTAATTCTTTCTACATGCCCAAACCGACGGAGCATGCATCTTCTTATTTTACACCGATACGCTCTTTCCAACCAAATCTCTTACATCATCATTGCGAACGCGGTCTACAAATGCCTAGGTTTGTAATAATGACCCTTTCCAAATATTACCTGTGATTTTTACAAAATCGGACACAAAAATTAGGCATACAAAAACCTCTAGAGCATTAGTACCTTTAGGCCGATTCTACTAAAAAACTGCAACTGCACTGCAGCGCGGCGTGTGTCAAAATGCGTACATTTTGATGATTCGTTAAACGATCTGACAGCAGCGATGTTTAACGAAACGTCAAAATGTACGCATTTAGACACGCGCCGCGCTGCAGTGCAGTTTTTTAGTAGAATCCGCCTACTGGTCACAGACATGGAAGCTATTACGTTCAGCATGGTGCACCATATGCACGTGAGATTTGCTATACATCTAAAAGTAAGTGTAAGTGCCCCGCCATTGTCCATTATTGTTCCTTTTTCAGACACACGAAATCGCGTTACGAGAAAAAGAATTCCTGAAGATACCATGGAAACAGGACAATGTGGAAACGGAAGCATCTATTTTGATACCAGTGCCGAGTCCTCTTGGTAAGGAATAAAAATCACAGCATAGAGATAAGCAGTAGGATAACATTAAGGAAACGGCGAGCGTGCATGAAAAGAGCAATAATAATAGTAATAATGCTTTATTTTTGCTACCATTACATATGAATTACAGGTTTCCATGTGACCCTGACGCCTGTGGTAGTTATACAACTGTGTTACAGGCCAAAGTGTCTTCCATATCTTACAATCTTGTTCAAATAATCAGCCGCATACATTATTGTATAATTGTAAATAGCAATGAATGTTAAAGAAGCGAGTGAGGTATGTAAGGATCGAGTCACGTGGCGCTCGGTTCTCTCTGCCTACCCCGTACAATTGGTGGTTGGTGTTGCAAATATCCGTAGGCTACGGTGACTGTTTACCATCAGGCAGCCCATATGCTTGTTTGCCACCTTGGTGGTATAAAAAAATAACCGAAATTGAACGGCGAGTGACTCATTATGAAGCAAGGTGAGTCATTGTTAAGACTACAAATATGACTATGGCCGCTTTCAGCATATTTACACTCGTTTGATATCAATTATGACGCAAGAACTTACGTAAGCTTCGTGACGTCACCGATGACGTCGGTGTAAACGGCCCTCACAAGGCCTTTTAAGTTTTGCCGTTGGAAGAGCAAAAACATATAGTACTCTATATTTTAAGAGAGGTAGGGCGCATGAAAGCAGACCTTCTGGGGAAGTACATCCACCTCACAGAAAACCGCGGCCAAATAGCAACTCCCTGGGGGGTTGTTGTGTTCCTGCGTGTGAGTGAGGTCACCAGTAAGCTCCTAAGGCGAGTGACACTTAATGTATTACCATCGTTCATTGGCTACAGTAACAGCTTTACGTCAGGTGGGCCGTATGCGTTTATGCCCGATGTTATATACATAAAAAAAATAAGTTTCAAAGTATTCACCACGTAATTAACTAACAAAAAAACCAATTAATAAACCTTTATTCCACTTCAAAATGGGGGTGTTCAATATGGCCGACTTGAAACCATCGATTGCTTCTTGGACTAGGCTGGAATCTTTACAGACGAAGATTCTTCTTAATTTTAGGAATAGTAAAGAAATCCTTAGGGTAAAGTTATGGCTTAGCAGGCACGAGCACTGACAGCCCAGTGGATGAAGGACCGCGATTGACCGACTCGTTCCCGGTTCGAATCCTGGACGCAAAATTTGTTTTTCTTTTATACTAATGTTTGTCTTGTGTGGGAATCGAACCTACGAGCGTTGGTGTCAAAGTCGCGGCATTCTCTACTGCGCCACCAAGAAAGCCAATTAAAATTGTTCGCTCTAGGAGCATTTAATGATGGTGACCCATCGATGTATGGTGACCACGTTCGTTGTAACCTGTCATGTGGCGATGACAGCACTCGGAGATCGTAGAACGACTAATGCAGAATGTGGCCTTCTTCTTCTTAGCTTACTAGCCCACTCACTCGCCGGAACACAATAAATATACAAGGACTTCAGTTTGTGTGAAGTGGAGGTACTTCCCCAGTCATACTATTTTGGTACCCCCCTACCTCCACGTGTGTTTGAAGATCAAAACAATAATAGATGGGAGTCCTAATAAATATGGATCAAATTCTGAATCAGAATGAGTTGGTCTGAAAGAGAGCGTCGGTGTTAAAATAAGAAGAGGCATGCTCCGTTGGTTCGGACATGTAGAAAAAATGCAGGATGAAAGAATGACGAAGCAGATGCAAAAGTGGAAGGATATAGGAGCCGAGGAAGGCCAAGATTAACCTACCATGATCAAATTGGTCGTGTTCTATCAGAAGGTGATGTCAGGAGCCTTAGAAACCGCGAGCGTGCATAAAAAGTACAATGAATGTTAAAGAAGCTAGTGAGGTATTTAAGGATCGAGCCACGTGGCGCTCGGTTCTCTCTGCTGACCCCGTAAGGGATTTGGCGTGAAGTTATAGATAGATAGATAGAAATTCTGAATCGTGTTTGTTTCCAGGTGGTGCTATTGTGATTGGTCAAGAGTCTATAGTTTATCACGATGGTCAAAGCTACGTTGCGGTAGCACCTCCACAAATCAAGGTAAGACGATCACGATCATCATTTCAGCCTGAGGATGACCACCGCTGAACATAGGCCTCCTACTTAGACTTCCACAACGAGCGGTACTGACCTACGTAATCTTCACCAGATCGTCGGTCCATTCGAGAACCTTTCTGCCCATGAAATAATCTATATATATAAAAATGAATGTTTGTCTGTATGTCCTCTATGGACTCAAAAACGACTGGGCAGATTGTGATGAAATTTTCAGTAAATCTTCAGGTTAGCCCAGCAGGTGATCCTGTGAAGTTTGGTAGCGATCATATCACCCGTGCGAAGCTGGGGCGGATAGCTAGTAAATAAATAAAAGAACCGACGAACCGATTTAGCTTTGTAACTTAACTCCCTACTACGTAGGACGGGGGGGGGGGGGGGGGGGCAAGTAGAACGTGCAGCTCTATTGGATACTCGAATCGCCCTACCTCTCTTAATTTATGGGCGGCAGTTATCGCTTGCAGTGAAGTGTGTTTACAAGCTCATTTCCATATTCAAATATTTTCCCGTACCCAAAGGGTAAAACGGAACCCTATTACTGAGACTTCGCTGTACGTCCGTCCGTCCGTCCGTCTGTCACCAGGCTGTATCTTATGAACCGTGATAGTTAGACAGTTGAAATTTTCACAGATGATGTATTTCTGTTGCCGCTATAACAACAAATACTAAAACATAGAATAACATAAATATTTAAGGGGGCTCCCATACAACAAACGTGATTTTTTTGCTCGATATTGATAACGGCAACAGGTAGATACTTGAAATATTCACAGAATATTTAGTTATATGTTCACTTTAAGAATAAATAATTAAATTAAAATATAAAATATTTATGCACGAGATTTTGTGAATACACAATAAAATGGACTTACTATTGTTTATTCAATTGATCAGACGTGCATGAAAAGAGCAATGAATGCTAAAGAAGCGAGTCGGGTATGTAAGGATCGAGTCATGTAGCGCTCGGTTCTCTCTGCCGACCCCGCAAGGGATTTGGCGTGAAGTTATAGATAGATAAGACCAGTGTGTGTTACCAGTGATGACATACGGAACTGAGACGTGGCCCTTCACCGCGGGCCGTATGGGGAAGCTCAAGGTCGCTCAGCGTGCTATGGAAAGAGCTGAGCTCGATCTTTCGTTTCGCAGTACTGAACTAAAATAACTGACATAGCCCAAAGAATAACCAAGGTGAAGTGGCAGTGGGCTGGCCACATTGCTCGTAGAACCGATAACCGCTGGGTAGAAATGGTTCTCGAACGACGTCCCCGTATAGCACACGCAGTATGGAACTAGATGAAGCGACGACCTCAAAAGATCTATGGAGGGACTCAATGGATGCTCATTGAGTCCCTCTATAGATAATTATTCCCTAGAGGGTTGTTGTGTTCCTGAACTAGTACTCTAAAGTTATTCATTGGTTTAGTGTTAATAATCTGCTTTTAAATGATAAAAAGACTAAAGTACTTAGTTCTCAACACCCAATGTAAGACAGGTGACTACCAATGTACATGTTAATGGAACTAATTTAGCCCCTGTGGAGACAACTGTGTTCTTGGGTATAACAATTGACTCCAAACTACAATGGGGCCCACAAATTGAAAAATTATAAGGAAAAATAAGTTCTGCAGCCTATGCAGTGAAAACTATTAGACGGCTCACTGATGTTGATACGGCTAGAATAGTTTATTTCAGCTACTTTCATAGTATTATGTCATACGGAATTCTTCTTTGGGGTAACTCCGCGGACATTAACACCTTCTTTTTATTGCAAAATAGAACCATAAGAGCTATCTACAAACTTGGTCCCCGGGAGAGCCTTAGAGAAAAATTCAAAGAAATAAATATTTTAACAATCGCATCGCAATATATCTATGAAAATCTTTTGTATGTCCATAAAAACATAGACTCATTTTGTATAAAGAGTGATACTCATAACATAAATCCTATTATTAATATTATAAATGTGAAAGTTTGTATGTATGGATGTTTGTTGCTCTTTCACGCTTAAACGGCTGAACGGATTTGAATGAAATTTGGCACGTAGATAGATTATGATCTGGATTAACACATAGGCTACGTTATTTGACTCCACGTGGGCGGAGCCGCGGGCAGCAACTAGTACTAGATATAAGCATAATCTTGTGTTACATGCAAGCCGTCTCCACAAAATAAGTAATTCTTTTATGGGGCAATGTATACGGTTCTATAACAAACTTCCCAGCAATATAAGAGAATTGTCAATAAACAAATTTAAAACTACAATTAAAGCCAAATTGTGTAGCAGGGCATATTATAAAGTATCTGACTATATTAATGATAAAAATGCCTGGGAGTGAGTCGATCCAATTATAATGTAATAAATAAATTATGTAAATTTGTTTGGATACCAAAAGAGGGATGCCTGAGTTTTTTTGCAGTATTTTTACCAGTGCTCACCTAGTCATAAACTGCACGGTAGTAAAAAAAAATTGTGACAATTCCAAACAAATGTAGCCATTTTTACGGAATAAAAAGATTTTGACTTTGACTTTGACCTGCGTGCGAGTAAGGTCACCAATAAGCTCCTAAAGAGCGGTTGTGTTAGCAGCAGAGGTGGCATCGCGCGGGTGATACTTAGTGTATTACAAGCCTTCATAGGCTACGGTAACCGCTTTACTTTAGCATAATTGGACCTATGACATGGCTTTAGCCACTAAGGTGAAGGTACTTGCTATAACTTAAAAATGATATGATGATGATATAACTTAAAAATGTTAATACATTAATGTCTTTTGGCAGTTGACACCAATCAACTGCTACTGCCGCGTGGATTCCCGGGGGCTCCGCTACCTGCTCGGGGACATCGCGGGCAGGCTGTTCATGCTGCTGCTGGAGCTGCACGAGAAGATGGACGGCACGCACGCCGTCAAGGATCTCAAGGTCGAACTACTGGGTATGTATTGACAATTTGTGTATTTCTTTATTTTTTAAACAACGTTGGAAGGCATACAATCGTACAATCCACCTGATGTCATGTATCACTTCTGCTTCTAACACAGCAACTCCTCAAGAGCATACTTAACCTCACTGGTAGGTAGGTAGGGCGCACCAAAAGTACCTCCACTTCACAGAAAACCGCAGCCAAATAACGGCTCCCTAAAGGCTTATTGTGTTCCTACGTGTGTATAAGCTCCTAAGGAGTTGCTGTGTTAGCAGCAGAGGTGGCATCGCGCGAGTAATATTTAATGTAGTGCAAGCGTTTATAGGCTACGGTAACAGATTTACATCAGGTGGTCCGTATTTTTGTGTGACTCCCGACGTTGTTTTTTATACTACGTAAAAGCATACGTAGCCTATTAACGCTTGAGATATATTAAGTATCACTCGCGCGATGCCTCCTCTGCTGCTTACACAGCAACTCCTTGGTAGCTTACTGGTGACCTCACTCGCACGCAGGAACACAACAACCCTCTAGGGAGTTGTTATTTGCCTACGGTTTTCTGTGAGGTGGAGGTACTTCCCCAGTGGTTTGATGCGCCCAAGACAAACAGAAATGTTCATGCACACAAATGTTTGCCTTGTGTGGGAATCGAACCCACGAGCGTTGGTCGCGTCATTCACGACTGAGCCACCGAGCTCGTCAAACTTTACTACTGCTCATTACATTATCATCTTGTCCCTCAGGTGATATTCCGATCCCAGAATGTATGACGTACCTGGACAACGGCGTTGTATTCATCGGCTCAAGACTCGGAGACTCGTCCCTGGTCAGATTATCTGCGACCAGGGATGAAGCGAGCCAGTATGTGCAGCCGATGGAGACGTTCACCAGCCTGGCGCCTATAGTGGACATGTGTGTCGTGGACCTTGAACGGCAGGGGCAGAACCAGCTCATCACTTGTTCCGGTGAGTATACTAAAAAAAGACTTGTCTAATTATTAGTGATCATCATGAACTAATAAACCACTGGACGTCGCTCGAATACCCCCGCACTCACCAAAATGTAGTGCTTTAGCGCCTAAACTACTCAGTGGTTCGAGCCTACTGACCAAAGGGTGGATATTTCAACCAATAAGCCGATAAGTGTCACGATGTGAATTCGTGAACTAACCAATACGAGCTGCGCATTATATGCCCCGATCCGAAGCGATATTTTTTTTACTACGCAAAATTGTGTCTTTGGTTCTCCATAGGTTATTTCCTTCATAGTGACCAAAGATAAAGTGAGCCTGTGTTTACATATGGAGACTTTAATCAGCTCGGCACCTATAGTATACCTGGAAAGATACGGAGAATTTTTTCATTAATTTTCCAACAGTAGCACGGCTTGCCATCGGTAGAGAATTCATCTTAACCGAATAGAAGCTTTAACAGATACTATGCTTTTCCTGATAAGAGAACTGATCTTGTGCAATGAATACCCTATCAAGGTTAATCCAGATGAATCTTCTCTTAAAAATTCTTCACAATTAACGACAAGGAAATACACTCGCCTCACTTGACAGCACTGACATCCCAGTGGATAAAGAACCGGCTTCTTAACCAACTGGTCCCACGTTCGAATCCTGGCATATTCCACTAAATGTAACACACAGTTACACAAACCTTAAGAAAGGTTATTAAAGGTAATTTTTACAAATTTAATTTTTTGGACGTACGAGTAGCCTCGCGATCTTTTCTTTCGCCGCCGAGCAAGTGATAATTACCAATCACTTACATATTCTTTAAATGTACAAACTAACCTTTCTTAAGATTTGATTTACCATCTGGCTTGTGAAGGTATTCCGGCAGTCGCCATGTCACATCAGTATCTTCGCCAAATCCTTAGGCTTAGGTAGCGGACTCCGCCAATCCTAATGGATTAGGAAACGGGATAACGATAAAAAGAACAGCGACTAAGAAACTCACTCGCTGAAGCAACAATTCCACAAAGGAAAAGTGGCGGCCGCCGCCACTGCGGTTGCAAAGGAATCAATGTCGTCTGATTCGAAGCACAGCTGCCTCCACGGGTACGATGCGTATATTTCACGCAATCCATCCCAGTCTGCTGACCTGTAGTGCCATACGCGTCGACATCCGGCAGGTCGAGATGGATCTTCTTCAAAAGACACATCAAAATACCCTTTGTAAAAGGGATTATTACAGAATTCATGAATGTCTGACAAAGAGTATGGAAATGATTCAGTACATGTAATATATACGTACCTTTAATTTTACCAATTGATATAATTATGTATAAATATATACTGACATATATTTCTTGTAATAGAATTGAAAGAGCATTACAAGAACAGTGATAGCACAGTGGAAGAAGAATCAACCTATTGTCCGACGTTCTCTGGTTTGAATCCTGATGTGGAGCATATACTAAATTCCTTTTTTTGGATGTATATACATATTTGTTGTTGTTGTTGTAGAAAACTTTATTGTACAATAAATAACATAACAATATATTACATGATTTGGTTAAAAATAGTACTGTACAATGGCGGACTTATCCCATTCAGGATCTCTTCCAGTCAACCATAGAGAACCTGAAAGGAGATATAAGCTTAACTAGGGTTAAGGAACAATGTAAGTAGATACTAAGATCAATACAATATAGATAAAAATACTAGTATATACAAGAGTGGTATAGAATGTATAACACACACATATAAGAAATAGTAAACAATACACACAATAAATCATTTGTAATTAACGATTGCAATGCGGAGAAGGAAAACAACGCGAAGAAACCCACGCGTACTAGAAAAATATATTTCGAAAGACGCGTGTTCTATCCACACGAAAAAAGGTTTAGATGTCCTTTTGGATTGTAGAGGTCTGACGTAGTCGCTTCATGTCAAAATCAGTATTTTCGGCAAATCCTTATGCTTGGGTAACGGACCCCGCCTGTTCTAGTGGAGTAGCAAACAGAATAACGCTATGATGAAGAAGGAGGAATCGACGAATTGAAAAAAGACCTGTATTAGCAACCTTTTTTCGATGTTTTCTCGCCAATGGTCATTTCCGAAATGCCGGTAGTTTAAAAAAGAAAAATTAAGGCAATGAATAACAGACAATAAGATTTTATTTAAAAAATGTAAGACGCGCAATGTCAAATAAAAAAAACGAGTGTTCTTTAGACCATACGACTGAAGTAAAACTTCTTTAGCTCCATAGTGTGATACAGACAATAGGCCTGCACTGTGTCTTAGATATACGAAACTTAACTCGCTAAGAGAGAAAGAAAATGTGTGCTCGCACCTCTCTCTTGCCCCTACAGTAATATACGAAACGTAACTCTCTCTCTTTCTATCTTCACTAACTTACATCTCCCTCTCAACTTCCGTTCGCCTCGCCCGATCACACTTTTCGTAACGCTCTCGTCACGCATTCACCAGCTTACTCCCCAAGACAAGCGTGCGTAAAGAAGTTTTACTTAAAAAAATATGTCATTTATATCTTT
This sequence comes from Pyralis farinalis, assembly GCA_947507595.1. Taxonomy (NCBI): domain Eukaryota; kingdom Metazoa; phylum Arthropoda; class Insecta; order Lepidoptera; family Pyralidae; genus Pyralis; species Pyralis farinalis. The sequence goes on from OX382278.1 coordinate 26,336,266, forward strand.
ACAGGTGCATTCAAAATGGGCTCCCTCCGTATCATACGCAACGGCATCGGCATACAGGAGCAGGCGTCCATCGACCTGCCCGGCATCAAGGGCATGTGGGCGCTGAGCCTCGCCAACTCTCAGCACCACGACACGCTCGTACTGGCCTTCGTTGGACAGACCAGGTTCGACATATACTCTTATTGTTTATTTTTAACGGGACAGGCGGTGGGCCTGTCCCGTTAAAAAAAAAACTCATACCCACCACTGTGTCTCCTGTGTAGCCAGAATTAACAGCGGCGACCAACAAAAAGGCAATGAACAGTGAAGTTTACTGCCGTCCCGGGGGTTAAACTACAGCTGCCTTGGAACTCACAACAAATTTAATCAGAAGAAATTTGTAGGAGTAGGAAGTTATGGAATTGACTTCCCGTCTTGGCAAAGTGAGAGACAGCAATATGACAAATAAGGCATTTAAAAACCTCAAAAAGATGGCTAGTCAAGTGAGGCTCAACTGCCGTGCACCACGGTTTATCAAATATCTAACACTATTGGGACCTAATTTGTGAGTTGTTACCTAACACATCGATTCCAATAATATAGATTGCAGAACCGCCTAAACGCCTGGTAATTCTCCCTTGTTGCCACCAAATCAAAATAGTATACTACCCCGGATATATCGTCCCGCTCCCGACGCCAGAGATCGCACTCCCAGAGAACATGATGTGCTGTTTGCTCGAATTCATGATTTGTCGTAAAAAAACACACAAAGGCGATGACACAAGTCTAAACGAAAAGAGCTTCGCCCTAAAGTTTCCATGCCCTGTTAAAAATTGCGCAACAGGGTGATCCACTTGTAACCACTCTTTACGTTTTTACGTACGTTTACCGTTGAGGCTCGCGTGGCTGAATTCCGTCATGCGCGTTACGGCGCCAAGTATATAACGGGCCTCAAGGCGTTAATCTGTCTCGCACTGATTGAAAGAACAGATACAAGTGGCGTCCTAGAAGTTTCCCATGTTTCACGCCATTCAGACAGCAAAGTTTCAAGTACCTCGTCAATTGGTTTGAACGGTCTAAGTGTTTTATTATGATCGCGGTGTTTTAGAAAATCAGGGTGCATGATTTTAGAGGTGTAGTACATTGAAGCGCGTCGTTGCATTTCCAAGTCAACTGGTAACACGCCTGCCAGCACTGGTAGTGCCTCGGTGCTCACAGTTCTATACGATTTACAAATGTAAATTTTACATAAAAATATTAAAGCGAGACACATACTCTTACTGGCGTCACGCCCCGGCTTCGTATGAATGATCCGATCGCTACCAGACTTCGCAAGATCACCCAGTGAGCTAATTTGAAGATTGTCTGAAAGTTTCATTACAATCGGTCCAGCCGTTTTAGAGTATATATGGAACATACACACAAGGAATTTCATATGTAAGTATATTAAAGTTGAGAGGCAAGCAAGCATACTTTCTACCTGATACGAAGTGGTAATCGTTGCTTGTGAGCGCTTGTAATATATAGCCGCTGCTAATACATACAGCTCCTCAGGAGTTATTTTTTTGTGCAATGTTGAGAGTCCAACATCTGCACACCACGTTACGTAAAGTGATTACTGTAGTCTACAAACGCTTGTAATAAAAGGAAATACGCTCACGTGTTGTCAACCTCGCTGCTTCTAAGGATTGCCTAATCCTTAGAAGTCTACTGGTAACCGCAACTGGCAACCTCAAACTTCGCAAATGAGCATGTGGGTCGCCTGATGTTAAGTAATCACCATTGCCTACTGTCATCGGTAAAACCAAACCGTCACCGGTCTGATAAAGCCTTAACGTATTTCTCAGGAAGCACAGTCGGGGGAAGTTATTTTCTACAAATTTAACATTCAAACATTTAGAAAGTAATTTTTATAATGTAAACACAATCATCTCCACATTTCAACCTACGAGCTCTTAATTCCCGAGTACTCTTCCAACTGAGATACTAGGAAAGTTTCAGTAAAGTCTCAGTATACTTTTTGACGACAGCGAATCGGAGCATTTTGGTCAAAAATATAATACACACTTAATAGTGCATTACTTAGTAGCTAGATGGCGCTATACTGCGACTTTACAGCGATAAATAGAAATGGATAGATTCAGCGATAAATAGATAGATATGGATGGACCTTCTTGGTAGCTCAATTGGACGACCACCCGAACACCTATGAAGAAGTCGTAGGATCGAACTTCACCTGGGTGGAAAATAATTTTTCCATTGTAAAAATATTTAGTAATATTATTATGTAAAAATATTTAGTATTTTTGACAAGGTCGGTGGCGCAGTGGTTACACTATTTTGACACCGACGCTCGTGGGTTTGATTCTCACGCAGTACAAACATGCATTGTGTGCATGAGTCTGTTTGTCTTGGTCTGGGTATTTTTTATGTATCATAAGTATGTATTTACAAAAATTTACAAAGAGAAAAATGTATTTACGTATTTTTGTCAGTTGTCTAGTACCCATAACACAAGCTTCTTTTACTTTGGTGCTGGATGGCGCTGTGTAATTTGTCAGAGACTATTTATTTATATATTCTGACAAGTCTCGTCGAAACAGTACTATATATATTGTAATATTAATTATCTCCGCTCTAGATAAGGTTCAATTTAGTACGTACAGACATTTTATGGTTTGTTTTTTGTGTCGCAGGGTGCTGACTCTGAACGGCGAGGAGGTCGAAGAGACGGAGATCAAAGGGTTCGTGTCAGACCGGCAGACGTTCTTCACGGGCAACGTGTGCCACAACCAGTTAGTCCAAGTTAGTTACCTTTGTCCAGTTTAGCTGTTCTGTGGAAACTTCTGAACTATCAGAATATTAGTTATCTGTGTAGATGTATTGCGCATGTACTTACAATTTAATCAAATGCTCTTATTTCATTTTCATACATGTGATATAAAAACGTGGTGAAAAAGGGATTTTTAATCGTTTTCAGGAACACCGTTCCTATATGAAATCTATATGTTTGTCTGTTGCTTTTTTTCGAATTTTGACTTCAGATTCAGCATAAAAAAGTACAATAGGAATGTTCAGGAACACCGTTCCTATCTCTTAACGAAGATGGTCAAAAAGGCCGACAATTAAAAAAAAAATTGAGTTGTTATATAAATGACGAGCCAGGTGTTCCTCTGGCAATGCAAGCTTGCGCATTCTCAACTGGTTTTATATACAATGTCGTACCTTAGCCTTTGAATACTTGTAATATATTAAGTTTCGCTCGAGCGATGATACCTCTACTGCTAGCACAGTAACTTCTTACGAGTTTAGTGGTTACCTCACTCACTTGTAGGAACATACACAACTCTCTGAGAGTTGATATTTGGCTGCGGTTTTCTGCGAGGTGGTTGTACTTCCCCAGACAGGCATTAATTTAGCTCTCTCTTATTAATCACCCACACCAAGATCAACAAACCAGCATCATATCGAATTGCTCAATATGATGCCAACAGGATTTTTTTATAACCCCACCGCTTGCCGACGGTGGAGAGTTCACCCTCGGACGCTGGAACCGCAATGGTCGCGTACTTTGCGGTTCCAGAGAAGTTTTCTTCCGAGAACTCTCAAGTTTTGGAATGAACTCCCGAAAGCCGAGGTTTTCCCAAGGGACTACACCATGGGGATCTTCAGGAAAGGCGTGATGAAGTTTTTAGAGGGTGGATCGGCAACTCATGAGTGACACCCCTGGTGTTGCGAATGTCTGTATGCGGTGACTGTTTACCATCCGGCAGGTCGTATGCTTGTTTCCCGCCTTAGTGGTATAAAAGACCCTCTTTTAAACCAAATCTTTTTCCATTATCGTCGTTACGAACGCGGTCAATAAGCGTTACACGCCACAGATTTTGCGCTATGCTTGCAACTTGACCGCGCTCATTCTACTTTCACGCTCTCTCTGTCATACCCAGCTCTCACTTCCATGCATTTGGGCTGGGATTAGCTATTGGCGTTCTTATTCTCTTTAGCGTTATCTTGTTTTCTTTTCCGTTAGTTCCGAAGCCTGCCAATCCAGGCTCCGCTTAGATACAGACCCCGCCGCCTAAGGTTTTGGCGAAAATACAGATTTTTACAGGGAGTATATGCCTTCACACCTCCACAACTCAGAGCGAAAATCAGACCTTTTTAGTGAAGGCCCCACACACACATCTTTCGAAATTAATTCTTGGATGTGCGGGTTTCCTCAGGATGTTTTACTTCACCGCAATACTTTGTATAATTAAAGTTAAATAATAATGAAAAATAACTTAATTACTTTCCTATATTTTTTTCTTTTGTAACAGGTTACAGACGAAGGCATTCGTCTAATAGCCCAGGGACCGGATGGATGGTCTGCGGCGGCGATGTGGTCCGTGGGAGGCGCCAAGGGGGTGTCGGTGGTGGCTTGCAGCGCGACGCGTGCCGTTTGCGCCGCGGGGCCCAGGATATACCTAGTGGCTATACACCAAGGGGCGTTGGAGCTCCTCGCGTAAGACATTTTATACTATTCATTGTAGATGGATGCCGGCTAGCGCTAGTTCTCATGATCTAACTGGTGCTGGACAAGACAATTACTTTTTGTTTAGTTTAAACACAACCCGTTATACAATCGTTAGAACACACAAAGGGAGGTGAAATCTCTTCTAGATTGACCAATACCACTTCTTATTTTCAGGAACACCGTTCCTATATGAAATCTATATGTTTGTCTGTGCGTTAGTCTGTCGCTTTTTTTCGAATATTCGAATTTTGACTTCAGATTCGGATTCAGCATAAAAAAGTACAACAGGAATGTTCAGGAACACCGTTCCTATCTCATGTACAAAATGGCTGAGTAATTAAAAAAAAAAAAAAAATGTTATATAATTGACGAGCCAGGTGTTCCTCTGGCAATGCAAGTTTGCGCATTCTCAACTGGTTTGATTTTGAAATTCTATCACGATGTTGACAATTTTGTGCGATCAAACATTTACAATGTTTTTTTTGTGTTGTGTCCAGCGAGGTCTGCATGGAGGAGGAGGTGGCCTGCCTGGACCTCGGCCCGGGCGGCGACAACGCGCTGCTGGGCGTCGGCCTCTGGACCGACATCTCCATACGAGTGCTGCGACTGCCTGATCTGAACAACCTCCACACTGAGAAACTATATGGAGGTAAGATATACTAGTTATTTCTACCATATTTGCCATTCGTGTATTATATCTTCTATGTATGGTATAACTTCGGAGTTAAATGTGGAAAAATCTATTCTTAATAAGCATCTTCGTCACAAAAGAAAGAGGAAGTTTCCTTTTGTGACGAAGATGCTTATTAATAATAGTTTTTTTCTCCTATTTCATATTTCTAACTTTAATAGTTTCGCCTAACTAAACGTTGATCTATTGAACGCTACACTCTAGCCGAACACGCAGGATAAGCAACGTCTACCGTAGTCTGTCTATGGATGGGCTTATCTAGTCGTGGTTCTCTGTACTGTTCATTCAAGATTCGCCTATACTATGAAAGAGAACCTCTCTTTCATCATCTCTGGAGTTAAATGTGGAAAAATCTATTCTTAATAAGCATCTTCATATTTCTAACTTTAATAGTTTCGCCTAAACGTTGATCTATTGAGAGCTGCAGTCTAGTCGAACACGCAAGATAAGCAACGTCTACCGTAGTCTGTGTATTGATGGACTTATCTAGTCTTGCTCGGAGGGTAGTTAAGCTAACATTATTAACAACCGTTAACTACCATTAAAATGGGTCAGTCGCTGTCAGGCGACTAGAAAATACCGACCTCCGCCAATCCGCAGTTGAGCAGCGAGGTGGAGTATGCTCTAGAACAGGGCTGTCCAAATCACAGCACGCGGGCTGCATGTGGCCCGCGCCTTATATTGATGCGGCCCGCAACAATTTTATAAAATTTTAATATAGGTATTCACTGACTGATAATTCACTTACACACGCAGTGCACTTGGCAATTACAAATAATAATTTCGATATTGATAGAATTGGTAAAATATACATTAATGAAGAATTAATAAAACTAAATTAAACACTATGGCCGTTTTTTCATTTTCTCCAAATAAATAAATTAATGCTAGGTATTCGTTTTTGCGGCCCTCCAATATATACTGTGATTTGTATTAGCCCGCGATCGTATCTGGTTTGGACAGCCCTGCTCTAGAACACTTCGGTTGAAGGAAGACCCTTATCCATGAGGGGTTAAATTAATCTGCTATTTTACCAGAGGGAGACTTTGTTCAAAAGTCGTCTGCGAGGCTACCTATGTCTCACCCATTTCTCCCGCCGAGCAACTATATTTATATAGCTGTGTTCCGGTCTGAAGGGTGAGATATGGCAGAGAATTACTGTAACGAAACAGCCTTAGGTCACAAGATTGGCAGCGGGCGAGTAACATCCCGTGGTGTTGCGAGCGTCAATAGGCTGTGGAGACCGCCTACCATCTAATGCGAGCCGCGTGCTTGTTTGCCAATCTAGTTGTTAAAAGAAAACTACCTGCCAGGCCTTGTCCATTTGATGTCCATTGTGAACAACATTTTTTTTTATACAGAAATCATTCCTCGTTCCTTATTGATCTGCGTGCTGGAAGGCGTGTGCTACCTGCTGTGCGCTCTCGGCGATGGCTCCATGTTCTACTTCACGGTAGACCAGGAGACGGGCGTGCTCAGCAATAAGAAGAAGGTCACCTTGGGCACGCAGCCAACTGTACTCAGGAGTTTCAGGTATGTTGTTGCTCGCACGCTTAGGTTAGATGATCTAAGTACAAAACGACTACCCATGTCAAATGTCCAATAAGCATTAAGTCTACATTGTTATAAGACTATAACTATCTGTACAACTATTAGGCAATAAATACAGCAGATTTTCACATAATAATTTATTTTGCAGAGTACTAGTTTTTTTTATATTCTACGTCGGGAGGCATACACGAATACGGCCCACCTGATGTAAAGCGGATACCGTAGCCTATTAACGCTTGCGATATATTAATTATCACTCGCGCTCTGCTGCTTACACAGCAACCCCTTGGAAGCTTACTGGTGACCTCACTCACACGCAGGAACACAACAACCCTCTAGGGAGTTGTTGTATGGCTGCGATTTTCTGTGAGGTGGAGGTACTTCCCCAGACAGGCTGCTTTGATGCGCCCTACCTCTCTTAAACTTCTAGACTAAGACAAATAGACATGTTCATGCACACAAATGTTTGCCTTGTGTAGGAAACGAACCCACGAGCGTTGGTCTCAAAGTCGCATCATTCACAACTGAGCCACCGAGCTCGTCATATTTAAATACATAGTTAAAACAATGCCGATATTTGTCCGTTCAGCCGAAAACTATGGCACTGGTCAGATAAATGTGAAGCTCCACTTTTATCCGACTGGTACTATACTAACAAAGATAATGGTATTTGAAAGAGAAGAAACCAGAACCAAACCTTCATCATCTAAGAATTACAGTAGATGATGAAGTGTTGGAGCAAGTGGATGAGATTGTATATCTTGGTTGTGCTTTCAGCAGGGATGGAAGGTACACCGCAGATGTGGAAAGACGAGTGATTGCTGGGAATAGTGTGAATGGAGCGTTGGGAAAACTTCTTGGGAGTAAAACCTGAGCCAGAAGGCACAGCTGGCTATACACATACACAATGCAGTGCTGGTCCCAACGCGTACTTATGGAACCGAGAGCTGGATATGGCAGAGAGAGCATGAAAGTAGGATAAACGCGGTTGAAATGCGAGCGTTGCGCAAAATTTGTGGCGTAACGCTTGTAGACCGTATTCGCAATGATGAGGTTAGAAACAGAGTTGGTCTGAAAGAGAGCGTCGGTGTTAAAATAAGTAGAGGCATGCTCCGTTGTTTCGGACATGTAGAAAGAATGCAAGATGAAAGAATGACGAAGCAGATATACAATGTAAAAGTGGAAGGATGTAGGAGCCGAGGAAGACCAAGACTTACCTACCATGATCAAATTGGTCGTGTTCTCTCAGAATGTGATGTCAGGGAGACCTAGAAACCGGCGAGCGTGCATGAGAAGAGCAATGAATGTTAAAGAAGCGAGTGAGGTATGTACGGATCAAGTCACGTGGCGCTCGGTTCTCTCTGCCTACCCCGTACGAGATTTGGCGTGAAGTTATAGATAGATAGATAGTACTATACTTTTCGGTTGAACAAGTATCGAATTTTTTTAACTAGTTTTTTTTGCAAAATGTTTGTTTTGCCGTAGGTCTTTGTCGACGACGAACATCTTCGCGTGCTCCGACCGGCCGACGGTGATATTCTCCTCGAACCACAAGCTGGTATTCTCCAACGTCAACCTGAAGGAGGTGACGCACATGTGTTCACTGAACGCGCTCGCATACCCGGACAGGTACGTTAATGTTGGACACTCGTAGATAACGCTTCACTCGTTTACGTACCCCGTGCATTAGGGTCGGCAACGCATGAGTGACGCCCCTGTAGGCCGATTCTACTAAAAAACTGCAACTGCAATGTCAAAATGCTGTTAGATCGCTTAACGAAACGTCAAAATGTACGCATTTTGACACACGCCGCGCTGCGGTGCAATTTTTTAAGTAGAATCGGCCTACTGGTATTGCAAATGTCCATAGGCTACGGTGGCTGTTTACCATCAGGCAGGCCGTATGCTTGATTGCCACCTTGCTTGAGTGGTATAAAAAAAACTTTATAGATACATGTGAAGAATTAATGTTCTTGCTTCGTATCTTATGTATCTATATATATATCTAGGATCGTTCCTAGAATCGTAAGATTTTTTATGTAGGAGATTCGAGAGACAGACAAGCATACGACCCACCTGATGTTAAGTAGTTACCGTAGCTTACGACGCAGTATTGCTCGTGCGTTCCTGTGAGTGAGTAAGGTTACCAGTAAGCTTCTAAGCAGTTCCTGTGTTGGCACCACGGCAACGCATGGGCAATACTTCCGGTATATTTTTCTTTATACAACGTCAGGAGGCATACAAGCATATGGCCCACCTGATGTACAGCGGTTACACACTAACACAACAACTCCTTAGGAGCTTACTAGTGACCTCACTTATTCGCAGGAACACAACAACAACCCCCAAAGGAGTTGTTATTTGGCTGCGGTTTTCCGTGACGTGGAGGTACTTCCCCAGACGGGCTGTTTTCATGCGTTCGACCTCTATTACATCGAATGCAAGCGTTCATAGACTATAAATAACCACTTCACCTCGGGTGGCTGGTGGGCTTTTATGCTTTCAGTCTTTTTAAAAAAAAAAACTTGGGACGCCCGACAGAAGTGATAACTAATCCGCTGCCGTATGCGTGAGAGAAAGCGAAGCCAGACAGACTGGCGCCGTAACGCGTTACGTGACGAAGCGGTTTACCCTCCCATAAGAAGTTATCACTTCAAAAACGAAGAATTTCTAATTTGAAAATTAAAACATGACCGTGTATAAAATAATTATTATATATTAAGGAACTTTAATTGCATAAAATTTTCACTTAGAATAATATTTATTGATTTTTCAATTGAAACATGTTCACTATTCAAATCATGGGGATCATTATACCAGAGGGAGACTTTGTACAAAAGTCGTCTACGTGGGTACCTCTGTCTCACCTACCGCCAAGCAGCTATATTTATATAGCCGTGTTCCGGTTTGCAGGGTGTGATATGGCAGAGAAATTACTGGATACTGTGTACGAAACAGCCTTAGATCACAAGATTGGCAGCGCGCGAGTAACATCCCCGTGGTGTTACGAGCGTCAATAGCCGGCGGTGACCGCTTACCATCTAAGCGGGCCGCATGCTTTTGTGCCAATCTAGTTCTATAAAAATATGCGGGTTTGAGTTTGATATTGAAGTCGGATAGTTCATTGGTTAACCGTCATATTTTAAATGTTTAATTTTCAGGAACACCGTTCCTATATGAAATCTATATGTTTGTCTGTCGCTTCTTCTCGAATATTCGAATTTTGACTTCAGATTCGGATTCAGCATGAAAAAGTAGAATAGGAATGTTCAGGAACACCGTTTCTATCTCTTAAGGAACATGGTCAAAATGGCCGTCATTTTAAATAAAAAAATTGTTTTGTTACATAATTGACGAGCCAGGTGTTCCTCTGGCAATGCAAGCTTGCGCATTCTCAACTGGTTTTATTTTATGTTCTCTTCTATTTCTAGTTTAGCGTTAGCGACGGACAGCACAGTGACCATCGGTACCATAGACGAAATTCAAAAGTTACACATCAGGACCGTGCCGCTCGGCGAGACGCCGCGCCGGATCGCATATCAGGAAGCTTCGCAGGTAACCTTCTTCACAGCGTTATCTCGTTTCCTAGTCCATTAGGAATGGCATGGTCCGCTACCTAAGCCTAAGATACTGATTCTTACATGGACTGCCGTCAGACCTCCACAATCCAGAGAGAAAACCAGACCTTTCATGATTCAGAGGTTCCCAGACTTCTTTTCTCATAGACCACTTTCAAAATTTATTATATTAAAATTTATAATACATTTCTATCATATTCCCTCGACCTCGACAAAAAATGTGAAGATTAGATCTAACTATGGACTGTTTTGTCACGCCAACGTAGACCCCCGTCGAGCCTCCCGCGGACCCCTGGGGGTCCACCTGAACCACTTTGGGAACTACTGGATAGGTACATACTTTTGAAGTTCACTCCTTAAGAAAGGATTTTGAATTATGATACAGAAATTTTATTAGGAGTAAAATTAAGTGTTAATAAAAAGTGATGGCGTTACGCTCGTCCGCTTAAAAAGAAACAACCACATACATCTGTAGGATTTAACGTGCGAGAGAATGTGATAGAAGTATCTATAGCATAAAACACGCGGATGCGGTTAATTGGTAAGCCTGTAGGATATGAACTTATAGTTCACATTTGAATAATATATATATATTTTCTTATTATTTTAGAAGATGCGTTTATTTACTCTCTTTTTCTATTCGATATGTACCATAATTATTGTTCGTAAGGAGGTTACTCCAGTCGTGCGTCGGAGTTGGCACGCACACACTTTTTTTTACAGTCACCGAGCTCAACAAAATTAATCTTGGACTATTTCTGGGATTAGATCATGACCAGTAGGCCAATTCTGTTAAATAACTGCAACTGCACGTTTACGCCTGTCACTTGAGTCGTGCAGGAATAGTGCAGTGCCAATAGGTGTATTCTATTAAAATTTCCTGCACTGCAACTACGCTGGAACTGCGCGTATGCTGCACTGCAACGGCACGGCAACTACGCTGCAACTGTGCGTATCCTGCAAGTGAACTACTTAACACCTGAAATGTTACCATATTTCAATATAATGATCTGGATTTTTATTTAATGTTGACTCCTATAGTTTCACACACCATTGCCCTTGGTTTGCCTGCGCGGAGGTATTTCTAACCGAAAAGAAGCGTTACTTAATCATATATATCCAACAAAACTGCAAGTAAACTACTTCAAAACTTATGTGACCGGTATACAAATGTCAAAACAATTTAACAGAATACGATTATGTTGCAGGAAACGTGCAGGTGCAGTGCAGGTTTTTTAACAGAATAGCGAGTCATTTACTGCAGCATTCCTGCAACGTCGCTGCTGTCAGATCGCTTAACAGAATACCGAAACGTCAAAATGTACGCATTTTGACACACGCCGCGCTGCAGTGCAGTTGCAATTTTTAGTAGAATCGGCCTACAGATGAACATGATCACAACCGCATTGTATGTTTGTATAACTTTACGCCAAATCTCTTGCGGGGTAGACAGACAGAACCGAGCGCCACGTGACCCAATCCTTACATACCTTACTCGCTTCTTTAATATTAATTGCTCTTCTCATGCCCACTCGCCGGTTTCTAACGGTGACATCACCTTCTGATAGAACAGGACGAATTTGGTCATGGTAGGTAAGTCTTGACCTCCCACGGCTCCTACATTCTTCCTGCATTCTTTTTCACATGTCCGAACCAACGGCGTATGCCTATTCTTAATTTGACACCGACGTTCTCTTTAAGTCCGACCTTGTTTCTGACATCACCTTTGCGAGTACGTTCAGTATGTTCATTGATTTATTTATTTAAGGTTTGCCAACAGACATACATCATATGACTAAGATAAGGAACAAGATAATAACAAAAATTAGGATGTAGATCCAGTTACAGGCAAACACAGCATATGTGTAATGTAACTATATAAGTTCAAAATTATTAAAATCGGAGCACAATTATAATAATAGGTGGTAAAGACATTGGTGTATGTATGTCTTGTTACTGCAGACGTTCGGCGTGGTGACGATGCGCGTGGACAAAGTGGAGTGGCTAGCGGGCGGCGGCGGCGCGGGCGTCGCGGCGCGGCCCAGCGCCTCCGCGGCTGCGGCCAGCGCACCACCACAACCACCCCCCAAACACGCGCCGAACGCACTCGACCTCGAGATACACAACCTACTGGTCATCGATCAACACACCTTTGAAGGTCTGTATGCATGTATCTCTTGATATGTAACAACTAGATACGAGTATGTACATCATCGGCTGGAATACGGGTCTTCTTTGAACCGAAGGTTTAGAGCATACTCCACCACGCTGCTCAAATGCGGATTTTTTTATACAAGCGTGCGGCCCGCATTAGATGGCAAGCGGTCACCGCAGCCTATTGACGCTCGCAATACCAAAATCGAAATAAAAAACCGGCTAAGTGCGAGTCGGACTCGCGCACGAAGGGTTCCGTACCAAAACGGCAAGAAATACACATTTGTTGTATGGGAGCCCCCCCTTAAATATTTGTTTTATTTTAACTTAATTATTTATTTTTAAAGTGAATATATAACTAAATATTATGTGAGTATTTCAACCGTCTACCTGTTGCCGTTATCAATATCGAGCAAAAAAATCACGTTTGTTGTATGGGAGCCCCCTTAAGTATTTATTTTATTCTGTTTTTTAATATTTGTTGTTATAGCGGCAACAGAAATACATCATCTGTGAAAATTTCAACTGTCGTAACTATGACGGTGCACGAGGTATAGCCTGGTGACAGACAGACGGACAGCGGAGTCTCAGTAATAGGGTCCGTTTTACCCTTTGGGTACGGAACCCTAAAAAAACTATCGAAGGCCAGGGCTTCAGAGGAAGGAACCTCATAATGCGGGCTACGTCCAGAAGAACCACCGTTTGAATTATTAATATACGAATTCGATTTTAAGACATGGATTTTGTTTACGCTAATTAAGCTGTGCACTAATTAAGACTTATCTATCTATCTATAACTTCACGCCAAATCCCTTACGGGGTAGCCAGAGAGAACCGAGCGCCACGTGACTCGATTTAAATACAATACAATACAAATGCTTTATTGTTAACAAAAACTTCTTTTACATTTACAACAATTATTGAGCTACCCTTTTAGGTAATATATTACCCGTGCCAGGGTTGTCCGCTCTTCTATAGTTAACATAAACAGTAACTAAAATATGACTATTTCATGTATTTACTTATATTCTATGTATTTACCTAATAATTCTAAGATGAAAGACTTTATCCGTCCTATAAAAAATTATAATGCAAATTTAATATAATGCAAAATATAATTAAGACTTAAAGGTATGTATAACCTGAATGGTATTCCGCAGTGCTCGTCGCCCATCAGTTCATGACGTGCGAGTTCGCGATGTCGCTGGTCTCATGTCGGCTGGGCGACGATCCTAACTACTACTACGCTGTCGGCACTGCGATACTCAATCCAGAGGAATCTGAACCTAAACAGGTAAGCGAATCAGAATCAGAATCATTTATTCACAAGATATGTGTACAATTAGATCTTTAATATTTGTTGTAATCTCTTTATTGTACAAATATACTTAACAAATACAGTTACAAATCTTTAGCATGTACAAAGGCGGACTTATCTCTGTAAGAGATCTCTTCCAGCCAACCTTTATAAGCTTAACAGGAATAAGTAATACATATATAGGCAGAGAAACTATCTGTACCTTCTTTAACACAAATATCATGGACTAATAACATGAGTCATTGCAACAGTAAAAACAGATACATAAATATAACACAAAGAAAATAATAATAAAAAATGATAAAAAAAAAAAAGTAAAAGAAAAATCATACATAATATAAGTACCTAAGCAAAAACAGATTCAACCTAGGGGCGAATGTAGTGGAACCGAGTACATTGCTCTAGAAAAACATTATTCTTTGGCGTCCGTGTCTATACTGAAGAATCCAAGGCAACGAGATTTGAATAACTCATAAGAATGCGTCAATCTTATATTCAATGGGAGTGAATTCCACAGTTTTGCCGATTTGACAGTAAAGGAGTTGGAGTAAGTTTTCGAAATATGAGTTTGTATGTTAAGGATTGGAACACTACTCGAACGCAGACGGTCGTCACCATGTCGAAATTGCATTCGTTCACAAACGTAATTAGGAGCATATTTGCAGTACAAGATATTATATAGTTGTGAGAGTAAGTGAATGTTCCTGCGAACTCTAATCGGTGGCCACTCAAGACGCTGGCGATACTCTGATATATGGTCGAATTTACGGAGCCCGTAGACAAATCTGACACATTGGTTCTGCAGACGTTCCATCTTATCGAGTAACTCCTCAGTGAGATCAAGGTATACAACATCTGAATAATCCAATAATGGGAGCAGCAAAGAGCGAGCTAGCATTATCTTAGTTGATAAAGGAAGGAAATATTGCAGACAATATTATACTTAACAATGCGCCTTCCCATATCTTACCGACCGCTCGGCGTGTGAATATTTCAATTTACAATCGTCATGGTTTGAATTTTTACATAAATTTATAAATAATAAATGACATTTTAATTAGACAGTTCAACAAAATAATTACGTCAAAATTTATAATAACTACGAAGTCAACTTTATTAATATTAAATTAAAAGAATTAATGTCAATAAGAAATAATAATGTCATTTTCAATTTAATTTGTCCGCGAGAAATTCATTGATAGTGTAATAACATTTGTCTAATAATAAGGAAAACAGTGATTTCTTAAATCGTCTTAAGTTTAACGTATAATAAATGTCAGACAAGTGATTATAAATTTTAATAGACATACAATAAGCGTTATTTTGATAAACTGCCAGTCTTTGAGGTGGAATCCACAGTTTATTTTTATGTCTGGTTCTAGTGCCCTCTATGTCCTTATTCTGTTTGTAGATAGATGAATGTTTAGCCACAAAAATACACATTTCATATATGTGCGATAAAGATCATACCCATTGCCCTGTATCAGAGCATGGTATTGGCGGCAACAGGTATAGAAAATACGTGATAGAGATTGAAACGTCCAGGATCGACAGACTGTATACAGGGTGGGTACAGGGTGGGCGGTTTTTAAATTGCTGTATAGTGCATCAATAATAAGAATTTTCGCCCAATGCAAACATAAAATAATTAACAAACATAGATCACTGCGTCTACCCCGGCAGAGATGACCGCTGCAACAACGGCATGCATCTACTAACGGTTGTGGGTGGTATCTGGCCGGCTATAGTTAGTATAAACAAACTGGTGGCAGATGCTCACAAACTAGTATAGATCAAAGCGCGTATAATATAATACGACTTATGCATACGGAAGTGATTAGCTGATATTAAGTAATTTATATAGAGCCGGTACTTATTTTAAATTTAGAAGTTGTTTCGATAGTTAAAGATATGTCCGCGAGTACATTTGCCTCCTTTCTTATTACACTCCTTTATTACTAAACTGCCTCACTGTATATACGTCGCCCTGTCTGTAATAAGAGATATAATTAGTTACTTAGTTTTTAGGATTTTGTAGCATACAAGTAAAAGAGAACTCGAAAGATCATTCTCGCATCCGTCGTATTTGTCCAGAGGATGGTGTCCTGTATCTCAAAGGGAAAAATGAAAAGTTTATATAGGGTCACTTTGTTGTCCGTCTGTCAAGACGGTTAATGCTATTAAGCTGAATATAATATCAAATATTCATGTCTGTTATCCCTTCGAGCAGTGACTAATTCAAACTTTTTTGTCAACGCAATCAAAAGATACGGCCGTTTATGCCTCGTTTATGCGCATATTTTGACACCCGCAAGGGAATCAAAACCTATAGGGTACTTTTGATCTAGAATCATGAAATTTGGAAAGATGCAATGTCATATAGTACACAAGTAAAGGGAAAAATCCGAAAACCGTAAATTTGTAGTTATATCACAAAAAAACATGTTCTTGCGAAAATATTTTTTTTACGCAACCATCAGTGCGCGATTTGGACTCTCACTTGGTTTATTACTACGATGGTTTATTTTTTTATATCTTGCGACAATTCGCTGCATGTTGTGCCCTTTTTTTATGTTATCCGAAAGCAAGCGAAGCGGGCTTCCTACGTTCTCCGCTTAAAGTGGAATGGCAAATAGATAATGTTGAAAGCGCTTCCACGGACTAACAGTTTATAAAGGACAGAGCGAAAAAAAATAATTAAAAACGAGCTTGCTTCGCTTAAACAGTAATGAGCACTCGGTAAATAGGCTGGTTCGCTATCCACTAGCCTTTCACTGCTCAACACGTGAATTAAAAGAATTCAATTGTTCTTCGCGTTATCCCGTTTCCTAATCTACTAGGATTGGCGGTGTCCGCTACCTAAGCCTAAGGATTTGGTGAAGATACTGATTTTTACATGGAGCGATTGCGGTCAGACCTCCACAACCCAGAGGGAAAACAAAAATTTTCTTAGGTTAGATCACACCTCTGTCTGCTATCCTCTGTCACCTGTGTCTATACAGGATGGTCCAAAGAGTGACGTCAATAATTTTTTTTTAGATTCCTCACGCATGGGTGCATCCGAAAATACCCCATGTATGTTAAGCGATTTTTCGTAGTTTAGAAGTTATGATTTTTTTATAGTAATTACGAAATTTTCTACTAGAGCTACTTAAAAAAATCATAACTTGTTTAATAGTGATAATTTTTTCATTTTTTTTTCTGCAACATGAGTGCCTTGTATCACTCTTTCTTACGTTATAATCAACTACAAGACTTTCTTTAGTAACAGTTATTGAAAAAAGGGTCGAAAGTGAAAATTTTAGGTTTGAGTTAGACGAAGTAAAATTTTCATGATTCTCTTAAAAATACAAAATGGATGTTTCGTAGGTTCAAAGTACCTTTAAAAAAATTACCAATTCAACAGCTTACCTAATAATAAAAAAAAAGTTATTCTTAATAGGCGATTTTACGATGAAATCGGCTTCCAAACCTAGTCAGGTAAAAAAACGTCAAAAAAATAATTGTCCATATTATTAATTGTTGTAGCTTTTTTTCCATCATAATGTCAGCAATTAGTTTAGTAAGGCATAATGAAGAGCATTCACATAATTTCAGATTAAACAAATGCTCCATTGACAGTTAAACAAATGCTTTTACAGTTTTTTATTAATACGGTTATTTTTATTTATTTTTAGGATAAATAAAAAATAAAATCGTTTATTTGAATTAATTTATTACAAACGATTTTCAAAATGACGCCCTTCAACTTCGATACACAATCGGCAACGTCTTAAAAAATCGGCCAAGTGCGAGTCGGACTCGCGCACGAAGGGTTCCGTACCACTATCTATAAAAACGGCAAAAAAAACACGTTTGTTATATGGGAGCCCCCCTTAAATATTCGTTTTATTTTAATTTAATTATTTATTCTTAAAGTGAATATATAACTAAATATTCTGTGAATATTTCAAGCGTCTACCTGTTGCCGTTATCAATATCGAGCAAAAATGAGCAAGAAAAATCACGTTTGTTGTATGGGAGCCCCCTTAAATATTTATGTTATTCTATTTTTTAGTATTTGTTGTTATAGCGGCAACAGAAATACATCATCTGTGAAAATTTCAACTGTCTAACTATCACGGTTCGTGAGATACAGCCTGGTGACAGACGGACGGACGGACGGACGTACAGCGAAGTCTCAGTAATAGGGTTCCGTTTTACCCTTTGGGTACGGAACCCTAAAAATTATCTTTTAAACTACGGAAAGCGCTTGAATTTTCTGTGACTTTTGTCGCTGCTTCTCT
This sequence comes from Pyralis farinalis, assembly GCA_947507595.1. NCBI lineage: Eukaryota > Metazoa > Arthropoda > Insecta > Lepidoptera > Pyralidae > Pyralis > Pyralis farinalis. Next base: position 26,354,339 of record OX382278.1, read on the forward strand.
TAATTTTTGTCGAAGTTCTTCTTCGGAATTAGTCTCCCGGGCGTAAACTACTTCTTTGTAGTATCCCCAAATAAAAAAATCGATTGGGTTGAGGTCCGGTGAACGTGCAGGCCATTCTATTGGGCCACCACGCCCAATCCATCTGCCCGGAAAAGCCTCATTAAGCCTCATCACTTAGCGTGCATAATGGCAAGGAGCACCGTCATTTTGGAAAATCATGTTTCTTCTTATCTCCAAATTTACATCTCCCAGTAATTCATTTAGGTTATTCTGTAAAAAGTTTAATAGGTATCTCCGTTCAACCTCGAAGGTAGCTCGAAGGGCCCAATCAGTTCTCCATTTACAATTCCTGACCACATGTTTACGCTGTATCGATGTTGGAAATTCGAAGCTCTAGCAAGGTGCGGGTTTTCGATGGTCCAGCTGTGGTAATTGTGTATGTTGAACACTCCGGTTCTTTCAAAACGGGATTCATCAGTCCATAAGATCTTTTTAAAAAAATCTGGGTCTTCCCGAGCCCTTTGTAGCATTGTTTCGCAGAAAGCAACTCTCCTAGGGTAATCTGACGCGTGTAGCTGCTGGACGCGCTGAATATGGTAGGCGTGGTACCCTTCTGAAAAAAAAAAGATTTTATTACTCACCAGTTAGGCTGGAATAAGCCTAACTCTGCTGGGACCGGGCGTGACAACAGACTCGCATAAGTTGTACTTAGTAGCATAAGTCGCACAAAACTTCTAGTCTTCTCTGAAGTTCGCTTCGCGCGAAAGTCACACGCGAAAACAAACCTTCGTACAATCGTATTAAGGTACTGCGACGCGAATCGTGCGTTGTTCAGAGTGGACTTTGAAGCGACAAGAAGTTTTGCGCGACTTTTACTTAACATTACATTACAATTTTACGGTGTGTTGGGGACTGTGTGTTGAGGGCTTAAAGTAAAACAAATAACTTTAAAAAACGTACCATTTCTCAGTATTCTTAGAACTGAGGTCCGTGGTATTCCAGTACTTCTGGTAATCGCTCTGGAACTTGTAGAATGATCTCTTTCAACTTCTACTAGGACGTCATCTCTTCTGTCAGGATCTACTCTGGGTACTTCTTCGTGTGTTTGGTTACGACCGGGTATACGCCCTGCCATCAGCGTGTTATGGGTATTAATAAACACCCTATGGTCCGGGTAATGGCTCAGTATTTCTCCTCGCCGGTTCAGTTGTTGACGATACAGCCTTGCTGCCAAAAGACCATTTCCTCTGGCCACACCATAGTAATAGTGCATTTCTGCGTACTGCTTTAGAGTAAAATTACTCATGTTGCCGCACAAACGTAATCCAAATCACTAAGCAATCAAGGTCCTTAACACAAGCACAAGTCAGTCGTAATCGTAAGGCAAATCGGAGTCCAGTAACAAAGCGAAAGTAGGTTCAAAACAGGGAACGGAAGCAAAGTCAACAAGAAGTAGTAACACACGCGATGGTAGTGAACGACTGGTTTGACAAGGTGATGTGATAAAGATGCGAGCGCGGGGGTTGCGGCTAACGGGGGGAGTTTCCTCCCCCCGTTAACCGCAACCCACGCTAGCACGTAAAAAATTTGGTCCCTTCGAGTGAGTCATCTCATTTGTTGCTTTGTAAGTGATTTGACTGGCCTTGAAGTACATTTCGGTTTGATTCTAGCTTTCTAAATTACATGTTTTAATTTTTTTAAAGAACGATGTTTTAAATGTGTCACTGATCTTTAAATTCAGATTATGTGAATGCTCTTCATGATGCCTCAGTAACGTCAGCCATAAGTTTGAAAAAAAGCTAAAACAATTAATAATATGGACAATAATTTTTTTGACGTTTTTTTACCTGACTAGGTTTGGAAGCCGATTTCATCGTAAAATCGCCTATTAAGAATAACTTTTTTTTTATTATTAGGTAAGCTGTTGAATTGGTAATTTTTTTAAAGGTACTTTGAACCTACGAAACATCCATTTTGTATTTTTAAGAGAATCATGAAAATTTTACTTCGTCTAACTCAAACCTAAAATTTTCACTTTCGACCCTTTTTTCAATAACTGTTACTAAAGAAAGTCTTGTAGTTGATTATAACGTAAGAAAGAGTGATACAAGGCACTCATGTTGCAGAAAAAAAAATGAAAAAATTATCACTATTAAACAAGTTATGATTTTTTTAAGTAGCTCTAGTAGAAAATTTCGTAATTACTATAAAAAAATCATAACTTCTAAACTACGAAAAATCGCTTAACATACATGGGGTATTTTCGGATGCACCCATGCGTCTATATGGACCAGGATGTCTATATGCCGGTTGCATACAGGATGGTCCAAAGAGTGACGTCAATAAATTTTTTTTAGATTCCTCATCTAAAAAAAATTTATTGACGTCACTCTTTGGACCATCCTGTATGCAACCGGCATATAGACAACCTGGTCCTTTATGAACTGGGCTATCACTGCTCCAAAAGAAGTAAATTATTAACTTATATATAAATAATGCCTATATAATTATATCTACAGGGCAGACTCCTGCTGTTCCACTGGGCAGAAAGCAAACTGGTACAAGTCGCCGAGAAGGAAATAAAAGGCGGGTGCTACTCCCTCGTCGAGTTCAATGGAAAACTCCTAGCGTCCATTAACAGCACGGTGAGTTCGCAAAATGGATGGTTCTGACGTGGAAACATGGTAACCTATCAGTGAATATATCTTTTGTAATAGAAATTTATTGGTCGTAGTGTGTAATCCGTCTAAACGTTGGAATCCACCTCAATTATTGGCATCCATACATTTGTGGATTCCACTACTTTGGAATGTGCCAATAATATTGATAAAAACTTTGAGACTTATCCACATTCCTTATAAATAATTTTAAACGTATTAGATTCCATTTGGCATTAAATATTTCTAATTATTTCAAAATTTCTCCTTAAACTGCCAATAATTGGGTGGATTACCTCCATATCACCATAATAACAGGAAAGGGGATAAAATGGCCAAGTTGACCAATTCCTTCACAATTGTAGGAGTGTACAACATTCTTCATTTAACACGTTGTCCGCCAGCTCATACGAGGCTCAATATACTACCTATTACCACCATACAAAAAGGATTCAAATGTGTATATTCGAACTGATGAATGTATAAACTGTAATTTAAAAATATACCAGTCTACGTGGTTAACACTGAATTTTTTATAGAAAATCAACAGAATGATTTTAGAAGTTACTTTTTTTAAATGCTTTTGGAAGTAGTCTCCGTTCCTCCCTAAGCATCTTCGCATGCTGTGGAACCTTTGACTGTGACACTGAGGATCACTATTCTTTAGCATACATAAAGCCAATTCCTAATTAGTTTCGAGAATGTAATGAGTATACCTCACTAATTCCACATGTTCTATAGACAAATATTGATTGTCCGTCTGGCAGAGTGAGCTGAAGCGTTGTCGTGATGGATGAGGATCTTGTTTCTTGTGCGCTGCTGTCGAACATTTTCCAAGACAACTTATAAACAATGACTAACATACCGATTTGCACCAGTGGCCATTTTATCGTAACTTATATTTAGCACAAATCTTGCAAAATGACCCGTTTGTCAAAAGAATGAGGTAACGTTAGGTAACATTTACGTGTGTACCCTTCTTTATTTCAGTAGACAAATCTTCGATTGGTCACCACCATTGGACAAATTATCTTTTGTCTCCGTTATACATATATATTTTTTTATACAACTTCGGGCGGCATACAAGCATACGGTCCACCTGACGTAAAGTGGTCACCGTTGCCTATGAATGCTGTTAATACATTAAGTATCACTAGCGCGATGCCAACTCTGCTGCTAACACAGCAACTCTTTAGGAGTTTACACTGGTGACCTCACTCACACGTAGTACCATTACAACCCTCTAGGGAGTTTGTTATTTGGCTGCGATTTTCTGTGAGGTGGAGGTACTTCCCCAGATGGGTTGCTTTGATACGCCCTACCTCTCTTAAATAAATCTTAATCTTAAATTCGATAATGTATTTCACAGGTACGACTGTTCGAATGGACGTCAGAGAAGGAACTCCGATTGGAGTGCAGTCACTTCAACAACATCGTAGCTTTATATTTGAAGGTCAAAGGCGACTTCATCCTCGTCGGCGACCTGATGAGGTCTATGTCCTTGTTACAGTATAAACAGGTAAAACAATAATCACGTATAGATTACCCGGTCATTTGATATGGTTCCAACACGTAGAGATCCTAGCGAAATTAACGGCCAATGTAAGAGGATATCAATGAAACAACATAGTTTATATAATGTAAAATGCGGGATCGAAATAAAAGAAAGGCGGCAATTTATAATGCGATATTATTCACCACACACTATTACACCATAGTAGATTACCCAACAAGTGAAAAAAAGGTGAATTCTTTTCGAGGCACTAAGTTGTATCCCGAGAGGAGCGAAGGATACTAAAGTAGAATCCCTCGCTACAAGGGATAGAAGTGCCGAGATGAATTGTTTTTTTCACGTGTTAGGTACTCTACTTTTTATCATTGACTACGAGAAAATAATTACTCTGTGATTTTGATATGGGTAATACATAAAAGAACAATAGAAGGTGGTTTTTAGTACGTTTTTATAGCGAGAGTGTGCAACTCTCGCTCTTTGCACGTTTTCCTTTTTTCTTACTATAATCCGCATATTCGCGCATGTTCCAAATTCATTTTTTTTTATTCACTCAGTGAAATAAAGAGCGTTTTGTTCACTGTTTTTGAAGAATCACGAGCCCTTTTTCGAGTGTCAATGGTAAAAAACGTTAAACATACTTTTAAAAACTGGATACGTCTTGGTGGATGGGCACTGGAACCACTCGAATGTCTCTGCTCGTTTTTAGTACCGCAATGGTCTTAAATTGATTATCCTTCTCCACATTTGATCCATCCCACTACTAGCCCGTATTTCGGTGTTGCCATTAAAATAACTTCAAGTACCCTATTAACGCTACATGCTAGTGTTGCTATATTAATGATGTATAGTAGTTGGTGTTACAATAATAATGGTTGATCATCATAATCGTCATTATTTCAGTCTGTATGCGTCCACTGCTGAACATAGGTATCATTTACCTCTAGGAAGTTACCAGCTTCGATTCTGAGCCTCCTGCGTCCATAAAATTCTCTTCAGGTCGCCCCATTTAATGCGGGGTCGGTTCTACGAGCGATGTGGCCGGCTCATGACCGCGTTTATCCCACTTTCATGTTCTCTCTACCATACCCATCTCTCGTTTCCATAAGTAAACAATACAAATATCTAAAAACATCATTTTAGTACAGTACTTAGTAAAATTACAACGCAATAACTGCTTGTGGTTCTATTGTTTGACGAGCTCGGTGGCGCAGTGGTGAAACACGTTGTTACACTACTTTGACACCAACACTCGTGGGTTCGATTCCCAAACAGTACAAACATTTGTGTGCATGAACATGTCTGTTTGTCTTGGTCTGGGTATTTTCTATGTATGATAAGTATGTTATTTACTAAAAAAAATGTATTTACGTATGTTTATCAGTTGTCTAGTACCCATAACACAAGTTTCCGCTTACTTTGGGACTAGATGGCGCTGTGTAATTTGTCCGACAATATTTATTTATCTATTGTTAATATGTTACACAAGACATTCAAGTAAAGTCCACTCTGTTTCAAATTAACTTTGACGAGCTCGGTAGCGCCGAGGAGCTCGGTGGCTCAGTCGTGAATGACGCGACTTTGACACCAACACTCGTGGGTTCGAACCCACACTTTTTTTGTATTGGACTGTGTGTTTTTAAAGGAGCTAGGGCGCATCAAAGCTGCCCATCTCGGTCAGTATATCCACCTCACAGAAAACCGCAGCTAAATAATTAACCCTCTGTAGGGTTGTTGTGTTCATGCGTGTGAGTGAGGTCACCAGTAAGCTCCCAAGGAGTTGCTATGTAAGCTTGTATGCCCCCCGACGTTGTATAAAAAAAATAAACGTAAAAACAAACAATGAAATTCTAATATCTTACAAAATATTATAATATATACATAGTCAATTGCTGAACATCTTATAACAGTTGTATAATATTTCTTACAATAATAAGAATAATTGACGAGCTCGGTGGCTCAGTCGTGAATGACGCGTCTTTGACACCAACACTCGTGGGTTCGATTCCCACACAAGGCAAACATTTGTGTGCATGAACATGTCTGTTTGTCTTGGTCTGGGTATATGTATAATAAGTATGTATTTACAAAAAAAAAGTGTATTTACGTATGTTTATCAGTTGTCTAGTACCCATAACACAAGCTTCGCTTACTTTGGGCTAGATGGCGCTGTGTAATTTGTCCGACAATATTATTATATTAAAAAATATTAATACCAGAGGGAGACTTTGTACAAAAGTCGTCTGCGTGGGTACCTGTGTCTCACCTACTTCTACCGCCAAGCAGCTATATTTATATAGCTGTGTTCCGGCTTGAAGGGTGAGATATGGCAGATAACTTACTGGGTACTGTGACGAAACATCCTTAGGTCACAAGATTGGCAGCGCGCGAGAAACATCCCCATAGGGTTGCGAGCGTCAATAGGCTGCGGTGACCGTTTATCACCTAATGCGGGCCGCATGCTTGTTTGCCAATCTAGTTGTATATAAATAAAAGAGTTTTATATAGGTGACAGTAATAATTGAGTGAAAAAGCTTGAACAAGTAGTAAAATTGTTTTTTTTTTTAACAGATGGAGGGTAGTTTCGAAGAGATCGCCCGCGACTACAGTCCGAACTGGATGACGTCACTAGAAATATTAGACGACGACACCTTCTTGGGTGCAGAAAATAGCTTTAACTTGTTCGTGTGTCAGAAGGACAGGTGAGGATGGCATTTCATAAAAAATATTGGAATACTCAACCCTCTTCCTAGCGTTATCCCTTTTTCCACTATTTAGGTTCTGAGGATTTTTTTTTATACTACGTCGGGAGGCATACAAGCATACAACCCACCTGATGTAAAGCGGGTACCGTAACCTAATAACGCTTGCGATGTATTAATTATCACTCGCGCGATGCCTCCTCTACTGCTTACACAGCAACTCCTTGGGAGCTTACTGGTGACCTCACTCACACGCAGGAACACAACAACCCTCTAGAGAGTTGTTATTTGGCTGCGGTTTTCTGTGAGGTGGATATACTGACCGAGATGGGCAGCTTTGATGCGCCCTAGCTCCTTTAACAACACACAGGCCAATACAAAAATGTTATTTGGCTGCGGTTTTCTGTGAGGTGGAGGTACTTCCCCAGACGGGCTGCTTTGATGCGCCTTACTCTCTCTTAATTTGGCGAAGATACTGATTTTAGTGTGAACCTACTGCCGTCAGACTACAACACATGGGGAAACCCAGAGGTGAGGTCAGACGTCTTTCGAAATATAAATGCTTGGATGTGCAAGTTTCCTCTCCATAATTTTCTTCATTACCGAGCAAGTGATAATCACAAATCTATATATATAAAACAAAGTCGTGTTAGTTACACCATTTATAACTCAAGAACGGCTGGACCGATATTTATGATTTTTGTGTTTTTGGCTTTATCTTCGTCGGGAATAGGATAATAAGTATTAAAACATGGAAAAAATAACAAAAAAATAATAATATAGTAAATCACATTTCTCATGCATTTTATATGAAAGTCTTTTTTTATGATATCTCAAGTACGAATTGGCATATCTATATATATAAAACAAAGTCGTGTTAGTTACACCATTTATAACTCAAGAACGGCTGGACCAATTTTTATGATTTATGTGTTTTTGGATTTGTCTTCGTCCGGAACAGGATAATCAGTATTAAGAGAATTTATACCATCTAATAAGTTAACACACCATTTATTGATCCTGAGGCGGTACGAAGGTCGCCGGGTCAGCTAGTATCTACATAAATCGAAAACACAACTTCAGTGGTACACGCTCACACCGGATTTCGAACCAGGTATCGATCGGTTAATAGGCTGGTTCTTTATCCACTAGGCTATAAGGGCCCATTTGAATACTCGATCATCCGATCCAACTGATATATCTAATATCAATTGGATATCTCTAAGTATGAATTTGCCGTCGTGTATGGAGACCATACAAGGAGTTGTATTTATTCAACCTAGGTACTCTGGTGGACTTCGTGTACTTGGATGTGAGTATTAAAAAAAACACAACTGTTCCACAGAGCGGTTTATTCGGAACGAACCGAATATTTGACATTTTTTTTTTCACACTGACTATGTAGTTGGCCCCTGTGGGTCGTTACTACGTCACCGGAAGGGAGAGGCGGGCCTGAGGCGCCACAGCCTGAAAAAGCAAAAAAGCGACTGCCTAAGGGCCCCCGAAAGGGGTCGAACCTCGGTTTAGGGTTACCTAAGCAATCGAACACGCGGGTTCATGCCTGAAGGGCCTTTGAGGAGAGGCGCCCAGGTACCTGAGCTAGTCGGTGCCTGGAGTATCGCGCAGAAGTAGAAGCAGAAGATTTGACATTAAAATCATAGAGGTTTTGTACATAAAAAATGACGTTCTACAGCGTGCTTCAGTTTAAAATATAAAATGCATGACGCCATCTATTGGTAAAAACAATAAATTACAATAACATGAAAACAAGTCAGGCCATAACATACTAAGCATACATTGCTTGCTTAGTATGTTATGGTCTATTATATGTATATTGTATTAAGGTCTACTTTTCAACTGCTTTAATAAAATACCATTAGATAATGCTTTATAGTAGACGATTGATTTGACAGTATTTACAAACATATAAATTTACGATGATTTTTGAAAAGAGAATTTTGAATTTTGTAGAATTGATAACCTAACATACGGTACATCATTGTCATAATCGTAATAATAAAAATGGCATTATTTGTAAATTACACATAGATAAAGCAACTACACGGTCAATATACACATACTCCTATCTACTCCTATCTCTGTGGTACCATTAAAGTGGAACGCCTTGCCTGCACATGCGTTTCCTCCTTCCCACAAAATGGGATCCTTCAAACGAAGCGTGAAGAAGCATCTTGCGGGTCAGCGTGGCAGCGTCAACAGACAGGGCACTGTGTAGTCTTTTGTTAGTTGCAGTTGCGATTTGGGCTCCTCCTTCGCTTATCATCAGGCAAAGCGGAGCCGCTATGCTGAGCTTATATAAAAAAAATGAGAATATGTTTTTGGCTGTCTAAACATTAATAATATAGACAATCTATTTTCTGTTATACAATATATATCAATGTATATATGACGAGCTCGGTGGCTCAGTCGGGTTCGATTCCACACAAGACTAACATTTGTGTGCACGAACATGTCTATTTGTCTTGGTCTGGAAGTTTTAAGAGAGGTAGGGCGCATCAAAGCTGCCCGCCTGGGGAAGTACCTCCACCGCACAGAAAACCGCAGCCAAATAACAACTCCCTAGAGGGTTGTTGTGTTCCTACGTGTGAGTGAGGTCACCATTAAGCTCCTAAGGAGTTGCTGTGTAAGCAGCAGAGGAGGCATCGCGCGAGTGATATATGTTACAAGGTTAATAGGCTACGGTAACTGCTTTACATCAGGTGGACCGTATGCTTGTATGCCTCCCGACGTTGTATAAAAAAAATATATACATAATAATAATAAATATTGTCGGACAAATTACACAGCGCCATCTAGCCCCAAAGTAAGCGAAGCTTGTGTTATGGGTACTAGACAACTGATAAACATACGTAAATACATTTTTTTCTTGTAAATACATACTTATTATACATAGAAAATACCCAGACCACCAATACAAACAGACATGTTCATACACACAAATGTTTGTACTGTGTGGGAATCGAACCCACGAGCGTTGGTGTCATAGTAGCGTAACAGCGCGTTTCACTACTGCGCCACCGAGCTCGTGGATGGTCGATGGACATGGTCTGTATATGTATATTCATATATATACAGACCATATTAGCAGTGGCATATATGTGATTTTATTTGCTTGTAGTGCAGCGACGACGGACGAGGAGCGACAACAGATGAGCCTGCTCGGCCAGTTCCACCTGGGCGACATGGTGAACGTGATGCGGCTGGGCTCGCTGGTCGCGCAGCACGCCGACTGCGCCGCGCCGGTCTCCAGGCCCGTGCTGCTCGCCACCGTCACCGGCGCCATATGTATGTATTAGGACAGTTCCACCTGGGCGACATGGTGAACGTGATGCGGCTGGGCTCGCTGGTCGCGCAGCACGCCGACTGCGCCGCGCCGGTCTCCAGGCCCGTGCTGCTCGCCACCGTCACCGGCGCCATATGTATGTATTAGGACAGTTCCACCTGGGCGACATGGTGAACGTGATGCGGCTGGGCTCGCTGGTCGCGCAGCACGCCGACTGCGCCGCGCCGGTCTCCAGGCCCGTGCTGCTCGCCACCGTCACCGGCGCCATATGTATGTATTAGGACAGTTCCACCTGGGCGACATGGTGAACGTGATGCGGCTGGGCTCGCTGGTCGCGCAGCACGCCGACTGCGCCGCGCCGGTCTCCAGGCCCGTGCTGCTCGCCACCGTCACCGGCGCCATATGTATGTATTAGGACAGTTCCACCTGGGCGACATGGTGAACGTGATGCGGCTGGGCTCGCTGGTCGCGCAGCACGCCGACTGCGCCGCGCCGGTCTCCAGGCCCGTGCTGCTCGCCACCGTCACCGGCGCCATATGTATGTATTAGGACAGTTCCACCTGGGCGACATGGTGAACGTGATGCTGTTGGACTCGCTGGTCACGCAGCACAAACCCACAGACACATACGGCATAGTTCCACTTGATAGACATGTTGAACGAGGTCCGGTTGACCCACTGTATATTTGTATCAAAAATTTAGTAACAAGGGTCCTTTAGTAAAACTCTTCTTCCTGACGTCATCCCATTTTCTATTCCATTAGGGCTGGCGGGTCCGCTACCCTAAGCCTAAGGATTTTGCGAGAACACTGATTTTTGACGTGGAGCAACTGCCGTCAGACGAGAGAGGGAAAACAAACCTTTCGTAGGTAGGGTCACATGTCTTTGTTGATGTTTGCTTTCATCACCAAACAAGTGAAAACTACAAATGTATAAGGGTGGATCAACTATTCTTTGCAAAAAACATGTCCCTCCATCAATTAAAAATATTTAACTATGTAAAAACAATTGTTCCACTACCACACACACAAAATGGCGGAATGTCATTGCATCATCCTCAGGCATTAATTGCCACAATTGAGACTGTTAGAGCCATCTATGTTTTTATCTATAACTTTTAAGAAGAGTAACTTAGCGGAGATCTGTTTGGGTATTTGTTTTGGGACACAATTTGTTTATTTTTTTCTAAATAGCAAAATCATACTTAAAAATCTGGGAAGCATTTAAGGGCGTTTAGAAACCGTTGTAGAAAATAACATGAGTAGAAATGAATACACTTTTATATAAAATTTTAAAATTATTGCATCAGGGAACTATTGAAGTAGACGTGGGTACAGGAATAATTTGTATGGGGAGTGAATCTTGTCACCTAAGTTACCATAAAAGCAATAAAAAATAATTAAAATTATATAGTTGAACGCTCTTTAATATCAATTCTAAGTATTCAAAATTACTGTTTGGATATAAAATTACAGCGAACAATTGTTTTTACATAGTTAAATATTTTTAATTGATGGAGGGACATGTTTTTTGCAAAGAATAGTTGATCCACCCATAATCCGCGCCACGAATGATGAAACTGCGAAGAACACAAAAATCGGGTCTCACTCGTGTTAAGGTTTGGTGGGAGGGACACGTAACCATGGCAACCCATGGTGGCATGGTGCACCGTCCCGTCGCTCGCGCATCCCTTGGCTCGTCTAGTGTACAGTTATTTTCACAAGTCTTAAGTCGTAACGTTAATAGATACTTCAATCTTAAAATTATTACGTATTTGAAATATTAAATTCACAGACTATAATTAGATTAGATCAATTTTTATTTAGATTTGAATTAACAATTTACATGTATAATACACCATGTATACATAAACAATTTTCTATTTATTCTGGCCTGTTTTAGTGTAGTTGATAACACAATTCATTTTTCTTATTGAATGTACCTGCGCAGTAGACGCCATTTTATTTCATGATTCGTGACAACTACTGTACATATTTGTAGTTATCGCTTGTTATAAAAGTTCATTATTAAAAATAATTGACAGTCATTAATAAATCCCTTTGCTTAGGGTCGATCAGGATTTTCATGGGTGAATTTCACTTTATCGACCATCTTTTTTAGACTATTATGGCTTCTGTTGCTATTATCTCACATTCCTGTCCCGCACAGTAAACTCACTTATCCAAGTGTAATCTTCTGATTAAGAATATATATATATATATACATACGATACATATGTTGACTGCCACTGAGATCCGGGGTGTTAAGTTACGTAAGTGGTGTTTGAATCTGCCTTTCCTACGGTTCCTTTACGAAGGAGGCAGATTATTTTAACACTTAGTTCCGCAATACTTTTATGCTTCCTTTTTAGTACATTTTTTACATGAGCGCTCTTGGGTTTATCAGCACAGAATTTAAGTAAGGTAGAGCGTAACGAAGCAGTCGTCCCGCCTGGATAAGTACTTCCCACCTCACAGAAAACCGCAGCCATATAACAACTCCTTGGATGGTTGATTGTGTCCTGCTATTGAGTTATGTAAGCTCCTAAGGAGTGCAGCATCAGCGGCAGGGCGTGGTTACGCACGAGCGATACTTCATATATTGCAAGCGTTCATATGTACGATAACAATTACATCAGGAGGGCCGTATGCTTGTACGCCTCCCGACAAAAATCGAACACATGCATTTTGAACCCGTTGTCTAAGTATAACTTCTAAGAACGTAATCGGCCAATTTATTTCCTTAAATACGTACAATTTTTACGTCAATTCCTTGTGGAGTAGACAGAGAAAACCGACCGCTACCTGACTCAGTCCTTACACACCTCACTCGCTTCTTTAACATTCATAGCTCCTTTTTCGTGCACCCTCATCATTCCTGAGTGTCTTGACAATACCACACGACCAATTTATGCGTAGTAGATGAGTAAATGCTTTCCTCAGCTCCTACATTCGCGTTGTATATCTGTTTCGTCACTCTTTCCTGAGGCATTCTCTACAGGTCCGAACTAACGGAACATGCGTTGCCTTAACACCCATATTCTTCAATCATCGTTTTGTTTTCTCCACTAGGTCTAGTAGTCCAATTACCACAAGAGCTGTTCGAGTTCCTGCACCAACTGGAAGAGCGTCTGACGCACACCATCAAGTCGGTGGGCAAGATCCCGCACTCGTTCTGGAGGTCGTTCAACACTGACATCAAGACAGAGCCCGCCGAGGGGTTCATTGATGGAGACCTCATTGAGAGCTTCCTGGACCTCTCCAGGGACATGCAGAAAGAGGCCGTGCAAGGTCTACAGGTGAGTCTTTGGATTTTATCGTAAATGCGACCCAAGTGGTCGAGTAGCAATGGCAATACTTTTAACACCAAGACGAGCTCGGTGGCGCAGTGGGTGAAATACTGTTACATTACTTAGACACAACGCTGGTGGGTTCGATTCCCACACAGGACAAACATTTGTGTGCATGAACATATGTATTTATTTTGGTCTGGGTGCAAGAATACAACGACCCTTGAGGGGTTTGTTTATTGTCGTATTCTACAAGGGAGCTACTACCCCCGTAGGGATGCTTCTAAACGTGCTCTATCTCTCATTCGTCATAACCTCATTTGCTTTGCGCCCTACCTCGCTTCATAACACCCAGACAGGAAACAAACAGACATGTTCATGCACACAAATGTTTATCCTTGTTTTGACGACCTCGGTAGCGCAGTGGTAAATGCACCTCACAGAAAAACGCAGCCAAATAAATAACTCTCTGAAGTTGTGTTAGCAGCAGAGGAAACATCGCGCGTGTGATACTTCCTGTATTACAAGCTACGTATTGTAAGCTACGTATTGTAAGCTACGTATTAAACGCTTTACATCAGGTGGGCCGGATGCTCGTATGCCTCCCGACGTTGTATAAAAACAAAAGCCATCTAATCTCAAAGTAAGCGAAGCTTGTGTGATGGGTATTAGACCACTGATAAACATACGTATACATTTTTTTTCTAAATACATATGTTTCATAGAAAAGACCTAGACCAAGACAAACGGACATGTTCTTGCACACGAATATTTGTCCTGTGTGAGAATCGAACCGTCGACCGTTAGTGTCAAAGTAGCGTTACTAACCACTGCACCACCGAGCTCGCCGAGAATTGAAGGAGAAAAAAATCGATTATTTAAAGTATTAAGATAAAAGTATAACTTTTATCTTATTACTTTAAATAATCGATTTTTTGTAGCCATAGTTAATCGTCGACATTAAATTTTCAGCGCAATCTTTGTGTGGGAATCGAATCCACGAGCCTCGGTGTCAAAGTAACGTTACTAACCATTGCGCCATCGAGCTCGTTAAAACTAAGAACTGTACCTTGTAACACGGATGAACGTTTTCAGATCGACGACGGCGGTGGTATGAAGCGGGACGCGACCGTCGACGACCTGATCAAGATCGTGGAGGACCTCACGAGGATACATTAGCGGCCCACTGTTGTAATGATGCGAGTTAATAAATACTTTATGTACTTCACTGTGAAGCTTTTGTTTTTGAAACCCGCTGCGTCTGCGTGTGGGTAAAAATATATCTATCTATAAAGTCACACCAAATCCCTTGCGGGGTAGGCAGAGAGAACCGAGCGCCACGTGACTCGATCCTTACATACTCTTCTCATACTCGCCGGTTTCTAAGGCTCCTGGCATCACCTGATAAACAACGATCAATTCGGTCATGGTAAGTAAGTCTTGGCCTTCCTTGGCTCCTTACATCTTTCTACTATCGCGTTGTATATTTGTTTCTTCTTGTTTCTTTCTTTCATGTCCGAACTGCATACTTCATATTTTGACACCGATACTCTTTTAGACCAACTCTGTCCCTAACATCAACATCGTTACAAATTTTGCTTAACGCTCGTATTTTGACCGCATTTATCTTACGTTCATTGTCTCTGCCATACCCGGTTAATATAACTAACTATAACTAGTCTGGCTATAAATACTGTTTTTTTATACAACTAGATTGGCAAACAAGCATGCGACCGGCATTTGATGGTAAGCGTTCACCGCAGCCGATTGACGCTTGCAACACCACGGGGATGGTGTTTCATCACAGTACCCAGTAATTTCTCTGTCATATTTCACCCTTCAAAGCGAAACACAGCTATATAAATACAGCTGCTTGGCGGTAGAAATAGGTGAGACAGAGGTACCCACGCAAACGACTTTTGTGTAAAGTCTCCCTCTGGTAATATGACATAATACATAGACTCTTTTCTTTTTTTAACTCTTTATTTTGAATTTGGAACGCGTTTGTTACGTTAAAAACTTTTCGATTTCCCGCCGTTTTACATATTTTTTTCGTGTTTATTACCAAATTACAATATGGTATGGGGTGTTAAAGAATATAGGATGGCAGTGATTCCCTTGCACAAAGTGGGTATGGAGCCGTCGGTCATATTCACACAAAAGACACTTCAAAATCTTGACATCAGCCGTATGTTCGTATATAGACTATCGAAAGATATACCAACACTTCCTCTGTTGAAGACAAAGAAAAGATCAGGGCGACCACGTGCTGTTAGAACTACAAAGGCTGTTAATGCCGTTAAAGCCAGAAACCCTTTTAGGGAACAAAAAATCTTGTCGCGAAAAACGAAGATTCCCGCTAGGTCTCAGTCGCGTATAATAAAACAAGACCTGAATCTTGGCGCTTATCATCGATATACAGGGTATGCCCTAAATCAATCCCAATAGTTGAAGAGAGTGGATCGATCAAAACGCCTTCTGTCCCGATACGCTGGCACGGCACGGAAAGGCACAGAAAAATCCACTTTTACTGATAAAAATGTTCACGATTGAAGAGCACTACAAGCAAAATGACAAAGTGTACGTACACAGTTCTAAAGAAGCCGCCCAAGTGGTGGGAAAGGTACAACGTGGTCATCATCCTGCGTCTGTAATGGTTTGGTGAGGGGTGTCTTATCAAGGAGTCACAAAGCTTCATTTTTGTGAAAAAGGAGTGAAGTCTTCAGCCAAAATGTATCAAAGAGACCGTCTTGGATCCTGTTGTGAATCTTCTCAGCAATACACATTTTAAAAATGTACCATGGACTTTCCAGCAGGACTTTGCACCTGGTCACAAGGCTACCCAAGCCTGGCTCAAAATCAACGTTCCGGACTTTATAAGAGCTGAAGACTGGCCCTCGTCTAGCCCAGATCTGAACCCCTTAGACTATAAATTATGGTCAGTTTTAGAAGGCATGGCCTGTTCGAAACGACACTCCGACTTCTGGTCTCTTAAGAAATCTTTGGAGCAAGCTGTGGTTAAATTTCCCATGGAAATGGTGCGTAAATCCATAGATTCGTGGCCAGACAGATTAAAAGCCTGTATGAAAGCCAAAGGTGGCCATTTCGAATAGAATCTATTTTATATTTTTTGCCGAGACTACCATAAATATGTACATATAAGTTTTATTAAGATTACATTACTTCATTAAAAAATAAATGCATATTCATTTGTAACAGAACTTATGGCCGAACTTAGTATATAAGGTAATAAAATTTATAATGAATACCAATTTGATATTACAACACCTTGTAACCTGTGATGCAGTGCATCTTTCGGACAAATCAATACAATTTTCAGATATGTTCAGTTGAATTTACTAATTTATATTAATGTGAAATCAAATAACAATGGTTAAGGTACACAAGGAAGTAATTATATATCACGTAAGATATACGTGAGCTTCTGACTTGTAAACTTGCAGTTAACATCTTGATTCGCGGAAACTCTTCTTCAATATGGGCACGTTCATGTTTCATACATCCTGTTATGACCATGCAGGCTAGCCGTTGGAATCGCTGCAGCTTGTCACCGTAAGTAAACATGTGCGTATCCACCACACCACTGTTCCGTAGCTCACTATTGGTCTGATTACTTTGTTATATAGACAAAGAAAACCTTTGGGTTGAGACCAAGTCTTGCCTACCATTCTCCTGCATTGCCAGAATGTGATGCAGGCTTTTTTGAATTTGGCATCTAAGTGTTGGCTCCAACTTAGTTTGCTGTAAGGTCACCCCCAAATATTTCATTTCCGAGCTAAATTGTAGAGTTGTGTTCCCTAGCTTGGGAAGTGTGTGAATCCTAAGTGACCTTTTGTTTGTGAACAGTACTAGTTCGGTCTTGGCTAGCCAGCGCTTTTTTGGACGCCAGCTTGACCTTTTCCTCTAGGTGACTTCTATATTGAACGTCGCTGAAGATGATGCTGTTGGTAATGGTAAGAGGTGTGTTCTAGAATTTAGGAACCACAGCAAATGGGGATTTCTTAGCGGTGAACGCGCAAACTTGTGTCTTCACTCAACCAAGTTAAGCCGCCCCCAGTCAGATAATTTAGCTAAAGTACCCTCCATTTCAGACACAAGTTTATCGCAGCCTACCTCCATAAGGGAACGAGGGATGTTAGCACGGCCTGCATAATAAAATTCGCGCGGGTACTCTTTAACGCAAGACGTGTAGTGTTTACTCTGTGTTAATATATTATAATTGTTTTGAAAATGGACTAGAAAATGATTGACCAATTGGTTAAAACAATTCAGGGGTTGTTTCTTCCAATGGAACTAAAATTTATCTCCCTTGTGGATACGGTTCGTTCTCTGGAAGCTAAAATAGATCGCCTGCAGAGTGCTCAACAATCTCCAAATGTGGGTACTTCAACAACAACACCCGCAACGGCCGCAGTCGGTCCGGCGGCCCGTCGCAGCGCTGCAACAACCGAGGTCGACGGTGCAAACTCGTAAGCAGAAAGCGGCCAACCCCCCCAGCCCCCCGAATCATCGTCGTGTGGATCTCAAACGTCGCTTCTTCTTCGACGGGATCGGCCTCAGCGCACGCCGCCGCCGCATTGCAAGGTACGTCATGCAGACACAGCTGCAGCGGAGGATGCTGCCCAAGTTAGTTAGCGACAGTGAGAATGGTGTCGATGGGTTCACGTCCGTCCGTTATAAACATTGAAGGGTAGTCAATCGCGGTACTGGAGCGGAAGATAAAGAACTGACTGGTGTCGAAAAGCATAGACAAATTCATTTGTGGTCTTTAAAGAGTGATGTTACAGCGGAAAATGTGCAGTCGTATACGGCAAAGAAAAAACCAGGACAAGCTCCGTACGCTGTGGAAAAGTTACAGCTAAAACACCGGAACTACGCCTCATTTATAGTTACTGTACCGGGAGGTGTGTTTGAGTATTTTATGACCCCAAGTAGTTGGCCGCTAAATACTGAGTTTAATGAGTGGTTTCGTTAAAGAAAGTGGTTCTCCTATGGTAGGAGAACCGTTGAGAGTCAAGACGCGTCACGATCGCACCAATAAAAGGATATTAAAAGTCTCCTACCAAAACGTGAGAGGTCTTCGTACTAAGCTTAATCAGTTTTCATCATCATTAGCGGTATCGTCGTCTCAATTGTTTTTTATTACGGAAACCTGGCTTCAAGAGGGTATAAGAGATGCCGAGGTCGTGCATCGGGTCGAGGCCGATTATTATTATTTTTCACTTCTAAGGGCCGACAGACCAGGTGCAAAACGTGGGGAGGAGTCGCACTGATTTCCGCTCCCGCTTATGAATTGCGGCATATCGACGTTGGGTGCGATGAAACTGGTTGCGGTGTGCGGTGGTTTATATCGCGATAATAACTTATTGCTTGTTAGCATGTGTGTGTATATTCCGCCGGACACTGGGGAAGATGAGTACCTATTCAGTCGTATTCGAGACAATAGAACGTATGGGTGTTCAATATCACAACTTTTTAGTGTGAGGCTACTTTAATTTGAACTCTGCATCAGCTACGATTAATGCTCGATTTGAATGTGTAGTCGATGTGTAATTTGAATCAGGTAAATAGGATTTCCAATAGCAATAGTGTAACACTGGATCTCGTTTTAGCTAGTTCGTCATTAGGACATGTGACAGTGGAGCGTGATCTCTGTAGTTTAGTGCCGGCTGATGTGTACCACCCGCCACTTTTTTCGAAAAGGAGTACACTCATACTAATGTAAAACCTCGAGATTTCTGGTCTAATACAGTGGGAGAGTGGAATTTTAGGAATGAAATAGCGGTATGTAAATACTAAAAACATCTGCAAACGTACTTGTAAACGAATATTGAAAGATGGTCAGTTAGTCCCTTCGGAGGATACGGCGCAGACATTTGGTGATTACTTCTGCTCTGTCTATACCAAAATCCGCCAAAATTGTGTGAGGAAGCGATGGCGTCAATTGATGCGGATGCTAGCTGGGTCCATATACCTTGTATATTCCTCGACAATATTGAGCGTGCATTAATATCGCTAAAACCTAAGGAGTAGGCTGGGCCTGACGGTATCCCGCCTTACATCGTTAAGGACTGCGGATCAGTATTATATCCAGAGGCTTGGAAAACAGCGCGAGTGATACCTGTTCCCCTGCTCTAGTGCTTAGGTTAAAGATCACAGGCCTATAGCGGTGCTGTCTGTTTTCGGTAAGTTATTCGAAATGGTCTTGCATTATAAAATTAGTAGACAAATAGAAGCTCGCTTATGTGATATCGCAACAGACCGTACCATACCTTCTTAGGTATGTCTATTTGGCGTCTCACAACATTTTTTTCTTCAGACGGTGGCTGTATGGTCTTGATGGACAGATCCAGACCTTCAGTACTCCATCGGCTGCGATGCGTTTACCCCTGAAGGCCGGACCACGCTCCTGACTGATGACAGGTTGCATAGCATGCGCTATGATCCTCTGTAGGAGAGCTTGTTCTATGGCTGCTGCGGTGTTTGGGCTGAGATGGTTTGTAGTCTCAGTTGTGATCGCGACTACAAGATCAGCTCGCAGCGTGCTAGAAAATGTCAATGCTGTAGGGATTAAGTTAAGACCCGCCTTAAAGAATTTAATCCCTACAGCATTGACATTTTCTAGCACGCTGCTATTTAGCTTGTCGACAAAGACGCAGTCCTTTAGGTCTTCGAAGCACTTTGGATTTCAAGCTGACTTGAGAGTAGCAGAGGAGACCTCATCAGGTGGGGTCTTTCCAGTCTGGCATTGTCATTTAAACTGCCTCTTATAACGTGGTGATCGGTACCGGTTTTCGCTTTAGCGATCACTGAGACGTCATTGAATATCTGCCCCATGGTGATCAAAATGAAATGCAGTGCCATGTGCAAGTGTTAGGACTAACCCTGGTCCAATTTTCTGTGGTGATTCCCTGAAGAAATGTGTGTGGCTCCTGGGACCTTTAGAAAAATCCTGAAGGCTGAACTTGTCTATATCTCCTTCCTGCACTGTATTTTTGAAATGACAAGTCATTTCTCAAAGTTCTCTTGTAATATGTTGCCATGTCCAGTCGTAGTTAATTTTGGCACCCTGGGCTTTTTGCATCATCTACCCCGCCGTTACTACGACAACTTTCATGGTGCGAAAATACGAGGCTGCCGAGGACTTGGGACCGTGCGTTTGTTGTGTCTCGTATTTGGAACATTTTACCCTAATTACCACGCATGGTAGGCAGGTCGGTGATGGCAGTATAGTTGACGGCAGTCGCTTCATATTAAAATCAGTGTCAATGCTAATATATTACAAAACGTGAAAACTAAGTCTACGAATCGCGACGATACGATCGCAAATGTATGATTATTTAGTAATAAATTGCCTGCTTTATGCATAGCACGATCACCACAATGATCTATCTATCTATAACTTCATGCCAAATCCTTTGCGTGATAGGCAGAGACAACCGATCGCCACGTGACTCTATCACCACGATGACCGGATGGAGAAATACAATTGAACTCGAAGAAAACAGGTAGGTACTGTCATTTGGCTAATCCACTTGATGGACAGCTGACAGCTTGACGATGTTGTGTTCTAACAAACGAAAGACAATAAATATATTTTGGATTACACGTCGTGGTGCTGATCTCAATGCTATCGTATGGAACCAAAAATGGACATGACATAGGGCAGAGAAAGGGAGAGTATGAAAGTAAAACGAAAAAAAGCTGAGATGCGATAGTTCCGCATAATCTGTGCCATCCTGATTGTAGAACGCGTTTACAAAAGTGTATCAGTGGGAAAAAGAATTGGCATGAAAAAAGGAAATAATAGTGTTATGATAAAAGGCAGCATGATCCGTTGACTCGGGTTTACAGAAAGAATGAAAAAAAACAGATGTCTTTTAGACGTGATAATGAAAGAAATCACCTACAGTGAGCAAATTGGTCGTGTTTTAAGTACGTAATTTTAGGAGTCATAAAATCCTGCGAGCGTTAAATTAAAATGTCGTTTTGATTAGATTTTGGTGGGGTTCCCAACAAAGAGAATACAATAACTTCGTAAGAGTTCCCAATAATGATTTTTTTTTGTTCTTTTTATCCCCGAGGGGAAAGGCAAAGGGATCTAGCCCATACAGCCAAGTCTTCAGTTTAGAACCATTTGAAAATCTTAATCCTATGTTCCAGCTTCAGGAACTGTGCTGAAAAAATACTTGGGAAAGGTACCTAGACCCCATCAACCCAGTTTAAATACCACCCGTAAAACGATAGTGATTTTTACAAGGTTTTCTTGGTGAACTTATTCACGTCTTCCAAAAAGTGCATAAACGTGTTATATGTGAGTTTTTTCATTACTGTATAATTTCACTAGCACTTATGTTACAAAATACTGTCAAAATTGTCACATAAAACTACTTTTATACTGAATTGTAAAAATTTAAAGTATCACAACAATGTGATTCGTCAAAAGCGCGGGAAGAAATCCTCCCAATAATGTTTATTTATTTATTTATTTATTAAGGTACACCAACAGTATTTACATACAACATTCGAATTGAGACACACATGATATCTTGTTCTAATGTAAACACCAATAACAGGTATACACAACATTTACAATATATCAATTAAACTAAACAACTATTTAAGGTATGGTTATGATATTAATCCTTACTGAGAATCAGCACCTTTCGTCTAAAGGCACTCAGACTATCGATAAATATGTCCAAATTCTCCGAGTCGCGATTTAGAAAATTGTATGTATTGCACATACGGTTAACAGGAGCATGGCTACCTAGATTGGTTCTAGACGGCGGACCACATAGGAGTTTAGTCATGGGTTGACGCGGCGGTCTCCTTGGAACTTTAATATTTAATAATGACAATAAGTCCCCGCAATCTAACAGGTTATTAAATATTTTGTATAGAAATATAACATCATGAAGCTTTCTCCTATCATACAAAGAGACCATATTAAAATGTTTCAACCGCTCATTGTAAGGACAACGGTGCGAAATGTTAGGCGCCGAGAACGCTAGGTGCCTGGTGAAGGCCCTTTGAATTTGTTCGATTCGCTGAGAGTGAACTGCATATGTTGGGTTCCAAACTGAACTAGCGTATTCTAGGTTACTTCTTACCAGCGTGTTAAAAAGAAGAATCTTAGATTCAGCAAAACGAAACTCTTTTGAATTTCTTTTAAGAAAGCCTAACATTTGAGCTGATTTCTTTATTATATTATCAAAATGCTCAACAAAGTTGAGTTTTGAGTCCAGCCAAACTCCAAGATCCTTAACGACTTTCACTTTTTGCAATTCTTCTGATCCTATTTTGTAAGACGTTTCAATGGGTTGCGTTTTCCTTGTAAATGTAATGTGATGGCACTTATTTATGTTTATTGACATGTCGTTGGCATGGCACTATGATGTTAATCGGTCGATATCATTTTGTAAAAGGTCAGCATCAGTTAAAGATTTTATAACTATAAATTTTTGTATCGTCGGCGAATATTGAACAATTAGAGTTTAAGATGACGTCAGACAAGTCGTTAATGTAAAGAGAATATAGTATTGGCCCAAGATGTGAACCTTGTGGGACTCCGGAGTCAGCGTAATAGGTTTGAGATTCGTATCCAAGAACAACGACAACTTGCGATCTTCGTTCCAGATACGTCTTGAGCCAGTTTAAAAGTGAGCCGTGGACACCGTTCGCCTCCAGCCTCGCAAGTAAGAGCGGATGGTTTACCCTGTCGAATGCACTTGTAAAGTCCGTATATATTGCATCGACCTGAAATCCCGCGTCAACCTCACGTGACAAAACTGACACTAACGATACTAAGTTTGTTTCTGTGGATCGTTTGCTTCTGAACCCGTGTTGGTTTTGACTAATCAGATTACAAAGGTGATTGCTTATGACGGGTTCCACGAAGGACTCAAACAGCTTCGAGAAAATGGAAAGCATGGAAATTGGCCCAAAATTGCGTATATCACATCTGTCACCTTTTTTGTATATTGGTACAATTCTTGCCTTCTTCCACTCGTCCGGAAACCGTCCGCTCCGTAAAGAAGAATTAAATATAATCGAAAGTGGCACGTTCAAGACAACACCGCATCGCTTTATGAAAATTGGAGGGATACCATCGGGGCCAGTGCTTTTGTGAACATTTAGCTCGCGTATCTTTCGCAGGATGTCCTTTGCAGTGATAGTTATATCAGATACGGTTTGACACATCTTAGGAGGGAGGCGAACGGAAGTACCCGAACTCTTTGTAAAATTTATGCTAAAAGACTTGGCAAATAAATCTGCTATTGATTGGCCACTAACTGCCACCTCGCCATCAAGATGCATGCGAGCAGGGAAGTCTGAATCTGTCCCTCGCTTATCGTTCACTAATCGCCAGAATGCTTTAGGGTTATGACGAATTTCTTTTTCAATTTTAAGTGAGTAAACATTTGTATTTTGTTGTTGTAATCTATGGCACCTACTTCTCAGAATCTCATATTCTATTCTATCACGTGGGTTTTTATTTTTTAGATATCTTTTCCTAAGCTTCTCTTTTTCTGTTAATAGATTTTTAAGTTTAATATCTAGCCATACAGGATTCTTTTTAGTCTTAATTTTACGTTTCGGAACATATTTATCGATACAATGTCTCAGAACAGTATAAAATGCTGAAACTTGTGCGTTCACGTCATTGTCACTTAATTTAGTATACCAATCAATCTCGTTTAATTCGTGAATTATACTGACATAGTCTGCCTTGTAAAAATTGAAATCAACTCGCTTATTAGGCGGTGTGTTATTTACAGTATGTGCCGAAAACTGCAAATGCAGCGGAGGATGCCTTGGAACAACATTGCTAAGATGATCTATTGGCTTTGACACTTTCACATCAGATATAGAACTAAGGATTAAGTCGAGCATTTTTCCCTCTTCATTACAGACATTATTAACCTGGGTGAAATTATTGATCGAAATAAAATCCAACAATGTATTACCTTCTCTACGGAAACCATCGGGAAGTGCGTACTCATCTTTGTCTATAAGAGACCAATCAATGAACCTCATGTTAAAATCACCCAGGATTACAACGTCTTTACAAGTTTCACAGACCAGGCTAGCCCTCTCGAAAAAATTCGAAACGCGATCTATTTTTATTGGTGGCGGTAAATATACTGCACAAATTGCTACTGTTTTTGGTTTGCTATTAATGATTAGATCCACTGTGACCCACAAATCCTCACAATCACTCTCCCAGACTTGCATACGAGCGGACCTAATATCCTTCAAGACAGCCATCATAACTCCACCGCCATCCGATTTAGTGCTTTTAGAGAAATCCCTATCCCTCCGATATACTACATATCTATCGTCTATTAGCTCTCTGCTGTTTATATTATTGTTAAGCCAAGTTTCTGTAAAAACGATTATACTATAATTACATAAAGCTATATTTTTAAATACTTCGGTTGTTTTGGTCCTAAGACCTCCAGTATTCTGGTAATAGATACTTAAATCCATGTTATCGTAAATAGTCGCAACAAATTATACAATGTGGTACAACAAATAAACAAAAAAAAATATTTAATTTTTGCGAGACTCGCGGGGCTTTTAACAAGAATAGGCTGAGAGTATTCATCCTTTCTCACAAAAATACGACCACCACGAACCCACACGAACTTGTAACTGTTTTCCTTTGCAATCTTCCTCGCCTGGGCATGCAATGACTTGTTGCTGGGGGTAAGATGCTCAGAGAGATAAACGGGGATGCTGGCGCCCTCCAAGCCCAGGTGCCGAGTGTTCAGTTTATCCTTGGGGTTCTTCTTGTTGAAGTACACCACCGATGCTAGGAAGTTATCCCGATGACGGGTGCTCTGGAACTTCGCAATTACGGTACGTGAACGAGCAGTGGTTTTATCCATTTTCGCTACTCTTGTGACGTGTAATATATCCGTGTCAGTCATAGAGAAGTTGACAGTATTGGCGATTTTTAGAATCATGTCGGTAAGATGATTGTCGGTTCTACTCTCAGGAATGCCGTTAATTTCAACATTACAATCCCTTTGCTGCTGTTCTACCAATTCTAGTCTTGTAGTCAGGTTTAGCACCGATGTTTTAAGAGTAGAATTTTCTTCCTTGAGGATTTCGATCATGGCCGATTTTTCTTCAACAACTGCTTTAATGTCCTCATATTGTTTATTAAAGAATTCGGCGGCTGTTTGGAAATTATCCATTTTTTCATGAACACCCCTCAGCTCCGCTCTCATTATTGTTAGTAATTCTTGTTTCAATATGTCCCGTAGATCATTTTCTGTTAGGACTAGGGAGGACGTCGGCTGGCCTGAATCATCCAACTTTTTTCCGCGTTTTGATAAATTTATATACTCATTAGAGCTATTGGAAGACGAAAGGCAGGCCGAGAACTTAGCGGTACTGTCGGACGCTGCTGGTCGCACTGGTGTATTCGAGTTATTATTCTTCGGCTGCTTACTATAACATTCAGGACACTTCCATTGGCTTTTATGATCCGATGTCATTATAAGAAATCGCTTTTCCGAGACATTAGCGCACTCCAAGTCGTAAGTAAGAGCGCAAAAAGAACAAATTAAATATTGTCGCGAAGAAATAACATTGCGACAACCAGCGCATATTTTTCTATTTGCATTGGCCATGCTCCCTGTTCTGATTATGTTAACAAAGTGATCGAGTGGCTACGCAAGCTAAGTACGTGCAATGCAATGCGAGCGAACGTGACCTTTGTGCGTATGTGAGTCACCGCTCGACAACGGCCGGTGCACGGAGAAGCGGTGCGTTGATAAATGTTTGTTCGAAAAATAATTTTAAAATTATTATTGTTGTTACTCACAATTGGGATGCTTCTCAACGAAAACACTGGTACAACCGTGTTGCCCACTCAACCTACTTTCCAACGATATATAACACGATGCCAAATTACAACTTTTTACTAGGTTTTTCGATTAAAATTAAGGGAGAAAAACGACAGACGTTAACTGATTGAGCGTCGCGGCGGTAGTGTAGTAATGTAGTAGTGTAGTAATGTTAATAATATAATATAATTATGTTTATAAATTATAATCGCGATATGGTGGCTAGTAAGTCAATAAAAATCTGATGTCAATGTCAAAGTTTTTTGGTCTTGTCACTTCGTTTGGCATCACTCAATTCAAAATTGAATAAATCGCTTTAATTTCAATCAAATTAATCCAGTCTAGTCGATGTGAGAGAGAAATTGTATTTTTTTCAAGAGATTTCAAGTTACTGTTCAATAATTCTACTTAGATTTTGTGGTATGCTCGTGCAATTTCAATTTTAGTTGTTTATATTTGTGTGACTGATATTTTATTGTAAGTATATATAACTTCTAGATACTTATTTATTAATAAGGTAATAATCATTTTAATTTGTTATAGGTTAGATTATCGCAATGGAAGATCTTTCCAATGTCTATCTTAGTCCATTGCCTGACTCCCCTTACGTGAAGCCTGTGAGGTTTAATTACACTCAAAACGGTAAAGAGAAGACGTGGGATCTGCTTGGAGTGCACGACAGCGTTGCTATTATTGTGTTTAATATTACTAGAAAAGTGATGATATTTGTGAAACAGTTTCGACCAGGTACTGTCAATTTTTAGTTTATATTTATACATCGTTGGGAAGCATGCAAGGATACAAATAATTTGATATAGTTACTGTAACCATTGAACGCTCGTAATATAGCAGGTATCGCTAGCGCATTGCCCCTACCCCTGCTGCTAACACAGCACTTCCTTGGGAGTTTACTGGTAAACCCACTCACTCGCAGAAACACTTGTTACTCTCCATTGAATTGTTATTTAGCTCCAGTTTTCTTGCTTTGATGCACCCTACCTCTTTAAGAACTTCCAGACCAAGACAAACAGATATGTTCATGTACACAAATATTTGTCCTGTATGGGAACCAAACCCACAAGATTTTGAGTTGAAGCAGCATTGCTTTCCACTCAGCCATTAAGCTTGTCATCGTCATATACTCAAAATATATAAATGAGCATGCTTATGGATCCCAGAAGATTCTACAGGTGTTAAAATAATTATACATATTAACTATGAAGAGAATGGTTACCAGTACACTCCTGTGGAGCTGATGTGTTAGCAGTAGGAATGACAGCATGTAAGCAAGACCCTATATAAAAACATTCATAGGCCATCATAATAACTTCATATCAGATTGGCTGTATGCTTATTTGCCTTCCAACTGGTTACCATAGCCTGCAAACACTTGTAATGCATTAACCGGTCAAAACTCAGGTTTACCGTTATTCCATATATGTGCTATAATATGAAAACCACACGTGTGGTTCATGGTACTCAACGGGTTAAGTATCACTCGAACAATACCACCACTGCTGCTATCACAGCAACTCCTTAGAAGCTTACTGGTGACCTCACTCACATGCAGGAATACAACAACCCTCCAGAGAGTTGTTATTTGGATGCAATTTTCTGTGAGGTGGAGATACTTCCCGAGACAGGCTGCTTTGATGCACCCTACCTCTCTTAAAAAAAACTCAGACCAAGACAAACAGACATGTTCATACACACAAATGTGTGACAATCGAACCTATGAGCGTCAGTGTCAAAGTCAAATTAAAAGTATATAAAATGATCTTGTTTCCAGCTATATACTTCAACTGCATACACCCAAATGATAGAGGAGAAAAGTGCATAGACACTAATAAGTATCCTGCTTCATTAGGCATAGCTTTAGAGATGTGTGCAGGTATCATAGACAAGGATAAACCCATAGAGGAGATAGCTAAAGAGGAGGTGTTGGAAGAGTGCGGATATAACGTTGAACTTAAGGATTTAACTAGAATTGTCTCTTATAGGTAAGTATTGAATAAGTTATCGAAAGATTTTTTTTCTCTTCCTATTCAAATGTAAATAAATACATAAATATTGTATGTGTACTTTGTATCATCAGGTACATGGGGCCATGTTAGATTGCATAAACTTTAAGGTCATAATTTTAGATAACATAACAATTTAAAGCATAATATTAATTGCACATAACATTTGAATGAATAAGAGCTTAGGCATAATTTTTTACATAAACTATATAAAAGAAAATTAGAGTTTGTAATAGTGTATATTATAGGCCGTGTTACCCGAATGCGTCTTCGTAATGGCTAAACGGAAGTAAGTTACACTAAAAGGAAATTATATGATGCACAAAAATTGTCTCAAAATTGCATTGCTTACCAATTTGATTTTGATTGATTGATTCTTTAGCTATAACATCAAAGCATATTTTTATTTCTGAATTGCTAAATTTAATGACATAATCACGTCGAAAACAAAACAAGGAGAAGAAAACCTATAATGTTATAGAAAGAACAGAATGGAAAATATAGTTCTTAATTCCGTATTCTTAGCATGCTTGAGGTAATTTTTGGGTTTAACCCTAGCATATGCAGGCCTAGAAGTTAACTGTGGGCTAAAACAATTGCAAAGTAACATCTATGTGGGTTTTTTTTTTATATATATACTTGCACCCCTGCCATGGGCAAGGCTATTTTAATGCCATTTCGTCATTAGCGAATTAATATTATAACACATTCATACACAATACTCCCTTTCATTTCATAGCTCATTCATACATTCATCATCTTTCAGTTTTATGCCCATTTTGGAACGCCGGTGAATCGATTCTAACTGTTCTAACTTCCAGCCCCATACTGCGTCAGTCCATCCACGAGCGACAGGGAGCTTCACAGCTCCATCTAGCCACCGCGATCCCATCGGCTATACAGAGTATAGCCGAGGTATACAACATTAGTCCTAGGTGGAGCTGCTCTGCTTGTTCCGATCTATGACAGCCATGGCTATGACTATGACATGACTGACGCAGTATTTTAAAAATTTTGGTCTTTGCCCCGTCACTATTTCGGAGACCGATTTTTCGGTGACCCGCATTCCCAACTCCTGCTCCAAGTCAAGCCTCTGTTTGGAGAATGCGGGACACCGAAACAATATGTGCTGCACTGTCTGGTCCACGCCGGGCTCGCAGAAGCACGATGGGTCATCCGCGCACTTGAATCTGTGCAAGTACGCGGAGAACCCATCATGCCCTGAGAGGACCTGCGTACTGATGCTCGACGGCACCATTTTGCCCACTCGGGAAGAACATCTTCGTTGTCGAAGCTGTTGTTCTCGATTTGTATCTCCTGTCCCATTCGTCAATGATCCCCTTGCGGATCATTCCCTTAACGAATGAGACTGGGCAGCGGTCGTAATCTGGCCGCCTCCGCAACCCCAGTGCGGCGCTCCTGGCTAGTTCATCGGCACGTTCGTTCTCCTCCAACCCCGCGTGTGCCTTAATCCAAAACAACGAGACGCTCTTACCCTGGCTTTTGCACAGTTTAAGAGCGCCCCGTGTTTGCACCGCCAGGGGATGGGGGGACTCGACGTTCGCCACCGCCTAGAGCGCCGCCATGGAGTCGCTGAAGATGCCAATGCTGGGTCCATCGCAGCTCAAAGCGCACTCGGCCGCCGTGCAGATAGCCAGGAGTTCCGCCTGGTAGACGGTATAGTAGGACGACAAAGCAAGCTTGAGGGCCTTGATTTCTGCGTCGCCGTTCCATATGGACACAGCGACGTCGACCCGGCCCTCAATCTTGCTGCCATCCCTGTACATTCGCAGGGCTAAGTTGGAGTGTGCCCTGCATTGTTCCTCGTCCACCATGCTGCCGAACTCCAAGCTATCTAGCTCCGCGGGATGCGGGGCCTCGATCTTCGAGGCCATCCGCTCGATCTCCCTGTCCCCGAGCAGCGGATGGGGTAGCCCCCTCTTGGCCTCGTATAAAGAGGCGACCTCGCGCACTCTGAGGTCAAGAGGCAGCACTCCAGCCAGCAGCAGCGCGTAGTTCAGGGATACCGTGCGGTAGGCTCTGCAGATCTTCTGCGCGAAGCCCCGCTGTACGCTGTTGAGCTGTTTCTGGATGCCCAGCTTATTGACCGCTGGAGCCCATGCGGCGGCAGCAATAAGCTGGGCATCCAGAAACAGCTCAACAGCGGCTGAATATATGATCTTCACTACTTCAGGGTTGGGGACTCAACCCTGAAGTAGTGACTAACTGACGCGGGCTGTACGCGCAAGGCGCCCGTATATGGCAATAGCCCTTTTACAGACAGTAGCCACGTGCGCGTTGAACGTCAGACCCGCGTTAATCGTCAACCCCAGCAGTTTGATCTGCCGAGACATGCCAATGTCTATCCCGCCCATGGTAAGCCGCGGGGTGTCATACCGAAGTTTGCGCGTGATCAGCATAGCGCTGGTCTTTTGCGGCGCAAACTTCAAACGGTTTTTGTCACCCCACGCCCTCACATACTCGAAAGCGGCATTGGCCTGTCTCTCTATATCCAGCGCAGTGTTGCCTGATCAGCGAAGGCCTGACAGTGCACCCCCGCAAGGTCGAGTTGCTGCAGGAGAGGATCCAATAGGAAGTTCCACAAAATCGGTCCTCCTATGGACCCCTGAACGCACCCTTTGGTGGTGGACCGCAAGGTTTCCTCCCGGCGTACCTCACTCTGACCGTCCTATCGCTGAGATAGCTGTCCATCGCTCTCCTCAAACCCAGAGGACCATTTTCCTCAGCCAGTCGTAGCTTGATGGCTGGCCACCAGGCGTTGTCGAAAGCTCCGTCTATATCCAGCGAGACGAGAGTGATCATTCTCCTCTCGTCAAGCTTGGCGCGGATGTACCGCACCAGATTCATCTACGGGGTTAGGTTGACATCTGCAGGTCAACACGAGACTTATGATACTGATTTTTCCTTATTAACTCACATCTCACCTAATTTTAAATGTCCGATCTTGAAAATAAAAGAAAGATATCTTGTCTGTCATAAATGAAATAGTTGTAATCAATACTAAGTGATAGATGCTGATAGTGGTGATGTACTAGTTGGCATGCTATCACAGAGTGGCAACTTCAAAGATAGATACATAGATTGATGGAGATAGCATTAAGCAATGATATCCTAGTGGATAAAGAACCGGCCGCCTATTGACCAACAGTCCCAGGTTTGAATCCTGGAATATATCACTAAATGGTACATGTAATTTATAGATTATTTGTTTAAAACTGCTGCGTAAAAAACACGTGACGTCAATTGTGTGTAGTCAAACTATAAGCTGAAAACTTATTTATTGTTAATTATAAATAAATAAATACGAGTAATAAATAAATATTGTCGGGCAAATTGCGTGGCGCTCGGGTCTCTCTGCCTACCCCGTAAGGGATTTGGCGTGAAGTTATAGATAGATAGTCGGGCAAATTACACAGCGCCACCCAGCCCCAAAGTAAGCGAAGCTTGTGTTATGGGTACTAGACAACTGATAAGAATACGTAAATACATTTTTTTTTGTAAGTAGTAGTACCATGACCAAATTGGTCGTGTTCTATCAGAAGGTGATGTCAGGAGCCCTAGAAACCGGCGAGCGTGCATGAGTAGAGCAATAAATGTTAAAGAAGCGAGTGAGATATGTATGGATCGAGCCACGTGGCGCTCGGTTCTCTCTGCCTACCTGGCAAGGGATTTGGCATGAAGTTATACAGATAGGCTGGCCCGACGGCTGGGAGTTCATCCTCATACACTGGAAACGCAATGGTCGCGCACTGTGCGGTTCACAAGAAGTTTTCTACCGAGTACTACTAAGTTGTGGAATGAGCTCCCTGCGGAGGTTTTCCCAAAGGACTACAGTATTCTTCAAGAACGGCGTGAAGAAGTTCTTACAGGGTCAGCAACGCAAGAGTGACACCCCTGGTGTTGCAAATGCCCATAGGCTACGGTAACTGCTTACCATCAGGTAGGTCGTACGCTTGTTTCCCGCCTTAGTGGTATAGAAAAAAAAAAAGGTAGAATTAAATCCATTGGCATGTTTGAATCACACATTTGATTGTAATTTATTTTGTTTAGTTGTAGCCAATCAATTGCAATAATAGCATTTACTCGTTTACACACAAATGACCGTGACACGTTCCGAGCTCAATGCGCCATTTGCTCGGTATTTTAAAATAAATCTTTAAACATAGTGTCCGATCATTAAAGAAGTTTAATTGCTAAAAGTTTTTATATATGTTTTATGGTGATGTTTAGATTTTATGGGAATATCCAGTATGATTATTTTGAATTACTTTATTAAATGTTGGATCTTCTATTGTGTAGATTATGTATCATACAAGCAGAAGCCAAACGCAATTGTTACGTATGTTTTATGAGTTTCCTCCATTTGCCATGTTATTGAAAAAATTAGGAACATTATACACGGCCAAGATAACTGATTTTTTTTTATTAGAGGGGGTCAAACAAGTTTGTGAGTGACCTGATGGTAAGTGGTCACCACCACCCATAGACATCAGCAACACCAAAGGATCACTGATCCATTGCCAGCCTTTTTAGGGAAACATAGGCACTTTTCTTTAAGGCACTCATATGGTATTTGTGAACACCGCTGAGGGTAGTTGATTCCACAATTTCATCATACATAATTTTATTATATCTTAGTGTTGCTACCCTCACTGCTATTCAGCAACCCCTCAGTTACTGTAATCGGACTCACTTGCAGGAATACAACAACCTTCCAGAGAGTTGTTTGACTGTGATTTTCTGTGAGATGCAAGTGC
Organism: Pyralis farinalis; assembly: GCA_947507595.1. Lineage (NCBI taxonomy): Eukaryota > Metazoa > Arthropoda > Insecta > Lepidoptera > Pyralidae > Pyralis > Pyralis farinalis. The sequence continues at coordinate 26,387,480 of OX382278.1, forward strand.
TTCCTACTGCGGGTTGCTTTGATGCGCGATGCGATAATGTTGGGGTTTAGAATGTTTGACGTGACACTTCATTGTACATTAGATAAGGATGAAAAAGGTATAATAATATAGTGATTGTCGCATTGATAGCGAAGACTTATCATTGCGACCTTGTCAGACTAAGACGAGCGACTGCCATTGTATCCAAGTGTGCTAAATCATTAGAATGGCAATTTCATACAACAATTATGTTCTTCATTTCACACGAGAAGTGGGAAATGACATAGTTAATAAACAGATTCATCATTAGAATCAAAGCTCACCTCGTGGTACACCCGGGTAATTAACAAACGAGGCTCTGGCGAAAGAGAAGTATGGCGCATCGAATTACCCCGACTGGTGAGGTACCATCATCCCACAGAAGACCGTAACCAAATAACAACTCCCTGTTACGTGTGTGAGGTTAATACGTTTCTGCGAGCGAGTGAGGTTTCTAGTAAGTTTTTCAGGATTTGTTAATAGTGGGATTGGAGCGCAAACGATACGTCTTGATTTTTCAATGGCTACGATAATAATTTCTCAACAATGCTTGTTTTGTATGTATGTTTACCTCCCGGAGTTGCATAAAGAGAACTAAAAATTCATACAATTTTTTTTTAAATTTTTAGGGGTCTGTAACATGGCTTTTGCTTTTGGCTTTTCAACAAGGAACCCTGAAATAATGAACGCAAGAAGTTCTCGGTACCCGAGTTCGTTTCGCACTTGCCCGCTTCTTTTACAAAAGCCAATTTATAACTATGTAATTTTTTGGCGAACAGGGCAGGGGTCGGTGTTCAAGGGGCGCTGCAGACACTATTCTACTGCGAAGTGACAGACGATATGAAAACTGAACAAGGTAATTACTGTAGGGTCCTTTGTTCATAGAGGTAAACCTCTCAGGACGAAACAGAACGAGAAGTTTTAACAAAGGAACTTTAAATATAAATTTAAATATTGTCGGACAAATTACACAGCGCCACCTAGCCCCAAAGTAAGCGAAGCTTGTGTTATGGCTACTAGACAGAAAATACCCAGACCAATACAAACAGACATGTTCATGCACAGAAATGTTTGTACTGTGTGGGAATCGAACCCACGAGCGTTGGTGTCAAAGTAGCGTAACACCGCGTTTCACCACTGCGCCACCAAGCTCGTCAACTTTGCTCATGAATAGTAACAATATCACCTCCATACAAACGGCACATACACTCCATACAATTTGACCAATCAAACAGATTATGTTGTATGTAGCACAAAGACAAGTATAATTTATGTAATCCGTGTGAGATATAATTTAAGAAGCCCGTGAGAGGTGTCCGCACCCAAATAACAACTCCCTAGAGGGTTGTTGTGTTCCTGGGTGTGAGTGAGGTCACCAGCAAGCTCCCAAGGAGTTGCTGTGTAAGCAGCAGAGGAGGCATCGCGCGAGTGTTATTTAATATATCGCAAGCGTTAATAGGCTACGGTGCCTCCTTTACATCAGGTGGGCCGTATGCTTGTATGCCTCCCGACGTAGTATATAAAAAGAAGGTGTAATTCAAATAGCCCACTTGAGATTTAACTAGCACGTGAGGGATATAATTCAAGTGACGTAAGTTCCGTTATATTATAATTATCTAAGATTTAATTTACTAATATTATTGGTAAGCTTTGTTTTAGGGCACTGTTGCGGCGTTTGACCTAAGTAAGCTATTGCATTTTTCGCTTACGGTTATCGTAAAGAATCCACTTTTCGTCACACGTCACAATTCGATCCAATGTTCCTCCATTTCTGTACCGACTCAACAAGGCAACACAAGTTTCAACACGCATTTCTTTCTGCAGATCAATGAAATCATGAGGCACCTATTTTTCATATTTTTTTGTCTTATTGATTTGATGCAAATAAGTCAATATTGTAGGTAAGGTAACGGTAAACCATGTTAATTAGTTTTACTCGGATCGGCTTCCACCATCTCCTTCAATTCAGCGTTATTCACCAGTGTGGGCGGTCTTCCGCATGGTTCGGTCTTCAAAGTCGAAGTTTTCATTACGAAAGCGTCTGAACCAAAAACGCACGGTGCGTTCATTAGCGGTCTCCTCTCCAAACGCAGTATTGATATTGCGAGCCGTTTCTACCGCATTAGTTCCGCCTCGGAACTCGTATTAAAAAATTATTCGGATTTTGGAAGTATCCATTTTTCCCTAAGTCTAAGCTGAATAAAAAAAAACAATTGAAATTCGAAAATCAAATGATGCACATTTTTTAAGGAAAACCTCATAGGTATCGTGTGAAAAAAGTTTCACTCGAAAATCTCACACCATGAAGGTATAATGTCAATTCAAAGTATCTATTACTATAAAACGGCAATTTCTTACTTTAACCCCTATCATTAGATCGGAAACGTCCCTAAGAAGTTTAAAATGATTTCGTGAATACTCAACATATTACACCAGTGCGGGCCCACCATTCATTACCATCACTGTGTCTCCTTGTAGCCAGAATTAACAGCGGCGACCACAAAAAGGCAATGAACAGTGAAGTCCATTGCTGTCCCGGGGGTTAAACTACAGCTGTCTTGGAATTGACTTCGAAAACTTCCTACTCTTACAAATTTCTTCTGATTAAATTCGTTTTGAGTTCCAGTGCAATATGTAGTGTACTAAAATAATGGGCTAAATAATATATCAATTTGTATTTTTTGTACTTCAATTCCAGGTGGAGGCGTCGATGACGAGATTATTGAAGTCGTAGAGATGACCATCCCGGAAGTAGACGCAATGATGCGTTCCCCGGGGCCGATATCAAGTCCGCCGAGCTGTCTGTTTGCCCTCATGTGGTTTCTTCATAACAAAGCCGATCAATACAGAAAGTAAAATTGACTTGCTTGCTAGGTAAATAGGATATAAACTGTCCAGCCATTCTTTTACTACAACGGTATGGTATATATGAGTTCTCTCCACGTATACGCTGAAAACATAAAATTACCCTCTGAAATGACCAACTTGTTCAAACGACTTCACTTTAATCTGAACCACCATAGTACTTTTAAGAGAGGTAGGGCGCATCAAAGCAACCCGTCTGGGGAAGTACCTCCACCTCACAGAAAACCGCAGCCAAACAACAACTCCCTAGAGGGTCGTTGTGTTCCTGCGTGTGAGTGAGGTCACCAGTAAGCTCCCAAGGAGTTGCTGTGTAAGCAGCAGAGGAGGCATCGCGCGAGTGATACTTAATATATCGCAAGCGTTAATAGGCTACGGTACCCGCTTTACATGAGGTGGGCCGTATGCTTGTATGCCTCCCGACGTAGTATAAAAAAAAACTGAGTTACCTAAAGACAGTGGCGGCGCTACACGACACGTAAACGTCGGCGGGGTCAGCATTGCGGGGCCTCTCATTCAGAAAGAAAATATTAAATTAATATTATATAATAAATATTGTCGGACAAATTACACAGCGCCATGTAGCCCCAAAGTAAGCGAAGCTTGTGTTATGGGTACTAGACAACTGATAAACATACGTTAATACATTTTTTTTTTGTAAATACATACTTATTATACGTATAAAAAACCCAGACCAATACAAACAGACATGTTCATGCACACAAATGTTTGTCCTGTGTGGGAATCGAACCCACGAGCGTTGGTGTCAAAGTGGCGTAACAACGCGGTTCACCACTGCACCACCGAGCTCGTCATATATTTTTTTATATCTATACAACGTCGGGAGGCATACAGCCCACCTGATGTAATGTGGTTACCGTAGCCTATGGACGCTAAGTATAACTCGCGCGATGCCACCTCCGCTGTCAACACAGCAACTCCTCGGGCGTTTACTGGCGATCTCACTCGCACGCATGAACACGACAACCTTCTGTGGAGTTGTTATTTGGCTGCGGTTTTCTGTGAGGTTGAGATACTTCCCCAGACGGACTGCTTTGATGCGCCCTACCACTGTTAAAATGATCCCCTTAAAATTTAAAATAAATGCATAATTCAGCTCCAAAGCTAAATTGTTATACAAGCGCAATATTTAAATTTACAAATATTATAAATAATAATTAAATTATTTAATTTTACAAGTATTCTTGCTAATCAGACAAAAAAAACCAGAAACTTTTCTTGCAAAGCCACGACGCCTAGCGCCGCCATATCCTAAAAATGTATTCGACTGTACGTGATTTGTACGCAACACAAATTCCAAAAATATTTTTTATTCCGTCGTGTTAGCAATGCAATTAGATTCTTCTGAGGACGCCATGTAATTACTTTTTGAATGAAATTGTTTATTAGATATAATCTAAACTGCCATTTTCAACATTTCAATTACATTCAAATCAAATAGGAATATGATTTTCAGGAACACCGTTCCTATATGAAATCTATATGTTTGTCTGTGCGTTTGTCTGTGTGTTTGTCTGTCGCTTTTTCGAATATTCGAATTTTGACTTCAGATTCGGATTCAGCATAAAATAGTAGTATAGGAATGTTCAGGAACACCATTCCTATCTCTTAAGAACATTGGTCAAAATGGCTGACAAATTAAAAAAAAAAAAATTGAGTTGTTATATAATTGACGAGTCAGGTGTTCCTCTGGCAATGCAAGCTTGCGCATTCTCAACTGGTTTATTTTGTAATAATGAGACATTCCAACGAGATTATGTACTCGTCTGTCCTATTCTTGGCACGTAGTGACGACCTGAAGGGATCATTTTATTGTCACACAATACAAGGTAACAAATATTACAATAAACAGCCTGTTCACTCATAAATATGTATTTATGTAACAAAGCGGCCTTCTTGTTGAGAGTAATCCAAGTACAATTTTTGTTGCAATAGTGTCTCTAACTTCACGCCAAACTAAAACCCATGCGGGGTAGGCAGAGAGGACCAAGTGCCACGTGACCCGATCCTTACACACCTCACTTTTATCTCATTCACGTGTTATCCGCTATTAATGAAGTTAATGATTACAGAATAATGTTATGTTGTATAGATCGTTTTCATTAATCTATTATTGTTAAGTTAGTCGTTCATATGAAAGTACCTTCTATAAAAACGGCGTTATACGGCGTCCAAGCAACTTTTGACAGATCATTCTATCTCCTTCGTATTTATAAGATACGGAACACTTAATAGGTACCAGTCTCTTTCTGACTCGTTGAAATGATTACCTGTCAATAGTTTAATTATACAATGGACATTGTATTCTTATAAATTTGAATGATATTTATTCTACTCATTGAGCGAATGACTCTATAGTCCAAAAATTAGTTTATTTTTTCGCGAGGGATCAACTCGTCAGCGAAGGTCACAGGGCAATGTTATTTTGTAATAATTATTTTTATTAGTTAATTTATTAATTTTATTTCCTTATTTCATTTGAAAGTACTCTCCGTAAGTGTATCGTGACTTATATATTTTTGATGATTTGATTTATTTAACAATTATAAAAGCATTTGATCTACTAAGAAACGTCAGAAGTTAAGACAAGCATAACAATTTGACAAACACATCCAACAATCCCAGCCCTTTTTTTAACCCTTTAATAAAAAGATAACAATACTGTATCAGTTCTTGTGTTCGTATGTACATTAACACGTTCACAGTTCAGCGACCCCTATGGGGATCTTAGGTGTAACATAACGTAGGGTCGCTGTTAAATGGAGTATTGTATTGCTCATATTTTGATGAACTTCTGATATATTTAAATTATTTTTACATGAACTTATCTGTCGGAAATTAAAAAACACCTTTTATTTTTATTTCTAGCCATAGATCATTCAAAATATTGTCGATATAAATGTAAATTTGCCGTAGTTAACTCAATGGGAATTGTATTGAATATAAAACATACCTTTGCCTATAAGATAAAAGAAGAGATTGTATGTTGAGTAAGGGCTTCATCCGTTGTCCGATTAAAAAATAAAAGGAAATTCAAAAAGATTAAGAAATGGTGTATAACGCTAGGAATAAAAATCGTACTTTTATGATAAACTATAAGCCTAAATTGAGGTTAACGATATTTGTCAATTCAATCCAGGTTTTTCCCGCGCTGTGACTGTCATGTGTCACCTATTTGTCATTGACAAGTCGATATTATTAATCTATTTTTAAAAAATTGGCAAATAACGATATTTTCACAGTTGTTTGATAGCGTTATTGTCTATGAAAACGTTTGAGAGAACTCCGGCAGCAGAAGAAAATAAAAAATTATGAGGTTCCTATTATTTATTGTCTTTTCTAAAATCGTACAAATATGGCAACTTGTGGTTTTTATTATTAAATATTGGCCATTAATATGTTCATTATGTTAGTACAAGTATAATACAAGTCTAGACATTAGTCGCTACGTACATACGTATGTATGAAAATCATTAAAAGTTTACTTAATTATACAACTTCTACAATATCATACCCACACCGTCCAAAGGAAGGTGGTTGATATGTGTTTGTGAAAGTATTTATTCCTCAAGACAGTCAGTAAGTGTGTGTTGCAATTAGGGAGTATAATTTCGTACTATTATTTTTAATCCCGGTATTTCTGGACTGACGGACACAGATACCGGAGCTTTTTTTTGTAGATATGTAACATCGCAAGGCATATACGCGTACGGCTCACCTGATGTAAAGTGGCACTGCAGCCTACTACTTGCAATACATTAAAAATTGGTTGCGCCACATTTACTGCTAAGTACCTCAATAGTAGGAACACAACAACCCTCCAGGGAGTTGTTATTTGACTGCGGTTTTCTGTTGAAGGAGGTACTTTCCCCAGACAGGCTGCTTTGACGCGCCCTACCTCTCCTATAGACACCCAGTCCAGACAAACAGACATGTTCATGCACATATCCTGTGTGGGAATCGAACGCTCGAGCCCTTAGTGTCAAAGTAACATTTCTAACTACTACGCCAACGTAGCTCATCAGAAGCTAGTCCAGGTATTGGCACCAATGTAAATGACATGAAAATTTTGTTTGTTTTGGATTTCTGGGTCCCGAGATTACATTCCATAGTTGCAATCTGGAATTATACGTAAGAAATATACGGATTTGTTGCTTGACTGATTGTGTCACTAATCCTTAAATGTCTTAAACATATGTTTTATAAAATAATAATAATATTTTCAAAATGAATAAATACTCCGAAACTACCTGGCCTAAACTTTAGAAAAAAATATAATCTTTTACTTATAGAGTACAGGAAAACCTAATACGTTCATGATCTTAAAATAGCGTGCCAAATTTATCCAAAATAAGCGTTCAAACTTAATTTTGTACTGGAATTACCGAAAAACGTCGTTTTTCAACTACGATGTAAACTTATATTATTTTCGGTGCCACAAACAAATTTTCGTTACATTTAAAGACAGTAGATAACGTAATTAGCGTACTGAACCCTCTCCACGCGAGTTCAGATCGCATCTAGTCCAATTTTATTTCTAAATGTCCGTAATACATATTTAACACGATTTCCTAACCAGGGACGACCTGTCTTCTCCATCCTCTTCTTCGTCTTCGGACGAAGAAGATTGCGATGTCGGGCCTAGGTCCGATGTTGACGGCGACGTCGTGTGGGAGCCTACGGGTGAGTGGGTCAATCTCCCATTCACAGGTCAAGTGGAAGGGCAAATTTTGTCCGATACGGCTGAATCGCCTTTTGATTTTTTTACGCTTCTTTTTAACGCCACTTTTATGTCTCTTCTCGTTAGCAGCATTAACCCTTCGAAACCCGGGTGGTCGTATATGACCGCGAAATGTATGGGAAAACGTATATAACGGGTTCTGACTGGTCACTAACCACGCGCTACGTCTATTTTTAGAAGACCATTCCGATCATAGCAGAATTACTGGTTGGAGGGACATTACCCTTAACGAATTACAAATATTTCTTGGTCCTTAAATTTGTGTTGGCTCAGCACTGCTGTCTCAAAATACACGGTTTATGTTGGGCCAGCACTGTCGTTTCAAAACACACCTTGCACTAAGGTCAGCACATCTGTAGCGGAGCACACGGTGTGTGTTGACCAGCACTCTCCTCTCAAAACACGCCAGGCGCGGCCGGACTGGCGTACGGGAACACACGGTGTGTGATTTACCGCACACTCGTAGGGCTACAAAATTAATGCATCGTGTGTGCTGAAAACACACTTTTGTGTTTTTCTAGGTATATAGGAAACGTATTGGCATATGGCCGCAGTCAATGTGTGCTGATCACTGCCAGTGTGACAGTCGACACTACCGTACGCTATGAAAGTACAGACAGCGACATATCACAGCTAGACTGCCTTGCACCTTATGTCATAGCAGCAAAGATTATATTCGAATAAAATTGTATAGCATTCGAACATATAAAGAGCTATCACTGTTGTGCTATTAAAATAGCGACCAATGTTATGTTGTTGTAGATTTTTTTGGACACAATAGCTATAGATATCTACATTTAGCTATTCGAATATTTTAAAATTATTATTATATTTTACCGAATAATGCTATATAGAATTAAATGTGTAATATTAATTGTGATATACTTAATGAATTTGCATAATAAAAGTTTTTTTTATTGTTTGTGTTATCTTTTAAAATTATTTTAACAAATGTTTAAGAGAGGCATCGAAGCAGCCCATCTGGGGAAGTACCCCCGACTCACAGAAAACCGCAGCCAAACAACTCCCTGGAGTGTTGCGTACCTGCGAGAGTGTGGGGTTGCCAGTAAGCTCCTAAGGAGTTGCTGTGTCATCAGCTAGGTGGCATCGCATGAGTGATACTTAATGTATTGTAACCGTTTATTGGCTACGATAACCTCTTTACTACAGGTGGGCCTTATGCTTGTATGGCTCCCAAAGTAAATATAGTGTCTTAAGTCTAATTAAATAATAAGGTTTTTAAGTAGGTATAACACAATTAACATGTTTTCGCATGAAGATATCTACGAGTACAAATGCTTGCTGTTCATACAGGAAAGAAGAAATTTATAATAATAAATAGACAAGACGGAAACAAAAGAATTACTTAGTACGATCGTTTGTCTATAAACTAAAGTCAGTTCGGGATCCACCCCGAACCAGTCACTGGCTAATTTGTGATTGTTACCGGTACTACCTGAAGGTTCCAGAATCGTACCATCACTAATGCAATCGATATTGCTGCTTAGATTCAAATCTCCCATTATAACAAAAATATCGTCCGGGTTTGATTAACGATTGATGACAATTCATCGGTGAAATTTGAATACTTGAAGGGCAAATTTCAATATCTCAGCAACTCCCATGATCGACAACTTCTCAACTTCCTCTTTATCATTCTGGCTTTATGTCGAACTCCTTTACGTTACAAACTACACGTCTCTGGAATGCGCTGACTGATTCTCATAGAGGTATCTCCAACAAATTCGGTTTCAAGAAGAAAATCCATGCCTACTTACTGGACAATTTGCCAAAACTATGACCCATTAATTATCGTCAGATTGATATTATGTATGTGTATGTCTATGTATACTACCGTATGTATTATACAGTTATTATTGTATGTAATGTTTATGTATGTATATTTACTGTGTGTAGTAATTTTAATTAAAAATATCTAAATAATTTGCTTTCTTACTTTGTTTACCGATTTCTTGTATATGGACCCTTCCATAAGGTTGCTTGGTAGAGAATGCTATTGGCGTTAAGTCCGCCTTTATACCCTATATATATATGGTAAATAAAGTTTAAATAAATAAATTTTGCAATTGTCTGTTAAAAGAATGGCCGAGGTTTTCATTGCAGAGACACAAGTGCATCTTGCCGAGCGCACGGTCATTTCGCTTATGTGTAAGAGTTACCCAAATATCTTCAGCGGTGGAGTTCCACTCTGGGCGATCTATAGCTGTTAGTTCCAGGCGCACGGCTAAAATTACGCGCCCGCCGTACTTTTCGTTTGTGAGTGCGCAATTTCCGTCTCTACGCCGCACTATATAATGATCATCAAAAAGCTTGCTGTCATTTCTGCCACTAATAAGCCAAGTTTCCGTAAGCGCCACTACATCATAATCGTTCATGAGCAGATTAAGTTTAAAAATGTGCGTTTTCGTGGCATCCCGCGAGCATTTTGGTAATAAATATTAAAACCACCCATTTTTGCATTCGCGAACATAAAAACTCAAGCGAAACTGTATAAATAAAACAAATATGGAATCAATACTGCAATCAGGGGGAATACCACGGGGATGTTACTCGCGCGCTGCCTATATTGTGATCTAAGGATATTTCGTCACAGTACCCAGTAATTTCTCTGCCATATCTCACCCTTCAAACCGGAACACAGCTATATACATATAGCTGCTTGGCGGTAGAAATAGGTGAGGCAGAGGTACCCACGCAGACGACTTTTGTACAAAGCCTCCCTCTGGTAGTGCAAAAGCTACGTGTAATAGTGCAAACTTATATGTTTAATTGTTTGATGAGTCCATTGCTGTTGTGATTAGTAACCAGTGAACAAAGAACATTACGATCGCAAGTGATTCCCAACCTAAGCTTCGTGAAATCGTGATTTGATGTAAGAAATGTTAAGTTATAACTAACTATGTAATCTTTAATAAGTCTCTCTCGCACTTTATGTTGAATATGGGCGACGAGTCAGATTTCCTCGCCATGATTTTGCAGTGTTTAACCCATATATACGGGAAGTTTTTTTGATGAATTTGGTACATGCCCACGCCAGGACCATCGGATAATAGACCGGTTCTATCGCTGCTTCAACTTTTTTTTTTGTACAACGTCGGGAGACCTACAGGCATAGCCTATGAACGCTCTGAATAAATTAAGTATCACTCGCGCGATGCCACCTCTGCTGCTAGCACAGCAACTCGCTGGGGCTCGATGCGCCCTACCTCTTCACCCAGATCAAGACATTCATGCACACAAATGTTTGCCCGTGGGAATCGAAATCGAACCCACGAGGTGTTAAAGTAACGTAACAGCGCGTTTCGCCGCTGCGCCACCAACCTCGTGAAATATTGTGAACTTACCCGCCTGTACAAAGAATAAAGCAATCGTCTTTTTCACTTGACTTCTGCCCTTATTTACTTTTGTTGGCAAATCTTCGAATGGAAACCTCCATTGTGCATATTATGTCCTGTTTTATTGGGTTATGGTTTACAATAAAACAACAAATAGGTACTAGTAAGTAAGTACACAGCTCAAAGGGAACGTCCGCACGCCACGACTGTCAGCCAGCAAGTGCGAATGAATGAGGCGCCGCGCCACCTTCGGTCTGTGACTACTAGGTATATTTATTGAATATCACAGTGCAGATTGTCTTTTGGTTTCCGGTTTGTAGCAATGTATCCAACTTTCATCACGTGTGATAATATTATATGCAGTATTCGAGTCTTCTCCGTTATGCTTTTAGGCATGTTGCAGCACCAATTCAAACCAGAACGTGTTTGATCGTCCGTCGAATTGCGAGGTTATCCATCTAGCTAAATCCATCAAAGCATCCATCCTAAATATTTGGCAGAGCTGCGATAGCCAGCGGAGCCACATTACCCTCAAAATTGCCGTTTGGGGTAGACTGATGTCATCCAGCTAGCGTTTAGACGGTAATAGTGAGAAACTCCAAAATCGACACACTAATAGCTAACATATTGTAGTTTTGTATCCTTTAATTTGAAATTTAAATGTTCGTTGGTGAGGAAGAACGGTCCAAAATCGTTCCAATTAGAAAAAAAAACATATGGGAAAACGTATGGCCGGCCACTCTGCAGTGCAGAGTCTGCACTGCACTCCCATCAACAGAAAAAGTAACAGCACTCGTCGCTAGATGTCGTACAGGGTTCCATATATTTTTAAAAAATTAAAAATAAAATATTTAAATATTTTTTAAATTTAAAAAATATCAGCTCTGCCTACACAGCTTGCTGTTATTTACTAGTTAAGTTTTTGTACTTGGCACATACTATAGCTTAAATTTGCGGTACGCTTGGTGTGCGGAGAGAACTAGCTTTGACGTCCGTGACATAGCGCACTGCCACGTGACAAACTTTAAGAGCATCGCGTATGCTGGTACGGCCACGTCGGTCGTAACGGACTTGACGTCATAATGGAAGGGACGGCATGTGAGCCAATTGTCTCACAGAGGGATGCGGGAAGACCGCGCAAAATGTAGAAATAGAAGTCGGAAATCCGACACTGGGCTCCGAAGCGTAAGCTTAGAACGCGACCAGGATTAACACTCGGATGATGAATATATGTATCAAACGTTATTATATATTGGATTTGCATATGATTGTTTTTTGATGCAACATCGGAATCCAAATAAGCATACGGCCCATCTCGTAAACTGGTTTACCTGTAGCATATGAATTCTTGTAATACAGATAGCACATATGCTGCTAAAATGGTATCCAGAATAACCTATTCTTTACCTACTATACTTCTATTCTCTACCATTTTTAGGGTTCCGTACCTAAAGGGTAAAACGGAACCCTATTACTGAGACTTCGCTGTCCGTCCGTCCGTCCGTCTGTCACCAGGCTGTATCTCACGAACCGTGATAGTTAGACAGCTGAAATTTTCACAGATGATGTATTTCTATTGACGCTATAACAACAAATACTAAAAAATAGAATAACATAAATATTTAAGGGGGCTCCCATACAACAAACGTGATTTTTTTTCTCGTTTTTGCTCGATATTGATAACGGCAACAGGTAGAGGCTTCAAATTTTCACAGAATATTTAGTTATATATCCACTTTAAAAATACATAATTAAATTGAAATAAAACATATTTAAGGGGGGTTCCCATACAACAAACATGTTTTTTTTGCCGTTTTTATAGATAATGGTACGGAACCCTTCGTGCGCGAGTCCGACTCGCACCTGGCCGATTTTTTCAATAGGTTAAGTTCGTAATATCGTTTGCCTTGAAAAAATGTTTCCATAGCAACAATTGTGCTCGGTCTACCCTACTTGAACTTAGGGACAATATAAACAAGTGTAATCTGTTTAATCTAGGGTATCCTTGTACTGGGGTGGGTGTTATCGGCAATGTTAACCTTTGGCAGAAGGTTAATGATATAATAAATAATATTTATGGCCCGAGAGACGGTAATCTGTATTCAATGACGACAATCAATTAGATACATACTGTGAACAATAGTAATAAATAAATATTGTATGACAAATTATTCAGCGTTATCTAGCCCCAAAATAAGCGAAGCTTGTGTTATGGGTACTTGATAACTGAACAAACATACGTAAATAGATTTTTTTAAATACATACTTATGATACACAGAAAACACCCAGACCAAGACGAACAGACATGTTCACGTACACAAATATTTGTACTGTGTTTCTACTTTCTGAAATACTAAAAAAAATACAAACTAAAAAGATTTATCATCATATGTATATCTTCACGTCAGGTCCCTTGCAAGTTACGCAGAGAGGACCGAACGCCATAAACGCGGTCCATAAACATCTCACTCGCTTCTTTAACATTCATAGTTCTTTTCATGCACGGTTACCAATTCCTAGAGCTCCTGACATCACCTTCTGATAAATACGACTAAATTGGTCATGGTATGTGAGTCTTTCTCTATCCATCTCAGCCACTTGTTCCAACATTACATCATCAACCGTAATTCTCGTGTTCGTTCTGGTTGACTCTTTCAAATACCATCATATTAAGAGGCATTTTCGTAGACAACTATCGGCTCGCACTTGTCGTCTATTTGTAATCGAACAGAAAATTCCACAGTGACCTGTGACCTATAATGATTAAGATATAACATTAGACGGATTAAGGGTATAAAACCCACTCGACAACGCGAGTTTATCATTCCTGAAGAATTTCTGTCAAGAATTCTCCTCACGGAAAACAAGATGAAATTGTTCCCGCTGGTGGTCTTCGTTCTCGCGCTCTTTGCTGGCGCATATTGCGGCGACTGTCCTAATGATCCAGACGCCGGCTTTACCGATCAAGAAATCAAAGATATGTTCTTCTGTTTTGCGGACGGATTAAAATTTAACGGTAGAAGAACTTGCCAAATTGGTTGTCGCGTGGCGTGTCAACAGCCAGGCTGCAATGGATATAAGAGTTGCGAACAAATACCTAATACAAGCGAATCAGATCCAGCGCCGAATCTTCACAAATACGCGTGCCATTGCAACAGTTAAAGAAGGTAAGTATTCCACTCACGTAGTTATTGAAAAAAGATGTAAAAAAAAATCGGCCAAGTGCGAGTCGGACTCGCGCACGAAGGGTTCCGTACAATTATCTATAAAACGGCAAAAAATCACGATTGTTGTATGGGAGCCCCCCTTAAATATTTGTTTTATTTTAATTTAATTATTTATTCTTAAAGCGAATATATAACTAAATATTCTGTGAATATTTCAAGCGTCTACCTGTTGCCGTTATCAATATCGAGCAAAAAATCACGTTTGTTGTATGGGAGCCCCTTTAAATATTTACTTTATTCTATTTTTTAGTATTTGTTGTTATAGCGGCAACAGAAATACATCATCTGTGAAAATTTCAACTGTCTAACTATCACGGTTCAAGAGATACAGCCTGGTGACAGACGGACGGACAGCGGAGCCTCAGTAATAGGGTTCCGTTTTACCGTTGGGTACGGAACCCTAAAAACGGGTTGCACTCCGGGAGTGCCGGCAGAAATGAAAACTTGAACATTAACGTTGTGCATTTTGGAATGGTTAGGGAATAATTTCGCACCAATTACTTTATTTATCAGTATAAAAGTACTATCTCGAGCCATCAACAGTCACCATCCGTGAATACGCGTAGCAGGCTGTAACACAAACGTCAAACACACGCACACTCGCGCAAGCGCCCTGCGGCCGCTTAAACCAAACAACGATGTTGATAAACTACGTTGAACGAAACGCGTAAGCACCAAGAATTTCATGGCGCTTACAACGTTTTCGTTGCGAGAAAATAATGCCCTATGAACGATCTAGCGCTTCATGTTATAATTGTTTAATTAAATGTAACTAATGTTTTAGCGCTGCAGCGAAATTAAGTTCTAATTCTCACCAAAATCTTACATCAGGGTCACGTGTCCTGACGCGAGTGTAACATTTTTTATTCATCCCAAAAAGTGCACAACACCGCTAAAGAAGTTTTCACTTCAAAAATCAATAGGTACTATAGTTTCATTAATTATTCTAAAATGTTCTTAGTTTGTTAGAAGGGACGCACTTCGTTTTAACACATACGAAGCAGCACTCCACAAGGATAATGGATTTACTCGTCGTATTAGTATTAATCCACGAGCCGTCTCGTCTGCCAAGTCCTCGTATGATCGTATAATATGGACACGCTACTCTGTTACAAGATATTTCGTTTCAGATTGTAATTGGCTCGCCGTTTCCTTTAGAGCTATAGTCAACTTTACTTCTACGTAATGCGCCGCGCCAACTAGTAAACGAGATTCTGGTAAAAGAGGTGTAGGACATTTCGATGACAGAAAATAAACATCACGGTGGGGGTAGTACCTTACAGGACATCACAGCCAAATAACAACTCTTTGATGGGTTGCTATTCCAACCATTTTTTTTTCATGCAACGCAGGGAGGGATATGAACCACCGGTGTAAAGTATCACTTGCGCGATGCTACCTCTGCTGCTAACACATTTACTCCTTAGCTTACTAGTGATCAGTCACTCGCAGAAATACAACAACCCTACAAGGAGTTGTTATTTGGTTCTGTGCGGTAGAGCTACTTCCTCAGACGGATTGCTTTACCGCGTCCAACCTCTCTTAAAAACACTCAGACAAAGACAAACAGACATGTTCATGCACATAAATGTTTGCTCTGTGTGGGAATCGAGCCCATGAGCGTTAAAATCAAAGTAGCGTTACTAACCATTGCGCCGTCGAGCTCGCGATGAGTGAGGTTGCTAATAAACTACTGAGAGCAGCTGTATTGTCAATGGGGATCGCAACGCGCGAGTGATACTTGCATTGTACACGTTTGTAGGATAAGGTAACCGTAAATGAATGAGGAGTATTTAATATATAAATACTTGTTTTCTTTTGTTGTCGCTTTACCAGATTTGCTGCTAAAGCGGGAGAGAGCCGTGAAGCCCATCCGTGTTCAGCTCGCTCCTGCCCGCACCAACAATCATCATCATAACTGCATATATATATATATATTGAATATTACATGAAAGAACCTGTATACCATTTTGTTGTACATGAAATAAACTGTATTTATGCAAAGCGTTGTACATTTTTTTGTGTGAGAATAGTCATGTTGCTGTACTGGAGACTCATACACAACGCTGCGGCCGAGGCTCCACAGTTTTCCCGAATAAGCAACGTGAACCATACCCATTTCAAAGATGGGTTGATTACTATGACTTTTCCGCAGCTGGAGGGCACGGTAAGTCGTTTTTGCTTTCAAATTAAAGCACTAGCCTATAAAGGAATTGATATTATCATAACGCTGAGTTTGTTATCCAACACGGCGTTTCACACGACTGTTTGCATGCGATATGGACAGCGGCGACTTTGTACAACGCTGCCTGTTATGTAATAACTCGCTATTCTGTTAAAAAACCAACACTGTACCTGCACGTTTCCTGCAATATAATCGTACTTATTATGATAATTTGTTTGACATTTGTATAGCGGCGACAGAAGTTTTGAATGAGTTTATTTGCAGTTTTCTTAACGTTAGTCTCAAGCAACTTTTGCGAAGTGAAATTAATATTCAGAAGCGGTGATTTATATTCCAAAACATTTCTTTTGTTTTGTGTGATGTTTTTGGGAATATATGATTAAGTAAAGCTTATTTTCAGTTAGAAATATATCCACGCCGGCAACCAAGGGTAATGGAGCTTGAAACTACAGGAGTCAACATTAAGTAAAAATCCAATTTATTAGATTGAAATATGGTAACACGACAGGTGTTAAGTAGTTCATTTGTAAATCAGGTTATTTCTCTCATACTATTGTATTGTCATCTGAACTGATCAAGCTTGCAAAATTTCAAAACAAGGGGTTCTAATTTGACTTGCGAAATTTGACCTAAACATACATAAGTCAAAGTCAAAATCTTGTTATTCCGTAAAAATGGCTACATTTGTTTGGAATCGTCACAATTTTTTTCCCTACCGTGCAGTTCATGACTAACTACGTACACGGCAGATTCTGGGGATATCAACTATTTCTTACTCCAATACGAGGCCCTAATCATTATCTGTCTAACACCTACTCATTAAGACCATTCTAATGAGCCCAATGATAAGATAAAAAATGAAATAGTTAATAGATTCAGGCGCTATTTTGCTGATCTGATCACAGCTGAGATGATCAAATTAGGTGGCACTTACGTCCGGGACGCCTTCTGGTACTTATGCAATCTATGCTGGAGAACTGGAAGGGTCCCAATGGACTGGAGACGCGCAGTCATCGTGCCCTTGTATAAAGGCAAGGGGTCACGCATGGACTGCGCCAGCTATAGGGCCATCAGTTTAATCAGCTTAGCAGCAAAAGTATATGGAAAGGTGATTGAAAGGAGAATGAGGGTGAAATCCGATGAAATGCTGTGGGACGCACAAGGAGGTTTCCGAAATGGAAGGGGATGTACGGATCAAGTTTTCTCGCTCCGCAATATCGTAGAGAAGCATCTGGCCATAGACCAGAAGGCTTTCTGCGGTTTTGTGGATCTTGAGAAAGCCTTTGATAGGGTTGTGCGAAAGGAACTGTGGGACATATTGCCGAGATATGGGATTGACGGTTCACTGCTCCGTGCTGTGCAGTCCACTTACAAGGATTGCTCAGCATGTGTGCGGATAGATGGTGGCATGTCACCCTGGTTTGATGTCAGAATTGGTGTCAAACAGGGTTGCATGCTATCTGCTAGGCTGTTTATCCTGTATCTCGATAGTTGTCTGCAGAGAATAAGGTCAACGAATGTGGGATTGCGCTTGGGTGACCTAGTGGTGAACTGTCTGCTGTATGCAGACGAAGCCAACACTGGTCACAACGACGAAAGACGAATGTATGGAGAAAGGCTTAGTACTGAATGCGAAGAAAACAAAGATAATGGTATTTGAAAGAGAAGAATCCAGAACTAATGTAAGGATTACGATTGATGGTGAAGTGTTGGAACAAGTGGATGAGTTTGTATATCTTGGATGCGCTTTCAGCAGGGATGGAAGGTACACCGCAGATGTGGAAAGACGAGTGAGTGCTGGGAATAGTGTGAATGGAGCGTTGGGAAAACTTCTTGGCAGTAAAATCCTGAGCCAGAAGGCACAACTCGCTATACACAATGCAGTGTTGGTCCCAACGCTAACTTATGGAAGCGAGAGCTGGGTATGGCAGAAAGAGCATGAAAGTAGAATAAACGCGGTCGAAATGCGAGCGCTACGCAAAATTTGTGGCGTAAGGCTTGTAAACCGTATTCGCAATGATGATGTTAGAAACAGAGTTGGTCTAAAAGAGAGCGTCGGTGTTAAAATAAGAAGAGGCATGCTCCGATGGTTCGGACATGTAGAAAGAATGCAAGATGAAATAATGACGAAGCAGATATACAATGCAAAAGTGGAAGGATGTAGGAGCCGGGGAAAAAGAATGCAAGATGAAATAATGACGAAGCAGATATACAATGCAAAAGTGGAAGGATGTAGGAGCCGGGGAAGGCCAAGACTTACCTACCATGACCAAATTGGTCGTGTTCTATCAGAAGGTGATGTCAGGAGCCCTAGAAACCGGCGAGCGTGCATGAGAAGAGCAATGAATGTAAAAGAAGCGAGTGAGATATGTAAGGATCGAGTCACGTGGCGCTCGGTTCTCTCTGCCTACCCCGCAAGGGATTTGGCGTGAAGTTATAGATAGAGCTATTTTGCGAAAGTCAAATTTACATGCAATTTGATCTAACTGACTTTGTGGTGGCGGAAGCAAACAAAGCAGGTTAAATCAAATTTCATAAAAAATCTTTATTTACCGTTGGGCCCTCGCGGACGATTAGACTCGCATTACAATCTTTGAAATATAATCTTATTGTATCTTATTCAATTCTCTCATGTTACTATTTTTCTTTTTTAATCTGCTAGCATTTCGGAAATGACATTGGCGAAGAAGAAATGCCGAACGAAACTTGCGAATATAGGTTTCTTTTAAAATTGTCAATTAGATATTACTATATATTCACATCAGCATATTGGTACAATAATGATATCAAATGGTGGAATTAAAGATTATTATGGACAGATGGCCTGTGCTGAATTATTTCCAGACATCTTTGTCGGTTACATATTCATCAATTTCGTAATAAGCCCTTATACAGAGAGTACATATTTTATTGTGCTTTTTGAATACATTGTCAGGAAAGGACAGGACCGTTTCAGACAATTTATTACAATTTACAGGAAAAGATCTACCAGTCCTAGCAAGCCGATGTACCGGTATACACAACTTATTTAAACTTCTAAGTTTTTCGTTGAAAACGACTTTAAAATTTTACGGACGTACATTATGTTTTTTTAAATATATTGAGAAGTGTAACAGTGAGGATATTTATTACTTTGAACAGTTCCCTGAGGGATTCTCTGGAGGCCATGTTAAAAATAGAGCGAATGGCTCTTTTTTGTAAGATAAAAATTGTCTCAATGTCAGCTGCCGTTCCACACAACAGTATACCATACGACATAATACTGTGAAAGTAGCTGAAATAGACTAAGCAATTGTCTGAATCTCTCAATTGCATATGCATCGGAGCTGAGCTTACCGGCAAGTTTATTTATGTAATATAAGTTTATTTATGAAATACAGTATTGTTAACAGATTCTAATTTATTATACCCAATGAAAACATCTGTATTGGCAGATACATCACCTTTGGAAGACTAAATTTGATGCATTTGGTTTTAGCCGAATTTAGCAAAAGATTATTACATGTGAACCAGTTTAAAATAGCAGACACAACACCACCAGCTCGGTGGCTCAGTCGTGAATGACGCGACTTTGACACCAACGTTCGTGGGTTCGATTCCCACACAAGGCAAACATTTGTGTGCATGAACATGTCTGTTCGTTTTGGTCTGGGGCGCATCAAAGTAGCCCGTCTGGGAAGTAGAATAGAATAGAATAGAATACACTTTATTGCACCAAAATTAATACATTTAAGTAGCATGTTATTGAAAGAGTACAATGGGCGGTCTTATCGCTAAAGCGATCTCTTCCAGACAACCATATCAAAGGAAGAGAAACAATAATTAAAATACAAGTAGGTATTTATGACAATACCTATTTACACACATAGATTTATACACTTAAACTCAACAAACTATATAATCGAAAATAATAATAATAATAACAATATTTAAGATGAGTGTAATGAGCAGATAAGTGACAGGACAACAATGTACGTACATATAGCAATACCAAATACACACATGCAAACATACATATACATCCACATATACATAATATACATATACATACACACATACATATTCTACCATAGTTAGATAGACAGATAGTGAGATTTTACACTGTTTTTGAAGGACATTAAAGATTGTGCACAGCGAATGGAGAGTGGTAAAGCATTCCACAGTTGCACAGCCCGTACCGAGAACGATTTAGAGTAGTATTGCGAAGAGTGAGATGGCGTAATCAGACGAAGGAAAAGAGTACTACGTGTACTGCGATCACAACGATCCCGTACCTCCACCTCACAGAAAACCGCAGCCAAATAACAACTTCCTAGAGGGTGTTTGTGCTCCTGCGTGTGAGTGAGGTCACCAGTAAGCTCCCAAGGAGTTGCTGTGTAAGCAGCAGAGGAGGCATCGCGCGAGTGATACTAAATATATCGCAACCATTAATAGGCTACGGTACCCACTTTACATCAGGTGGGCCGTATGATTGTATGCCTCCCGACGTAGTATAAAAAAAAAACAATTAAACTTTTGGAAAGTAGGTACACACAATAGAATTTTACGATTAAAATTTTCACCGACAATTCAATTATGCACAGGTTGGTTAGTGAGAAAAATTTACAACTACTCAGATTACATGTCGTATCGCCGGACGGAACCTTTGTCTAGGAAGGGCTCGCACTTGTCGTCTGTTTGAAATCGAACAGGACATTCCACAGTGACCTGTGACCTATAATGATCGATTAAGATAACATTAGACAGATTAAGGGTATAAAATATAGAGTTGACAACGCTAGTTTATCATTCCTGAAGAATTTCCGTCAAGGAAAACAAGATGAAACTGTTCCCACTGGTGGTCTTCGTTCTGGCGATCGTTGCCGGCGCATATTGCGGCGACTGTCCTAATGATCCAGACGCCGGCTTTACCGATCAAGAAATCAAAGATATGTTGTTCTGTTTTGCAGATGGAAAAAAATTTAACGGTAGAAGACGTTGCCAAATTGGTTGTCGCGTGGCATGTCAACAGCCAGGCTGCAGTGGATTTAAAAGTTGCGATCAAGTACCTAATACAAGCGCATCAGATCCAATGCCAAATCTTCACAAATACGTGTGCCATTGCAACGAGTAATACGTAAGGTAAGTATTTAATCATAAATTAAATAACAATAGAAGTAGATTTGTATGTATGTATATCTTCAGCCAAGTCCCTTACGGAGTAGGCAGAGAGAACCGAGCACCATAAGACGCGGTTCTTATACACTTCACTCGCTTCTGTAACATTCATAGCTCTTTTCATGTACGTCACCTTCTGATAAAACACGATCAATTTGGTCATGGTAGGTTAATCTTGGTCTTCGTCGGCTCCTACAACCTTCCACTTTCGCATTGTATATATGTTTCTTCATTCTTTCATCCTGCATTCTTTCTACATGTCCGAACCAACGGAGCATGCCTTTACTTATCTTAATCGACACTCTCTTTCAGACCAACTCTCATTCTTACGTCATCATTACGAACGCGGTCAGTAAGCATTATGTCACAAATATTAAGCAGTGCTCACGTCTCGACCGCATTTATTCTACTTTCATGCTCTCTCTGCCATACCCAGCCTTCACTTCCACAAGTTAGCATTATGATTAGAACCGCGTTGTGTACAGCGAGCTGTGCCTTCTGGCTTAATTTTCGGCTGCCTAGAAGTTTACCTATTGCTCCATTCACGCTATTCCCTGCACTCACTCGTCTCTCCACATCAGCGGTGTACCTTCCATCGCTGCTAAAAGCGCGTCCAAGATATACAAACTCATACACTTGCTCCAACACTACATCATCAACCGTAATCCTAGTTTTCGTTCTGGTTGTCTCTCTTTCAAATATCATTATTTTGGTTTTCTTCGTATTCAATTGTAAGCCTTTCTTCATACAATCATCTTTAATTGTGGTAACTAGTGTTTGCTGTTCGGATGGTGATTCTGCTATTAATACCGCATCGTCTGCATAAAGCAGGCAGTTGATCACTGAGTTATCCATTCGCATTCCCATATTCATATTTCTTATTCCATGAAGACTACTGTCCAGATACAAGATGAATAGCTGAGCCGACAGCACGCATCCCTCTCTGACACCAATGTTGGTATCAAACGGACGATAAACTGCCGTCCACTCGCACACATGCTGTACAATCCTCATAAGTGGATTGTACAGATCCGTGCAGGTCACTGTCAACCCCATATCTGGGCAAGATGTTACAGAGATTCTTTCACACGACCCTATCAAATACTTTCTCAAGGTACACAAAACCGCTGAAAAGCTTCTGGTCCATAGCCAGATGTTGCGGAGTGAGAAAACTTGATCCGTACATCCTCTGCATTCCATCGGATTTCAACCTCATTCTCCTTTTAATGATTATTCCATACACTTTAGCTGCTAAGCTGATCAAACTGATAGCCCTATAGTTGGCACAGTCCATGCATGAACCCTTCTCTTTATACACAAGGGCACGATGACTGCGTGTTTCACCAATCGGTCGGAACTCTTCCGGTTCTCCAGTATAATTTGGTTAAAAAACCAGAAGGCGTCCCTAACGTAGCTGCAGTTTGAACACCTCAGTTGTAACCATATCGATTCCCACTGACTTTCCGTTTTCCAAACTTCGTATCGACCATTAAATCTCATCCATGCTAATGTCTTCATGGTACGCTGGCACCGCCGAATCAGTCACAGACTCATTCGCAGTGCCAGCATCCTGGACATAATCATACATTCTCTAAAATATTTGCTCCACCGTTCTAATACTTCCTGAGTGAATGCCACCAGCTTAAATTTTATGTTGTCCATTCTGGATGCCGACCAACCACCCCGAGACTTCTTTACCTCTCTCCAGAAGAGCTTGGTATTAGCCTCGAATTTCTTCGTCACTTCCTCATTCATAAGTAATCTTTCACGCTCCTTTTTCACTAAAGCTTTGGTTTCATTCTTGCATCGACGGTATATTTATTTCTTCTTCTCTTTCATACTATCACTCTGGTACAAAGATGATACGTAATCCAGTCCCGCTTTCCTCTTTTTTTCCACGGAGGATTGAACCTTCGCATCCCACCAGGCATCTTCTCCTATCAGTGTTCTATGTCTCTTTGCGCATCCACATGCTTCTTTCGCACTGTCCACCATACTTTCTTTCAGAACTTTCCAACATTCGTCTACATCTGAGTAGGAAAGACTCGCGTTCGCAAGTCTTTCACTGACTAGACATACATACGTACTCCTTACACTTTCATCTTCCAATTTTTCACTTCTTATTCTATCATGATCTCCGAAAGGAATACACACTAGCCAGTGCATCCACTTCATGAAAAGGCCCTCAAACTGGCTTATCACCAGATAGTGCTCCGTTTCAAGAGTGGGACACTTTAAGGCTCTTGTATCCATTAACGGAGACGTCCATCTATCAAAATCAGATCAATCACACTTTTCTGGTCATTCCGTCTCCATGTGTAAGTGTGAATATCCTTGTGATGGAAGAACGTATTCGACACAAGTAGGTTTAATTCCATACATACGTTTAAAAGTAACTTACCAACATCGTTCACTCTCTTATCTCCGTATGGACCAAGCACATACTCATAACTGCTTCGCTTGGTCCCACCAACCCACACATTTATCCGTTCATTGGCACAAGCCAAATCCAGAGATCCTGGGCATAAGTAGACCAAAGAGACTCGCGTCATCCCCAGTTTTATTTTAACCGAGAGAAGTCTTGGGCTTACTAAATCGTAATCTTTCACACCAGCGGCCAAGCGAGATGAAAGCACGACACATACGCCGTTGTACGTATGTTGAATTTTTTTTTCTTTAATCTATAGTTTTCAAAACAATTAAATTTTAAATTAAAGAATTACTTTTTCACGTATAAATTCGTTTATTTTTACAGTGCATTAGTTGTTAAACCAGGTAAGTTTTTTTTATATTAAAATGGCAACACAAGTTAATCGTTGTCAAGTCAACGGATATTTGTGTTTTAATATTTTTCTATTATTTTCGCGTATAAGTATAAGTAAGTTTTGTTGTTTTTATTTGCGTTATGCAGTATTACTTTGTCTTTCTTAATATAATAGGTAGATACTATAATTTTGTATACCTTTAACGAGAGGAAAGCTGTATCAAATAAAATTGAGCTATTACAATGATATATAGCTTACAGTAAACTCCTCATTGATTACTGAATAGCAGATCAGAGTACAGCTAATACTATCAGCCTTTTGCTTTAGTAATTTACTACCAACCACTACATACTCTTGGGGTTGGAAATAAATTACTAAAAGCAAAAGGTCCCTGGAATATAAGAAAGAAGTACTATTCAAAAGCATGCTCGTAATTTAAAACATAGTACTGAGGTTAGTAACTAGATGGCGCTGTACTTTTTAAAACCACGAAATGGTCATCTATATGTTAGTACTTATAGTAATCTATGATGCTACCCTGTTACGAGCATACTACATTGTTTCGGCTTACCTTCTTATTTAGAGGCAAACCCATCCCTCACCACCATGTGAAGTACTCTGCCAAATACTAAACTAGGCTCTTTGTAAAAATGAGGGATAAAAAGCAATGTGAGAAAATAAGCAGCCTGATAATTAATTACCTGCAGCTTACAGCTCAACCCGACCAAATACAACACCGTAAAGGGTTGTCGTAGTCCTGCAAATACGTGAGGTTGCAAGTAAGCAATTGAAAGTAGCTCTGTTGGCTGTGAGGAATGAAGTTGTAGCGTAAGAATTCATTCTTACGCTACAACTTGTGTTTACTAGTGGTTACTTTACAAAGCATAAAAATATAAATATAATATTTGTTTTCTTTTGTTGTCACTTTACTAGAGTTGCTGCTAAATTAGGAGAGCGCTTTAAGGCAAATTCTTTACCTGACAGACTGGATCGTCCCGAAAAAATGTTTCTTTATTCAATAACATGAGTCATCAGAGCGCACAGTTAAATCAGGAGAGCCGATAAGTTTCAATCTTCCGTGACTTAATTGCGACTTTTACAAAGAATGACTTGGCAATTTGGTCTCAACTATATTGTGTACTTGCGCTACTGATTAGCCCAAGTAACGCCGGTCGCCATCCACTCGGTACCGTTGTTAGCCACACATGTTATCACTACCACGGCTGCTTTAGTCATCTCTACCCCGACTGTATATTATATATTGACTATTTAATTAACTGCTATATTAACTATTTAATGACTTTACAGTTGCTTTTACCTTTACGTCGACGACTGGTATGGAAATTTTAGCTGCGCCTCTAGCGGAACGTTGCAGAAACTGAGACTCCCATACAAATTTATCGACGGAAACGCGAACACAGTAGTAACGTAATTAATTATGTGTAATTCTTCACTTAGACCACATGTTTTGTAACCCGTAATATTGTACAAACTACTATTAAACTTTCCATATTAGCAAGAGGTTTTTTAACTTTCGTTATTAAGTAAGTTAAATAAAGTTTCCTGGTTAAATGGGTTAAATGTTACTAGTAATATTTTATTAACTTCCTGATGTTTGATTGAGCTTAAACTTTGCACACATTTGTAAGTCGGATGACAATGGAATAATATGATATCTACGACACTGATTCACATTGCCTCTGAAAACTATATTCAGAACGGATTTGAAAAATTTTCACACATTCATATATTCATACATTTTGAGTGAAAACTTTTCGATTCAGGTTCGAATATGGTGTTCCGGAGCAATTCGAATATTATGCAGTCAGGATTCTCACTCACAAAAATACTCCTCAAAATTACATTGCAGCAACATCGTCTTTTGATGCACTTCGCAGTAATATACTTATCACTTTCTGAAAAATGATTTGAACAGACTTGCATTGGTCTAAAGATCTTTTCGTATCTTTGACGTGCTATCACAGAAATTCATTTTGCACACTGGATCTGGAGAAATATTGCGCATCGGTATAATTTCTTACATTATTGTATGCACGTACGTATATCTTTAGGCTTCAGACGTAGGCAGAGAGAACCGAGCGCCATAAGACGCGCACCTTACACTTCCTTCATTCTTTCATTTTTGTAATAGTGAATAAATCTTAGACCTTTCAAAAGGTCTAAGGAATAAACATGTTTATTTAAATAAATGAACGTATAATATAAACGACATTAAAAATGAAAAAAAATATATAACAGAAGTACTAACAACAGCTACTTCTTTCTAAAAATTAGAACAGAGGGTACGAATGCAGTATTATGCCTAACACGTTCATTAAGCGTCCTTTCAATTAAATCGTGTAAATTTCCCTATTTTGAAATATTTTTTATTAAAAACAGCTATTTAAACTAAACTTATGTCCAATTAATCGGTATTATATTAAATATTAAATTAATTGGTTACTGATATATGAAATTCTATCTCTTTTTTGAATCTTCTGCGTATGATTTCAGCAGGGAACACCATGGTATGTATACTGTTTGAGCGACCGAATGCTACTAATTTGAAAAGAGAACCCAATTCCGATATGGGTCCTCTTTTCATAATGACGTTTTTGGGCGATGATTGTGTATCTGCAATATCTGCATATATGTATATTTGTGATCGATGAAAAATTATTAATAGAAAAGTAGACTAGGTTGCATGATTACAGAACTTTTGGCTGCCATGTCACCTGGCTACTTAACATAAAAAAAATGATAATGGAAATGTCACCAAGTGGGACTTCTTCCCGCGCTTTTGACGAATGACATTGTTGTTATACTTGAAATTTTTACAATTCAGTATAAAATTAGTTTTGTGTGACAATTTCGATAGTATTTTGTAACATAAGTACTAGTGAAATTATACAGTAATGAAAAAACTCAAATATAACACGTTTATGCACTTTTTGGAAGACGTGAATAAGTTCATCAAGAAAACCTTGTAAAAATCATTATCGTTTTACGGGTGGTATTTAAATTGGGTTGATTGGGTCTGGGTACCCTTCCCAAGTATTTTTTCAGCACAAATAAATATTCTCGGACAAATTACACAGCGCCACCTAGCCCCAAAGTAAGCGAAGCTTGTATTATGGGTGCTAGACAACTGATAAACATACGTAAATACATTTTTTTTTGTAAATACCTACTTATTATACATAGTAAATACCCAGACCAAGACAAACAGACATGTTCATGCACACAAATGTTTGTCCTGTGTGGGAATCGAACCCACGAGCGTTGGTGTCAAAGTAGCGTAACAACGCGTTTCACCACTGCGCCACCGAGCTCGTCACACACAGTCGCACAGTTCGCTGGAACATAGAATTAAGATTTTCAAATGGTTCTATACTGATGACATGGCTGTATGGGCTAGATCCCTTTGCCTTTCCCATCGGGGATAAAAAAGAACCAAAAAAAAAAATGTCACCAAGTGACATCAAAATTTGGAGTTTTGATTAGATATTTACAAATGTTTTTCCTTCGAATAGCAGACATGTAAATGTAATATGTAAATTTTATCTAACAAATCAATTTATGTCAACAGCGGTTTAAGCCTTTTTCTGCCGTTCAGTGATTATCATCTATTATATGTTCTCATTTATTGATCATGACCAAACAAGAGAAACATAATAGGTCGGGGTTTGTTATCAAACTCTCCTGCGAGACAGCTCAAAAATTAGCAGAAGAGGATCAACAGGCAAAGAAACAAGAAACACAACGTGTGATTACAGAAGGAACAGAGAAGACGGCTGAGGATGTACATAAAATTAATGAAGACACAAGTTTAAAGGTTAGGAGTCATACAGAGCCAGATGAGCAAAAGCCAGTGTTAGGGACGGAAACCCCTAAAGGTAATGCAGTAAGTAGTGGTACTAAAAGTGTAACACTAGAAAGTACTGATGTAGTCCCAAGTCAAAATGTTGACAGTAAAAATCGTGGTTCTACAGATGAAACCCGTATTGAGTCTGCATCATGGGGAGATTACGCCCCGTATATCACATACGAAGGTGAAGACTCTATTTACACAGATCCAAATACACAACAACAGTATACTTGGTCAAAGGAAACAAACTCCTGGACCCCTAGAACTGGTAAAGATGTCCCTGGCAGAGTATACAGCTATGAAGATGATACACACGTTTACACAGAATCTGATGGGTCGAAATTTTTCTATGATGTCGATAAAAAGGCATGGATACCCAAAGTAGACGATGACTTCTTAGCATTTTATCAAATGTCATACGGTTTTGTTGACAACTCCTTAAAAGATGATGGAACGGACATTACGAAGGGAAAGGAAGGTGGAAAAAAGGAACCAGCTGCAGGGGCAGGAATAAAAAGGAAAACTGAACCTCAGTGGTTTCAGCCATCGGAGGAAACAAACACTAAAGTTTATGTGTCAAATCTACCCGAAGATTTGACAGAAGAGGAGTTTGTTAATTTCATGCAGAAGTGTGGTCTCGTGGAGAGGGATCCGAGCACCCAGAAAATGAGAGTCAAACTTTATATGGATAAAGACCATAACTGTTTCAAAGGAGATGCTTTGTGCACTTACATAAAGATAGAGTCAGTTGACTTAGCTCTGAAGTTGTTGGATGGGAGCGACTTGAAAGGCCATAAGGTCAAAGTAGAAAAAGCTCGCTTCCAATTGAAAGGAGAGTACAATCCTGCCTTGAAACCTAAGAAGAAAAAGAAAAAAGAATTGGAAAAAATTAAAAAGATGCAGCAGAAACTGTTTGATTGGAGGCCGGAGAAGTTTGTCGGAGAAAGGTCAAAACATGAAAGGGTAGTAATAGTAAAGAATCTGTTCCATCCTACAGACTTTGATAAGGAAGTGCAGTTGATCTTGGACTATCAGCAGGATCTAAGAGAGGAATGTTCTAAAAGTGGTGAGGTTCGGAAAGTTGTTATTTATGATAGACATCCTGAGGGAGTTGCTCAGATAACTATGAAGGAACCGGAGGAAGCTGATGCTGTAGTCCAACTGATAAATGGCAGGTGGTTCGGGAAACGACAGATCACAGCTGAAATATGGGATGGTAGAACAAAATACAGGATTGCCGAAACTGATGCTGATATCAGCAAGAGAATAGATAAGTGGGATAAATTCTTAGAAGGAAATGAGGAGAAGGGTAAAGACGGAAAGTTAAATGAGAAATCCATAACTATGGAAGTAGATAATAAATCAGAAAATGTGGAAGCAACTGTTAAATCAGATCCTGGGAAATCTGATGAACCAACAGAAAGTTCATGAAATATTTTTATAAAATTGATGTTTTAGTTTTAAATGAATAAATTATTGTTTTCAATAAAAATATTGAAATGATTTTGTTCATATTTATCATTTAATTTTTTTTATATATAATGTCAGGAGGCATACAAGCACATATCCCACTAGATGTAAAACTTTTACCATAGCCTATGATCGTTTGGAATATAGGTATCACTCGCATGATGCGTCCTCTGCTGCTAACGCACCATTCTCCTTAGTACCTTACTGGTGACCCCACTCCCTCGCAGGAACACTACAATCCTCCAAGGAATTGTCATTTGGGTATGGTTTTCTATGAGGTTCCCCACATCGCTGCTTTGATGCGCCCTATCTCTCTCATTTTATACTTCCTTAAAAACAAATGGCTTCCTCATTATTAATTTAATTTCATATAGTTGCAAATATATCTACAACACCATTTATTTTTAAAGGAAGTCGGGAGCTATATTAGCATTTGTCCGCTTGATGTTACTTTATCCTATGAGTGCTTGAAATAAATGAAGTATAGCTCGCGCGCTGCCACCTCTACTGGAAACACAAGAACCTTGTAAGGAGTTGTTATTTGATGTTATATAAGAAAAGGTGGTCCATGGCTTGTTTGTCACCTAACATTATATAAAAATAGGTACAGAATTTATTTTACAGAGGTTCGGAGTGCAGCTAGTTTGAGTGAGTAGGTACTACATTACACAATGAAATTGTAATTGTACCTACAAGCTAATGACCGCTTTGGAATAAAAAGAGCACTAGCCATACCAAAGAACATTTTTTTATATATATCCTTTATACAACGTCGGGAAGCATAGCGGTTACCTTAGCCTATGAACGCTTGCAATATATTAAGTATCACTCGCGCGATACCACCTCTGCTGCTAACACAGCAAGCTTAGGAGTTTACCTGGTGACCTCACTCACATGTCATGTCACTTACAATAACCCTTCAGAGAGTTGTGCACTGTCCGTGTATGTTAGCAGTAATTTGGAAAACTAGGGATTTATTTGACTGTTATTTTTAGAAATAGCCTAACAGTTACAATATAGCGTATTCAAACAAGAACTCACTGTACCAGTTACCGGTACGCTCCGGAGTGGCAACTCGTAACAACGATATTCCTTGTATTATGTGCATTGGTGACGATAGTTTATAGGACAAAACATTCTTTTTTTGCAGTGCAGGGCAATGCAGCATAAGATCGCCGTACAATTAGTAAGTCAAGTGCATACATAAAAAATTGATAATGAATTGGCGCTTGTCGATTCATTGACAATTTTTTACGATTTGTGGACGACTACAATGTATATTTTTGACGAACTCGGTGGCGCAGCGATTAATAACGCGACTTTGACACCAACGCTCGTGTGGTCGAAACGTTTGCGTGCATGAACATATCTGTTTATCTTGGTATGGGTATTTTTAAGAGAGGTAGGGGCTGCCCGACTGGGGAAATACCTCCACCTCATAGAAAACCGTAGCCAAATAACAACTCTCTGACAGGTTATTGTGTTTCTGCGTGTGAGTGAGGTCACCAGTAAGCTCCCAAAGAGTTGCTGTGCTAGCAGTAGAGGCAGCATCGCGCGAGTGATACTTAACATATTACAAGCGTCCATGGCTACCGCTATGGCTAAGCTACGGTAACCGCTTCATATCAGGCGAGCCGTATGCTTGTATGCCTCCCGACATTGTATAAAAATGCGTTACAAATTATTTTACAGAAAAAATACGACATAAAAATATCTGCAAACCATCCATTATTGTCATATGGACCCATTGAGCGAGATTGACGCTCCCGCAACTGCTATGTATCGGTGTACTATGTAAAATTCAATGGTGTTTCGTACCACTGGATCGTGCAGCCATGGCGAAGATCTAAATGTTATCTCAATCATCATCTGCTGCGGCTACCTACAAAGCACACGTAACGGTTTCTATTGCTAAGGCATATCAATTCAAATTTAATTGGAAAATAAAAAATCCGAGACACGGCAATATCTCAGACCAAACAAGGTAGTACAAAATAATCCACCAGCAACACTGGTGTAGGCGCGAAGAGAGAGAAAATATTTAATTAAATGAACTGAATCATGCACCAATAATTACCTACTATATTCTAATTTTATTTTACAAGTATTATTTAATCAAATAATGTCAAAAAAGATATACACTGCAAAAGTGGAAGGATGTAGGAGCCGAGGAAGACCGAGACTAACCTACTATGACCAAATTGGTCGTGTTTTATCAGAAGGCGATGTCAGGAGCCCCAGGAAGAGGCGAGCGTGCATGAAAAGAGCTATGAATGTCACAGAAGCGAGTGAAGTATGCAAGGACTGCGTCTTATGCGCTCGGTTCTACCTGTGCATACCCCGCAAGGGACTTGGCATGAAGATATACATACATGTCATAAAATACAAAATTTTTTTGGCGAGGCCCCTGCGAGGCTGCCGACGTTATCGCCGACGCCTAGCGCCGTCACTGCACACGGAACGCGTTATATTACATGCACCAACACAAAACTCTAGTGCGGCTGCATCCATAATACAATTTTCAAAGCAGCCAACCTGAGGAAGTGCCACCACCTCACAGAAAACCGCAGCCAAATAACAACTTCCTGGAGTGTTGATATGTTTCTGCTTGTGAGTGAGGTCATCAGTAAGCTCCTTGAGTTGCTGTGTTAGCAGCAGCGGTGGCATCGCGCGAGTGATTCTTAATGTATTGCAAGTGTTCATAGGCTACGTTAACCGCTTTTCATCAGGTGATCCGTATACTTGTCTGCCTGCCGACCCCTGTTTTATACAACGTCGGGGGGCATACTAGTATATTGATCACCCGATGTAAGTCTGGCGAGAAGAATACTCCTTGTATGACAAGCGTTTTTTATACACATGTTCATATTGATTAACAGGCGGGTGAAACGATGGATATTTGCTTTCCGACTTAATATATTACATCAACCCTTACTCATCCGAAGCGCTTTAGAGCATACTCCGTCACGCTGCTCAAATGCGGATTGGCGGAGGCCTGTATTTTCAAGCCGCCCCAGAGCCACTGACTCAGCTTAACGACTGTCATCTATCGACAACAGCCGGGACCGACGGCTTAACGTGCCCTGCGAATTTCAGAGAAACTCGAAATAGATACACCCATCCATAGACGTTACTTAACCTGCCTTACTGCGTGTTCGGTAAGAAAGACAAGCGCAACGACACCGTCGAGCTCTCAACATTTCCATTTTCTAGGAACTTTATTTTCTTTATACCACTAAGGTGGCAATCAAGCATACGGCCTGCCTGATGGTAAACAGTCACCGTAGCCTATGGACATATGCAACACCAGGGGCGTCACTCATGCGTTGCCGACCCTCTAAAAACCTCGGCTTGGAGCTCATTCCACAGCTTGAGAGTTCCGCCGGTCGGCGAGCGGTGCGGTTATAAAATTTAGTTGTTGACATAATTTCGAACAATTCTTCAGAACACAACCCGTTGTACAATCGGTGGAACACACAAAGGGAGGCAGAATCTCTCCTTAAACTTAAGGGTTCAATAGCGTATGTAAGGTTAGGATTGTCGACAACTCTCACAGCTCGTCTCTAAATCGAAATACATGATCCAAGCTGGTATACAACATACAGGTGTCCCCGCCCAAAAGTGACTGCAGTACTCCAAGTGCGGTCTGACTTGAGACTTATATAACATAAGTCTTTGCCCCGCACTGAAGTACTGCTTTGCTCTATTGAGCACACCAAGTTTTTTGGACGCCAGATTGACCTTCTCCAGGTGATTTCGATATTGCAGTTTACTGGTGATCTCGACGCCAAGCATAATACTTTTATTGACGGTAAGAGGTGTGCTCTGGAATTTAGGGACTACAGCAAATGGAGTTTTCTTAGCGGTGAACGCGCAAACTTGTGTCTTCTGGGGTTGATTCGGCCAAGTTAAGCCGCCCCCAGTCAGATACTTTAGCCAAAGTACCATCCATTTCAGACACAAGTTTATCGCGGCTTCCCTTCACATGGGAGCGAGGGATGTTTGCACGGCCTGTATATTAAATGTCTGCGGTGCTGTCGTGCGCATAACAATGAATGTCATCAATAGACAACATACCATTGATACGCAGCAGAAACAGCGTCGGTGTAAATATTCACCTTCTAATTTCCCAAGTTAATTATATTATATGAATTTGATCGATCAATATATGAACTGCATCGAAGTTGTTTTGCAAAATTATTTCTTCTTTGTGGCTTTCTTGGTGTGACAACGCTTTCATTATTTTAACTCAGCGTGTTCTCAAATGGGCCCTATTTAGAGCTTAGTACAAAGTACCCTGTTGTTTTGCAACACCAAAATGCTATCACATCATTCATTACGTCATGTCATTCCAATGACACCGATGATATTATGTAATATTGTCTATGTCAAGTAAAATGTTTATAGTGCCTTAGCCTGTTTCTCTAACGTCTGTAAAATAAACTAGCAGCACCATAAACAAACGAGTGTTCCGTCATGTCATGTCTCATCTGACACCTGATTTGTGTTGATTACAAATTTTAACAATTTCTACATTTTTTTAATCAAAATCACACGTTTTCATGTTGACTTATCTGTTTTCATAGATATATATATTACAATAATCCAGCGTAAAACATGCCAGAAATGCAAGAGCGGCACTTTTCACTGCCGCACTTCACCTGAGCTGTCAAGTATCCTGTATTTCTCTGCGGCGAACTCCATGAATAATATTAGGATAATATGATAACATGGCTGTGCAACCGGACTCTGGCGGGAAAGATGACGTGAAGACACAATTCGTGACTAGGGAAGGGACGTACCGGTTAATGACACTCTCCGAGTATTCGAGGCCTAATCGTGTGGGCTACACAAGTGGGTCCGGCTCCTCGCATGTGCGCGTGTCGCTGGTCTCCCTACCGCCAGGAAACGGAGCGCCCGGCTCGGACGGCCAGGGCTCTGATGATAGGATATGTTTCAATCATGGGAAGGAGCTGTATGTTTATGTGTATAAAGGTGTTAAGAAGGTAAGATTCTTGTTGTATTATCATCTAATTATAAGACGTTTAGCATAAATTACACACGAATACAGTTTATACAACAAATTACTATGATATTTACCATATTGTTATTATTTCTTATTGAAATACTGTTATAATTTAGACTTGTCAATTCACCAGTGATGCTCCTAATCTTGCAATTGTCCATGTCTATCAGCATCAGGCCGGTTGTATGCTTTTTAACCACCTTGGTAGAGTAAAAAACTATTGTTACTATTATTTTGTTTAATTATATTTAAGTATTTATATGACATGTTATCTCTAAGATATAAGATCTCTATCCAGTATCCAACATGGCATGCCATATGAATACAAATGACTGGAATCAGAGCCTAGAGTGTAGGATGAGGGAACATCGAGGTCTGTCTGTTTCCCAATAATAGGTTTAGGGGTAGTATAGAATCTACTCTCATCATATCTAAAGAGGTAGAACTGAATGGGTCTGAACCGAGGGGCATTAACTACTTTTTTATTACAAACTTTTTCCTCAAACGAACATTGCTGTTTCCAAAACAAGTTTATAACAATAAGTTATTGCAAACAATGCATGGACATATCTTTTCAAATGTTTATGACAATGGTTAGAATTTTTGATAAACCTTTCAAATTAAATTCAAAATATTGTAACTAGACTTCGCTCTTCTATGTTACTTCTGATACCTCCAAGAATATGTGTACAAAGTTTCATGATGATCGGTTCAGTAGTTTTCTCATGAAAGCGTAACAAACAAACGGACATTCACATTTATATAATCAAAACAGCTTCTCTGTTGCATAATATTATTAGAAAGAAAGATGGCCAGCGTGATTTGTAAGTTTTTTTTTAAATACTATGGGTTTGCACTTGGTCTCACCTCACCTTATTTTAAGCGATGATGAGACCTACGATGGAGCGCGCTTACCCAGTATGTTTTACCCAGAATTCACCATAAACTTGAAGAGACCAAATGTTATCAAGGAAAAAATATCTAAAGCTCTAGACAGGCGAGCCAACAATCTTTATTTTAATTGAGCTACACAAATACGAACTAAGTTTATGGAATAAATAATGCCCTTGATTTCTTCTCCTTTGATTTGCCATTTGTTCCTCCCTTTTATGTTTCTAATTCCAAGTACCCTTCTCCCATCTCTGCTACCACCTTGTTGTAACATGCTGATCTCCACATATTGCAATATTAATTTGTTAAAAGTAATATCTAACAAAGGAGATGGGGTCGAAAAGAGTAGTTAAGATTTTTTTTTTCGTAATTGGTCCTGTAAGATGAAAGAGCTTAATGATCATGTTCGGAAACATTTATTATTCTCGTCCATTTGTTAGTGTTTGAGTTATGTCAAGTAAGTAAAAATATTTTTTTTTCTCAACAACTTGTCAGGGAAAATATTCTAAAAAAATCCAATGTCACTAAAGTAATCGTTCTTATAGTTATTCCCAGTGGGGTCACACCTCACAGGCAGGAGTGTGACTCATTGAGAAAGAAATATTCCCATCCAATTGTTACATCTTGGCAATACTTACTTCGTAACATGTAACATATAAGAATTTTATAAAGATTACTTGTAAAAATCAACTAGATATTATGATGGCAATAATTAACAATAAAAAAAAAATTTGATATAAAGCTTACTTATAACTATGCAACCTCATCCAAACCAAGCACATGTGTATGTTTACAAACAAGTCATAATTGACAAAAAGTTGAGGGTGTTATGTTAGGAACAAATGAAAATATCTTCAAAATCTTTACTCTCGCCTTTACATGTGCAGTGGCACCATTGTTATTATTTCAATATACATTCTTGCTACAAATCCCATAAAAACTTTTCTGCAAAATAAAAAACAATTGTTGATCCAAATTGAAAATAAAAGTACAAGTAACCATTTTTTATTTTGTTACCTTATTTCACTACACTATTGGTGTGGTTTATAAGTTCTCACTTTAATTTCCACAGGCGACAGACCTCACCAAACCCGTGGACAAGAAGATGTACAAAGGCACAAACCCAACATGCCATGACTTCAACACTGTCACGATGACGACAGACAGTGTTTGTTTAGTTATAGGATTTTCCACTGGCCAAATACAACTCATAGACCCTATTAAGAAAGAATTAAGTAAACTGTACAATGAAGAGGTGAGTATTGATTTTCTGTAAGCAAGTCCCTATCTATACATATTTTTCTGTCGCAACTAAGCTACCAGAGCAGATCTGGGGCTCAATGGAGAGATGAGCAAAATAGTCTATGAAATGTATTTAAATACAAAACGAAAATACTTTTAGTATTTTTTATACAGAAAACTGTGATGAAATAACAATTCCCTGAAACATTGTCGTGTTCCTGCAAGTAAGTGAGTAAATGAGGTTGCCATTTAGCTTCTGACGAGTTGCTTATAGGAGGTACATTATGTATCTTTTGTTTCACATGTAGCAATGGTCTAATATTATCTAAGATGAATCTATTCATAAGTCTTTTTTAATTGTATGAAGTAGCAGAGGCCTGCCTGATGGCAATTATTCATCATGGTCTATGAAGGGATGGTCTAGGGGTTCATCCTTGAAATGATGCAAGCAGCATCATTTCAATGATGAACCCCTGCCAAGGTTTACCCTAAGGTCTATAGTATGGGTCTTTTTAAAAAATATGAAGAGTACACTCTATCTCACTAAGCCTGTTATATCTTTTAAATCTTAAATAAAACCCCTAAGAGGTTCCCTTATTCCATCAAACATTCGTAAAATAATGCAAAACTTTTATTTTCCAAGTGAAAAACTCTTGCCTCTTCCGAGCCAGCATAACTTCTGAGCCCCAAGCAGCAAATTACCTAAAACAAGAAACATGTATGATTGACATCTTGAGAAATTACTTAAAAAAAGATTACATATGTAATAAAACCATAAAGGATACCAATTTTATGAGTGTCTTGCATCATCCCAACGTGGCATCGAGGTTGATTTGAATTATCTAGGAATTATTATTTTTATATGTTATGTATATTGGTGATAATTTTTATTTATAACGTTACTGATGTGTAGGTCATAACATCAATATTTTTATCAATCACTCATGCGCAGACTCACACTGACTAACACATAGTGAATCAGTGTATAGTGTATAGCCTGTGCATTTATTAAATTTAGTGCAGCTCCTTAAAAAAACGTTGTGAAAAAAGTATTTAGTGTTAAGTTCCTAGTTTGTGGTTGTTTTTGTTGAAGATACGTACAATGTTTAAAAAAATGGCTGTACATGATTGTACACCATAAAGGAAAGTAATTTTATTTTATACGATATTGATGCATAACTTTTAATTTTTATTTACAACATTGATCTGCAAAATCTGTGTCTGGCGTGTACATAGTGTTTTTTTTACATATCTCATATTATTAGCTTTTTAAATAATTCATCACTTGCTGCCAAGATGTGCCTAGAACTTAGCAATACTTTTTTTTAGGTACTATGTCGCTGATTAAGAGATATTTGTATAAAGCTTGACGACAGGGAAAAACAATTAACAAAAAGAATTTAGCGGTTTTTACACAAGTGAAGTCTGATGAATTTAAAAGGCTAATATAGGAGTCGAAGATTATTATGACAATCTTAAAATCATAGTCTTAATAAAACTTGCATGAATGTGGCAGGAGTCTACGACGAACATCAAAGATTTTTGAAGAGACACATCATGTGGCTGGATGAATGCTTTAAGATCTTTTCGGGTGATTTTAGCAGCGTAGCTACTAGTAGTGTTGAAGACAGTATGGCTAAGTGTAAAGAAGCAGGTACGCAACTTTCGGAAATTATGAGAGCATAACACTGAAAAGTTTAGCAGGGAAACAACAATGAGGGATTTGTTCAATGCTCTTCTTATATCCTCAGATCCTGTGATATCATCCTTGTCACAATGTATTGGCACTCGGAACTCAAGGAACCGTAGAATAATGAAGTTCTGCAATTACTGCAAGAGCCCGATTAATCAATTTTGTGTGATGATGAAGACGAAATGTAACATGTATTGAAATTGTAAAAAAAATTTAATCAATACAATTCATTAATCAATTGAATATATATGTCTTTCAAATCCAAAACATAATACCGTTATTTAGTTGAGAATCTCTTCTTTTTGAACTCTGTTAAAATTGTATGTACTTTATAAATTAGTTAGATTAAACATTCAAGTGTACATACAATGACAGTCGAATTTAAACAATGTTATACTAGATACAATTTTTATACAACGAATTGTTTGATTAATTTCTAGATAATTAATAATTCCTAGATAATTAAAATCGGCCTCTGTGCATTGTGCAGCAGCGTGGTTTGCTTCTGCTTACCGATAAGCAGTTTTGTTTGCTTCAACTCCAATCTATTTACTCTAATAAGATTTCGTATGTTCAAAAATAACTATTAAATTATTCTCTATTCTTCCGCAGAGACTGATTGACAAAACACGAGTGACTTGCATTAAATGGGTTCCGGGCTCCAGCAATCTTTTCATCACGGCACACGCTTCAGGGCAGCTGTACGTGTACAATGAGGAGTTGACGTGCGGAACCACCGCGCCGCACTACCAGCTCTTCAAACAGGGCGACGGTTATTCTATACACACGTGCAGAACTAAATCCACAAGAAATCCACTGTACAGGTGGGTCATAGGCGCCGATGGGAGCTGTATCAATGAATTTGCCTTCTCCCCGTGCGGAACCAACTTAGCAGTTGTATCTCAAGACGGTTTCCTAAGGGTGTTCCATTATGATACTATGGAGTTGATTGGCAGAGCGAGATCGTACTTTGGTGGATTTTTATGCGTCTGCTGGTCTCCGGATGGTAAATATGTGGTCGTAGGCGGTGAAGACGATCTGGTAACAGTATGGTCTTTCAGCGAGAGGAGAGTCGTAGCCCGCGGGCAGGGCCACAGATCGTGGGTCTCCGTCGTGGCGTTCGACCCATATGTAGTCAGCTTCAGTGAAACAGAAAGCGAGGAGAGCGTCGAAGAAGATAGTCAGAAAAGTGAAAGCGTGCAATGTTATAGGTTAGGTAGCGTATCGCAGGACACGCAGTTGTGCTTGTGGGATCTAACGGAGGACGTGTTGAGGCCGACGGTGCGGGCGCGGGCGTCCGCACACCTCTCCCCCAACAGCCAGAGTTTCTCCCCGAACGGCGTGCCCGGTCTCAAAATTCCTGCGAAAGGGGCGAAGACGAATAAAATAGGCCATAAGCACGCCGAACTAAGCGGGCAGACGACGACGTCAGGGGAGCCGTCCGGAGCGAAACCCACGGCCAAGACGAAGGTCAACAACGTGGCCGCTTTGAACATAAGCGTAGGGAAAGCGAAAGAGGAAAATTCGGGATCACTAGGGGTAAATTCTCTGACACAACGATTAGCCGGGTTCTCGTTCGGCGATCGACGGTCTGAGCATCGACGCAACTTCAGCCTGACATCTAAACCAACCGAGCAGAAGACGTCGGCGTCGAATACGGTCGCGTTGAGAGGGAAGTCTGCCGGAGCGCAGACGAACGACACGTACGACCCTCTTAAATTGATCGGCACACCTTCGTGTCCGCGTTTCGACGAGTGTCCTGTGTTGGAGCCGCTCGTCTGCAAGAAGATCGCGCACGAGCGGTTGACAGCGCTGCTGTTTCGGTCGGAGTACTTGGTGATCGCGTGCGCGGACGGGTGCGTGAATACGTGGGCGCGGCCGGCGCGCGCGCATAACGGGGAGGCGCGGGCGTCGCGCCGCGACCGCGTCGACCGAGTGGACCGGATCGACCTGGTGGACTAGTCCCGCGGCCGGCCCGCCCGCGTGGCGGCCATCTGCGATTGTATTGTCCATTCCAGTATGTAGTGTCAATGTTATGAAAGCTACAACGAAATTTTCAAGGATAGATTTTCAGCCCCACTAGTCTAGAGTCATTTTTGTGGATGTGTTCTGAAAACGACAAGTTTTTCGTGACAGTACGGAATTTTAAACGGGAGTAGTGAACTAAACTCTTGGAGCTTTACCGGATGGACTGATCCGTATATCATTTTCTATAAAAGAGTTTGACTAATGCATTGGTGTGAACAAATTCCTCTTTAGTCCATTCTAGCCCTTAGTGTTATTCTGAAGGGCTGTGTCTTAAATAAGTAACATTGTACAGTCGTCATGATAAATATGTTAACACCGGTAATGCTACCGGTTTATATGGACAGCTAGGTCGACATGATTATATTACATTAATATTAGTTGTTTGATATCAAAAGTACAGGTGGTAACATATTTTAGTGCATATAAAATAATGTTCTGATTACTTGCAAGCCTTCGTTGTGAGACGTATAGTGAAATTAAAACGAAGACACTTTATTGTAAACGAATAGTGTCTCTATAGTGTAGTAAAATATGAGAAATTGTGAGAATTCGTGATGTTTGTTTAGACAACAGTGCTTTTGAATTTGTACGTACTATGTAGTTTAAGAATAGAACGGTCCAAAATACAATATTCACTCTCGTTACTCTCATACAAGCATTTGTACAATTAGCGTACACTTTTAATTATAATTGAATGCACAAATATCCTTATGTGTTGTCTTACTTGGCCGTAAGTCGTGCGATTATGCGTTTCCATTCAGTCCATAAAATAGAACTCTGCTGAATGCTATGTTTCATCTAATCGCGTAAACGTCGGTCAATTAAGATGACTCCGTATGATAGATATGATAGTTTTGTTTTGAATTTATTAACGCAACGAAATTCAAAAGCACTGCTGTCAAAGTAAACTAAATTAAGTAGGGAAGATTTCTTATTTTCCTACATTGCAAGTTTGTTTGGGGAGGTCTGCGTTGCATCTAGTGTAAACCGCCGAAGTCGAAGGCATTGCTATGTGATGCACTCTGTATCTTAGCGGTGGAGATCGCCTGATGCAACAGAAGATCTTAGTGGCTCCCGTGCGTAGTCCTTGTGAAAAACACATTTGTTGGTTTGGGAGTGTGACCTGGAATTTGTCTGTGATTGAAGAGTTCCTGACTGGACACACGTGTCCAGAAAATATACGTAGTTACAAATAGAGTATGAAATCATGATATACAGTTTCACTTTAGTAAAATAACGTCTATTAACTACTTAACAAGCATGATAATTTTAAATTCTTAGAGATGCTTGGGTTGAGATTGCCTTTTCATCAGCTAAGCAGAAAAAATGGTAAAGTAAATTCATCAACAACTTCGACGCAAGAAATTTGTGATATTTTAAATTATCCAGCAATCACAAAAATATAATGATGGAGTAGCTAATTTGCGATTATTGAAGTTTCGTTTAAAATATATATACATATTGTGAGGTAATAAGTATCTTAATCGCACATACATCAAAAATTAGTTTGTAATATCAGCTTTAGTTTAGCTCTTACATATTTGAATATTATCGTATATAAGTCTGTGGAAGTCTAGGGGGGAAGTCTATGTTCAGCAGCGTACGTCTTGCAGCTAAATTAATGATCATGATGATATAGCGTCTAACTCGACAAACTTTGCAGGGGTAATATATAAGTTGTACACATTGCGTAAAACATACAGATTTAGTAAATAAACGTGTCGCATCGCATAAGGTGAATGGCCATTGAGCGACTGACGCTCAGCTGACCGTTGGACTTTAAATATTTTCGATATGAAAAGTGAAGAGAGTCCTGTATAAAACCTATGTATTAATACCGGGCTCTGTATGTTAAACTTCATTCGAATTCGTTTAGCCGTTTTTGCGTAAAAAAGTAACAAATATTCATCTTCAAATTTTCCTATTTATAATATTAGTACTATTATTATTTATTGCAGCATTGAACATTAATAATCTATTTATTTCGTAAGTAGTAATAATATATTAAACTGTATGTTTTTTTATTCAGAAGCCCAGTGGTTGAAATAGATAATTTAGGTTCATAACATGGTTCTTGGGTTCGGTTCCCACACAAGATAAAAATGTGTGCATGAATATGCCTGTATGTCTTGGTCCGGGCGTTTTTAAGAGAGTTAGGGCGCATCGAAGCAGCCTGATAGGTGCACTGCCTCCATCTAATAAAACCTAATATCAACTCCATGTAGGGTTGTTTTGTTCCTGCAAGTGAGTGCAAGAATTACTGTGTTAGCAACAATTGCAATTTATAGACAATTGCAATCGTAATTGCAATCTGTGTTAACCACTTTACATCATTACGTTATATAAAAATATACATACATTTTGTATTATAAAACCAGTCAATCAC
This sequence comes from Pyralis farinalis, assembly GCA_947507595.1. Taxonomy (NCBI): domain Eukaryota; kingdom Metazoa; phylum Arthropoda; class Insecta; order Lepidoptera; family Pyralidae; genus Pyralis; species Pyralis farinalis. The sequence continues at coordinate 26,430,417 of OX382278.1, forward strand.
AGAGAGGTTCCAGAAGACGGCACCATTGCATTCATATTGTAATATTGATGTGTGGAGACGATACAGCTATGAGATTTGTATGGGCGAGAATAATTTATATACTGTAATTGTATATTGTAAGTTATAAGATGCTCCCTTCGGCTCACTGATGTAAATATGTTATAGTTGTTAGGTAAACGCAATCAAAGATTGCCTAGACGTCGCAAGAATGCACTTGTGTGCTTTTTATTGTCCTTTTAAGAACTATTTATTTGATTTCTTGTTTATCGATTTGAAAGTTGTTGGCTCGGTGGACGCGACTGTGAGACTTCCAAAGTCTTACGGGATCTCGTCTTGTAATGCTATAAGTTTAGTGACTTGTTATTCGATTTCGCCTAGCAACTAATAGGTAGCTTAGTGAAATTATTTTATTTTAGAGAAATATCACATTAAAGTAATTCGTTTCTGCAACTATCTTAGACGATGTGTAGACGAAATGGGGATGTTTTTTATTTCAGATTAGCGGTACATGTCCATCAGTGAAATATAATAAGATTTTTCTTTATTGTTTTTGAAAAGTAAATTATTTAATTGTATTTTACATGAATTTTGGCGATTTTGTTAAATGTTGTTAACTTAATGAGGATTGATTTGGACCTAATTCCGCATTTTGTACCCTTGTGATGATATGGGTACAAAATGCGGATTTGTCTAAGTATCACATCCCACCATTCCCCCTCCGTCTACGATGTTGTCAAAACACAATCTTTAGGTGTACGATTACTGGAATAGTATCTATCGGCTCTTAAATAGCGGCACTATTTATTTTATAGTTTAATGTATTCTCAAGTCCTCGTTTAGAGGACGAGCATAACTGATGAGACTCGAAGGACCATTTGAATTGGATTTAACTAAATTACCTCGACAAACTTTGCTGAGGGTAAATATTCAAATTGTACCCATTACGATTGATATGCAATTTTAGTAAACAAACGTGCAATTGCCACAGCGCGAATGACGATCAGCTGACCGTTGGCCTCCGGTCATTGACCTTTCGCGACACATTTGTTTATAAATATACATTACCCATTCAAGGATTGTCGAGTTAATTTTGCTAGATCATGTACTTGTAGAGAGCTAATGGTGCGTTCATGAAGGCAGGGACGATACAATTTTAGACATAATGTGCAAACACACTGGTTTGTCGTTAAGCCCGTCGCAGACTTAGCTACTCGTATAATATGTCGTAACATAACATGTTATGACTGTTTTAAAAGCGAGGGAGATGTGTAAGGACCGACTTATGTGATGTTAAGTTCTCTGCTTACCTCGTAAGCTGTTAGCGTGACAATACATACAGATAATGTAATATACGTAATAATAATAATTCTTTATTTGCCATATAAAGATCTTACAAACTGTTGCAAATTCTGGAACTCTCACAACAGACTAGGGGAACCTGTCCTGTGGGAATCTTAACATAAATTACATTCACATTAAGTTGAGACTAATCGGTACTTAAGCTAAGCTACTTTATGAGTGGTAGGGCGCATCAAAGCAGCCCGTCTGGGGTAGTACCTCCACCTCACGGAAAAACCGCGGTCAAATAACAACTCCCTAGAGGGTTGTTGTGTTCCGAGAGTGAGGTCACCAGTAAGCTACCAAGGAGTTGCTGTGTAAGCAGCAGAGGAGACATCGCGCGAGCGATACTTAATATATCGCAAGCGTTAATAGGCTACGGTAGCTACGGTAGCTTTACATCAGGTGGGCCGCATGCTTGTATACCTCCCGACGTGGTATAAAAAAGGCGACGGGACAGATTTTCTTAAATTGTGCTGAGATACTTGTGTTAGTCTATTATTAGTCTTAGTTATGTATGAAATATAGAATATTTTTTGAAAGAGAAGATTTAAATTTCTTGAGATGTATGAATTTTGTAACGTCATAGTAAAGTGTGCGTCAACCTTTACACTTTGAAATTTGTACCGTTTTTATGCTGTACTCATAAAGAAATTAACCTATGGAGACCAGATGACTCGATATTGCACTATAAATAAACTACGTGCATACATAAATAATGTAAAACGTGCAGCTCTGATTGGCTAGTTCGCGGATCAACCTCCTCACTTAAAATTGGTCAGTAGGGTGTCAGACGTTATCTGCTGTTGGCTATGATTTTTGACCATATCAATCGAGCTAGTTACTTTGCACCACATGTCTTGGCAATAGTCTAATATGAATTACTGGAGTTTTTTAATGTTCTTCTTCTTCATCCTAGCGTAACCCAGTTTCCTAATGGTATGGATCCGCCTGAGGGATTTGGCGAAGATACTGGCTTTTACATAGAGCGACTGCCTTCAGTCCTCCACGCCCCGGTAGGTTATGATAGGCCTCCGAAATATAATTCCTTGTACATGCGGATTTCCTCAAAAATCTTTTCTTCACCGCCGAGAAAGTGATAATTACAAATATATATGTACCTACATAAATTCAAAAACGCGAATTTAGCGGTACTTGCATGCCTCCGCCAGGATTCAAACCTGCGACTGTCGGGTAATGAGTCGGTTCTTTATCCACTGAGCTATCGCATTTTTTAATGTTATCGTTTATTTATAATAAGTAATATTTGTGAACAGTTAAATGAATATGATGATATATTTACTGTTCTTTTTGTTTTAATAAATATACGTATCACGCCAGATCCCTTGCGGGGTAGGCAGGGAGAGCCGACCGTTATACGACGCGGTCCTAACACACCTGCCTCGCTTACTTAACATTCATAGCTCATTTCATGCACCCTCGCCGGTGCCTAGGGCTCCTGACATCACCTGTTTTAATAACTCATTATTTGTCACGACTCATGATAACTTAGGACCGTTTTTTATATAAAATCTTATATTATTAATTTATCATAGCTTTCATTTCTATTTTAACCCTTCGAAACCCGTGTGGTCATATATGACCGCGAAATGTATGGGAAAAGGTATATAACGGGTTCTGAAGGCTCTAACACCATTTACCACTTCGCATAAGGTGGGCCGTATGTTTTTATGTTTGTATAACCAGCATCAGATGGAGCACCATTTTCTTGTGATGGTGTCACAATCTATCGATACTATTTCATATAGACCTTTAGCGCTTCCTTGGTTTTCTTTTTTGTAATAATGGCAAATAGTTTTGAAATTTTATGTTCCTATCGTACAATTACTGCGCACCGTTAGCTTTCTATTTTACCTGGCAACTGGATTCATAGAAAAAAAATATCATGTATCTACATAGATAAAACTCTGTATACCCATGATGTATATCCATAAATTATTTCTTATGTAATAATGTTTATAGTCAATATTATTTATGTGTATTACGTCTTATGTCCTAAGTGGTTTGTGATTGCTGTACATTACGACGTGTATTTGTACTGATTTTATAAGTCAGAGTGCTCGCAAATCGATTTGAAAACAACAATCGAATTACAGTGATATGGACATATGCCTAGAATGAGATACGTTCATAGATTATTTGCGGGGAGACAAGGGCACGACTGAAGACTCCCATCTAGCATTCTTTTAAGGGTGTAAATATTATACTGTCATCTTTAGAGTCGCAGCTAACCACATTTGCACGGGGTGCACCCTGCAGTTAATTAGCAAACGAGGCTCTGGCGAAGTATATCTCTCAGTTCAGTGTCAAATTCTTAAAATGTACTATTTCAAAATTCCCAAATCTCATAATTTCTAATTCTCAATATGTCCAATCTTCATGAGAGACAGTGCCAGTTCAGTAAGCCTCAGAGGCTATGGCAACTATAAAAAACATTTCAGTTCCAAAGTTGAAACACAGTAATCCAAACCCACCCCAAGTAGTGTCATTTTGAGACTTGGAGTATTTTTGAAACAGTTGGACATTTTGAGAATTGGTGATTCTGAACTCGAAGGGAAAAAGAGGTTGAGCGTATCTCGGATCAACTTTCACACCTACAAACAAAAAACCTTACCCTCGAGCGTGGCGGCCCGGGCGACTTAAAGTGCCTATAGTGTGGCCAAGCATTCTCTCGCGTTAACTAATGCGCGACCGCGGTTAGAAAAAGTGAAATTTCTCGAGTAATTGATAATTATATTTTATGAAATATACATCGTTGGAAAGCTGATATTCCAATACTACTAATATAAAAAGAACTCGTAGATAAAATACCTTTATCATTCCTTAGATGTACGATATATCGAGACATTTAGCTTATAAGTCACGACGCCGCGAACATTTTTACTTCATACACTGCATTCCAATTCACTTTGTACTTTTCGGGAGATATATTCAATTGAACACTCTTTTATAACCACGTGAAACTATTCAAATGTCTAATGTATTTATTATAAAAATGAAAACAAGCACATTCTAGTGGGGGAGTTTAGGTGACTTCAGTCCACTTCAGTCCATTGATATGAACAGATATTTATTACACGAAATTAATGAACAATCGCTAAAAAGTAATTTTAGAAATAGATTCCTGGATAAATTTGCCACAAGATAATATTTATTACACTCCTAATAATAATTAAACATAAACACATTTTACAAATAAATTTCGTACGACGGACATGTCGAAAATGCCGGCTTCACTATTTTTGAATGTTTTTTCACGAATAATATCCCGTTATTCACTAAAAGTAATAGAATAACTTGAAAGAACACAAAATTTCCAAAAGATTGAAGCTTATTACATGTAAAAAGCACTGACTGTTTATTTATAACAAACATTTTTATCGGAATCCATTACACACACAGCAATATCAAAATGGCGCGAAACGGAAAAATGTACCGACTCACTCTGATTTCATTTTTATACTGGTCTTCGGAGCAACAGGTTGGGCAAAACCGACCTTATTATAAACTGAAATAACCATAGACAAGGTACAAACATTTACAAGCTAGCCAAACGAATAATACGGAAGAACCAATGAAATAAAAGTGGGCCTAACCGTTACGCACGAATACGGGACCAGTACACTACAGCCACTTTTACCTTATGCTCGAATACGGGCCAAACACGCTCGAGGGGACGCTATTCAAGTTTAATGAAAAGGTGAACAGCGCCATCTAGTGGAATTTGCATCAGACTGTGCATGAACGTTTCTGTGTCTACGCACACACAAAGAGGGTGCTTTCTAATCCCCTTTATTTTATTGCTTAATTGGATAATATTATCGGTGAAGCTACCCTCGAAGTTACATCCATTTACAATGCAATTTCAATGTAAAAGTTTTCGGTGATATTTAGTAAAATCAAGTTTTTTTTTCCAACATGAGGATTAATTTCATTATTAGAGTATAGTTCTACTTTAACCAACATGGCGTTACTTTCTCTTTTTGAATAGTAGCGTATTTATCAAGGTAGACGTGTCTAAAGGAGTACTTCGATTCAGTTTCAATCGATTTGAAGAGAGCTGACTATCGACAACTTCAATGTATATAACCTTGAAAATTATGATGTTATTATAACAACTTCTTTATACCGTTTTCATGAATTTTACCTTTGACCAACGCTGACTAGATGACGCATTAGTACAGAAAATGCTTTGTGATATTTTATATTCTTTATTCATTTCTCGATTTGTTGTGAGATATTAATATTCAGCGTATATCTTTCATTTCGTCGAAGTCTTATTTTCCACATCCAAAGACTGAGAATTTGTTTTTCGAAAACATATAAGTGCTAATATACTATGTTTTTATTTTGTCGACTAAAGAGTTGATGTACTTGGCAGAAAATAAAGACGTCCTCGACAGAGACTATCAGTTGTGATCTGCTAGTTAAGGCATCGTGGAGTGCCGTCTCTCTTGCTATAATAATTATTGAGTCTGGTCAATTTTAGAAATTATACTGGTAAAGATCAAAGATTAAATTAGAGTAAGAGGCATGCCTTTTACACTGAAAAAAATGTTTAGTTGGATTTCCCAGATTCCTAATAGAATTCACCAAAGTCGACGGTTGAACTGGGTCCTACCTTTGACTTAAGTTGATTTTACCAATCAAAAAAGGTTAATGAAGTACCAGTAAAAATAATAAAATTTATTATTTAGTATGATAAACTGTACCATATTATATGTACAATCCATTTATTAGCGGTAAAATTATACATTTAAAATAGTGATAGCTACAAAATACTTTTGTATGAAGACCGACCGTAATATATTTGTAAATTTAACTACAAATTTTTGCATTAATTAACAAAGTTTACTAGTAAAATAGCCTACCTTTGCTTCTTTGGTAAATTCAACTAATCTTTTTTTTTCAGTGTATGTTTTGTTGTTTCAAGACAAACACAACTAGAAACATTTGTTAGGTACTTTTCATCGATTTTCAAAGTATTCATCGCGTAGTTTAATATATTTTTCCATTCGCGCGAACCACTTGTTAAACATTAATTTATTTCAGAAGATGGTGTTCGATATGGTCGATTTTTTAACCGTAGACTGAACTTTTGAATAGTTTTTGACACCATCTGACGCAGGCTGCCTTATGATGGGCAGAAAGCAAATACGAGATCTATCGGTAAACACACCAAGCGTTTCATGCAAGTTCTTCTGAATGGTTGTCCCTGAGATGCCTCATAACGCCTCTATTTCTCGATGTGTCACATGACGATTTTCAAGAATTAGTTGTCTCACAACAACGTTGAACGAAACGAATTCTCACTCGTGTAAGGATCGGGTCACGTGGCGCTCGGTTCTCTCCGCCTACCCCTAAGACATTTGGCGTGAATTTGTAGATATATAGATAGATCGTGGAACACAGATGTTCGCTCTTCGAAATAATGAAGCCCGAAGTCTCTTCGAAATTTATAGAAAATATCTGCTATTTTCGTTATTAAGATTCGTTTTCGTACGTGACCAGATAATGCTGTGACTAAACAATGGCAATAATCCTAATACTTTATATTGTGTTGAAATTCTGAATCCAAACGAATTAGAAAATTGAACATTTCCAAATTCAAAATTGCCGGTAAATATATGAACGCTACCAACATAGATCTATTTATAACTTCACGCTACGTGATAGGCAGAGACAACCGAGCGCCACATCACTCAGCGAGAGCACACTTCACTCGCTTTTTTCTAAATAAAATGTTAAACAATGTACTATAATTTTATTAACACCTAGAGCGATCACAAATTGTTCATCTTCTAGTCTCATACGTTATTATTTTAGCCAAGTACTGCAATTCATATTATTTGTCGCAAAAGTGTACGTCATACAGAAATCATGAAGAAATATTACGAAATGTTTTACACATTAAATATAAAATAATTTTCAAATCTGTAAAAATGTATAAATTTATTTTTTTGGGCCTTATAAGTGTTATGTACTCGGACGACACATTTGTTTTGAGAAATGGGAAATCACCTTAGATAGTTTTTCGAAAACTAAGCATTTTTCTTATTTGATAGAGTCTATTGCTCTTATTTCATAGTCTCTGAAGTATTTATTAGCCTTCGTTACGTCGTCTTGTTTAATTAAGTCGAGGACACGTTAAGACGTCGATTGTGGTCGTGGTCCTTACATGACAGTAGTTAAGTCAAGCCAGTGGTCTTCATTTGGCTTTGAAGCACGGTTTCCTCCAGGCCCGGATGTATTCGTCTCATTTTTTTTGTGATTTATCATTGACTCATACTCGAATATGGGTCCGATGTCAATTGAAAATGCTTAGACATAAGCCAGTTCAGCAATAAAAAAACATATATTTTTCATAACTCATTGCTTCGACGTAAAAAAAGGTTGTGAATCCCTGGCTTAGACCGTATTCTTGTACGATTCTCCACATCTGATTGGCGAATGGCGTTGTTTCCAGCCGTAAGACCGCCGACTTGGCTTGATGATAGTCAACAGTAAGTATAATAACAGGGTCTGACTGCTAGATACGGAAAAGATTATGCCCATCCAAGGATAGTCAGCGTTGCTTGACTTAAATTTGACTAGACGGTAGGTTCTTAAACCCAAAGTATTGCCTAATAAGAAATTCACGGCACTATAAAGGTTGACAGCCGATGGACAAGGACACGCGCATAGTCCTATATTGTCTATAGGCTCTAGTTTGGTTATGTCATCAAAAAATTTAATTATGCATTATGGCCCAATTACATATGATTTTTAGGCTATATTCGGTTGCACGAAAGACTACTCGAATTCGAGCCCTTAATCCATTAATTACACAGCTTTACTCGTATTCAGAATGACCTGCGCCCGCGGTATGTTGAAGCTCGACTCGATTGTCCGAATCCGGGTGTGCTCGACCCCGCTCATTTAGTCGAATTCCATAGGCAAACGAATTCGGGCTAACGAACAATTGTAATTGCGCCATTACTGTTCAGACTTCCTAATTCGATAGACTTACAAATGTTGATATTACTTTGTGGATTAGCGTAACACCTCTTGCATTTGATTTAAACTTAATAATAGGCTGTGCTAATGTATAACGTTGGCAAATTTGTCACGCCGAAGCAACAGTACAAAGAGATCCGCGCTCTTACATTTTAAATCGATGGAACTACATGGCGCTATGTGTTTGCGATCAAATTACACAGCGCCAATTAGTGCCGGACTAAGCAAAGCTTGTATTATAAGTATTATATAAACTGAAAAAATACGTATTTTTTTTGCATTTACTTAAAATATAGAAACACACAGAGCGAGGTGAACAGACATGTTCATGTATAGACGTTTGTCTAGTGCGGCAAACGACAAGCCGTGCTTGCCAATTGTCAATTTTATTCAGAAATATATGTGAGGATCAATTTACATATATCTGAATATAATGTAGGTTATATCCACATATATTTCTTGATAAAATTGTACCTTTTTTTTTTTTTTTTTTTTTGTGACGCGGGGAAAAATGCGTTACGCACACCACCGGTGCCTGGGTGGCCTCCGGTGGTAGTGTGGGACTCCCCGTCGGCTGTCCGACGGTATACCCGATAAAATTGTACCTACAAATACATTCAGGAGAGTTCAGAATGACTTTCCATAATACAGATGTTTGCGCTTTCATATATTTGACATATTAAACTGGGTAGAACGTACGAAATGTCAAATCACGTCTCCCTTCTTTTGGCGACCGGGCCGAAAAATACTGCCACTTATGTGATTCACATTTATCTATCTATATTTTAACGTAAAGTCCCTTGCGAGGTAGGTGGTGAGAACAGAGAATTAATAATTTATGATATAAAACAAAAAAATTGTTAGTTGATAAAATTACAGCCCCGTACTATTGTACCGGTCACTATTACCACTCAACACTTTTTTACATTGGAACCCAAAGTGATTTAAGTGAAAAAAGTTCTCTTTCCATTTTTTTATATGACGTCGGAAGGCATAGAAGCATACGGCCCATCTGATGCAAAGCGGTTACCGTAGGCTATGAACGCTTGTAATACATTAAGTATCATTCGCACGATGCCTTTGCTACTTACACAGCAACTGTTTAGGGGCTTACTGGTGACCTCACTCACACGCAGGAACACAACAACCCTCTGGGGAGTTGTTATTTGACTGCGGTTTTCTGTGAGGTGGAGGTACTTCCCCAGACGAGCTGCTCTGTCTTAAAACATCCAGACCAAGACAAACAGATATGTTCATTCATGCACACAAATGTTTGTCTCCTCACAGAAAACCGCAGCCAAATTACAAGTCCCTAAAGGTTTGTTGTGTTTCTGCGTGTGAGTGAGGTCACCAGTAAGCTCCAAAGGAGTTGCTGTGTTAGCAGCAGAGGTGGCATCACGCGAGTAATACTTTACATATTAGAAGCTTTGCATCACGTGGACCGTATGCTTGTTCTCCCGACGTTATGTACAAAAAAAAAATCGGCTTCAAAAACATCCTTCTACTTTCGTATTGTATATCTATATCGTGATTCTTTCCTATTCAAATACAAAGTAAAATATTCAACAAAACATTTGGTACAAGCCGTAAATATAAATTTTAATTAACACCTTTAATGTAACTGGATTTTAATGAATATAGAACATCTTTATCACTTTTATAATGTTTACAAGACAAATGTTTCATTAATGACAAATTCATTGCAGACAGTAACACAACAATACTTCACTAAAAATGTAATGGAGGTAAACGGGCAGCTCTTATTGGTTAGTTTTCGGATTAAATAGCGGCACTTATCGGCTTATTGGTTAAAATATGTCTCCATTGATCAGTTGCGTCGTCCCGTTCCCCGGGGCGATCGCATCCGATGGAGCTTTCCCGGCTAAAGGCGGTCCCAGGGGGTGTTTTAGTCAGTAAGAATCTGACATCATCAGTTCGTTCGCACGAAATGGTATCTTATGCAAGATCGCACCTCCTGCCTCCCGTTTTCCGGAGGGTGCCCCTCACGGAAGAATGACTAATGCACACCCGGGTGTGTCGGTTAGTCCTTCTTTTGTGGGTCTTCAATTTTCATGGGCGAGAAACAATAAAAAAAACTATTGATCAGTAGGCTCGAATTGCTAAAATTTATAGACGCTAAAACAACGGTTTTATGTCACTTAGTTATTTATTCCATATACAAAATACATTGTGTTGGATATTATAAAAATACATTACAATATTTATATGAAAAATACTCGGACATTAACAATACACTAATTATTACTTTCAAATTACAATGAATTGCATTTTATTAAACTGATGATTCTAACATTGAATATACTGCTTTTGTATCACAAATAATAAATTTTACGATGAATGAGGGCTGCCTCCCCCATACACCACAATTCCAACTGTAACACCCTCTGACGGCTGCGTATGGCAACTTTAACTGTTGCTGGTGGAGCTCTCTGTAGGATTCTTTGCAGCACTACACAGGCGAACCGCTACCGTATACTGTGATAGTTATCTTCTACTAGATATGAGCGCGGGGTCAAGTATATTGGTTTATGTTCATTAATGACCTTTTGAAGTGATAACTTCTTATGGGAGGGTAAACCGCTTCGTCACGTAACGCGTTGCGGCGCCAGTCTGTCTGGCTTCCCTTTCTCTCACGCATACGGCAGCTTTAATTATATGTAGATTAGTTTAAGTTATCACTTCTGTCGGGCGTCCCGAGACGCACACGTATTTTTTACACATTGTATATTAATAGATACAGACGAGAGTACGACAAGCTTGACACTGGAATTTGTAGCTTTTTATGTCATTAGAGTTATAAATCTGATTGTAAGTTAATTTTGCGTGCTGTTGATTGTAAAGAACGTGTGCCATACAAGTATCGTTTCCCATACATACTAGCTGTGCGCGGCGTGTCTCGGTAAACTTTTATAATTTTAACAGACTATAGACTTATTTAAATAGAGGTTTCTATTTAATATTTTCAGTTTAATTCTTTACGATTTTTAGAGAGCACTCTTGAAGACGGGAAGGCAGTCCTGCCATGCAATTCTGTAAGAGCAAACGTCCTTACATCCTCGGAAACATCGGCTGTTACAGCCTTGAACACAAAATTGCAATTCTTTGGTGTCGCTTTTCATGGTTGTGCGACACTAGCGCCGCAAGGCTGCGTTTGGAATTGGAATTCTACAAGGCAAACAGCCTCGCGTACGCTTACAGCCTTATAGAATATCAAATAATTTAGCCGTGATCGCAGTAGACAATGTCAAAGCTGTGACATCTGTGATCACAGCGACGCACACAGCCATTACGTGTCGCTTAGAGAATTGCATGGCTGAGCAACAGCTTTTTCTGAACGTCAGCGTGAATTGACCAATAGAGATTTTGCAGATTAGAACAATCCTAAGTTTTTGTAGGTCTTCCGGACAAACTCCCTAGGAGGCTACTGGCGACCTCACTCACACACAGAAACAACAACCATCCAGCGAGTTATTTGGCTGCGGTTTTCTGTGAGGTGGAGGTACTTCCGGCCTGTTTTGATGCACTCTTCCTCTCTAAAACACCCAGAATAAGACAAACAGACTCTTAAGGCGTTCGTTACGGAGAGACCAGTAGAGACTTGGCCATGAGATCGGCTGCATGCTTGTTTTCCATTACAACCAACTTGTCAAGACTACCATTTTTTATACAACGTTGGGAAGCATACAATCATATAGCCCACTTGATGTAAACTGCTTACCGCGTCCTATCCGCTCGCGCGGTGCCCTGCTGCTGACACAGCAAATCCTTAGCTTACAGGTAACCTCATTCACTTTCAGGAATAGAACAACTTTCTAGGGAGTTGTTATTTGTCTGTGAGGTGGAGGTGCTTCAAATTAACTTCGATGCGTCATCTTTAAAGTATATCTATATAAATAAAAATCAATGTATGTATGTTTGTCCTCTATGAAGAAACGGCTGAATCGATTTTAATTAAATTTTCAGGGAATCTTCAGATGACCCTAGCGGGTGATCCTGTGAAGTTTAATAGCGATCGGATCACCCGTGCGAAGCCGGGGCGGATCACTAGTAATAAATAAAACCAATGTGAAATTCTAATAATTTACTAATCCGTGTGCGAGTGGTAGAGACGTCTAGAAGCCGGGGTTCCAGCCGGTGACCTCGGCCGCGTCCACCATCTTGTAGCAGACGACGGTGTCCCCGGGCTTCACCTCAAAGGAGGGCTGGTCGAAGCGCAGCCCGCACTCCATGTCGCGTTTTATCGTGTTCACTTCATCCTTCAGATGCTTCATTGATGCTAGTTTACCTGAACGTGGAACGTGCATTCATTATTAATATAAAAACCGGTCAAGTGGGAGTTGGACTCAGCCACCGACGGATCCGTTCACTGCTTAGACCGATTCTACTAAACACTGCGACTGCACTGCAGCGCGGCGCGTGTCCAAATGCGTACATTTTGACGTTTCGTTAAACGTCACCGCTGTCAGATCGCTTGACGAAACGTCAAAAAATGTACGCATTTTGACACACGCCGCGCTGCAGTGCAGTTGTATTTTTTTAGTAGAATCGGCCTACTGTTCACTGCTTGGACATATGGATAGTTATTTATAAAAAAATAAATTTTATGTATGTCACGCCAAATCCCTTGCGGGGCAGAGAACCGATCGCCACATGACTCGATCCTCACCACACCTCACTCGCTTTTTTAACATTTATTGCTCTTCTCATGCACGCTCGCCGGTTTCTAAGACTCCTGACAACACCTGATAGAACACGATCATATTGGTCATGGTAGGTAAGTCTCGTCCTTCCTCGGCAACTACATCTCAATTCATCAATTATTTCTTCCTACATTCTTTCCACATGTCCGAACCAACGGAGCATGCCACTTATGCCACACACGACAAAAGTAAAACAATATACATGAAGTCAATGGCTAACTAATCGCCTGTAATTATTTCATAAAAAAAATTTTAAGAGCTCGCGGCGTATTCTTTAGCAACGCTACTTTGACGCTATTCCTGGTTCTATTCCCAAACAGTACAAACATTTGTGTGCATCAACATGTCTGTTTGTCTGTGTCTAGGTGTTTTCTATGCATCATAAGTATGCAATGAATGACGAAGCAGATATACAACGTAAAAGTGGAAGGATATAGGAGCCGAGGAATGCAAAGACTTACGTCGTAAGGGCGTGTTCTATAAGAAGGTGATGTCAGGAGTTATAGAAACCGGCGAGCGTGCACGAGAAGAGCAATGAATGTGAAAGAAGCGAGTGAGGTGTGTAAGGATCTGGTCACGTGGCACCTGCCTACCCCGCAAGGGATTTGGCGTAAACTTATAGATTACATTGTATGCGCTGTTTAATTTGTCAGATAATATTTTAAAAAATCTCGGTGCTACACAAGGAGAGAGGGAGATAGTATTTTTTTGTCACTTAATTATCGGTTCTAAATTACACGACAAAAAATAAAACCTGTTTTGGAACGTCCAAATTGAAGCCCTTTCAAATGATACTTCACTGAATTAGTAGGCGCATAAGTACAGAACCCTAAACATACCTCACCTGGGTAAAATGATTACCGTAGCCTATGAACGCATATAATACAAGGAGTGTCGCTCACACACCACCACCACCTCTGCTAACACATCTCCTCAGGAGCTTACTGGCAACCTTACTCGCAGAAACAACACAACAAATCCCGGAGGCTGTTATTTGGCTGCGGTCTTCCGTGAGGTGGTACTTCATATTTTCCTTAAAATAATTATATACTGGTATTGTCACTTGCATACCTTCGAAGACGACCTGCTGGTCCCTGATGACCCTGAAGAGAGCGTTGCGGGCGAGGCTGCCTTTCACACACCGGGAGCCCGCCACTGGCACCTTACGTTTGCCTTCCGAGACCATGAACTGCTGCAGCACGTTGGCTTCTCCTGGAAATTAATTCCGATTTGACCTTGGTATTCAGTTCTGCGGACCGTATGGGGAACCAATGACTTTGTCACTCAGTGTGGCATGGAAAGGGCTATGCTCGGAATTTTGCTGCGTGACAGAATGAGAAAGAATATCCACAGTAGGACTAAGGTAACTTCCTTCTTCCTAGCGTTAACATGTTAACTATCCATCAGGATAGGCGGGTCGGTTATCCAAGTCTAAGGATTTGGGGTAGATACAGATTTTTACATAGAGCGATTGCAGTTAGATCACAACCCAGGGGGGAAATCAGACCTTTCTTTATAGGTCACCGGTATTTCGAAATATAAATTATTGGACTTGCGGATTTCCCCACGTTTTCCTTCACTGCCGAGCAAGTGATAATTACAAATATGCACTTATATAAATACGTAGAACACGACTTTAGTGGTACATGCCACACTAGGATTCGAACCCAGGACCGTCGAACTAGGCCGGTTGTTTATCCACTGAGTTATCATTGCTGCTCTTATGTAGAACTAAAGATACCGGCACACGCAGTGTGGTACGTCACCCCCTAGATGGAGCGACCTCAAAAGATCTGATGATGATGACGAGCTCGGTGGCTCAGTCGTGAATGACACCAACGCTCGTGGGTTCGATTCCCACACAAGGCAAACATTTGTGTGCATAAACATGGCTGTTTGTCTTGGTATGGGTAATAAGTATTTATAAAAAAAAAACCAGTTGAGAATGCGCAAGCTTGCATTGCCAGAGGAACACCTGGCTCGTCAATTATATACAATTCAATTTTTTTTTTACATTTTCGGCCATTTTGACCGTGTTCCTTAAGAGATAGGAAAGGTGTTCCTGAACATTCCTATTCTACTTTTTTAGGCTGAATCCGAGTCTGAAGTCAAAATTCGAATATTCGAAAAAAAGCGACAGACACACGTACACACAGACAAACATAGATTTCATATAGGAACGGTGTTCCTAAAAATATATTTACGTATGTTTATCAGTTGTCTAGTACCCATAACACAAGCTTCGCTTACTTTGGGGCTAGATGGCGCTGTGTAATTTGTCTGACAATATTTATTTATCTGTAGGGTGCTTGAGGCAGGTGGCTCATGAACGAGTGGCTATCTAGAGGGGAGGCCTATGTTCAGCAGTGGACTAATACGGGCTGAGATGATGATGAGTCTGTTCAGAAACGAGCCGCGAGAATTCTAGACAAACCTAAACTTACATTCAGTAATCCTACTAATATTATAAATGCGAAAGTTTGTATGTATGGATGGATGGATGTTTGTTGCTCTTTCACGCTTAAACGGCTGAACGGATTTGAATGAAATTTGGCACGTAGATAGATTATGATCTGGATTAACACATAGGCTACGTTATTTGACTCCACGTGGGCGGAGCCGCGGGCAGCAGCTAGTGAGTTCATAAGTCTAAGGAGAAATCTCTTCTTGTGTGTTCTACCGATTTTACAATGAGTTGTGTTCAGAAATGTTGTTCGATCGGAGAATTGACCTTCATACACTGGTAACGCAGTCATCGCATAATGTGCTGTTCTAGAGAATATTTCAGAGATATTACTGCTTACCACGAAGGAAACCTTTGGATACTCAATGACACGACTTTGCGTAGTAAAAAATGTGTGTGTGTGTGTACTTATGTACCTACGCACATAAGAAGTTGCATTTCTTTCGCGTAACAAAACAAAATAACTCGAAGATACAATCCCGCGTGGCCTCTACGTTTGTGAAAACAAAACGATAACCAAATTCGTGGTGTCGATTTAGGATGTCGTTGTATGACCAACTTCGTGGTGTCGATTTAGGATGTCGATGTATGACCAACTTCGTGGTGTCGATTTAGGTTATCGATGTATGACCAACTTCGTGGTGTCAATTTAGGATGTCGATGTATGACCAACTTCGTGGTGTCGATTTAGGTTATCGATGTATGACCAACTTCGTGGTGTCAATTTAGGATGTCGATGTATGACCAACTTCGTGGTGTCGATTTAGGTTATCGATGTATGACCAACTTCGTGGTGTCAATTTAGGATGTCGATGTATGACCAACTTCGTGGTGTCGATTTAGGTTATCGATGTATGACCAAC
The DNA here is from genome assembly GCA_947507595.1 of Pyralis farinalis. Taxonomy (NCBI): domain Eukaryota; kingdom Metazoa; phylum Arthropoda; class Insecta; order Lepidoptera; family Pyralidae; genus Pyralis; species Pyralis farinalis. The sequence continues at coordinate 26,446,820 of OX382278.1, forward strand.
TTCGTGGTGTCGATTTAGGATGTCGATGTATGACCAACTTCGTGGTGTCGATTTAGGATGTCGATGTATGACCAACTTCGTGGTGTCGATTAAGGATGTCGTTGTATGACCAACTCCGTGGTGTCGATTTAGGATGTCGATGTATGACCAACTTCGTGGTGTCGATGTATGACCAACTTCGTGGTGTCGATTTAGGTTATCGATGTATAACCAACTTCGTGGTGTCAATTTAGGATGTCGCTGTATGACCAACTTCGTGGTGTCGATTTAGGATGTCGATGTATGACCAACTTCGTGGTGTCGATTTAGGTTATCGATGTATAACCAACTTCGTGGTGTCAATTTAGGTTGTCGCTGTATGACCAACTTCGTGGTGTCGATTTAGGATGTCGCTGTATGACCAACTTCGTGGTGTCGATTTAGGATGTCGATGTATAACCAACTTCGTGGTGTCAATTTAGGATGTCGCTGTATGACCAACTTCGTGGTGTCGATTTAGGATGTCGATGTATGACCAACTTCGTGGTGTCGATTTAGGATGTCGATGTATGACCAACTTCGTGGTGTCGATTTTGGCATGTACCACTAATTTCGCGTTTTCAGATTTATGTACACATTTGTAATCATCACTTGCTCGACGGTGATAGAAAATGTGGCGAGGAAACCTGCACGGACAAAAATAAATATTGTGTGACCTAACCTAAGAAAGGTATGGATTTCCTCTCGGTCCGCGCAGGTCTGACGGCAGTCGCCCCATACCAAAATCAGCATCCTCGCACGAATCCTTAGGTTTAGGTTACGGATCACGCCAATTCTAATGGATTAAGAATGTATTAACGCCATGATTACTAAAAGATAAAAAATCATTATGTGCCACTGGGCGCTCGCGGGCACTTAGACACGTCTTACATTATGCATACTTACCAATGAGCTCCTCCTCCTGTCTTTTCGGCAGTCTAGAAGTGAGTTCCTCCTTTAGATCGTCCACGAGTTTGTATATGATGTTGTATTTCTTCACAGATAAATTCTTTTTTTTGGCGTCGACGGCAACTGGCGGAGGGCATTCCACGTTGAATGCATATATCACAGAGTTGAAGGCTTCCGCTATCTGTATACAGATGATTTTTTTAATACCACTGAGATGACAAACAAGCGTACGGCCTGCCTGACGGTAAGCAGTACATTTTACATCTTTAAGAAAGGTAGGGCGTATCAAAGCAGCCCGTCTGGGGAAGTGCCCTCACCTCACAGAAAACCGCAGCCAAATAACAACGCTCTGGAGGGTTCTTGTGTTCCTACGTGTGACTGAGACCAGGTAAGCTCTAGGTTGGCGTGTTAGCAGCAGAGTTGGTACCGCGCAAGTGACACTTAATGTATTGCAAGCGTACATAGACTACGGTAACCGCTTTACATTAAAAAAAAATATGCCCGACCTACTTTCACTTCAGCTTGGTGATTTTGAGAGCTCTGTCGACAACTTTGGCTTTCGTTTTGAACTTACTTATTTCGAAGTCCCTTGGAAGATACCCTGAGCATGGCGGCCTCGGTCGCTAGCTGAGTGACCAGCCCACATATTACCCATTTTAACGAGCTCGGTGGCGCAGTGATCAGTTACGCTACTTTACACCAACGCTCGTGAGTTCGATTCCCACACAGGACAAACATTTGTGTGCGCGAACATGTCTGTTTGTCTTGGTCTGGGTGTTTTTAAAAGAGGTAGGGCGCATCAAAGCAGCCCGTCTAAGAAGTATATATAAAAAATCAGCCAAGTGCGAGTCGGACTCGCGCACGAAGGGTTCCGTACCATTATCTCTAAAAATGGTAAAAAAATCACGTTTGTTGTATGGAAGCCCCCCTTAAATATTTGTTTTTAAAGTAAATATATAACTAAATATTCTGTGAATATTTCAAGCGTTTACCTGCTGCCGTTATCAACATCGAGCAAAAAAATCGGCCAAGTGCGAGTCGGACTCGCGCACGAAGGGTTCCGTACCACTATCTATAAAAACAGTAAAAAAATCACGTTTGTTGTATGGGAGCCCTCTTAAATATTTATTTTATTCTATTTTTTAGTATTTGTTGTTATAGCGGCAACAGAAATACATCATCTGTGAAAATTTCAACTGTCTAACTATCACGGTTCATGAGATACAGCCTGGTGACAGACGGACGGACGGACAGCGGAGTCTCAGTAATAGGGTTCCGTTTTACCCTTTGGGTACGGAACCCTAAAAAGACAATAATGATAACAAAAAAAATGAATAAATATAGTATTTCTCTAGATAACTGCGATTGCCTATGTTCAGCACTGGACGAATACGAAGTGAAACAATGATCAAAGTCAAAGTCAAAATCTTTTTATTCCGTAAAAATGGCTACATTTGTTTGGAATCGTCACAATTTTTTTCCCTACCGTGCAGTTTATGACTAGGTGAGCACTGATAAAAATACTGCCAAAAAACTCAGGCATCCCTCTTTTGGTGTCCAAACAAATTTACATATTTTATTAATTACATTATAATTGGATCGACTCACTCCCAGGCATTTTTATCATTAATATGATGTTAACATAACCCCGCATTTGTCGTCGCAGCCGGTTGAAAGATGTACCTCTATGTCGTTCGGCGTGACCGGCCCCACGCCATAGTGCACCAGGTCCAGCCTCACTCGCTCGTGCTCGTCATAAGTCTCCAGGATGTCCAGGATCGCCTCCACGGAGCCGTCCACGTCGCCTGCCGACAAAACTGACCACTCACTATCTGTCCGGGAGGTCCACCTGATGTAACGTGGTTACCGTAGCCTATGACCCCTGGTAATACATTAAATATCACTCGCGCGATTAGGAGCTTACCGGTGACCTTACTCACACGCAGGAACACAACAACCCTTCAGTGAGTTGTTATTTGGTAGCGGTTTTCTGTGAGGTGGAGGTACTTCCCCAGATAGGCTGGCTTGATGCACCCTACCACCCTTTTAAAAACATTCAGACCAAGACAAACAGACACGTTCATGTACAAAAATGCTTGTTCTGTTTGGGAATCGAACCCACGAGCGCCACCGAGCTCGTCAAAAACATTCACAAAGGGAAGCCATTGCCGCATTAAAGCATTCTATTGGAGTTTTTAAGAGTACTGGCTCTGCCATATCTGCTAGGACTTGACGAGCTCGGTGGCTCAGTCGCGAATGACGCAACTTTGACACCAACGCTCGTGGGTTCGATTCCCACACAAGGCAAACATTCGTGTGCATGAACATGTCTGTTTGTCTTGGACTGGACGTTTTAAGAGAGGTAGGACGCACCAAAGCAGCCCGTCTGGGGAAGTACCTCCACCTCACAATTCCTTAGGAGCTTACTGGTGACCTCACTCACACGCAGAAACTCAACAACCCTCCAGAGAGTTGTTATTTGACTGTGGTTTTTCTGGAAGTACTACACCTGTCGGGCTACTTTGATTTTTTTTATACAACGTCGGGAGGCATACGGTTCACCTGATGCAAAGCAGTTACCGTAGCCTATTAGCGCTTGTAACATATATCCCTCGCGCGATGCCTCCTATGCTACTTACACAGCAACTCCTTAGGAGCTTACTGGTGACCTCACTCACACGCAGGAACACAACAACCCTGTAGGGAGTTATTTGGCTGCGTTTTTCTGTGAGGTGGAGGTACTTCCCCAGACGGGCTGCTTTGATGCGCCCTGCCTTAAAAACACCCAGACCAAAACAAACAGACATGTTCATGCACACAAATGTTTGTTCTCTGTGGGAATATAATCTTGGTGTTGACAGGGCGTATAAGGCCAAGTGGTGCCCTGATTTTGTTTTTATTAAAAACGCTGAATTTAAAACCAATTCCAAAAAAAAAGCTCATATTTATGTTTTTTTTTTAAACATATTCTGTATTTATTATTAATGACTAATTGTAAATTAATTGTCATAATTTTGATTATTGCCACAAGTGGCCACAATAGGCAATAATTAAAATTTTGGTTACTTGTACATAGATAATATATACAAGATATGTTTCAATAAAACATAAATATGGTTCTACGGTGCTAGTATTGAGCATTTTTCTTAAATTCAGCGTTGTTAAGAAAAACAAAATGCAGACTTCTTCCCGCGCTTTTAACGAGTGACATTGTTATTTTACTTGAAAGTTTTTTTGATAGTTTTTGTAACATAAGTGCTAGTGAAATTATACAGTGATGAAAAAACTCAAATATAACACGTTTATGCACTTTTTGGGAGACGTGAATAAGTTCATCAAGAAAGTAAAGTTTTACGGGTGGTATTTAAACTGGGTTGATTGGGTCTAGGTACCGTTCCCAAATTTCAAATGTTCTAAACTGAAGACTTTGACACTGGCAACACACAGTAGCAACACTATTGCCATATATAAAAAAAAAACAAAATGAGGGCGCCACTTGGCTTTATACACCTACAGCACTGATAACCACTCCGCCACCTTACCATACCTTTGACGATGACGCTGAGTGAGGGGTGGGTGTCTTCCACTATCATCTTCTGCCGCGGTCCGTCGGGCCTCGTCCTGTACCGCCCCAGGGCCCGCTTCTTCGCTAACTTCGCCTTATACGTCTCCCGATGGACAGCTTCCTTCGCGTCAATGGCTGCTCGGTCCAACTCTTGTTTCTCTTTCATACGCTGGTTGTTGCGCCATTTCATTACTTCGTTCGCACGTTTCTAATTAAGGATAAGAATAAAGATTTACATTGTTATCTTTTATACGATGTCGGGAAGCATACAAACCCACGGCCCGCCTGATGTAAAGCGGTTACTCATGAACGCTTGCAATGCATTGAGTATCCCTCGCGAAGTCTTCTCTGCTGCTAGCACAGCTACTTCTTAGTAGCTTACTGGAGACCTCACTCACAGGAACACAAAAACCCACTAGGGAGCTGTTATTTGGCTGTTGTTTTCTGTGAGTGCCCTACCTTTGTTAAAGGTAAATCTTTATCTTAAAGCTAAGAACAAGCATTCTGGTGGCTTCCACATTAGGTCGAGCCTGTCTCGTGGAAGCTTTGCCGGCCAATGACCAACTGGTACCCAGTTCGAGCAGTCCTGGCAGGGGCACTAAAATTCGTGCCATCGGATTTAAACATCGTGAGGAAACCTAAAAAAAAACGTGCATGTCGGACTCCCGCACCGAGATTTCTGTACAAACTTGGACATTCACCAAAATAAAGTCAAAGTCAAAATCTTTTTATTCCGTAAAAATGGCTACATTTGTTTGGAATCGTCACAATTTTTTTCCCTACCGTGCAGTTTATGACTAAATAATTAGACAATACCCAACCCAGCACCCAACTTTGCTCTATAGAAAACATAAACTGGATTGAGGGAAAAAAATTAACTTTGCCGTTGGAAAACTGTTATCTCACACATCAACATAGGTCGCAGTTAGTTTACCAACTGCAAATAAGTTTGTAATTGAAAAAAAAATATTCTTTTTTGTATGTAGTTAGGTAAAATTGATGATTTTCGGAATCTTTCCCTTTACATTTCTTACATGACATTGTTTTGTGACAAATTTCATGATTTTAAGTCAACGGGAAGTAGTAGGTAATAATAAGTACTAGTAATTAAGTAATAGATAAGTAATTGGTTTTGATTCCCTCGGAGTGTCAAAATATGCGGCATAAAAGGCCGAGGCATAATGATTGCCTTGACTTAGAAGTTTAATTTTTTCTTTGTTCAAAGAGATTGCAGACTTGAGTATTTGATATTAGTTTCAACTTGTTACCTCCACGTCTTCCTGAGAAAAAGTATCTTGACAGACGGACAATGAAGTGATCCTATCCTATAAGGGCTCCGGTTTTCTTTTTCCGAGGAACCCTAAAAAATAGTATAACTGACCTCTGAGCTAACTTCCAAGACCTGATCCCCGGCTGAAGGCAGCTCCCGCCAACCCAGCACAGACACCGGCGTCGACGGCGGCGCCTCCTGGACTGAGCGGCCGTCTGCAGAATTCAACACTCTAACCTGGAGAAACACACGCAACGACAGATTGTTTACTGATTTTTTTTCGTACAACGTCGGGAGGCATACAAGCATACCGCCCACCTGATAAAGTGGTTACAGTAGCCTATGAACGCTTGTAATACATTAATTGTCACTCGCGCGATGCCACTCTGCTGCTAACACAGCAACTCCTTAGGAGGTTACTGGTGATCTCACTCACACGCAGGAACACAACAACCATAAAGGGAGTTGTTAGTTGGCTGCGGTATTCTGTGAGGTTGAGCTACTTTCCCAGGCGGGCTGCTCTTAAAATCTGATTTCAGAATTGACACACAAAAATAGTTTATAACCATTATAAAAATCTCGACGGCGCAATGGTTTGTAACGCTACTTTGACACCAACGCTCGTGGGTTCGATTCCCATACAGGACAAACATTTGTGTGCATCAACATGTCTGTTTGTCTTGGTATCGGTATTTTCTATGTATCATAAGTATGTATTTATAAAAAACAAAGTACCTAGTCCGGCCATAAGTTCTGTTACAAATGAATACGCATTTATTTTTTTATGAAGTAATGTATCTTAAAATGCATATGTACATATTTGTGGAAGTCTCAGCAAAAAATTATGATTCTATTCGAAATGGCCACCTTTGGCTTTGATATATGCCTTTAATCTGTCTGGCTACGAATCTATAGATTTACGCACTGTTTCCATGGAAAATTTAAGGCACTGCTTCCTTCAGACTTCTTAAGAGACACAATGTCGGCGTGTCGTTTCAAGCAGGCCATGTCCTCTAAAACGTGTCATATTTTGTAGTTTAAGGGGTTCAGATCTGGGCTAGACGAGGGCCAGTCTTCAGTTCTTATAAAGTCCGGAACTTTGGTTTCGAGCCAGCCTTGGGTAGTTCGTGCCTTGCGACCAGATGCAGAGTCCTGCTGGAAAGTCTACGGTACATTTTTAGGGTACCGTACCCAATGGGTAAAACGGAACCCTATTACTGAGGCTCCGCTGTCCGTCCGTCCGTCCGTCTGTCACCAGGCTGTATCTCATGAACTGTGATAGTTAGACAGTTGAAATTTTCACAGATGATGTATTTCTGTTGCCGCTATATTAACAAATACTAAAAAATAGAATAAAGTAATTATTTAAGGGGGCTCCCATACAACAAACGTGATTTTTTTGCTCATTTTTGCTCGATATTGATAACGGCAACAGATAGACGCTTGAAATATTCACAGAATATTTAGTTATATATTCACTTTAACCCTTCGAAACCCAGGTGGTCATATATGACCGCGAAATGTATGGGAAAACGTATATAACGGGTTCTGACTGGTCACGAATAAAGAATTAAATTAAAATAAAACAAATATTTAAGGGGGCTCCCATACAACAAACGTGATTTTTTTACCGATTTTATAGATAATGGTACGGAACCCTTCGTGCGCGAGTCCGCCTCGCACTTAGCCGATTTTTAAAAAGTGTATTGCTGAGAGGTTTCGTAATACGATCCAAGACTGTCTCTTGATACACTTTGACTGAAGTCTTCTCTCCTTTTATACAAAAATGAAGCAAACCATTACAGACGCAGGATGATGACCACGTTGTGATGATGTTTCCGACCACTTGGGCGGTTTCTTTAGAACTGTGTACGTACACTTTGTTATTTTGCTTGTTGTAGTGTTCTTCAATCAGGAACATTTTTTCATCAGTAAAAGTAGATTTTTCTGTGCCTTTCCCCTACGTATCGGGACAGAAGGCGTTTTGATCGATACACTCTCATCAACTGTAGGGATTAATTTAGGGCATGTCCCGTATATACAAAATAGGCATTACTGTATTGTTTCTCACCACCTTCCCTTCGGTTGAAGAGATACCCTGCAGTCAGTAGTCTTGTTCTTCACGTTATCCCGTTTCCTGATCTATTAGTATTGGTGGGATCCGCTACCTAAACCCAAGGATTTGGCGACGACACTGATTTTTACATGGAGCGACTGCCGTCAGACCTCCACAACCCTGAGGGAAACCCAGATCTTTGTTAGGTTAGGTCACGCGTCTTTAAAAATATAATTTCTTGGACGTGTGGGTTTCCTCACGGTGTTTTCCTTCACCGCCGAACCAGTGATAAATATGTACATAAATCCGAAAATACGAATTTAGTGGTACATGCCCCGGTCAGGATTCCGAACCGGGGACCAGTTGGTGAACAGGCCCGCTCCTTAACCACTGGGCCATCACTGCTCTAACACTGCAGTCTGTAGTATCCTTGAGTATCCCTGCAGTGGGATGAGTAAGGGTTGGTGTGATGGTAGTTATTGTTTCTCATGTTACCGAGTTTTTTTTTCCTAACATAAAATGTATATTTGAATGAAGTCTCACCTTCGCCCACCCCGTGCCCGCTACGAGCACGCATCCACGACGTAACGTTCCGCGTTGAACCAAAACTGTTGCCTGTTTTCTGTGAAAAAAAAAAAAGTTATTTATTTAGCTGACGACATATATTTAGATCGGTTTAGATCAAATTGCCTGTAAATTTAACTACCGCAAAATAACGCTTAAAACTATTAACTATACTTACACTATACAATCATAACAAGCACAATTCATTTTAAAAGTAAGCAGTCGCAGAAATTTGGAATAGTTTACCTCCGCCTCTTAGTAATTTAACAAATATGTCAAGGTTTAACCCCTAAGGTGTATTTTTTTAGATATATTAGGGTAAGTATAAATAAAACCATGTCTGTGAACATGTGTGAAAAAAAATAGAAAGTGTTTTTTATTTATGGTGGATCACTAGCGACCCACTGGGTACATACCTGTCCTATAGTCATTAAATAAACAATTTGAAACATCTCAGATCAAAGTTATTAAACTTTATAAAAAATTTATTATTACAATTTGTCATAATAAGTTGCAAAACATTTGTCATGTAATCCAATATCACACTTTTTACAGGCTTTTGTGGTCTTATTTTTACACACAGTACACCGTCTTCTTCTTTGTTGTTTGGTTATCATATGATCCGCTGCAAACGGGCGAACTGCAAACGGTATTTGTCTTGATGTAGATGGGCATGAGGGACCAGCCTTGTTTCGTGGCATTTCATATCTCATGAGAAGCGTTCTACTTATGAATCTTCTGAAATATAAAGTGTCCACGGAACTGCCAATAAATTTTGCCAAAAGGGTAGCGGTATTTACAGCTACACCCACAAGCCGTAACATGATGAGCATATACCATTTTTTACCCCTAATGGCAATGCTATAGACATCTACATTGGCATCAAGCCCGTCTACTCCTCCCATCCTGTTATATTTGTCAATGAGATCTGGCTGTTGTACAAGAACATGTCGTTTTTCAGCAGCTGAGTACCAAGAGACTTGATGGAGTGGTACGGCGCTATACTTATATAGTCCATAGGCCGCCTTAACAGCTTCACATCAGGCGGTCTGAATACTTATTTGTCACCCGACGGAATATAAAAGTATCAATAGACTGTGTAACAGTTTCACATCAGGCGGGCTGAACACTTGTTTGTCACCCGACGGAGTATAAAAGTGTCTATAGGCTATGCAACAATTTCACATCAGGCGGGCTGAATACTTGTTTGTCACCCGGCGGAGTCTAAAAGTGTCTATAGGCTATGTAATAGTTTCACATCAGGCGGGCTGAATACTTGTTTGCCACCCGACGGAATATAAAAGTGTCCATAGGCTGTGTACCAGTTTCACATCAGGCGGGCTGAACACTTGTTTGTCACCCGGCGGTGTCTAAAAGTGTCTATAGGCTATGTAACAGTTTCACATCAGGCGGGCTGAACACTTGTTTGTCACCCGGCGGAGTATAAAAGTATCCATAGGCTGTGTAACAGTTTCACATAAGGCGGGCTAAACACTTGTTTGTCACCCAACGGAGTATAAGTGTCCATATCACACTTTTCGTAACGCTCTGGTTTGCCCGATCGCAGACCAGCTTACTCCTCAAGTCAAAGCGTGCCTAAAGAAGTTTTACTTAAAAAAAAAATAGATAACCGTGCACTAGTCACAATGTGGCTAGTAATACTTTGAAGGTACAAAAATAACTTCTCACATTCACAAGAAAATGAAAAACGGCGGCGGTAGATAGAACAAAGATATGTTTGTAAAGCTTCGAATGGCTGGTCTCAAGTGTTACAATTATTAAATAAACAATCACCTTGAGCAGTTGTGGGTCGTTACCGACCCTTTGGGCATACATGGGTTAAGAACAAATAGAAGTAATTTTCTAAAGTACCGCCATAGCTTTTTTAAAGACTCAGGCATACTAAGTATATTCAAATAGCCATTCGTCCTAGGCTTAGGCAACCTCCAAGTATTCAGGAACACCGTTCCTATATGAAATCTATATGTTTGTCTGTGTGTGGGTTTTTTTTTCGAATATTCGAATTTTGACTTCAGATTCGGATTCAGCATAAAAAAGTAGAATAGGAATGTTCAGGAACACCGTTCCTATCTCTTAAGGAACATGATCAAAATGGCCGACAAATTTAAAAAATAATAATTGCGAATTGTTATATAATTGACGAGCCAGGTGTTCCTCTGGCAATGCAAGTTTGCGCATTCTCAACTGGTTATTTCTTTATTTATCTTAGACATGCCGACAGCATGCACATTAGAAATATTAGATTTTCACGCGCACACCAAATATATACATAAGGTGCATACTATTTACACTACATAAAATACAATTCACTAAACACACAATCTATAGTAATATATAAAACAGAAGATTTTGTTTGTTTGAACGCACTAATCTCCGGAACAATTCTTGATGAAGGTCACAGGCTATTCAATATCAAGATACGATCCTTAGAAGTTGAGGAAAAAGTTAGAAAGTATAAAAGTTTCCACGGTATATCGCGATATGCGCGGACGAAGTCACGGGCTGCAGCTAGTTTATGGATATAATTGCAGCAGAGGTGGCAGAGCGCGAGTGATACTTGTTTTTTGTACAACATCGGGAGATATACAAGCATACGGCCCACCTGATGTAAAGTGGTTATCGTAACCTATTAACGCTTGTAATATATTATCACTCGCGCGACGCCCCCTCTGCTGCTTACACAGCAACCCCTTAGGAGCTTACTGGTGACCTCACACACACGCAGGAACACAACAACCCTCTAGGGAGTTGTTATTTGTCTGCGGTTTTCTGTGAGGTGGAGGCACTTCCCCATGGGCTGCTTTGATGCGCCCTACCTCTCTTAAAATGTCATATTACCAGCGTTCGTAGGCTACGGTAACCATTTTACATCAGGTGGACCATATGCTGGAATGCCACCCAACGTTGTATAAAAAAAATTAGTAATAACAGATTTCAACTATTTAAATGAAATGTTTTATTAATGAACGAAGTACATGAAAAATAATAAATAATTTAAAAAAAGAGAAAATAAATTGTTAAAGACTCACCCAGTGCGAGGGTCCATCAGCGCTTCTATAACGACCCCTTCCACAAATCCTCCGGGGTCAGCCTTCAGCTCCATTAGTTGGGCTTGCAGCGTCAGCGCTTCCACCAACGTATCGAGGTTCTGTTTCTTCAAAGCCGACACCGGTATCGCTTGGACATCGCCCCCTACTTCTTCACATACGATGCCGTGCTGAGCCAACGCACGCATTGTACGCTCCTGGCGGACATACATAATATCAAAGCTTCGAAATTTATAAAAACTTACTTAAATCAAGTCATTACTTCAGCAAACTTACATAGAACCGACCAAGAGTATAGCAAACAAGTTGGTTACAATTGTAAATGATGCTGGTGAGAATCCTCTGTATACAGTTGTGAGATATTGCGTACTTCTCATATATCCATTTATTATTATTCTCTATCTAATTATCACGGTCATTGGATAGGCGTGCGCGGGGATATAAATCCAATGAGTATAGGTATACACCTGTCGTGACACAAACCTATCCAGCAGCCATGGCAGCAACGGTGGCGGGTGCATGCGGTTCACATTTCAGATGGCGACCACGCGCAGTGACGACCGGAGCAGACATGGCAGCGGCGGCATGCATCTACTAACGGTAGTGTGTGAGTGCAGGCCGGCACTAGTTCGCATGAACTAATCGGTAGCGGAAGCACACAAAGTAGTTTAGATCAAAAGGCCTGTAAATTTGAATTTCGCAAAATAACGCCTGAATCTATTTATAGCTTAGAAGAATAATAATAGCCCAGTGGATAAGGTACCGGGATATTGAGCAACAGGCCCCGGTAAATTCGTGTTTTCGAATTTATGTACTTATTTGTAATTGTCACTTGCTCGACGGTGAAGGAAAACATCGCGAGGAAACCCGCCGTCCAAGAAATTACATTTCGAAACACGTGTAACCTTACCAAACAAACGTCTAGTTTTCCCTCTGGGACGTATGGATCTGACGGCAGTCGCTCCATGTAAAGATCAGTATCTTCGCGAAACCCTGAGCTTTAGGTAGCTGACTCCGCGAGGCCTAATGAATGAACAGGAACTGTATAACGCTCAGAAGAAGATATAGTGTGGTGGGTTGATTAAATAATAGAAACAGTCGAAGCATACCTACAATGTTCACACCTGGTTTGTCGATTTTGTTGATCGCCACCAAAATTGGAACTGAAACAAAGAATTAATTGTACATCGGGACTTGCTCGTAAACAGCTTCGTTACGTTCACGCAAAGCGGGCCGTATGACATTCATAAAGCCCATGGGCGTAATAGTCGGACGTAAACTGTTTACCGTTGTAGGTTATAACATCAGAAATATTCTATGTAAGAAGGGTTATTACAGGATCGATGAATATCTGGCTGACAGAGATGTCTGGATATGATTCAGTACATGTATTCACATATCTTCAACTGTACAACTTGTCAGCATTATACACTGTCATAAATTTATAGTAACATAAATTGACAATTTGAAATGAGATCTATATTGGCAAGTTTCATTTGACATTTCTTTTTCGCCAATGGTAATTTGAAATGCTGGTAGGTTAAAAAAGAGAAATCAAAATTGTGAAAAATGAAGGTGGGCCTTATGCTTGTATGCCTCCCGAAATTGTATAAAAAAATTAAATTAAGAAACTGACACAATACTTTAGCTACAAAGTAATGGTTTACACCAGTACGGCGGTATACAAGCATACAGTCTCATCTAAGGGTACCACACCATGCCACTTGCAACACCAGGGCAGCACTCTTACGTTGCCGATCCTGTAGAACCCTCTTCCCGTACTTTTTGGAATAGCAGAGAGTTCTGCCACAACATAACCTTATTTGGGGAAAAATGGTATCCATGGTAGGTTAAACTTGGTACACCTCGGCACCTACATCCTTCCACTTTCACATTGTATATCTGTTTCATCATTCTTTCATCCTGTCCGAACCAACCAACGAAGGAACCGGCGAGCGTGCATGAAAAGAGCTATGAATGTTAAAGAAGCGAGTGAGGTGTGTAAGGACCGCGTCTTATGGCGCTCGATCTTTCTACCTACCTCGCAAGGGACCGGACGTGAAGATATACATACAAGGTATCCAGGTGCGTTAAAAAAAAGTTATGCTCACCATTAGCTTCCCTCGCCATCCTTATGCTCTCGACGGTCTGCTCCATGACCCCATCGTCAGCTGCGACTACCAACACGACTATGTCGGTAGCGTGAGCCCCTCGAGATCGCATCGCGGTGAATGCTGCGTGACCCGGGGTGTCCAGGAAAGTAACTTTATCGCCTGATGCCAATTGCACTGGAAAATAACCCCTTATTATAGATTTATATATTTATTTAATAATAACACACTCGTCGATTCCATAGATATTGATAAATTTCCTCATACCACAGGCCGAGGCGCTCAACAACACCATATCGTTAGCGTAACTGATGTTGTTACTTTTCTAACTTTTCGTAACATCTTATATGAAACCAAGTCAACTGCTCTTGAGAGGTTGAAGCAGTAAGCATAAATTGGTGTCTTAGGCTATGCGTAGTATGTAATAGCGTGCATAAGATACAATTATTAGCAAATAGTGTACAAGTTCGAGCAGTGATAAAGTCCTAGTGACCAACTGGTACGCGATTCACAGCAACTCCTTAGGAGCTTACTGGTAACCTCACTTACTCGCAGGAACACAACAATCGTCCGTGGAGTTGTTATTTAGCTGTGATTTTCTGTGAGGTGGAGTTACTATTTAACTGGAAAACATCGTACATACATACTTTCGTCTCCGTCTTCTTAGCGTCATCCCATTTCCTAATTCATTACGATTAGCGGGGTCCGCTACCTCAGCATAAGGATTTGACAAAGACACTGATTTTTACATGGAGCGACTGCCGGCAGATCTCCACAACCTAGAGGGAAGACCAGACCATTCTCAGGTCAGGTGACACGTCTTTCGAAATATAATTTCTTGGACGAGCTGGTTTCCTCACGATGTTTTCCTTCACCGCCTAGCAAGTGACAATTACAAATATGTACATAAATCCGTAAACACGTATTTAATAATACATGCCAGGATTCGAACCGGGGACTGTTAGTCAATAGGTTCCTTATCCACTGGACTATCACTGCTATATATACTTAAGTCTAGAGAGGTAGGGCGCATCAAAGCAGCCCGTCTGGGGAAGTGCCTCGACCTCACGGTAAACCGCAGCCAAATAACAAGTTGTTGTGTTCCTGCGTGTGAGTGAGGTCACCAGTAAGCTCCCAAAGAGTTGCTGTGTAAGCAGCAGAGGAGGCATCGCGCGAGTGATAATTAATATATCGCAAGCGTTAATAGGCTACGGTACTCGCTTTACATCAGGTGGGTCGTACGCTTGCATGCCTCCCGACGTAGTATAAAAAAAACTTATTTTTATATGAAACCCAAACTCATTTGTTAGATGATTGATATAATATACCTTCAAAGGCGCCTATATGCTGCGTGATGCCACCAAACTCCTGATCAACGACCGAGGTGTCTCGAAGTGAGTCCAGCAACGTTGTCTTGCCGTGGTCTACGTGCCCCATTACGCACACAACGGGTGGACGGGGCTGTAGGGCTTCAGGGCTAGCTGGAGGAGCCGGCACTGCATCCTTATTCTAACGAACAACAGAAAACTTGGATTTTCTTCCACGAACATGATGACTAACGATAGACAATACCGTTATATTGCTAACCGAAGGAGTTTAGAGCACATTCTGCTCAACTATAGATTGGCGGAGGACAGGGCTTAGCTTAATGACTGTCATCTATCGAAGACGTGCCCTTCCACGGAGAAGCTTGAGATAGATAAATCCATCCCTAGACAGGGTGCGGTCGACGTTACTTAACTTACGTGTTCGATTACAATAACAAGCGCTACGACACCATCGTTCATCAATCTAGACAAATAAAAGGCTTCTTTAACACCAAGAAGCGTTGGTTCGATGATTCACTCTCGGGACAAACATTTGTGAGCATAATGTCTGTTTGTCTTGGTCTGGATGTTTTAAGAGAGGGAGAGCGCATCAAAGCAACCCGACTGAAGACGTACCTCCACTTCAAAAAAATCACGAGCTCAGTGGCGCAGTGGCGAAACGCGCTGTTACGTTACTTTGACACCAACGCTCGTGGGTTCGATTTCTCCACAGGACTAATATTTGTGTGCCATAAACACGTCCGGTTGTCTTGGTCAGGGTATTTTAAGGGAGGTAGAGCACATCAAAGCAGAGCATCTGGGGAGGTACCTCCACTTCACAGAAAACCGCAGTCAAATAACAACTCCCGGAGGGATGTTGTGTTCCTGCGTGTGAGTTAGGTCACCAGTAAGCTCCTAAGGAGTTGCAGTGTTAGCGCCAGAGGTGGCATCGTGGCATCGCGTGATATTCTGAATGTATTGCAAGTGTTCATAGGCTACGGTAACCGCTTTACATTAGGTGGGTCGTATGCTTGTATGACTACCGACGCTGTACAAAAAAATCTACTATAAATGTATATATATAGTGTCTTAGGTTTTCGCGATTGTTATACATTCAATTTAACTAACGGAAGTCTTTGGCTGGCTTAGATTATAGAAATGTATAAATTACGGCAAAGTCAAAGTCAAAGTCAAAATCTTTTTATTCCGTAAAAATGGCTACATTTGTTTGGAATCGTCACAATTTTTTTCCCTACCGTGCAGTTCATGACTAGGTGAGCACTGATAAAAATACTGCCAAATGTACGGCTAATCATAACCGACTATATTCGAATAAATATTTTTAATTGGTAACATTTATAATAAAAATTATACCTATCTACATTTAAGTCTTGTACCTTTTCAGTGGGTATTTTGTCGTCGACTTCAGCTTTTAACTTAATTTTTAGGTTATGGATCTCTAACAATGGTCTATTTACCTCATCCGCCTCCAACTCTTGGTCCGGTTGCGGAACCAGCTTGAACCTGCATCCAGACAGTTTAACCACGTCTCTAATTATCTGAGGGTTGTGTATTACTGTGTCTTGCCTGTACTTCGTATTTGATGATTTGTCTGCGAATTCTAGAGCTTTGTACACGTGATCTGGAAAAACATTACACCCTCAAGCTTCCTTTTTTTATTTCATCACTCTTTAAGAGTTTTAGATGCGTATGTGCCACTCTGTAACCTTTATAATCAAAGACAACCTCAAAACAGTTGGTAAAAAGAGGTTGGGTGCGTCGAAGCAGTCTGACTGAAGATATCTCCAACTCGAAGATCATCTCCAAATGACAGCTCCTTACTAGAGAGTCGTTGTGTACCCGCTACCGCCACCAACTGGTGGTAGATTAGACCAAATTCCTTATACGGCATAAGCATAGCGAAGAACTGCGGAAAGTAGATAAATATACAAGCTTAATAAAAGCAACAGCACCATCAATTGGAACTATTAACTTAAGCAAAAATATGAGCTAGAAACTGCTGTACCGAGTTTGTTTCTTTACACAGTTCTAAACAAAATAAAATAGGCCGTGTAGCCACAGCAGAAACGATGACTGGGTTCCCGTTCCAGATGCCGGGCAATAGCGAATACCGCAGCAGCCGAGGCAGAGATGACCGGGGCAGCCATGGCAGTGACGGCATGCATCTATTAACGATAGTGGGTGGCTAATGAAGTAATTGGTGGTGAAAGCTCTCAAAACATGTTACATCAAATTGCATGTAAATTTGACTTTCGAAAACCCCGAAAATTTGTTGCTAGCAATACTTAGCTGATAGTACAGTAACAGATAAAAATATGGTTCATACCAACATCCTTGTTAAGCACACCAGCAATATCTTGTACAGTCATGTTGCGCCACACTCCTACAACTTGCGAGCTTGCTTTCGGTGAATATCTAATGGGTTCCCTGCCCTTAGCTTCAGGCAACTGAAAGAATAGAGAATTGCAAGTAAGTGATTTTTATTATTACTTTATGCAGTGATTGTCCTGTGGATAAAGAACCGGCTTGTTGAGAACTGGTCGCCGGTTCAAATCCTGGCATGGCATGCGCTACTAAAATTCGTGTTTTCAGATTTCTGTACATATTTTATATGTTACAGTAACCGCTTCAAATCAGGTGGGCCGTATCTTGAATGCCTTCCTATCATCTTATCTTAGACAGGATTCGAGTTCTTTAAATCCTAATTTAAGGACTGGCCTCCATTTTTGGAGACTGCACGTGTGAATGAGAGCTCAAGCTCTCACAGCTCAAAGAGATAGCTCACGAGTGTTCACAATATTACAATTAGGCTTCCGTCACCTCCGCGATCGAGTCAAACGCGTCGAGTGCGCCCATTTATATCGAGAATATCGTCTATATGAAATCGGCATGTGGAGATGGATTCAAAGAGTTACTATAAAAATATCAAATTTTTATAGTAACTCTTTGAATCGGCACGGCGAGAACAGCACCGCCTTAGCAAACTTTATATTAGTATTATACAATTAACAAATTGAACATTATGGTGAAGACATAGATAAAGTAAAGACTCAACGAAGTTGCTATTTTTGTTTTCCATTGATTTCCGTAACACGGCTATCTGTGTGTATTTTGACAATGGGCCATTACTTTAGCGAGTCTATTGTTGATTGAAATTTTGTTGAAATACTCGTAGCTCCAGTGGGTAGTGATGAGCGAATATGAATGATTCATTCGAGTAACCATTCGAATGGAGAGGTATTCGAACTATTCGATTGTAGGAAAGAGCTATTCGAATTATTCCAATATAAAAAACATTCGAATGAATTTGCGTAATTCGCATGAATTTGAATCATACTCTTTTTTTTGTCGCACTGTAAAAAATTGATATTAAATGTAACTACACAAATAAAGTTATATATAATCAATGGAACCTTTCTCTAATTAGGCATCACAGCTGTAAGTTTTTTTTATGCACAACTGCTACCATTACAATAAATTTTAATTAAATAAATCAAATTACAAAATAAGTCTGTAAGCAAATAAAAACAGGTAACAAACACTAAACATAAAATTAGAACATGTTGAATAGTCTTGGACTAAGAAAGAAGCATTCAATATTTTCATTCGAATCAATTATTTCGGTTAAAAATCATTCGAATATCGAATTATCATTTGAATGATTAATTTTCATTCGGATGACGATTGATCTTTCGAATACCACGAATCAAATTCGAATAATTCGATTGTAAATTTTTGGAACAATCGCTCATCACTACCAGTGGGCGTACTCAATTGCTGTCGAATTTGGTTTGCAGATTTGGTACACTGTGTTTTGTGTACATATGCAGTTTATCGTTGTTTGTTTTGTTTATCATTTGCTTTAGCCCTTCTGATGCTTTATTGAAGGCCTTTTTGTCTCTAGGGTATCTAGTATTGTGTCTAGGGTATCTATATCTTTTGCAGTCTCCATCTTTCGTTTACCTGTTTTGGGTAAAGGTTTGTTCGCACCGTCTTTGGTCTATACATTGGCTTCTGCTGCTAGATGGATTCGTTTTTAAAGATTTATTTAGGACTATTCCATTTATAATTATATGCCTATATTTGCCTGTGTCTCTTGTGTAACTTGAGTTTCTAAAATAAAAACTCAGTTCTATGAGTCGAGTCTTTGTGCATTAGGACTCTACGAAAGGACTCATGACTCATTTTAGTCAGAGTCTTGCAAGCTCTGCCAAAATGAGTCCAGTCCCTATATTAGGACTTAAAGAACTCGAGTCCTGTCCAACACTACTTCCGACGTTATATAAAAAAAGTACTGATACCCAATACGTACAGTTCATTCTCGTTTATTAATTGGATTGGATTGGATTACAAATCAGACACAACTACAGCCAACAATACATCTTCTTCCTATGTTATCCGCTACTCCTAAGCTACATTTAGTTAAGGATACTGATTTCTACATGGGGCGATGGCCATCATACCTACATATGCAACCTATAATTTCTTGGACGTGCAGGTTTCCTCGGAATGCATTTCTTCGCCGCCGAGGAAGTGAGAATTATACTATGTACATATAGCCGAAAACTCTTTGTGGCACATGCCAGGATACGAACCGAGGACCAGCTGATCAATATGCCAGTTCTTTATCTACTGGGCTATCACTGTCCCTTTTGGATTCTTATTATAATTATGTTGCCAAGATATTTTCAGCCCATATAATCTATACAGATAAATAAAATTGCAGTGTCTGTTTGTAATATTAAAATAACCGCTTTTTACTAAATGCATATGGATGTATACACGGTACATATACCAAAATATATTTTTACAATTTTTGTCTGTCTGTCTGTTTGTTGCATATGGATGTATACACGGTACATATACCAAAATATATTTTTACAATTTTTGTCTGTCTGTCTGTTTGTTCCGGCTAATCTCTGAAACGGCTGGACCGATTTTGACGGGACTTTGACTGGCAGATAGCTGATGTAATAAGGAGTAACTTAGGCTACTTTTATTTTAGAAATTTTATTTATTTCTATTAATATTAATAAATAATAAAAAATAACTATTCCGCGCGACGAACTACATAATATATAATCTATTATTATTCTGCTGTTTGCTATTTTACTCTGCTTATTAATAAGTTATCGTAAACTCTGCGAACTGAACAATAACTATTTTGTTAAATTCCACGCGGACGCGGGTACAGCTAGTTAAGTAATAAGAATTATATTATTTCTTTATATATGTATCTAGATTACTCAACATATTTTGTAACTAGGTTTTGTTTTTACATGAATGGCATGAATCTCATCAAACATGTGTGGGTGAATACATCCTTAATTAAGTTGAGTGACATGTGACATCAGGCATTGTTGTGCATTAACTTTGAAGATAACTATGGCAGGGTATTAATGCCCTATAATGGCTTGAGTTGATTTGATTGCTTGTGAATCGCATTCCCAATTACTTTTATAGTTGTTAAAATAGTCATTTACCAAATATGTAATAAAGCCTTTACTTCCAAAAACTTTACCTTCATCTTTTTATAGTTTTCATACAAATCTGGGGGCGTACAAGCACACAACTCGTCTTAAATGTTTATGGTGAACTTATCTTCACGCAACCTTCTTTGATTTTAATTCTAGAACTACAGAAGATTATATGTACATTGTTACATGCAATGATATTGTATTAAAAATAGGTAGATGTCGTACTAGCGCGCAAAAACTGAGGCAATGAAATTAACCCAATTGGTCTAATATGCGCTATTCTATGATGCGCTGACGTATTTCAAGCGCAACTCTTGACAGATAGCTATCTCTCTCTATATCATGCGTTCCGTATTATCTATCCCCTTCTTAAGTAAGTAAGTACTATAATGTCGTAGTGGAACAATAACAAAACGACGCGCAGTATGAATATACGTCATCTTTAAATACAATATCATTGGTTACATGCCAATAAAATGGTCAAGCTTAAGCTTGGTTTAACTATAGTAAGGTGTTGATACTGTTGATTGTAGGCACTTGGTGGAATTTTGAAGACATCGCGTTAATGTTAATACTTGCACTTGTACAGATTCCACTTCACAATTTTATTTAATAATTATTTTTACCGACCGGTTTCGCCTTTACGGCATTATCAAGGTATTTTATACAACATATAAAATACCTTGATAATGCCGTAAAGGCGAAACCGGTCGGTAAAAATAATTATTATACAACATATAAAATACCTTGATAATGCCGTAAAGGCGAAACCGGTCGGTAAAAATAATTATTAAATAAAATTGTGAAGTGGAATCTGTACAAGTGCAAGTATTAACATTAACGTGATATAGTAAGGTGAGTGCATTATCCACCCTGCTTACCTTAGAACAGGGATACCCAAGCTATTTTGGGCAAGAGACCCCTTTTCCAAAATGAACTGATACCTCAACCTCCATAGCCTATTATTATATTGGACTGCCCAATGGAAACCAATAAAACATACGCAAAAATTAATAGAATAAGTAAGAGTATTTTTCTGAAGCCTTGTAGCAGCGATGAGATAACGCGACATATTAACTCACTAAAATATACTAGATCAGTTGGCTATGACAATATCTCGACGATAATTCTAAAATCTTGCTCAGCCATTATTGCTCCCGTCTTAACGGATTCGGTAAACAAATCATTAACGCAAGGTAAATTCCCGAAAAGACTTATAAAATCTATAGTTAAACCGCTACACAAGAAGGGTAGCAAACTCGAAGTTAACAACTACAGACCGATATCTCTCAATTCGATTTTTTCTAAAATCTATGAAAAAGTTATGTACAAGCGTCTTATAGAGTTTCTTAGTGAATTAAATATAATTAAGGAAGAGCAGAATGGTTTTCAAAGAAACAAATCTACAACTCTAGCAGCTTTCTCTCTTGTCAAAGCCATTACGGAAAACATTGACAAAAAAAAACGAGTTATCGTCATCTTCCTAGATATGAGCAAAGCTTTTGACATGGTAGATCATGAAGTTTTACTTGACAAATGTGAAAGGTACGGTATTAGGGGACCAGCTCTGGACTGGATAAAAAGTTATCTTTGTCACCGATCACAGTGTGTTGAGATTAGGTGTCTTGACGAGAATCTCTTATGTACATCACACCAATCAGACTACAAAAAAAATAATACAGGTGTCCCACAAGGTGGTGTGCTCTCGACACTTCTATTCCTCATCTACATAAACGACCTGCCAAATGTTACAGCCGAGCAATGCATTCTCTTCGCCGACGACATTTCTGTTGTAATACCGGTAATAATAAATTGGTTAAAGTTAAATCAACTACGCGTCAACCTACAGAAAACTAAATATATACAATTTTCAAACTACAGTACGCTAAACAAAAATATGACCATAAAATATCACGATGAAATAATTGGAAAAGACGATACCGTCAAATTTTTGGGTCTCACTTTGGACAAACACTGTAATTGGAAATTTCACATAAATGACATCTGCACAAGAATAAATAAATTTGTGTACGCTCTAAAAAGATTGCGTAGCACGGTCGGAGAAAACGCTGTGATAACAACATACCACGGCCATGTGGGTACAGTTCTAAGATACGGGATATTACTTTGGGGAAATTCGATACACATTAATAAGGCACTTCTTACACAAAAAAAATGTATACGTAAGATCTGTGGAATAGGACCAATGAAATCTTGTAGACCGTTATTTAAGACATTAAATATTCTTACTATCACATCTTTATACATTTTAGAAATAGGTATATTCGTAAAATAACACCCTTATTTGTTTGAACAATTCGGTGATAACAGTAGGTACTCCCAGCGAGACCCCGAGAAATTAAGAATGCCAATATGTCGCAGTAGTCTATTACAAAGAAACTGCTTGATTAGTACTGTTAGAATTTATAATAGGATACCTCAAGGGATTAGAGAAATGCCATTCAAGCGATTTAAGACTGAACTTAAAAAGTGGCTTGTCATGAACAGCTTTTATTCTTTGAGAGAATTTGGTTGTTAACTATTTTGACTAATAATAATAAAAATGCGGAAATATTGATATGTAATGTAATAATAAAGTATTTTTTTTTCTCTCATGACATAAGTAAATAATTTAATTAACTGATTATATTGATTGCAAAAAAAAACTGTTATTGGATATGCAACAAATTTTAAAGTGAAATAATTTGACATTGATTGTTGCCTTTTACTTAAAAATATTTGCATGCCTTTAGAATATAAGGTGAACATACTATACCTGCCTACCTGTAACATCTTTGTAAACTGTTGTATGTTCTGGCAAATAAAAGATATTCTATTCTATTATTTTAAAGTACAACAACGATTCTTCCTACTAAAATATTAGACATTCTTATAACTTATAACAGTATCTTGAAAGTTTCAAATAAAAACTTGCATAAATTAATAGGGCTCAATTTTTAAACCTCGTCAACCTCCAAAATCAGTTTTTAATTATGTTGACCCCTAGGACAACTTTGGAAATCCTGCAGTTATATACCTTAGTTAGTTATATACCTATTAAATCTAAACACTGATAGATTTAATAGGTATACTACGTACTAAAGCAAAATAAAATATTATCATGTTATTATTAACTTAATACATACCTTTTCTTCCTCTCTTCTTTTTTTAAAACAAATATATGAAACGGATAGCTCTCGGGTGAAAGCGTTAATATTTTGAATTAGAGCCTTTCTGTTAACAAATTGTAGAAAACATTCACTTTTGAATAACCTATAATAAGCAGAAAGAAACTTTAACTACTAAGTATTTGTAACACTTCCAGATAAGTATATAATATAGGGATATACTTAACATAGTTACCTTTTAAATATAAGACTTTTATACATATTGCTCAAATTATATTCCCATTAAATTTTACAAACTTAACCATACAAAGTCAAGAGGTTATATACTATAAAGTTTATTAAAGAAAAGATGTTTATACAGACATTGGTACAATCTGCAATTATATTACGTACGTTAAGGTATAATAGAGTCACATTGACATATATAATTGTGAGAAATATTTATTTTATGTTAGACTAACCTAGAATATTTAAAAAGTTATTTTTTAATAATTAATTTTATTTATTTAACCGAAACGACAGTCAATACAGAGATGTCTATTTTTTTCTTGGTTCTTTTTATCCCCCGAGGGGAAAGGCAAAGGGACCTAGCCCATACAGCCAAGTCTTCAGTTTAGAACCATTTGAAAATCATAATTCTATGTTCCAGCTTCGGGAATTGTTCTGAAAAAATACTAGGGAAGGGTACCTTGACCCAATCAACACAGTTTAAATTTATTTATTATTCAGATACTATAGTATCTAAATAATAAATAAAGTGAGTCACTTTGGGTGATGAATGAAAGTGGTCGCCCTTTGACGGCTGTTACTGAAGAAAACGTGCTGTGTGGGACTCTTTAACAGTTACTAATAACCTCTTCGTCTTAGGGCTGATTTGGTTGCTTTTGACGACTGTCCCATAAAATACATAACATGGGTCTGATGATGTTGTTAAAAACCGGCCAAGTGCGAGTCGGACTCGCGCACGAAGGGTTCTGTACCGTTATCCATATCGAGCAAAAAAATCACGTTTGTTGCATGGGAGCCCCCTTAAATATTTATTTTATTCTGTTTTTTAGTATTTATTGTTATAGCGGTAATAGAAATACATCATCTGTGAAAATTTCAACTGTTTAACTATCACGGTTCATGAGGTACAGCCTGGTGACCGACGGACGGACGGACGGACAGCGGGGTCTCAGTAATGGGGTCCGTTTTACCCTTTGGGTACGGAACCCTAAAAACGGAATAAAAAAACATATCATTACAGAAAAAAAATCAAAACAATTTTACTTTTCTTGTTATATTCTCAGCTTATTGTCAAAAGGGAAATAAAAATTTAGTTTTCATGTTATTGTTTCTTTAATTTCATTATTCATCTAAGTTCAAAAATTGTGTTGTAAGTATAGCGACCTTAGGAATACATACGTGACGCGCCTGTAAGAAGTGTATTGACATTGCTACTTTTGCAATATTCAATCACGCACGTACACCAGAACACGTATTCCTAACTCAGCGACCTTCCCCCACTATTGCACATGTATATAATTATTTTTAGTATATAAGTTAGTGTAATCTAAAATAAAAACATTCCATATATTATACGGGTACCTGTGGTTTAAATAAATCGACATAGTACCCCGACGTGATCACCACACAATATATATGAAGATCGTTATATAAGAACATCCGATGTGTTTTATTTATCTAATTATATTCTCGTAGTCTGTACTGTCTAATCTGCACAATTATCTACTAAAATGAAAAAAGTAGTTTGGCGAGGTTCTGTGAATGGCTGTCAGAAATTAATGTCTATCTATCAATAACTTCATGCCAAATCCCTTGCGAGGTAGGTAGAGAGAACCGAGCGCCACGTGGCTCGATCCTTACACATCTCACTCGCTTCTTTAACATAGCTCTTCTCATACACGGTCGTCGATTTCTATGGTTATTTTCCAGCAATGGTCCACATCTGAGTTGGAAAAGCTTGCTTTGGAAGTCTTTTTTTTTATACTACATCGGGAGGCATACAAGCATACCTGATGTAAAGCGGGTACCGTAGCTTATTTGCGCGTGCGATATATTAAGTATCACTCGCGCCTCCTCTGCTGCTTACACAGCAACTCCTTGGGAGCTTACTGGTGACCTCACTCACACGCAGGAACACAACAATCCTCTAGGGAGTTGCTATTTGGCTGCGATTTTCTGTGAGGTAGAGGTACTTCCCCAGACGGGTTGCTTTGATGTGCCCTACCTCTCTTAACACCCTACTTCGCTTACTAGACGCACATACCTCATCCGTTCATGACCTCCGAAAGTAATACGCACTCGCCAGTGCCTTTACTTCTTGAAATGGCTAACAAACCGTTCTGCTACCAAATAGTGGTCCGTTTCAAGAGTGGGACCTCTAAGTGGAATTAGTATAAGTTAAGTTTTTATTGTCATATATATTTTAATTTAAGGTATGTGTCCATGGACCCGTGTTGTAAAACCCGTTTTTTTATATACCACTAAGGCGACAAATAGGGTCCATATTGACTCACATAAAAATCTTACCTATTCCTAGTTTTTGTTTTACTACTAAAAAAAGAAGAGAAAGAAACTCTACGCGGTCGACCTCCCCGCGAGAGAGATTCGCCTAAGAAGGGCAAAGTCCACCCACCTTAGCATTAGTGTCACGGTGGCAATGCCAAATGATCACGGGAAGCTTACCGGCCTCCTCCGAGAGAGGATCGAGGATTATTTCATGTACGCTCTCAAGGAAGAGCGTTAACTTCGCGTGGTCATCAAACGCGTTCCAATTTCGCTGTCGTTAAACGGCATAACCGAGTCTATAAATGCTCAAGGAGCATCGGTCCGGTCAGTGCACCGGAATCACCGCAAGGATGGCGTCCTATGCAATATGGTGATCTGCCACCTTCCTCTTACCCCGGAGGGTAAGAATATTTTCAAGATCACGAATATCTGTGGTCTCTTCGACATTGAGGTCAAGCTTCCCCACAAACACATTAGTGTCTTTGAGTCCACCATGGAGTACCGCGCGCCCGCCTAACTCCGGCACACCAACCTCTCCCAACAATAATGGGTTCACGTAATCAAAGAGTGAAACCCCGCACCATAACCCTTGCCTTCTACAACGCAAACGGCCTTGCATGGCAACGGGACGAAGTACGCGAGTACCTAACCGACCACCAAGTTGATATCCTCCTAGTGCAGGAGACCTTTTTGAAACCTTGCAATCGCGACCCGCGCATTGCAAATTACAACGTCATCCGTAATGATAGAGGGCCGCGGAGGCGGAAACCTCATCTATTACAAAAGTTCCCTGCATTGCATCCCATTAGAACCCCCTACTCTCGAAAACCTCAAGGTCTCCATCTGCAGGTTAGGGATAACCGGCCACTAGTCGATCAACATCGCGTCCGCGTACCTCCCTCCTAGCAAGCGCAGGAGCTCCTCCGGAGCGACTTGCAAGCCCTCTTTGCTATAGGAAACTCCACCATTCTGGCTGGAGATTTCAATAGTAAGCACACCTAGTGCAATAGCTATTCGTCTTCACCAAACGGCACAATCCTAGCTAGCCTACAAGACTGCCTACGATTTGACGTAATAGCCCCCATATCTCCGACCCACTTTCCCGTGAGAGAGGGACACCGACTTACTGTTTTGGATTTTGCACTTTTAAAGAACGTAGCCTCACGGATGCGTTTAATATAAGTGCACACAGAACTCAGCTCTGACCACCGGCCAGTTTTGATCGAGTTCGGGCACCGCACTGACGCGACGTACCGACAGACGAAGAAACCAGACAGGTGACGGACTGGCGAAAACTCAAAAGAGTTCTCGAACAGACCTCGTCACCCGAACTGGACTAAATACCCGAACAGATCCTCACAAATGATAAGACCGAATTTGCGCCCTCGCTAGTCACTTGTAAACGGCAGCAAATAAGTGCTCCAGAGAGATCTCAACCGCCAAATTTGTCGACGTTGGGAACTCTCTGCTTATTTGCGAGAGCTAGTGTCGGAAAAGAACGCAGCGACGCGTGCCCTCGACTCTTGTCCCACCGAACAGAACCGTTCTCGGATGGGCTATTTACAACGCAAGTAAAGAAGCACATCAAAGTGTTCAAGGATGAACGGTGGGCCAATTTTGTAGGAGAAATTAAACCCTTGCACACGGCGTACTGACGAGTAGCTAAATCTCTCCATACCGACCAAATCACCCAATGTCCTCCCCTGATCCGACCAGACGGAACGACAGCGTTCGAAGATAACGAAAAGGCTGACTGCTTCGCTTAAATTAGTTTCGTGAAGGAAGCGTCTAGGCGCTACTTCGAAATTGCATCTCAACACTCCAACCCATTGGTAGCCCGGGCTGCGAATTACACTCCGCGGATCGACGCCCGGTGGCTCCGGCGCAGACCGCGAAATTCACTCTTTGATCCCGATGATCGCATTAAGGTTGCAAATGCCTCGTATAAACGGATCCGAGTGCGGAGAGTTAGGACTTCTGCGTCAAAAAATAAAGCTTTTTTAGGTGAGCGTTCATAACACAAAATATTTTTGCGCATGTTATGTAAACCTTTTCTATGTTGTATTTACCTCATGCCCCGTTTAAAGTGGCATAATTGTTTGCTATTATAATTTCACGTATTGTACATCGTGTCTTTTAGTGGAATGATCTAATGTAACTCGCCTGTTATTAACTTCTGTTGTTAATTAATTAATTAATACCAAGCAAAGATTCTGTGAGTCTATAGCTTCATACACAGTTATGATTGTTATAATAATTTCTTATTTTAAGCCGGAATACCTATCGAAATAATATTACGGGAAGCATCCTGTTCAGCAATTATTTTGAAGTGAGTCAACAGCCATACCGTTAATTTTGTTCTCCTATTGTTATAATTTTCCATAAAATTAAAAAAGTAAATCATAGACAATCACTATTTATGTCCGCCATTCATTCTTTTGAGTTGCTTTTTCGTTTTACGATTCTAAAAGAGCACCATTTGTCATCCAAATCTACGCAACACCATCGCGTAATTAATTAACCTACTCGAAAGCACCTGGAAACATTAAGTCCAAGCTCCAACGCACCTTCACCACCAGTGTAGTGTAACATAGGAGTGACGTGATTCATTTGTAAGATCGTATCGTAATTCCAATGATGCTTCTCTTCCCTTTTACGTTCTCGGTTGCTACGTTCGTTTGAGTGCCTGATGGTGTGGAAAGTATGTGCGATTAACAGAGTAAATACGGAGGACTCAGTATGGGGGCCTTTTTAAATAAACCTGAAACGAAGAAGTACAATGAGAGTGGGGAAGGGAATGGTCTTCGCTATGGCGTGGCGTCGATGCAAGGCTGGCGGGTGGAGATGGAGGACGCACACCATGCGCAGTTAACTTTGAATGGAACACTGTCGGACTGGTCGTATTTCGCGGTATTCGACGGGCACGCGGGCGCTCGGGTGTCAGCACATTGCGCGGAGAATCTACTGGAGTGTATCCTGCAAACGGACGAGTTCCGGCGCGAAGAGGTATCTGAAGCTATACGTGCTGGCTTCCTCGACCTGGATAACAAAATGCGGGAGCTACCAGAGTTGTCTGACGGCAAGGAGAAGTCCGGCTCCACGGCAGTGTGCGCGTTCGTTTCGCCTAAGCAGATATATATAGCGAATTGTGGTGACTCGCGCGCGGTTCTCGCCAGGAACGGATTGCCTATATTTGCTACTTGTGACCACAAACCAGAGTTACCATCTGAAAAGTCCCGTATAGTTGAAGCAGGTGGGTCAGTTATGATTCATCGTGTGAACGGGAGCTTAGCTGTCTCTCGTGCTCTTGGAGATTATGAGTACAAGAAGGTATGGCATCGAGGGCCGTGTGAGCAGCTCGTTTCTCCAGAACCAGAGGTGTCAGTGCATGAGAGGTTGGAATCGGAGGATGAGTTTCTGGTGCTGGCGTGCGATGGTGTCTGGGATGTGATGAGCAACGAGGCCCTGTGTGCATACATACACTCCCTACTTCAGCTCACTGATGACCTTGTGGCTGTCACCAATCAAGTTATTGACACCTGTCTCTACAAGGTATGTTATGGCTATATATTTCATGTGTTCTACCTAAAACTTGGAATTGTTTATAATTCTATTTTGGACATATCAACAATTACTTTTCCCAAACATGATCAAATAAATATTTCTGTACATATTACATAGCGCCATCTACTTCCATATAAAGCGAGGCTAAATAATAATAGTGCAGATGATGCATTCAATATAAAAAGGCAATTAGACCTAGTTTCACTCAATTGTGTTAAAAAACAGCATGCATAAACATGTTAATTGCATTACACAATGTTTGCATAATGTGCAGAGTTGTACAAAATTCGGTAACACTGCATTCACTAGCAGAATGAAAGAGTCATAAATATGTATGAGTTTTAGAAAGTGATAAAAATAATGTTAAAAATAAGAAACACTATTTTTATATTAGGTAGTGATTACAATTTAGAAAATCTATCTTAATTTCCCTTGATAGTCAACATCTGAAACATTTCGCCCAGGATCTCCCCATTGCAGAGCTATGAGGCTGGCATCCACATGGTTTATCCATGCAATGCTAAGAGGTCAGTCTCGCAGTAATAGTCTCTTTTATCCCGTTTCCTAATCTATTAGAATTTATTTATTTATTTATTCATTGCATACATGTATACATTATGACACTGTAACTATATAATACACAGCACAAAGATACATATGAACCTTTTCAGGCACAGCAAGGTGGAATAGAGAGTGGCAGACTTTTTATAGTATTCTATCTTCTAAGTATTCCTTTATAGAATAATACGCTTTTGTATTGAGTAATTCTTTTATCAATTTAACAAATTTACCGAATGACTATTCAGATTTGATATTATCAGGCAGCTTATTATAAACCTTTACTGACATTGAATTGGGACTTGAGCTATCTACTACTAATTTAGTTTTCAAATTTTTTAAGATATTTTTGTAACGCAATTCATAATGACAGAGCAAGTCTTCTAGTGTCCTATAAAAGTTTGGGTATTTTCTAATAAATTTACAAACATCTAAAATATAAATAGAGGGTAAAGTTAAATATTTAATTTTTTTTTAAATGTGTCTTGCTGTTTGTCTGTCTGTTTGTTCGATGTTTGTTATTATGCCTATCCATTTTTAGGGTTCCGTACCCAAAGGGTAAAACGGAACCCTATTACTGAGGCTCCGCTGTCCGTCCGTCTGTCACCAGGCTGTATCTCATGAACCGTGATAGTTAGACAGTTGAAATTTTCACAGATGATGCATTTCTGTTGCCGCTATAACAAAAATACTAAAAAATAGAATAAAATAAATATTTAAGGGGGCTCCCATACAACAAACGTGATTTTTTTGCTCATTTGATATTGATAACGGCAACAGGTAGACGCTTGAAATATTCACAGAATATTTAGTTATATATTCACTTTAAGAATAAATAATTAAATTAAAATAAAACAAATATTTAAGGGGGCTCCCATACAACAAACGTGATTTTTTTGCCGTTTTTATAGATAATGGTACGGAACTCTTCGTGCGCGAGTCCGACTCGCACTTGGCCGATTTTTTTGAAGAATGAGTTGGCAGTGTTGTAAATCTGAAAACATGGGACCAATTGGTCAATAGGCTGGTACTTTATCCACTGGACTATCACTGGTCATATATATTCAGCAAGTAGAATATATCAGAAGACACTCTTTCACAGCTTGACTGGCCTAGCTCCTGCCCGTGTTAATGCTGTGTGTCTGTCAGTGATGCTCTTTATCTATTGGTATATTAAAAAGGATAATTTTGAAGTCATTAAGAAAATCAACTCACATAAAATCCTTCCTCAAGAGGTACTACTGGATGGCAATGTCATCAACGATAAATAAACCTCATAAATAAATAAAAACTTATTAACTGTCTTGCACAGTTTGACACAAAAGATAAAAAATATATACTATGAAAGTAATGTTACAATTGTGTAAACTTTTTGGCCCTGAAGTAAGTAGGCTATGAGAAGCCCGTATTACAGGATGCCAGGTTCTCACCTCTCGGTTAGGGTAAATATTGCATTTCATGTCAGATCTGTAATATTAGTTGATGTTGAGAGGTTAGTTTTAGGTTATTAATTTTACGTGAACATTACATCCCAGGTGTACCAGGATACCAGTAATGTTACAAAAGTTATGTATGATTTGACTGTTCCCATTCTGGACACAGTAAGATTTTGGTCACATCAGGATATGTCTCGAATTTCATCGTTTTTTTCAAATGAGACACTATCCTCAGCAAAAGATAGCAAATACACTCTGTGGATGTTTGGTAAAACAACTAACTAAACAAGTTAAAACAAGCCCCACAGGCAAAAAAAGAACTTGTCAGGAAAAGGTAGATATTTTTGCAATACACGTCTTTCCTTTCATGAATATGTATGTATGTATATCTTCACGCCAATGATATAACCTTTCATGAATATATCTTCACCAAATGATGTAAATGATGTTAGGGATGCAGAAAAATCTTAATGAAGCTGTCTAAACCCCCTAACTCGACTTAGCCCTCCGGCAAGGCAAAGCCTGTTGGGCCCCAGAGGTTAAGTAAGCAATACAGTGGTATAGAAAATAAAAAATACACCTAAGTGTGACTGAAAAAAAAAAATACCACACAAAGGCATAGTCATGCAGACTATTCTATTGAATGTAACGATTAGATTACAGTACTTTCTTGAGCTATTTGAAAAATCATACTATAAAATACATGCACAGAACAGCACCAACACTCATAGAAAGTCAGCAAACTGATAACTAGAATGCCTATACGAAAGGGTTACTGCTCATCTGTCTTTTTGGACATTTGACAAGCTTTTGATAGGGAGGGTCATAAAGGCAGATTGTGCAAATAAAGCACTGCATGCCACACTTGTTATTGACTGTTTTGAAATTGTACCGCACAGATAGACTCTCCTATGCGAGGTAATCAGATATTAATTCAGACCTATTATAGGTAGGCTCCTGAGACCATTGATTGATGATGGCACATTATGTGCAAGAAGAGAGATTTCTCACACATACTGTATACTATAGATGAGTGGATATGTGATGCCTATGGGTTTAGTTACAGTACTTTGTTTATTTATATATAACATCATGTACATCTTGTAGCATTTAAATATTTTTTTTATTAGTTAATATATAATACCTAATTATATTGGAAGAAATAATGTTTTAACATTATATTTTGTGTTAACTTTAAGAAACATAATTTTCTTTTTTTATACCACTAAGGTAACACAGGTAAGGCAAATAAGTGTACGGCCTGCCTGATGGTAAGCAGTTACTGTAGCCTATGGACATTTACAACACCAGGGGTGTCACTCTAGCATTGCCGACCCTGTGAATATAGCAGACCAATGAAATAATTATCATTATGTATGGATTTAGCACATGTAACCTTGTCATGACCATTATGGCACTTTGATTGACAATCAGCTGACAGTATCATCCTCTTGGCTTACACTGACTTGTCCTATATTACTTTTACATACCACTAGACTTGTGTTAAATCATTACTGAGTTTATTTGACTATAGACATTTTAGCTCCTACTTAGAAAATTAAATGTTAAATGATTGTCCAAGAAACTGAAGTTATTGATAAATCACTGAGGTCTAATGTGTGGCTGTAATAGGGGTCACTATATATAGGGATTCGGCCGGGACCTTGCCATTTAGTTGCTTCCTTAGAGCGATTTTGGTATATCCGGTTTTGACTGTATATGACACATTACTTCTAGTACTACAAGCAATTGGTTGCAAATTGACATGGAATCAAACATTTATATTGAGAAATAAGGATTAAAAATAAACAAATATCCATTTGAACTACACGTTAATATGCAAAAATAGTAAGTAGCATACAAAAATGACTGCCTATTTTTTGTATATGGAAGAAGTAATAGAAATATCATATTACTTACAAGATTATACTATCCACAACATTTAACAACAAACCTCCCTTGTACGTTTTCATAGCTAGTCCATTCATTTATTTTTTAGTTAATGCTATTGGTGTAGATAATTAAACAATAGTGAGGATCGCATTTACCACTGTAAGCAAACATAGCT
This sequence comes from Pyralis farinalis, assembly GCA_947507595.1. Lineage (NCBI taxonomy): Eukaryota > Metazoa > Arthropoda > Insecta > Lepidoptera > Pyralidae > Pyralis > Pyralis farinalis. Next base: position 26,480,454 of record OX382278.1, read on the forward strand.
TAAGCATAAACATAGCATAAGGGGGTCAACCGTGAATTTTGTCGATTGAAACATACCACTGTCTACATGAGGGCAAAACTATATAGCATTTTAGTTATAGTTCTACAAATAAAGCCTAATACTGAGTGATTTCTTTACCTCCAATTCTACTTTAAATGTTGATGAAGCTGTATTGCCTATCATCCTATGATGCAACAGCTCTATGCTGGAAATCTCAATTATCCATTGAAATGTTCGGTAGAGATTGTTCTGTCTTGAGATTCATAGTATGGGCAGTGGTGTTTAAGTTGTGTACCCTGAGTTGTGTTTTGAATTGATGTGTGTTTTTCACCTAAACATACTACTGGGCAAGTCCTATCTGTTGTTGAAGACTGCTCGTGTGAACTTGGTGCCTAAAAAGAGTGATAGATCAGACCCAGTAATTGCCTAGACAACAGTAAATAGTCTCATAAATAAACAGCTTATAAGTTTGATTCCCACACAGGACAAACATTTCAGTGGATGAATATTTCTTGTTTATCTTGGTCTGGATAATTTTAAGAGAGGTGCGGTATATCAAAGCAGTCAGAACAGGGATCTTCGTTTTTAAGCATCACTAACAATAACAATTTTTTAGATGTTTACTGGGTTCCTGAGAGTGAGTTTATCGGTATGCTTAGAGCTTTGCTGTCTTAGCAGCGAGGGTGGTAACACGCGAGCGATACTACCCCTATTGCAAATGTTCAAAGTCTCCAGTACCTTTCCAACCCAACATTGTATAAAGAGAAACATATGCAAATCGAGCATACAGACAATGAAAACCCCACCCACTTTGGAAGACTTAAAAAACATGAAGTATCTCTCCTGTTATGTTTTCCTTTCCACAGTCGATATGAATTATGTGCATTCACTAACATGGTTTAATCAGAATAAACATGTTATGTGGGCATGTTTACGATATTAGTAATTCAACACTTACATTAGAATCACAAATAAGGTAAACATGTAGTCTTTGTGAACAAATCCAGTCACATTAGGTAAATGTCTCGAATGGTCTATGTTTTAAGATGGAAGATAAGTTCTCGTGCATTGCCACCCTTACCGCTAACACTCGTTGAGCTTGGTGGCGCAGTTGTGAATGACGCGACATTGACATTAACGCTCATGGGTTTGATTCCCACACAAGACAAAGGTTTTGTGTACATGAAAATTCCTGTTTGTCTTGTCTGGATGTTTTAAGAGAGGTAGGACGCATCAAAGCAGCTCGTCTGGGGAAAGAGGGTTGCTGTGTTCCTGCGTGTGAGGGAGGTCACCAGTAAGCTGCTAACACAGCAACTCCTTGGGAGTCCGCGAGTGATAATTAATATATCGCAAGCGTTAATAGGCTACTGTACTGTATAACAGGTGGGCCGTATGCTTGTATGCCTCCCGACGTAGTATATAAAAAAAAAGGTGAAGGTAAAAAGGTGTTAAAAATTAAAATCAAGACAATCACAAAATGTGGGTTTTTGAAAGTAGCTGTGCTACTTTAACACCAAGACTCATGGGTTTGATTCCCACACAGGAAAAACATTTGTGTGCATGAACATGTCTGTTTGTTGGTGGTTTTTAAGAGAGGTAGGGCACATACAAGTAATCCTACTGGTGAACTATCTCCACCTCGCTGAATACTGCTCAAGTAGCAACTCCCTGAAAGGTTGTTGTGTTCCTGAGAATGAGTGAGGTTATCGGTAAGCTCACATAATCATCAGATCTTGTACAAAGTCACATGAATCAATGAATATGTTTCTAATGATGAGAATTAGGATAAACATTCTCTATCGTTCCTTGAAATTTACTCCCAACAATGATTAAATCCTAAAATATTGTTAATTTACAGGGCAGCAAAGACAACATGAGCATCGTTCTGGTGGTGTTCCCTGGAGCGCCGAAGCCCAGCGCGGAGGCCCAGCGCGCTGACCGAGAGCTCGACGAGACGCTGCGGCAGAGACTGACAGGTTGTTATCACTCCTTACTGCATGCCTGCTCACATAAACATACCGACAGTTACACGACAGCGACGGACAGACAGAACAACATAGCGGAATCTAGTAGGAGTACGTCTAATGACGCTAGAGGTTAAAGGGATTGCGCCAAGTATCCAATGAGTATTACATACGAACATCTTTACTTGTTAGCATTGGTCCACATTGTTGGTGCAATGGACAGCTAGTCTATGCCATTTAGCTTTTACGGCTGAATAAAACCTTCTTGATTCGTATTGTGGCAACGAATCATATATTATACAGTTATTAAATAACTGATTGAATAATTCCTGGTTTACCAAAAATAATTATATTTTTTATTACAGTTTACTATTGGACCGACGATATTTTACCGCGAAACTGGCAATTTCATACAACGATAATGCTCTTAGACGTAATAATGAGAGAGCGACAAATGACTTGTTTACGATTCCGCATTATCTGTCTCTTTTTAACAGATGCGTTATCGTCAAATAAAAGCGAGATAGAGCTATTATGACACGTCAATTTTAAAACGAATATTAGAAAAGGTAAATTCTAAACGTGCGAAACAAAATTGTGTATCTGAATTATCTAATTAAATTGATTTAGATGTTTTTATCATAAACGTCAAAGTGAAGTGAGTGCACGAACGGACGGACGGACTACAAGTGAAAGAGAAGTTGTTCTGAATAGCAAATCGAGTCGTATCACATTGAAATGACTGTCATGTGTAAGCCCATGAAACAATTTTACGAACAGTTTGACTGGATTGTCAATCGAATTGTTTTTAATTTTAATTGAAGGTTATGGGTTGGCCGAGACCGTTCTACTACACCATTGTGACCAATCAAATCGGATACTGTGGACACTAATCGGTCGATTGTTCGAAATTAGTGTGCAGCCCCCTTATTTTTTGTTTTGTTATCGTTTCAAGTTGGACAACGTGGACAGCGTCAACGTTGATGCATCTATTCGTGCCGAGCGGCAAATATTTGAGGGAATTTTAGAACTATAGAGATTTGCCATGTCTTTGGGAAAGTAAGCACGCTAGGGTTAACACACAAAAGATATTGTTCTTTAAATGGAAACCAAAATTGGCGATCCATTTTTTTTCTTTTTTTTTTATTCAACGTCGGGAGGCGTACAAGCATACGGTCCACGTGGTTAACGTAGCCTGTGAACGTTGGTAATACATTAAGTATCACTCGCGCGATGCCACCTCGGCGGCTAACACAGCAACTCCTCAGGAGCTTACTGGTGACCTCACTCACACGAACACCACTATCCCCCAGGGAGTTTGTTATTTGGCTCCGGTTTTTTAGGTGGATGTTCTTACCCGGACGGGCTGTTTTGATATACCCTATCTCTTTTAAAAAGATGCAAAGTGGTTATTTATGAATGTCTGTGATGCAGGAAGTATGCTGCTCCTTACTCCAGGGAATTGTTATTGTCTGCGGTATTTTTTGTTAGGAATGCTTTGATGCGTATCTTAAAACACCCAGAACAAAAAAACATACGCGTGTTAATGCACACAAATGTTTGTGCTGTGTTGGAATTGATCCCACGAACCTTAAAGTATTATTACTTCCAGGCGATCCATTATATCGATATATAATAGAGCTCGATGGCGTCGTTGCGCATGTCATTCTAATCGAACACGCAGGTTAAGGGACGTCGACAGCAGCCTGTCTATGGATGGGTTTATCTATTTCGAGTTTCTCCGTGTTTCGGATGGCACGCTAAGCCGTCGGGCCCGGCTGTTGTCGATAGATGGCAGTCGTTAAGCTAAGTCAGTGGCCCTCGGGCGGCTAGAAAACACTGCCAATCCGCATTTGAGCAGCGTGGGGGAGTATGTTCTAAACCCCTTAGGTTGAAGGGAGACCCGTATCCCTGCAGTGGGATGAGTAAGGGATGATGTGGATCCATTATATCAAATTGAAATATTCTATTCACAATCGTGCGAGTTATGCCACATGTTACTACACATGTGACTAGCCATTAATTTCACTAACATGTGATTGTCTAAAGGAAGCGATTGATTATATGATAATATGTTATCATGAAAGCATATGTTGTCATGTTACGCCCTAGAAACCGGCGAGCGTGCACGAGAAGAGCAATGAATGTTAAAGAAGCGAGTGAAGTGTGTAAGGATCGAGTCACGTGGCGCTTTACTTTACACGGATGCAAGGGTTTGGCGTGAAGTTATAGATAGATACATGTTATCATGAAAATAGATAGCCGTGATAGCCTAGTGAATAAAGAACCACTTTTATTAACCTACGTTCCAATCCTGACCTTAGCATGTACTACTAAATTCGTATTTTCGGATTTATGTACATATCTGTAATTATCACTTATTCACGATGAAGAAAAACATCGTTAATCCGCACGCCAAGGAAATTATTTTTCTAATGACGTGTTACCTAACTTGAGATCTGATTTTCCCTCTGGGTTGCGGAGATCCATGTCAAAATCAGTATATTTGCTAAATCTTTACGCTTAGGGCAGTTTCCTAATCCATTAGAATTGGCGGGGTCGCCAATTCTAATTAGGAAACGGGATAACGTTAGAAATAAGAATATATATATCAGATTTTACAACCCACCTAATGTAAAGTGGTTACCGCAGTGAACGTTTGCAATACAAAAGCAATTGACAAGCTGCCCCGCTGTTAGCACAGCAACTCCTCAGGAGCTCACCGATTCCTCATGCATAAGCAAGAATCTCACCTCTTACTGTTGTTATTTGACTGCGATCGTGTGTGATGTGGAGCTACTTCCCCCAGTCTGGTTTTTTGATGCGCCTACCTCTCTTCTTGCCTCTCCTTTCTACCTCATTTGTCCAATTAGCAGGGTACACCACGTGTAGGTGGGGTTAACATTGACTGTAGTGACGATAGTGAGCGACTTACACCCCTTAATATGTTCGTTCATCTTGAAAGTGCCGTCTAAACCACCCACCAATATACTAGTTGACTGCGCATGAAGGCACGCCGCTCTCACAAAGAAGTGTTAGCGTCTTAATATCTAAGTGATTCGTGGCCATTTTAACCAATAAGCTGATAGGTGCCACGATTTTGATCAGTGAACCAGCCAATAAGGGCGCCGCGTTTTAGTTTACCCCCCGACCCGTAGCGGTGAATTGAGTTACTACGTAAAATCAATCCCATCGGTTCTCCATAGTCTATAATATCCTTCATCCCTTAAACCGACTTAAGAGAAATTTAACCCATTTATTCCTCATGGGTAGGCATGGGTAGCGCATAGAAGGGAGAGGGTGGAATAAGGGGAAGTAGTTCTTCAGAGCACTCACCATGGTACAGGTTAAATATACTTAGTGAGCCGATGCCCCTACGAAGTTGCAGAGGTTCTAGGTTTTTCTTCTAAATATAAATAAATTTAGCCAATTAATTCCCCCATGCCTGCTCTTCGAGGAATTATTTGACGTCAAAATATAGCTAGATACATAGCTAATTAAGTTGATTATGCTTTTACACTGTATGGACATTAAAACTGCTTTACAAGCCATAAATATGTCTATGACACACATTTTAGGATTCAATTTGCCATATGGAACCTCCATATGGCAAATTGAATCCTATTTGCCATTAACAAACACGCTTTTATTAAGTTCATCTAGGTATTCCTTCGCGTCTCTTGCGGTGTAGGCAGAGAACTGAGCGCCAAGAAGCGGTCGTTACGTACTTCACTCGCTTCTTTAACATTCATAAATGTTTTCATGCACTTCGGCGGTTGTTGCGGTTCTTGTGACACAGCTTTTTAAGTTATACATCGTTGGGCTCATTAAGGAATTATGATGAGAGTGAATTTTTTTGTGATTCCTGTGCGCAGCGACATGTAAAGTCGACACCACGAAGTCGTACATCGATATTTAAAAACTGGTTATCATTTTGTTTTACAAACAAGAGTACAAAGAATATTATTGAATATTTTTTTAATAATAAACGAAACAATTAAGTGAGTTCAATTCCGTGATCCGATTGGTTGATGCGTTTACTATGGAGTTCACATACCATATTAAAAGAAAAACACGACTTTACACACTGCGACGCGGTCTGTATAGCCGTATTGTAGACCAGAGATTTCCAATATTTTTTCTCCCGTAGACCTCTTGAGCAGAAGAATATAACATATACAGGATTTTCTGGTCTACGTAGACGCTTAATTAATGTTTGTATCTGATGGACCCTTTACTTGTTGCAAACGAAACCCATGGGGTCGATTTAAATCACTTTGGGAAAATCGGTTGTAGACAATTTCCTGATAATGAACTTTACTGTGGAAAGAAGAGATATATTCTCACTGCATTTAAACGAGCACTTGCAAATGGCGACTGATAAAATAGTCGAGCAGGGTTAGTGGTTTTGGGAGACTAAAGCCCCACCATTCCTTTCGGTTCACTGGCTACGTTTTAACGCTCTGACCTATGATTTCTCTCAGCTGGTTTGATCTCTCGCGAGGATACCAGGTTTATACAAGCTCCCTGGATCTTCTGACTTCATGTCATTAATATAACTTCTCGATGAACGCTCGCTCTCTCTCGCTGCTTGGCTCATCGGATCACTGTATCATCTGCAATAAAGTTTGTTTGTTTGTAATATCTTTATTGTACATGAAATAACAATAAGAAATATAAATTAAAATGCAACACATTAATAAATGTACAAAGGCGGACTTATTCCTATAAGGAATCTCTTCCAGTCAACCTTTGAGTGTCTAATTGGAATTTGGTAGGCGAGTGGCGCGGAAGTACAACATAAACGAAACAGATCATTATAATAATTAACAAATATAAAAGTAATAAATGTCAAATATATATATATGAAATTGAAAGTAGCTAGACAAAATAGAACATAATATGAATATATATGTAAAGCGATGTAAAAAATAATAATAAAAAAAATAAAAAAACGAAAGAATAAAAGAAAACGAAATTAACTAAGATAAAAAATATAAAATCAGTCTAAAGCACCATGATCATCGTGAGAGCCTTTCAGAGCCAGTTTAAACGATTCAATGGTGGAAGACAATTTAATGTGCAAAGAGAGTGAATTCCACAATTTTGCAGCATGAACCGAGAAAGATTTGGTGTATGTACTACTGTTGTTCATAGGACTATTCAGTAAAGGATCCACAGAAGAACGCAGACGATTATCTATATCACGAAATTGAAACCTTACACGTAAGTACTCAGGAGCAGATGGGTTAAATAGTACGTTGAAAAGAAGGGAAAATATATGTAATTTTTTACGTAGCCTAATCGGATGCCAACCGAGCTGCTTGCGAAATTCAGAGATGTGGTCATACTTCCGCAGACCAAATACGTACCTTACACAAAGATTCAAAAGTCTGTCCAGTCTATCAAGCAACCCCTCTGCCGGATCCAGGTAGGCCACATCAGCATAATCCAACAGAGGAAGCAGGAGGGATTGTACTAGCATCGCCTTAGTGGAAATCAGAAGGAAATTTTGCAGACGTCTAAGAGAATGCACAGAGGCGAAAATTTTACGGCTGACTTCATTTACCTGAGGTATCCACGACAGAGTTTGATCCATGATAACACCCGAATTAGTTACGGTCGAAGAGATCGGTATAACAGTGCCATCAAAAACCAAACTGGGAATCATCATGGAGTCCAACTTAAAAATGAAGTGGGAACTACCAATTATAATTGCCTGTGATTCAGCTGCATTCATTTTAATGCCAAAGCGTTGGGACCATTGAGAAATGGAAGCGAGATCTGAGTTGATGATATTAATAGCTTGAGAAATATTAGAAAGAGAGGCAGCCGTGTATATTTGAAGATCATCTGCATATAAATGAAAGGAAGAAGACCGTGGTAGAGTAATGCCATTAATAAACATAGCGAATAAAACTGGCGATAATATCCCTCCCTGGGGAACCCCGGCAGTCAAGCCACACCAATCAGACCGACAGTCGCCGAGTCTCACCAATTGACGTCGTCCTTTGAGATATGACTCAAACCAGGTAAGCAAAATGGGTGAAAGGTTGAAAGTTTTAATGACACCTAGCAATATATCATAATCAACAGAATTGAAAGCGCTAGTAAAATCCAGGAGTGAGAGAATTGTAAGATTTATAAAAGTTGTATGGCGCTTAAAGTGAGCAGTTTCAAATCAGAGGACATTGGATCTGTGAAACGTCAGTGGCTGAGGCGATGTTATGGGGCATGGATTGCTATATTCCTAATCACTTAGTAGTTGCTGCGGGAGCTAATAAGCAGTCGTGATTTAATCGGCTTTGTTTGCGACCAATCTTCTCAAGCAGGTTGCTTACGAGGATTTAACCACGGCGCGTGCTAAGGGGGATCCTAATGCCTTTGTTTTCAAACGCAAATTGAATGCTGGCTGCCTCGAAATCCAGTTAAAAGTGATCGCTAGACCACAATTCGATTGTTGTTGGCTAATGGCTTGTGAGTCTATTGGCCCGAGTTTTTTTGTCGCTCACTAAATCTTTTTTTTATACTACGTCGGGAGGTATACAAACATACGGCCCACCTGATGTAAAGCGGGTACCGTAGCCTATTAACACTTGAGATATATTAAGTATCACTCGCGCAATGCCTCCTCTGCAGCTTACACAGCATCTCCTTGTGAGCTTACTAGTGACCTCACTCGCACGCAGGAACACAAAAACCCTCTAGGGAGTTGTTATTTGACTGCGGTTTTCTCTGAGGTGGAGGTACTTCCCAAGGCGGGCTGCATTGATGCACCCTACCTCTGTTAAATCGGCTGAGGGAAACATCTGTCTGTCCATGTTTATTGAATACCAGAAGGCAGTGCCCTGTAGCGCAGATTAGCCGATTTACTTGGTAATCTATTTGCGTTGTAACTCGAATATGAATGATGGAGGGGTATACCACCTACCATCCTGTTGCGCTAACTCGATGCCGGAAATCTCAATTACCCAGCGAGATGTCCGGCGAGGGTTGCTGTCTTTTGACATTCATAAGTCGAGTGGTCCATACGGCATAGTGGTATTGAAGCTGTATCCTCCTGAGTTGTGTTTTGAACTGACTCGCATTTTTGCGTTTTAGTTTTCACTGAGCAATTCTGCAATGGCTAATGTCCACCCTTTGGCGTTTGGCTTTGGCACCCAGAAAAGGCGATAGATCAGATGCATCGGAATTACAGGTCTATCGCTATATCAATATGCAAGCGATACTTCCTAACTTGCAGGCGTACATAGCCTTCGATAACCACTTTGTATTAGGTGGGCCGTATGTTTGTATGCCTCCCGACGTTGCATAAATAAAGTATCGCAAGCCCTACCGCGCTGGCAATGGAGTGATTCCTTGTTAACTTTCTGGTGCCCTCGCTCATTCGCAGCAACGCAATAAACCACCAGCGATTTGTTATTCGTCTGTGAGCTTACGTAACAGATTTATAGAGACACACTTGAGTACACAATAGTCAAGGATATCAAAAGAAAATTATTGTCACATAGTTTGCTCAATATGTGAATTCTAAAATCGAATTTTATGATGGCGTACTAGCAAATGGTATGTTTTATTTAAGGTTAGGTACCCATGTTTGTAAAAGACCTTGTGTGTTCAGAATTACATTGATGTAGGGGAGGGGACGAAAAGTCGTCTGCGTGGATACCTCTTTCTCACCTATTTCTACAGCCAAGCAGCTATATTTATATAGCTGTATTCCGGTTTGAAGGGCGAGATATTGCAGTAAAATTACTGACTACTGTGGCGAACGAGCCTTAGGTCACGAGATTGGCAGCGCACGAGTAACATCCCCGTGGTGTTGCGGGCGTCAATAGGCTGTGGTGACCGCTTACCATCTAATGCGGGCCGGATGCTTGTTTGCCGATCTAGTTGTATAAAAAAATCCAATACCTAGAATGTGCCGGAAGTATGAGGTCATTATACTTCCTGCACATTTTACAATAATGATCTTGATATTTTCAATAACCATTGTCAAGGTTTCAAAAAAATATTTATTATTAATACCCTTCGCTTTACCTCTTTTTATTAATGCCATTATCGAGAGTTATTTTTCTATTATTTTTAGTTACTTACGTACATATTTTTAACTAAATTAATTCTAAGGCTTTTTTTCTATCCTACAAGTATAGAAATTTCTGTTAATTTAATAGTTTATCTTAATACAGTGTAGTGGCTCACTAGATCAATTTTTATGCTAACACGCCTATAATAGCTATCATAAACAACCAAATGTCAAATTGTTCTAAACTGTTATTTCACAGTGACCGGCCATTGTATATCTCCTGGCGTTGTATAAAAAAAATCAGCCAAGTGCGAGTGGGACTCGCGCACGAAGGGTTCCGTACCATTATCTATAAAAAAGGCAATAAAATCATGTTTGTTGTATGGGAGCCCCCTTAAATATTTATTTTATTCTATTTTTTAGTATTTGTTGTTATAGCGGCAACAGAAATACATCATCTGTGAAAATTTCAACTGTCTAACTATCACGGTTCATGAGATACAGCCTGGTGACAGACGGACGGACGGACAGCGGAGCCTCAGTAATAGGGTTCCGTTTTACCCTTTGGGTACGGAACCCTAAAAAACAATGCCAACCGTTCCATCACCGGGCTCATGTCATAATTGATTATTTAAGTGCTAGTGAACTTAGGGGGGAGGGGGACTTATACAGTAATGGTACCTAAAACCCAAATATAACACGTCTATGCACCTTTTTGAAGGCGTGATTAGGTCTAATCTATCTGTAACTTCACGCCAGGTCCCTTGCGGGGTAGGCAGAGGGTACCGAGCGTCACGTGACCCGATCCTTACACACCTCACTAGCTTCTTTAACATTCATAGCTCTTCTCATACTCCAGACATCACCTTCTGATAGAACGCAATTAATTTGGTCATGGTAGGTAAGTCTTGGCCTTCCTCGGCTCCTACATCTGCGAAGAAAACCTTGTAAAATTCACTATCTTTTTACGCGTGTGGAATGGGATGAAACTTTATGAAAAATAAACATACGACTTAAAGGTCTTTGTTACCAGGCCAGAACCTACAAAAAATACCGTTGACTACACAATCGGTAATCGAGACACGTGTCACAATATACTCGACGGAACTATTAAAGGCAACCAATTAATAATCCGAGTGCACGCTCGCGGAATATATACCTGACCTACTTATGGACTCCGTTCCGAGAGAGATAACTTGTACGTATTTTGACGACTTAATTACTACATACATACTATTCACACTATATCCCTTGCGTGGTAGGCAGAGAGAACCGAGCGCCACATGACTCGATCCTTATAGACATCACTCGCTTCTTTAACATCCATTGCTCTTCTTATCACATCAATTAACACACGATCAGTAAAACACGATCAATTTGATCATGGTAGGTAAGTCTTGGCCTTCCTCAGCTCCTACATCCTTCATTACGCCCATTAGCTCATTCATATTATCACTCAATTCACCTCTTACATTCCATGTGCCTATGCAACACTCTGTTTCCCTCGACCCGCCGGAATTGGCGCTGCGTGGTGGGTGGCGGCCCTCACCGGCGCGTGCACCTACATTCGCACCGACGGGAGCGCATCGGTGCGCGTCGCCTCCGGGGGACGCCCTAACCTGCACATCGGTGCGCTTTCGGGCTAGAATTGTAATCTAATTGATTGGCAGGGGTCGCGAATATCATCACGCCTGTCTCTTATTGTGCTAGGCAGAGACTATGGAACACCAGGTGCACCGATCCAGACACTCCGATAAAAGACCTATCATTGCCAAATTGGTCGTGTTTTATCAGAAGGTGATACGAGTCCTAGGAACCGGGGACCGTACATGAAAAGGTCTTTGATGATAAAGAAACATGCGAGGTGTGTTCACGCAAGGGACCTGGTGGGAAGATATATATACATACATACGAGTACAAGAATTATATACCTGGTCCGGCCATAAGTTCTGTTACAAATGAATATGCATTTATTTTTTTATGAAGTAATATAATCCTAATAAAACCTATATGTACATATTTATGGAAGTCTCAGCAAAAAATAAAACAATGATTCTTTTGGAAATGCCACCCTTAGCTTTGATACGGGCCTTTAATCTGTCTGGCCACGAATTTATGGATTTACGCACTGCTTCCATGGGAAATTTAGCCACTGCTTATTCCATAGATTTCTTAAGAGACACAATGTCGGCGTGTCGTTTCGAGCAGGCCATGTCCTCTAAAACTGACCATAATTTGTAGTCTAAGGGGTTCAGATCTGGGCTAGACGAGGACTAGTCTTCAAGTTTCGAGCCAGGCTCGGGTAGTTCGTGCCTTGTGACTAGATCCAGAGTCCTGCTGGAAAGTTCGTGACACATTTTTAAAAAGTGTATTACTGAAAGGTTTCACAACACGATCCAAGACTGTCTCTTCATACACACATGAGGTCGCCCCGATCTTTTATGGTCTTCAACAGAGGAAGTATTATACCAATACTATCTCTCGATAGTACGAAATACGAACATACATCTGATATCAAGCTTTTGAAGTGTCTTGAATATGACCGACGGCTCCATAACCACTTTAAGCAAGGCAATCACTGCATTCCTATTGTCTATGCCACCCCATTCCATATTCTAATTTGATAATTAACACGAACAAAATGTGTAAAACAGCGGGAAATCGAAAGAAGTATTTAACATAATAAAACGCGATTTAAATTCAAAATATTTAAACAGTTGAAAAAAAGTTAAGTGTCTATGTAACAGTATTTATGGCCAGACTAGTTATAGAAGTCATACATACATATCATCACGCCTGTCATACATTGGGGTAGGCAGAGACTATGGAACGCCAGGTGCACCGATCCAAACTTTTGATTCGGCTCTTTTTCAACACATCATCAATTTGACCTGTATGTGTACGTGTAAGGCGGCCCCTGTCGATATCTCCATTCTCTCTTGTCCGTTACACTTCTTTTGTAACTCTTAAGTTATTCTTTTTTGAAGTTATACTTCTAATGCGACTTCCAACAAGGTTGCGTTAAACGTTTAACGTTACCATGGAGGGGAATAGAAAGAGACAGAGCGAGAGTGAATGCGTGGCACTCGAACGCATGCGCGTAGTATACTTATACGTTAGCAACGAGTAGCGTCCAATATTATAGCGAAGTAAACAGTGTGAAGTCACTTCTTCCGCGCGGAGGGACTCCACGCACTATTTTAATTTATTTTGATGACCAAATCATCTCATACATATCCTTTTCATATTTTGTCACTACGTCGTTCATTCCAAATAGTTCTCGCATCGTGCTATTTCTTATTGTATCAATTAGGTATTCTATCACCCTTCTTGCAAACCGTCTTCACATTTTCAGTTCGTATAAAGAACCTAGATAAATAAATTCATTCACTTGTTCCACTTTTTCATCATCGATCATTATCTGGCACTTCGTAACAATTTACTCTGTAACAACTCGCTCTGTAACAATTTACTTTGTAACAATTTACACTGTAACAAGTTACTATGTAATAATTTACTCAGTAACAATACGCTCTATAACCATTTACTCTGTAACAATTTACGCTGTAACAATTTACTATGTAATAATTTACTCAGTAACAATTTACTCGGTAACATTTCCCTCTGTAACTTCAGTACTTTTCCGTCCATTCTAATAATACAAAAGAGAAATCGTGATTGACGAAAGAGATAGAGCCGGTAGAGAAGTGATAGCCATGTGGATAAGGAAATAGCGTATTAACAGACGGTCCCTGGTTCTAATCCTGTCGTGGGCATGTATGTATGTACGTATAACTTTACGCCAGGTTCCTCGCGGAGTAGGCAGAGTGTACCGAGCGTCATAAGACACGGTCCTTATAAACCTCACTCGCATCAACAGTCATTGCTTTTCTCATTTCACGCTCGCCGGTTTTTAAGGCTCCTGAAATCACTTTCTGGTATAACACTATAAATTTGGTCATGGTACGTAAGTCTGTCTTCATCGGCTCCTATGTCCTTTAAAATTTCGCGTTATATTTTTGTTTCGTAATTCTTGCTACCTGCATTCTTTCTATATGTCCGAACTTTTAAGAGAGGTAGGGCGCATCAAAGCATCCCGTCTGGGGAAGTACCTCCACCTCACAGAAAACAACAGCCAATTAACAACTCCCTAGAGGGTTGTTGTCTTCCTGCGTGCGAGCGAGGTCACCAGTAAGCTCCCAAGGAGTTGCTGTGTCTATTAACCTGCGTTCCCTGGTTCGTATCCTGACCTTAGTATGTGCCACTAAATTCGTGTTTTCGAATTTAAAACCCGCACGTCCAAGAAATTGTATTTCAAAAGAAGTGTGACCTAAGAAAAGTCTGATTTGCCCTCTGGGTTTTGGAGGTCTGAGGGCAGTTAAAAATCAGTATCTTTAAGAGGGGTAGGGCGCCTAAAAAGCAGCCCGTCTGGGTAAGGACCTCCATTTCATAGACAACCGCAGCCAAGTTACAACTTCCTCGAAGGTTGTTGTGTTCTTGCGAGTGAGTGAGGTTACCAGATAACTCCTAAGGCAACTCATAGACTTCGGTTACCACTTTACATCAGGCGGGCCGTATGCGTCATATAAGTAAAATTGTCAAATCTTTAGGCTTGGTTAGCGAACCTCGGCAATCCTAATAGATTAGGAAGTAGGATAACGCTTCGCTAGGCAGAACGTAATACACAATTAATCCTCGGTAACATTTAATGTAACATTATTTTGTCATTGTGTCTGAATCTGAGAATTTTCTGGGTGTAGTTTCAAAACAAGATATTTCGGCGAAAATTCACACTATCTCAACAATATGTTCCCAGAATTATTGATAGTGCGTATCTGTCGCTAAATATTATGTTTCTGGTAACATTTTGTACCTTAAAATATAATCATTGCAGACAAATATACGTATTTACAAGGTGCTGCCCGCGACTTTTTTCGCGTGTATCCCGCGATTTCTCTCGCTCGTGTCCCGGCATCTTGTCGGAGCCGCTTTTGCTTACTTCCTTTTTATTGTTTTTTTGGTGAGATCGCTACAGGGGGTAAATTTTTCCAAGCAATCTCGGAACCAAACAAACATACGACCCACCTGACATAAAGTGGCAACCGTAGGCCTATGGGCGATTGCAATATTGCATTGCATGCATTCGCTGGTCCATTGCCACCCCAATTGTTAATACAGCAACTTCTTAGGAGTTTACTGGTGACCATATTCATTCTCAGCAACACAAGGGAGTATTATTTAACTGCGATCTTTTGCGAGCTTGAGGTACATCTCCAGTTTGGTTACTTTGAGTTGCTCATTGATTAGCAACGTTCGCCACGTGTAAGTGACTTACATTCAGAAGTGTGTTTTGGATGGCATATTCATTTTTAGGGTTCCGTATCTGCATACGATGGTGATACCGCCTTCTACTACTATATCTACACATGGAGTCCCTTGCATGGTGGTAGGCAGAGGATCGTTCGCCAAATGTGCCAAATGGCTCGATCCTTGCGCACTGGCCGTGCGCCAAATGGCTCGATCCTTGCACACATCACTCGCTGCTTTGATATTCATAGCTCGTCTCGAAAAGTTTCTAGCGACCCCCAAATTTGTTCAGATTATAAACAATTATAAAATGATAACGTAACATGCTTAAATAAAAATTTCGAAAAATATGTGGTTTCGTTTTTTTTTTATAAATTTACCGTTGGTCGAACATGGTCGTTTAATTATCGATGGGCTTTGAATGATGGGAATGAATGATAGCTTCCAGGTAATTGGTCTTATCACCCATTTTGATAAAAGTTGGCTATTTCCATAGTAATCGACACGTGTACATAGCCTGTGGAATGGTTCCGGTTGTCCTAGCATACGTAAATTTGTCACTAAGTTTCGCAATGTTGATAAAAAATAAATTAAAAAAAAACAATTGTCGGTCAACTTACACAGCACCATCTAGCCCCAAAGTAACTAAGGGTACTTACTAGACAACTGATAAATATAAATAAATACATTTTTTTTTGGAAATACATACTTATTATACATAGAAAATACCCAGACCAAGACAAACAGACATGTTCATGCACACAAATGTTTGTATTGTGTGGGAATCGAACCCACGAGCGTTGGTGTCAAAGTAGCGTAAAAGCGCGTTTCACTACTGCGCCACCGAGCTCGTCGTTGATATATAAAAACACAGTTAGTCTGAAAGAGAGTAATGTCATTAATATAGAAAAGACGTTCACCGTTTGTTCGGATATGTTGAAAGAATAAAGGAAGAAAGAATGACGAAACACATTTCAGGGTCGGCAACGCAAGAGTGACACCCTTGGTGTTGCATATGTCCATAGGCTACAGTAACTGCTTACCATCAGGCAGGCCGTAAGCTTGTTTGTCACCTTAGTGGTATAAAAAAATACATATTAACACGAAAGTGGAAGATGATCAAAACTCATCTACCGCAGTTAAACTGGTAGTGTTTTATCGGGAACCGTATGGGTGTGCGTTGAAAGAGCTATGGTTGTTAAACAAGCTAGTGAGTGTAATGAACGAGTCATGTGGCGCTCGCTTCTTTCTGCCTACCCTGCAAGGGACTTCGCGTGAAGCTGTAGATAGATATTGATGATCTAGATGGCGCATCGGTTAATAACGCGACTTGACACCCACGCTCGTGGGTTCGATTCCTACACAGTACAAATATTTGTGTGTATGAACATTATCAGTTTGTCTTAGTCTGGGTGTTTTTAAGAGAGGTGCTAAAGTAGCCCGTCTGGGGAAGTACCTCCACCTCCCAGAAATCCGCAGCCAAATAACAACTCTCTGGAGAGTTGTTGTGTTCCTACGTGTGAGCGAGGTCACCAGTAAGCTCCTAAGGAGTTGCCGTGTTAGCAGCAGAGATGGCATTGCGCGAGTGATACTCAATGTATCACAGGCGTTCATAAGCTACGGTAACCGCTTTATATGAGGTGGGCCGTATGCTTGTATGCATCACGATATTGTATAAAAAAATGTGCAGGTACAAAAACTTTTACAATTGTTTTCTTTCATAAAAAGCGTTTTTTTAATATCATATTTTTTTAAAATAAGGTATTCAAAGCGAGTCCAGCTCTTAATGCCAGTTTTTTTCCCTAACTGCTTCTGATCATGAATTATCAGATAAAGTACCTTCTTTATAATCCTGCGATTTATCAGGCATTATCTTAGTGAGTCATTATAAGAAATTTGAGACTCGTCATTGTGGGGACGTGTGGTGACGATAGGTAAGAATAGATTTATTTGTTTACCAACACCACAGTAGACATATGTACACAGATGGATAACTCTCGAGAAACACTTCCAAAAGCTACGAATAGGGCTGTGCTCTGGGTTTCGCTGCGTCATAGAATCAAAAAATGAGAATATCCGCAGTAGAACTAAAGTAAATGACATAGCCCAAACGATAAGCAAGCTGAAGTGGCGACGGGCTGGTCACATTGTTCTCGAATGGCTCCCCCATGGTACAACCCCCTACTAGATAGAGCGATGACCTGATGATATTTGTAGGTAGTCGATGTGTATAGGTGGCTCAGATCGAGGCAAACCTCTCTACACTTCTGTCCAGCAGTAGACGAATACAGGCTGAAATTATGATGATGATGAAAAATCGCCTCGGATATTGTCGCACTGACAAAACGTGTAGCCATATAATTCTAAGCAAAGGTCCCAGTCATGTATGTAAGTCTACTTGAAGTTCTAACTGAGCAGAACCTCAAGTAGAGTGCTCACGTCTCTGCAACTGACTGTACAGTTGGTTCCGACATGTAGAAATAATGCAGGATGAAAGAATGACGAAGCAGATATACCATGAAAAAGTGGAAGGATGTATGAGCCGAGGAAGGCCATTACTTACCTACCATGACCAATTTGGTCGTGTTCTATCAGAAGGTGATGTCAGGAGCCCTAGAAACCGGCGAGCGTGCATGAGAAGAGCAATGAATGTTAAAGAAGCGTGTGAGGTATGTAAGGATCGAGTTACGTGGCGCTCGGTACTCTCTGCGTACCCCGCAAGGGTTTTGGCGTGAAGTTATAGATATATAGATAGATAGACTCTACAGTTTCTATACGAATACTGAGTTATATCAATAAGGGCCTAAGTGCGCTAGTCGGCCTACTTTATATACTTTATATCTGTACTAGGAAGACGTTGGTGTGTATAAAATAGGTGTTATGGGTGTAAGTTGCTGTCTATCATCTTTAGAGTCCAAGTCAACCTCGTCTGCACGTAGTGCATCCTGCTGATTAATAAACGAGGCTCTGTCGAAAAAGAAGTAGGGCGCTGCAAAGCGGCCCGACTGGGGAGGCGTCTTACAGAAGATCGCAGCCAAATAACAACTACCTGTTGAGTTGCAGTGTGACGAGGGTGGCAACGAGTGAGCGATGCTCCTTGTATTGCAAGGGCCGTTGCCTCCCACATACGTCTAAAGTAACAAAAAATGTGTACCGTATGCTTGTTTGCCATGCGTCATGGTATATGAAATGATACTCGGTATACCGTCCTTTTGACATTCAGGGCACATTTCTTGTAAATCATATCCCATAGGCTACGGTAACTGCCTAACATCAAGCAGATTGTGTGCTTGTTTTCCACTTTAGTGGTATAAAAAAAGACCAATTTTCTTCATTGATTTTCCATGTGGCCTTTTCTGGATTTGATCACTTCGAATGTATTTCCAAAATGTATTTTTAAAATAATTGTCATTGAAAAATGGCATAAAATATACGACGGTATTTTATGCGTAAGGAAATGTAGTATAAATAGGTTACTCAGGCATAACTGCCATCGTAAGTAATCATTAGGATTTAGGAGCCCAGTGCCTGCCAGTGTTGTCAAATTATCATCTTGCCAAACGTTTGTTCTCAGTTAATACTTCCCTTTATCAAAGTTATTCCTTCTTAGATATTAAGTAAATTGATATATTAAATTTAGGACGACTTTATTGCCAAATAATCTCGTGGGCAAAATTAGGGGAAACAAATGAATTATTGAAAAATCAAATGGCATAATTTATTGTTTATATGATTTCTCAATCTAACTAATTGAAAAAAAAACCAATATAAACTCCGCAAACTACGTAAGAATAGGATATGTTCTTATATTCAGAAAGAATTAAAGCACCGTTACAAACGGGGAAGATACTATAATATTTTATCATAAGTAAAAATCTCGATTCACCATACAGTATGTGTGAACTATCACAAACTAACTAAGATACCTATATATTTTCATATTACAGTGTCTTAAGATATCAAGCGATATGAAAATTTATGTTAAGATACCGAGCAATGCAAAGATATCTTCTTAAGATATCATCTTCAGATGGTTATGCATCGCTCGGTATGTTATTAGTGCAATTAATTTATAATGCAAGCATCGAATGCATTTATGCAATAAATATAGGGTGTGTATACACTAAAAGTAATTTGTATATTGATACATGTACTTGAATTTGTGTTCGAAACAAACGAATTTATGAAAATCTGTTTCAATGACATTTTTCGCAGATTTTCGCAGTTGGCAAAGGATAAGTAATCTATATTTGAAAAAAAATAAAGATTAGAAAACATTACATTATTTTAAATAACACAAAACATATAGTAGCAAAATGAAATAACATTAAATGTATTAACAACATAAACATTAATTATCTTGTAACTTGGATGAAAAACAAATCTGATAATTATAATCCGATTAATATAACAAACAACCTTAGTCGAAGAAGTTGTTAGTTTTTCTCGTGAATCCGTTGAAACAGATAAACAATGTTCTTTTTGTTTGAATATACAGGATTACTGGTAATTCAATTCCTTCGAGGTTATAAGGCTAGAGATAGTTAGCCAAAATAACACTATGTTGCTATGAGCAAATTTCAATAATTATCAGTTTTTTTTTCAAGTATTCTCGTATCTATTTTTCTGGCACTCACACAACGTCCCAATACTAAAGTTTAAGCATTAAAAGAATGGAATTTTAATTTAAATGTAATGAAAATTCTTGTTATCATATCTATCTATTATTATTATTATTTTATTATCTATTTTAGTAGTAACGCGCAATCGCATAAAGCGACGCAGGTTTTTATTGTAAATTTTATGCTTGTATCGGCTATACAATTTGATATTTAACCAGTATCCCTATATAGTTCTATTCCTGCAGAATGTAGCGAGTAATTTTTGGAAAGATTAAGTACAGTAAAGAATATCTATATATAAATATATTCTTTTCTGGTGTAGAGTAATATAGAATGAGCTTTTGGAAATATTTTAAACAATTTAAAAATAGTGAAACTAAAGTTGAAACTCGTGTTAAGTAGGCTAAAACCGTGAAGTCATTTATTTATTTTATTTATTTATTTTTAGCCGTTTTTATGGCTTATAGTACCTACCTATCTAATTAGACTAATGCGTAGTATACTATGGTAGACAGCTACAGACTCGCGGCAGAAAAATAGGAAATTAAAACCAACTACTGTAAATCGTTAAAAATAATTATTAGGACTGAAAATTCCTGTAGGAATATTTCTTATAACGTTCGTAACAAACGTTTTATCCATCAGTTAAAATCTAAACCATCAGTGTACTGAACAGAATTTTATAAAATCGTTATTTTAAGGCACGTTTTCCGTTTCCCTAATTTTGCCCTTGAATGATGAAAAATGGTACACCATTTACTTGTAGAAGTTTATAGAAGCAATCTTAGGGTGTGATATTAGTTAATATTGATATTCAAATAAATACGTTGTCAAATAAAGACGTTGTTACCATATACTCTCCTAAATGCATATTTTCTTTTTTTTTTTTTAGAATTTATAATAATTTTAAGTAGGTAACAATGCTAATACTATTAGTTCAAGCAACCATTATGTTTCACATTTGCGATTATTAACTATTGAATAATTTTAACGATACCGTTTATTATCATGCAAACACGAAAACACTTCGATTTGGTTGTTAAAAAAATCAGCCCGATTTGGTTGTCAACCAATTATTACAACGAATTGGTTGGTAATTTGAACTAGTCGTACTAATGTGATTTTATATAAAACCTATATTGTAGCATGCGAAAGTTGTGAACTGTTGAATAACTTATATTATGAATATATTACGCTATATGTGTTCTTATGTCATAAAATGGCATGCGCATATGTTCTCTTTGATATGTATGTATAATATTTATTATAATTATAAAAAAATAACATTATTAATCATATCGCTAAACGGAATTTTGTAAAACTAACATTTGTGATATTAACTTTAAATTTGAATTCCCTCGAAATACTTTAACATTCGACTTTATATTATATGTAAACTTTATAATGTAATAGTGTTTTCCGATATTGAAATTAAAATATTTTAAATTGTTACGTTAGTTTCATTGCTTTAGTCCTAGCTAGAACCTTTTTCTAAGTATAAAAAAAGATTTAAAGATAAAAAAAATGTTAAAGAAATTAAAGAAAAAAGGGTTAAAGCAATGATGCGACCAGGCCGAGCTGAGGCGCGTGTATGCCTGCGTACAGTGCGTAGGCAGTAGTATATGAAGCGAAGCCATAATAATGCAGTGCATGCACTTGTAATCCTGTTTCTTATCTTTTACGTGGGTATGTCTAGATAGTCTATTTATTATGAATGGCACGTGATATTTGCTGCTTCGCCGACTGTTGTAACTGGCCTTTTGAATAGTTTATAATAGTGTACATATAGTATTCATAAGTACTTGCAATAAGTCAGTATGCATATTCAAGCTACTTATTTTTGGAGGATCACCGTTCCAAATGGCTGAGATTATATACGTACGGTGGGTACCGCCGACGCTAGAACTTGGTCTGAAAGAGTCTGGTATTAATATAGAAAGAGGCATACTCCGTTAGTTCGTACATGTAGAAGGAATGATGAAACAGATATAGAACGTGAAAGTGGTATGATGTAGAGATCGTGAAAGGCCCAAACTCTCCTATTACGACTATTTATCAGGTGATGTCTGGAGTCCTTAGAAGCGGTGATCATGCTTGAAATAGGTTTACTGAAGAATCTAGCGTGGCGTGATGGGACCGAGTCATGTGACGCTCAGTTTTCTCTGCCTTTGACAAGGGTCTTGGTGTGGCGTCATAGATAGATTAATATAAGTTTAGTAGAGAAAACTGCTGTGAATGTTAAATAAGGGAATGAGTTGCGATTGTGAGTTGTGAAGATATAGGTATAGATGTGGTGAACATTTAATCGTTTTTAACGAAGAAAGTAATGTTCACTTTCAATGCTAGATTTTAAAATATATATTCTCGTGAACAAAGAGCCCTTATAAAAATGGCGGTAGGTACATGAAATAGTTATAAAGTTATTTCAAATAGATTTACGTCATGTAAGGAGCTTTGCATGGCATATGAGTTTTCGTTGACAGCGATCTATGTTGCGTGCATGAAGTACCTTGCTGCTTTGATTACACGTAGTAGTTAATATGTCACCAAAAAGCAAGCAATGTACTTCAGAAATGAGCGGTTAACAACAGGCTAGTATTGTAAACCGAGATGCGTAATGGCTCAGATGCTTGCTAACTTTTCGCATAGCATATATATGTTAGACATGGGAGCAAGAATATAAACACAATACAATTTTCGGTTTTCATTTGCGTTTAAATATGAAACGCGTAAAATAATTTGTAAGTTAGAGAAATATAAATATTATGAATATCAAACAAGTTGTATGTATGTATATCTTCACGCCAGGCCCCTTGCGGGGCAGGCAGGGAGAACCGCGCGCCATAAGACGCGGTCCTTACACACTTCACTCGCTTCTTTCACATTCATAGCTCTTTTCATGCACGCTCGCCGGTGCCTAAGGCACCTGACATCACCTTCTGATAAAACAAGTTAATTTAAAAAAATTAGTAATCTTTCACTACCGTAGCGGACCAGATTAGGATCTATTTGTACCGAACGGAAGGCATTAGATCGCATTAGACGCATACTTCGGTATATTCCCACATCTTTTAAAAAACATTAGACGAGCTCGGTGGCGCAGTGGTGAAACGCGCTGTTACGCTACTTGGACACCAACGCTCGTGGGTTCGATTCCCACACTGTACAAACATTTGTGTGCATGTACATGTCTGTTTGTGTGGGTCTGGGTATTTTCTATGTATAATAAGTATGTATTTACAAAAAAAAATGTATTTACGTATGTTAGTTGTCTAGTACCCACAACACAAGCTTCGTTTACTTAGGGGCTAGGTAGCGCTGTGTAATTTGTCCCACAATATTTATTTATTTTAACATTCAGTGACAACCGGGCCGAAAGCGGTACCCAGGGGAACGCAGTTGTAGTCGAACGCTGAATTCCGCGGAGTCGCGCCTCTACAGTCGCGGGTTTTAAGATAAATTCTAACATATACATACATATCATCACGCCTGTCTTCCATTGGGGTAGGCGGAGACTATGAAACGCCAGGTGCACCGATCCAAGCATACCGCTCTCGCTTCTTACACACTCATCAACCTCTTCATGCATGCTCTTCGGTTTTGGGTACTTTTGAAATAAATAATAATAGTAAATTGTAAATACTACATAAACATTTGTAACATTATGGAATGAGCGTCGTTGATGCAGGGGACTGCAGTCCAGTGGATAAGTAACCAGCCTACTGACTGACGGTTCCTGGTTCGAATCCTGTGGCCATGTATCACTAATAAATATAATAAATAATAAATATTGTCGGACAAATTACACAGCGCCATCTAGCCCCAAAGTAAGCGGAAGCTTGTGTTATGGGTACTAGACAACTGATAAACATACGTAAATACATTTTTTTTTTATAAATACATACTTATTATACATAGAAAATACCCAGACCCAGACAAACAGACATGTTCATGCACACAAATGTTTGTACTGTGTGGGAATCGAACCCACGAGCGTTGGTGTCAAAGTAGCGTAACAGCGTGTTCCACCACTGCGCCACCGAGCTCGTCAAATCAATCACTAAATTGGCGTTTTAGATTTATGTACATATTTGTAAATATCACTCGCCCAGCGGTGAATGAAATTATCGCGAAGAAACCCGCAACATGTCCAAGAATTTATATTTCGAAATACGTGTGACCTAACTAAGAAGGGTCTGGCTTTCCCTCTGTGGCGTTGGGGTCTAACGGCAGCCGCTCCACGTCAAATGTCAGTGTCTTCGCCAAATACAGGCTTAAGGAGCGGACAGTCTTATTAGGTTAGGTAACTGGATAACTATAGGAAACTATAGGACTGCAACTAATTCCAAATCACTCCAATATATTTATATATTTTGGTACTTTTGGAAAAAGTTACCATCTTTAATATTCTAGAAATTAAAATTATTGTTAGCAAAATAATTGTCTGTCAAATTACATGTTTTGATAATCGGACAACGATTTTTCCAGATAACGAATCATATGTAAATAAAGTTTCTAGGAACACAAAATATGAAAAAAAGAATGGGTGCGTGTACTTATGTACGCGCGTGAGAAGTTATACTTCTTTGGCATCATAAATAATATAAATATTTAACATTAATAATTTAATAATATTTAGTATTAATTATATTAAATAATAATATTTTAATTTATAAGAAGGGTTATTGGAGTAAAATTAAAAAACGTCTTTCAAGTAGTAGCGGCGATGTTTATGGAATGTATTACACATACAAGTCAAATGTCAAGTACAAATGTTAACATTTTTAACTATAGCGCCATCTACCGGTAATACCGTGAAACATTTAGCAGCTTCAACCTGTTACTTTTGTGTTACAGTGATGCGCGCGCATCTTAAAATTTCACTCTTATCATTTTTTCATAACGCGCCTAAAGAAGTATAACTTAAAAAAAAACTATTCATGCATTTAAAACATCGTCGTACAGTTTTCGAACTATTCAAAATTCGAACAGAAAATTTTCGAAAGTAACATTAGTTACCCGGAAGCACACTAAGTAGTTTTGATCAAAACTCACTTTTTCCCTTTCAGTGTTCACATATTTGTACCTCTCACGGTCTCACCCTTCTGTGAAGGTCACATGCTAATGTCAATGTCGGATATTTACGACAGACTTGTACACTTGTCCCAACTTGCCGTATTGGAGATGTGCGTGTGTGGCACCTCCAGTCACGGCCCGCGACCTATGAGGGTAGCTAAAGATAAGACATGCTAAATTTGAAAACCGTTTCACTTCGCTATGTGTGAAGGGCTTTAATGTGATTTGACATGCGATTCATTATACTTCATTCGTTCGTAGGTTATCGATTAGACGTATATCGTTTTTATAGAAAAAAAAAACCTACCGTTTATGGCGTTTATGCAATTTGATGTAGTAGTTTCTGAAACTTTTTAATACTTACTTTTTTTATACGACGTGTGAACAGATACAAATATACGCCCCATCGATGTGAAGCGGTTACCGTAGCCTAACGCTTGCAACACATTAAAACAACACCTTGCTGTGTTAGCAACAGCTGCTTCTTAGGAGCTTACTGGTGACCTCACTTACTCTCAGGTACACAACAACCCTCGAGGGAGTTGTTATTTGCGGTGGAGATATTACCCCAGTCGAGCAGCTCCGATGCGTCCTCTCTTAGAAACAGCCAGACCTAAAAGACGTGTTCATGAACACAAATGTTTCTTGTGTACAAGACATAACCTAACACTTGAGTTCAATTCATAGAAATTGAACCCACGAGCTATGGTGTTAAACACCATCATTGTTTGTTTGTTGTTGTTTTGGCCATAAACATAACCATAAAGATGGTATTTATGCAATTTAACAACGAATAAGTTTCTCAAACTGTTTGACACTGCTAATTATTTTAATGCGCCGATAGGCATACAATCATAATGACCACCTGATGTAAAGTTGTTACCGCAGCTTCTGAACGCTTGCAATGAAAGGTCAGTGACTCTTCAGCAGCTTTTACTGGTAACTTTCACTTGTAGGAATAATCCTTTACCTCTCTTAGAATCACCCAAATCAAATGTTTGACTTAGACATGTGCATACAACGTCGGAAAGCATACAAGCATACGACCCACTTGATGTAAAGCGGTTACCGTAACATGTGAACGCAACATATTAAGTATCACTCGCGCGATGCCACCTTCAACACCGCGACTCATTGGGAGTACTTGTGACCTTACTCGCAGGCACACAACAATCCCCCAGGGAGTTGTTATTTGGCTGTGGTTTGGTGTTAAAGGTCTATCGGAGACGAACTACTTTAACACCAAGTTCGTTGGTTCAATTCACAGGAATCGAACTCACGAGGCTTTGTTAAAGTGGCCATTGCTAACCGGTCGATTGGTTCGTGGATTTAGATTAAAAAACTATGTCGTTTTTACAGTCTCTTTAACATATGTCTCGCATGACATGTCAGCAATAAAGTATAGTAATAAGCCAAGTGCGAGTCGGACTCGCGCACGTAGGATTCCGTACCACTATCTATAAAAACGGCAAAAAAATCACGTTTGTTGTATGGGAGCCCCCCTTAAATATTTGTTTTATTTTAATTTAATTATTTATTCTTAAAGTGAATATATAACTAAATATTCCATGAATATTTCAAGCGTCTACCTGTTGCTGTTATCAATATCAAGCAAAAATGAGCAAAAAAATCACGTTTGTTGTATGGGAGCCCCCTTAAATATTTATTTTATTCTATTTTTTAGTATTTGTTGTTATAGCGGCAACAGAAATACATCATCTGTGAAAATTTCAACTGTCTAACTATCACGGTTCGTGAGATACAGCCTGGTGACAGACGGACGGACAGCGAAGTCTCAGTAATAGGGTTCCGCTTTGGGTACGGAACCCTAAAAACTATGTCGTTTTTACAGTCTCTTTAACACGTGTCTCGCATGACATGTCAGCAATAAAGTATAGTAAAAACATTGTGTGGCGACAATGGCGAGACGTGGGGCTATTGTCGCGATGCGCCATAGTCTACACAATCTGACAAACATGTTTTTATTTATTGTCACGTGATCGGACACGTGTCTTAATGGCGCTCTCGTTTCCCTTTGTGATGAAGCATTTTCTTTGAAAAATCTTAGTAGTATTCTGATAATAGATAACGCATGGAAACCAGACATTTTTCTTTATACAGGCATACGGCCCCACTTGATGTAAAGCGGTTACCGTGGCCTATGAACGCTTGCAATTCATTAAGTATCAGTCGCCACCTCCGCTGCTAACACAGCAAGTCTTGGGGGCTTTCTGGTGACCTCAATTTCATGCAAGAACACGACTGCCGTTTTTCGGGAGGTGGAGGAACTTTCCCAGACGGGTTGCTTTTTTGAGTATCACTCGTGCGATGCGATCTTTGTTGCTAGCTAACACGGCAACTCCTTAGGAGCTTACTGGTGACCTGGCTCACACGCAGGAACACAACAATCCTCCAGAGAGTTGTTATTTGGCTGCGGTTTTCTGTGAGGTGGAGGTACATTCCCAGAGGGGCTGCTTTGGTACAACCTTCCTCTCTTAAAACACTCCGACCAAGACAAACAGACATGTTCACGCACACAAATGTTTGTACTGTGTTGGAATAGAACTCGCATACGTTGCTGTTAAAGTAGCGTTACTAATCACTGCGCCACTGGGCAAAATTTTTCTGTTTATAGTGTATGTATGTATGTATATCTTCATGCCAAGCCCCTTGCGGGGTAGGCAGAGAGAACCGAGCGCCATAAGACGCAGTCCTTACATACTTCACTCCCTTCTTTCACATTCATAGCTCTTTTCATGCACGCTCGCCGGTTCCTAAGGCTCCTGACATCACCTTGTGATAAAACACGACCAGTTTGGTCATGATAGTTTAGTCTCGGTCTTCCTCGGCTCCTACATCCTTCCACTTTTGCATTGTATATCTGTCTCGACATTCTTATATATATATATATGTTTCATTAGTATATATATATGTATATCTGTTTATTTTACAAAATATCGGGGAACATACTAGCTTACGGCCCACGTGATGTAAGGTGGTTACCGCAGGTTATGAACTTTTGCAATTCATGAAGTAGGAGAACTTGTGACCTCATTCGCTCGCAGGAACACAATAACTTTTCTTGGAGTAGTCATATGGCTGCGGTTTTCTGTGAGTAGATACTTCCCCAGTCGTGCTGTCTCCTACCTCTCTTAAAAGAGGGCCTATAAGTGGTGCTTCGTCAGTCAAAGTCAACTTAGCGCAGCCACAGCCTAGTGGATAAAGAACAGCCATGCAATTCTGTAAGAGCAAACATCCTTACATCCTCGGAAACATCGGCTGTTATAGCCTTGAACACAAAATTGCAATTCCTTAGTGTCGCTTTTCATGGTTGTGCGACACTAGCGCCGCAAGGCTGCGTTTGGAATTGGAATTCTACAAGGCAAACAGCCTCGCGTACGCATACAGTCTTATAGAATACCAAATAATTTAGCCGTGATCGCAGTAGACGATGTCAAAGCTGTGACATCTGTGATTACAGCGACGCACACAGCCATTACGAGTCGCTTAGAGAATTGCATGGCAGACCTATCTGCCTACTGGTCCATTGTTTAAATCCTGTTGTGCACTAAATAAGAGAGGTAGGGCGCATCAAAGCAGCCGGTCTGGGGAAGTACCTCCACCTCACAGAAAACCACAGCCAAATAACAACTCCATGGAGGGTTGTTGTGTTCCTGCGTGTGAGTGAGATCAGCTGCAAGCTCCTAAGGAGTTGCTGTGTAAGCCGCAGAGGAGGCATCGCGCGAGTGATATATGTTAGTAGGCTACGGTAACTGCTTTTCATCAGGTTGACCGTATGCTTGTGTGCTCCTGACGTTGTATAAAAAAAATCGTGTTTTTGAAGTAAAACTTCTCTACGCACGTTACGAAAAGTGTGATCGGGCTAGGCGAACGGAAGTTGAGAGGGAGTAGATATAAGTTAGTGAAGATAGAAAGAGAGAGAGTTACGTTTCGTATATTAGTGTAGGGGCAAGAAAGAGAGGTGCGAGCACATATTTTCTTTCTCTCTTAGCGAGTTAAGTTTCGTATATGTAAGACACAGTGCAGGCCTATTGTCTGTATCACACTATGGAGCTAAAGAAGTTTTACTTCAGTCGTGTGGTCTAAAGCACACTCGTTTTTAGGGTTCCGTACCCAAACAGTAAAACGGAACCCTATTACTGAGGCTCCGCTGTCCGTCCGTCCGTCTGTCACCAGACAAGTGCTTTACTGGTTTGTGAACTGACCTGGTATGGGGAGCCAGGCTGTTTGCAGGGCTGGTCTTCGGATGTGAAGCAAACAATAGATTCCAATGGCACTGATTTTATTAATATTTAACGCACGACACATATGCTTCGTTTTGACGCGGTGGCTCAGTAGTGAATGACGCAACTTTGACACCAACGCTCGTGGGTTCGATTCCCACTAGCGTTGGTGTCAAAATCCCATTTGTGGTCTGGATGTTTTAATAGAGGTCCGGCGCATCAAAGCAGCCCATCTGGGGAAGTACCTCCACCTCACAGAAAACCGCAGCCAAATAACAACTCCCTAGAGGGTTGTTGTGTTCCTGCGTGTGAGTGAGGTCACCAGTAAGCTCCCAAGGAGTTGCTTTGTTGCTGTTGTAGCAAAGGAGGCATCGCGCGAGTGATACTTAATATATCGCTAGCATTAATAGGCTACGGTACCCGCTTTACATCAGGTGGGCCGTATGCAAGTATGCCTCCCGACGTAGTATAAAAAAAAACAATGTTCGACGACCTCGAGCGGAGACGGAAACGTAACTTTATATTGTTGCCATATAAAAATGATAATTGTTTGTTGGGGTTGCCAACGCCTGGTAGTCGTTGTCCTGCACGAAAGAAAAAACAATCCTAGAGTTCAATTGTAGCGCCATCTGCCAATTTGAGAATCTAAACTATCCAGGAATCCACTTTAACAAGTGCAAAACATTTCATCAATATCGGTCCAGCCGTTTAGGAGTTTAGTGCCCGGTTCATGTTGCGATACTATACACTCAAACAAGTTGTCTGCTGTTAGGGGCTTCGGTGAAACCTGCCCAATTCTACAAATAGATCCCCAAGTTTCACTTGTGCATAACTATGACATATCTATTGTATGTGTAACTTAGTATATATATATATCTTCACGCCAGGTCCCTTGCGGGGTAGGCAGAGGGAACCGAGCGCCATAAGACGCGGTCCTTACACACTTCACTCGCTTCTTTCACATTCATAGCTCTTTTCATGCACGCTCGCCGGTTCCTAAGGCTCCTGACATAACCTTCTGATAAAACACGACCAATTTGGTCATTGTAGGTTAGTCTTGGTCTTCCTCGGCTCCTACATCCTTCCACTTTCGCATTGTACGAGTATATCTGTTTCGTCATTCTTTCATCTTGCATTCTTTCTACGTGTCCGAACCAACGGAGCATGCCCTTTCTTAACACCGACACTCTTTCATACGTCATCATTTCGAACGCGGTCAGCAAGCGTTACGCCACAAATTTTTCGCAGTGCTCGCATCTCGACCGCATTTATTCTACTTTCATGCTCTCTCTGCCATACCCAGCTCTCACTTCCATAAGTTTGCGTTGGGATTAGCACCGCGTTGTGTAGAGCGAGCTTAGATTAGATTTCGGCTGCCAAACAGTTTATCCAACGCTCCATTCACGCTAGTAACTTAGTGTTTGCACCAATGTGTAACTTAGTGTAACTTAGTGTGTGCCTATGTGTAACTTAGTTGTTTTAATTTCAGCGTTGATCGTCAAGAACTCGGTCAACGAGGAGCAGGAGGAGACTTCGTGTCACTTCTCGTGGGTGCTGAAGCAGCTCGTCCAGGAGAACATCCCTGGCCTGCCCCCGGGAGGTGGACTGGCTGCCAAGTTAGTATTTATTGTGTTGAATTAACGGTGGTCGCAGGAGTGTGGGATGCGAGGAGAGGTTGTGGTGCTTACCGTTGGTGTCGCGGCAGGTCGTGAATAGATAGAAATTCTTTATTTGCCATTGAACCCTCGCGGGCACTCAGACACGTTTTACATTTTTTTAAATGTTATTATATCGTATTCAATTGTCTTATGTTGTTACTGTTGATTGTAGGCACTTGGTGGAATTTTGAAGACATCTCTTTGACGAGCTCGGTGGCGCAGTGGTGAAATGCGCTGTTACGCTACTTTGACACCAACGCTCGTGGGTTCGATTCCCACACAGTACAAACATTTGTGTGCATGAACATGTCTGTTTGTATGGGTCTGGGTATTTTCGGTATAATAAGTATGTATTTACAAAAAAAAAATTATTTACGTATGTTTATCAGTTGTCTAGTACCCATAACACAAGCTTCGCTTACTTTGGGGCTAGGTGGCGCTGTGTAATTTGTCCGACAATATTTAATATTAATATTTAATATCTCGTTAATGTTAATACTTGCACTTGTACAGATTCCACTTCACAATTTTATTTAATAATTATTTTTACCGACCGGTTTCGACCGATGTCTTAATTATTATTTGTCTTTTTATATTATCTATTACCATTTCGGAAATTACCACTGTCGAAGAAGAAATGCCCTGAAACTTCCCTTTCTCTGATCTCTTTTCAAATCGTCAATTAGTTATTATAATAAACTTATTTCAGCATATTGGTACCATAATAACGATATCGAATGGTAGAACTCCTCTGGTGCTTACACATCAACTCCTTGGCATACTGGTGACCTCACTCGCACACAGGAACACAACAACCCTCTAGGTAGTTGTTATTTGGCTGCGGTTTTCTGTGAGATGGAGGTAGTTCCCCAGACGGGCTGCTTTGATGCGCCCTACCTCTCTTAAAAACATTATAGATGTATGTAGACGAATGCACGCACTTTTCACCTCGCAGTGAATCTTGCATATAACATCTTCATGGACGTGCGCTTGAAGTAGCGAACGGCCCAACTCTTCGCGAGCACTCATCTTGTAAAACAATTTCGAGAGTCGACAAAGCACAGTATTGCTAACATCCATATGCTAAACTATCAGGTGGGCTGTATGCTTGTTTGCGGTAGTGAGTAGTGTGCGGTAGGGTGTGTCCTAGTGGTACAAAAAAATACACTTAAAAAAAAGATAATAAGTGAGCTCGAAATGAATTATGTAGAACTTTTCCCGCTCTCATCCTCTTTTAAGCCCTCTTTAGGGCCTGTTTCTATTATAATGGGTATATGTAATCTTGCGCTGGTTGGACATTAGTTAACTAGCTACTAGTCAGAATAACTACGCTACTACAACGGCTCTAGAACGGCGTCGTCGTGTGAGAAATTACAGCCCGGTAACCAGTAAACCAGTGGCAGCTCTACCAGGCTAACATCTTATATTTGTCAGCCAGGTCGAGCTGCCACCACTGGTTTGTCTACAGTCTTTTTCCTTACACGTACATTTTTACGTTCCAGGCAAGCGTTGTTGGACAAAATATACAGGGAGTTCTACCCGGACCACCCAGACAGCTCGGAGATGTTCGACTGCCAGGCTGAACTCGCGGACGCTTTCGGCGCCAACTAATCTACCGACACGGCACCGAATCGTACACTGTTACAACCCGGTAAGGTTGAAATTCCTTTAGCAGAACCCATAAGTATTGGATTACTACCATTTTATAGTATGTAGGTAGTTTTCGACGATGTTCCCAAAGTTATATCAGTGTCTGTAAGGGAATCGGTTACGTATTCGCGATATTGTGTTGTGATTTTTATCGTATGCGATTGTGACAAAGTATACATTACTATAATACACGGATGTAAAGATAATGACATTCTCTAATCTAATCTGTTTAAGACATAGTATAATAATCCCTGTTTTAGTCATAAAATTATCGATGTGAAACATTTGATCTTGTAATAGTGTGCGATTCGTCGTAATTTAGCTGAATACATTTTCATAATACAATTTGAGTGGAATTGCAGGTACATTACTTTATTATTATGAAAGATGGCGACACTGTCTCTATTTATTGTACATAAATATAGTCTCGAAGAGAGTAATGTAGCTGTCATTTTGTTCGATTGTAATGTCATGCTATCCGACTTCGTCTATGTTGATTGTCGTTTATTTTTATCGTCGCCAGCTTTGTACAAAAAGCCGCTGCAGAGTGACATAGAGTAAATTAGTTTAGTGTCACGGCAATTCCAACATGGTTGAAGGGTAACGAGTAACTATCGAAGGTTGGACAATCATCGTGTGTAATGTTCTAGTTGCTGCTGTGGTCGGGCGAGTTTTTTTGGAGTCATAGACCAAATTGTCTTTAAACGTTAGTGTAGGTACTATGAGTGCCGCCACAGCAGGATTGTTTGTTTTACCAGTTTATAAATCAATTGTACATGTTGATGTGTGGCACAAATTTCCTTTTCCTGTATATCGTTGTAGAAACTAACCAAACCTTATTCATAGAACTCATAAAGATACATTTGTATAGAAATAAACGGGTTTTTCATTTGGTCGATTTACATTACCTTTTGTTTAGTAGTTTAGATTATAATTTGTCGTGTTATCATTGGCCGTACATGAATGTCATAATATTAAATGTGTAATATAGAGATATATAATTATAAAACCGACATAGTTTACAGTACAGATATTGCGACCTATTTGTTTTGTGTCGTCGGAATTTTATAGTCTTTTTATTCGTAATGGCCAGTTGTGTAGTAGATGGAGTTCTTCTTTCTTTTCTTTCGTTCCACGTGGATAAGCCTAAGATATTGAAATTTATGCTAAATATGGTACAGAGTTCTCAATTATATGCATAGTATTTTTTTTTGTACATATTTTCTACCAATTAAAATAAATAGTCGTTATGAAAAGTGTCTGTCGTACGAACATTGAAGTCCTTATTGTATGTATGTAGTTTAGATATAACTTAATGGGAATTGGAAATTTTAAGGAATTTGTTTTTTTTTTCCAAAATGTGTACTTCATTTTTTGTTTGAAGTGAAATCTAGTTTTAATTTGCTTTTCTAAATTTGTTGCTCGTAGTACGTATGGTTATTATCCATATTTTTAATTTGGTATTTGCTTTTAAATCGCTTCGTACTTAGGAAAACTAATATAAACCTAGTACCTACACGGTGGTATAGTTTGGTTAAAATGTTTGCGACGCAAGCAGTTTACATTGCAACGTTTATCAATTATTCTGTGGCGATGTACAAAATACTTGTAGTTCAAGACCCTATCTTTTGACGTGGATAGAATCAAAATCACTTCTATAACATATTTCATCTATCTCTCTAAATATTGAAAATTTTAACATGACAACTATACGAGAACCTTTATAACGTTTTATAGCCGCGCAGGGGCGGACGGGAGGGGGCAAGGCGAGGGGGGGGGGGGGGGGCCTCTCTGCTGTTTTTAGCTTACGACCACCGAACGCTGTTAGCCGTATTCTGGCAAAGTTGGGCGAATACTCATCTGTCTACACTAGGCTACATTTTAGCTTTTTAAATTATTATTGTGATTTTGATACTATTTTCGGTGCTTCATTAAAACGAATCTTGATAAATGCTTGGTGTCGTATCCCTTTGAAATAAGGGATTGAAATACTTTTGTACCTGTTCGATCGGATCATTAGTGTATCTTAACAAACAATATTCACAAGCGTCGTTAACTCACCTGTGACTATTAAATTCGTTCTCTATGTCCATAGAGAAGAATGGGAGTGTCGTGTGTACACATAGAGACATAATATAAAATTTAAAATCATGGGACGCTATAATATAGTATGACATAATTTTACTATAGAAGTAGTAAAATGCCGTGATGACTATTCTACTGTACAAATAGTAAACTGGTGTGACATTACTTTACTATAGAATTAGTAAAATTATGTGACGCTATTTTACTATAGAAGTAGTAAAATGCCGTGATGACTATTTTACTGTACAAATAGTAAACTGGTGTGACATTACTTTACTATAGAATTAGTAAAATTATGTGACGCTATTTTACTATAGAAGTAGTAAAATGCCGTGATGACTATTTTACTGTACAAATAGTAAACTGGTGTGACATTACTTTACTATAGAATTAGTAAAATTATGTGACGCTATTTTACTATAGAAGTAGTAAAATGCCGTGATGACTATTTTACTGTACAAATAGTAAACTGGTGTGACATTACTTTACTATAGAATTAGTAAAATTATGTGACGCTATTTTACTATAGAAGTAGTAAAATGCCGTGATGACTATTCTACTGTACAAATAGTAAACTGGTGTGACATTACTTTACTATAGAATTAGTAAAATTATGTGACGCTATTTTACTATAGAAGTAGCGTGGGCACACCGTAAATTGTGACATGTTCTGTGCATATTAAAAATCACATTACGCTTTCAGGCGCGTGAGTCAGTTTACCGCTCTGGTAATGAATATGCTATTAAACTGAGTTTTACCCCTTGTTAATCAAATATTTTGTAAGCAGCTGTCAAAATGACGCGCAGAACAAACATTACATTACGCGTCTCCATGGTCGACGTATAGACTACTTCTGTTACAGATTTATGATAGTGTAAACCGTTCCTTTTAGAATTAAATAATGGCCTCTGCCATGTTATACACCTTTGTATAAAAACTCTAAAGAGCTATAAACGAAATACATTACTGGTTACGAACATGGTTTATCCTATACAATTTGCATTAAAGTTTAAAAAATGTGTTTATGTTCCAATAAAAAAAAAAAACGCCTACATGTTGACATTCAAATATCTTACACATTGTTTCGTACGAATAATAAATAAAATATAATGTCAATCAAAATTGGACCTAATCGACTCAAACATCTGAACACCTTAAAATCCATTTTACAATGACAATGTCAATTTTTATTGCTGTTTCATTAGGAGCAGAAAAAGGAGTTATTGAACAATGTATCAAAGGTTTTGTATCCAAGTACTTTTACGGTGTGTTTATTGTATCCTGTTCGACGTTTTGGAGTCATAGCGCTATGAATTTTATTTTAGCGTAGAACATTTTGCTTTCTTACTATGTTGTGTTAAAACAATTCACTTCCAGTTTTACATTGTTATCTGAAGGCAAGAGTAAATATTGTATAGAGCGCGCATTAGCACGATACTAATTTTATTGACTTAGTATGAAATTCTTGGAGCAAAAAATAAACTTTAACCTAAAATCCAAAAGTCTAAAACTATTAAAACTATTTTTTTCTTCGAAACTTATGAATAATGCTATATGCATGTGCGTTCTCGGATTGGTAGTCTATTGCGTACGCTCATACGTGCGTGCTCGCACTTATTTCTGCGTACGATTTGGCAATATTATTGACTATGCGCGCTCTATAAATGTTTAATACCCTTTGATATTTAATTTCACATATTTTTAAACCTACCTGTATTTTGGACCTATTTCTTTCATATATTACATTCATTCGTCTTACTAATTTTGTTTTAAGGGAGTCCTGTGGAGTCTTAAAATATCCGTATTATATTATACATTAAATAAATGAATTGTAAACTGGTTTATTGTAGTGTAAAATAGTTTTAGGGCTAGCACGCACCTATGTGATCTGACATTTTTACTATAAATGGGATTCACAGCTTCCTACTTATTATGTATTAGGGGTTAAAGTATGAAATTGCCGATTTATACTGAAAAATTACACTTTTGTAAGATGTTACACATTTATTTAATCTAAGTATTTACCCTCATTATCTATAAATTGCTGCCATCTAATCGGAAGTTTATTTATTTATGCCTCTTAGAACCCTGGGGATCTAGATTGAAATTCGAAAATCAAATGTTGCACATTTTTGAAAAGAAAACCTCAGGTATCATGTGAAAAAGTTTCACTCGAAAATCTCACATCATGATGGTTTAATGTCAATTCAAATTATCTATTACTATAAAACGGCAATTTCATACTTTAACCCATATTACGCGCGGACACGGGGAGTATCAAATGAACGGGAGTTGCACATTGATTTTTTATATTAGGGTGACGGTATGATGAGTACCGAACCTTACACCCACCCATGCATGACTACTTAAATACCTCTCATAATATTTTCTTTGTTCTTTGTCACGTTGGTTTTTTTCACTGTTAATTCCTGACACATACGACACAGCGGTGAAAATGTGTGGTGGGTTCAAGCGCCTTATGGCCACCGGTGTAAGTGACAGCTGTAAAATTACATCGGTGTGTAAACTTACACTTCTCGGTACATTTCGGTAAAATGGCGTAATGTGCTGTGGAATGTGTAACTGTACATTGGAGCATGCTCCTATGTAATTTCTGCTGGTATGTACCCTTTCACTGGCTCAAATGAACGATTGCGTGTGCCATTTGTTAAGGTGCTGCGCGCATCCATGCATGTTAAGGACATATATAGATAGCGATGGCGTCGACCTGTTTACCGTCTCCGGCGTCTGCTTGGCGTTTGTCGTAGCGAATGGGTTAAAGCACTAGACACCATTGCAAAAAAAAGAACATTCCTGATCGAAGTTAATAATTATGATCCTTTCAGCTTCTAGTTAGTTTATATGATAAAAATATTTAGACCGTAGTGTTATTCATCATGGCGGTCGTTTTAGCACGTTCGAGCTCACTTTGGACACATGTGGTTATGTGACGTAAGTATACCTTATTGGTGATGGACGGAAGTGCGGTCATTGAGTTTTGTTAACTTCGCTCAAGAGTAAGGTTTTATTTTGGTTGCGGCGCTAGTTACACCAACAACGTTATCCATTATTTACTTAAACATAAGTTAGAGAAGGGCAGATAACGATTGCATATGTAAATTCAATAGAGCTAGAAAGATGTGTCCAAAATCGAATAATCTGATGGTGGAAGTCGGTATTATAATTGCCTTAATTTGTGGCCTACCATCGATGTAATGGAAAATGTCAGATCAATGCGCTACGTGTTTACGTTGGTAAGACAAATGCTATGTACTATATATAGGCTATTTTAATTTAAATTCACTATCTGTGAATTTAATTAAACTAAATATTTTGACAGTGGGTTTTGAATTGGAAATATTTTTACGTCCGTCTGTTCTGTGGAGTAGTTGGTTGTTTTATCATTTCGCAGTCTCGCTGTGACGCGAGTCTTACCGAGTGTGTCTCGATAATCTAGTAGACGCTTGAACAATAAATACCTGTACCTTTACAATCGCTTTTTTATTATTGTTTTGTTACGTTAATACCTTGCGTTCACTCAGACCTCTGATACACGGGTAACACTGAAAGTTTTAAAAAAAAAAACGAAATTAAGTAGGAACCTGTTAACATTTTTCTTGCTTTTTGAAGTAGTAATAATAGTCGCCGTTCCTCTCTAAGCACCGTCGCGTGCGATGGAACCATTGACAAAAGCAGCGAGCCCACTCCCTTTAGCTAAAACACACAGCGGCGGGAAGCGGCAGCGATCTGGGACGTATGTACTGTATGCAACCTGTCGCCCAAAAAGCGATCGCACGCAACTTTGTGTGACAAGTCATATACAAACACGTATTTTACAGGGAGGACTCGGAAATGGAATGGTATGTATGGATCAAGTTTTCTCGCTCCGCAATATCGTGGAGAAGCATCTGGCCATAGACCAGAAGGTTTTCTGCGGTTTTGTGAATCTTCAGGAAGCATTTGATAGTGCTGTGTGAAAGGAACTGTGGGACATATTGCCGAGATATGGGATTGACGGTTCACTGCTCCGTGCTGTGCAGTCCACTTACTTTTGCTCAGCATGTGTGCGGATAGATGGCAACATCTCTGGTTTGATGTAAGAATTGGTGTCAAACAGTTGCATACTCTGCAGGCTATTTATTCTGTATCTCGATAGTTGCCTACAAAGAATAAGGTCGACGAATGCAGGATTACGCATGAGTGACTTAGTGGTAAACTCTCTGCTTTCTGCATACGATGCCGTGCTATTAGCAGAAACACTAGCTGAACTGCAAACACCGGTCACGATAATGAAAGACGATTGTCTGCATACAATCGTCTTTCATTATCGTGACCAGTATTTGCAGTGCAGCTGCTAACACTGGTGCAGCAACACCATTTGATCTGCAAACACTGGTCATAACTGGAGAGACGATTGTATGTAGAAGGGCTTACTATTGAATGCGAAGAAAACAAAGGTAATGGTATTTGAAAGAGAAGAAACCAGAACCAATGTACGGTTATGATGTGTTAGAACAAGTGAATGAGATTGTACATGTTGGATGCGTTTTCAGCAGGGACGGAAGGTACACCGCTGATGTGGAAAGAGGAGGGAGTGCTGTGAATAGTGTGAATGGAGCATCGGGAAAACTTGGCAGTAAAAGCTTGAGCCAGAAGGCACAGCTCGCTATACACAATGCAGTGCTAGCCCGAACGCTTACTTATGGAAGCGAGAGCTGGGTATGGCAGAGAGCATGAAAGTAGAATAAATGCGGTCGAAATTCAAGTGTTGCGCAAAATATGTGGCATAACGCTTTTATACCGTATTCGCAATGATGTTGGAAACAGACTTGTTCTGAAAGAGTGTCGGTGTTAAAATAGGAGACATGCTCCGTTGGTCCGGATATGTAGAAAAAATGCAAGAAGAATTACGAAACAGATATACAACGCGAAACTAGAAGTATGTAGGAGCCGAGGAAGGTCAAGACTTACCTACCATGACCAAATTGATTGTGTTTTATCAGCAGGTATTGTCACGAGCTTTAGAAACCGGCGAGCGTGCATTAGAAGAGCAATGAACGAGAAAAGAGTGAGCACTCGGCTCTCTGCCTACCCCACAAGGGATTTGGCGTGGAGTACTAGATAGACGTTTTTAGGGTTCTTTTTTACTG
Source organism: Pyralis farinalis (assembly GCA_947507595.1). Classification (NCBI taxonomy): domain Eukaryota; kingdom Metazoa; phylum Arthropoda; class Insecta; order Lepidoptera; family Pyralidae; genus Pyralis; species Pyralis farinalis. The sequence goes on from OX382278.1 coordinate 26,520,237, forward strand.
AGGCTTCGCTGTCCGTCCGTCCGTCTGTCACCAGGCTGTATCTCATGAACCGTGATAGTTAGATAGTTGAAATTTTCACAGATGATGTATTTCTGTTGCCGCTATAACAACAAATACTAAAAAAATAGAATATAATAAATATTTAAGGGGGCTCCCATACAACAAACGTGATTTTTTTGCTCGATATTGATAACGGCAACAGGTAGACGCTTGAAATATTTACAGAATATTTAGTTATATATTCACTTTAAGAATAAATAATTAAATTAAAATAAAACAAATATATAGATAATGATACGGAACCCTTCGTGCGCGAGTCCGACTCGCACTTGGCCGATTATTTTCCTGCTGCTCACATCTTTACTGTCACGGCATGTTCAGCGATAAACGGCATAAAGCGAATTCCTCTGAGTTTATTTTTTATATTGGGAAATGAAAGTGGAAAGTTGACAGGCTGGGACTGTAAGGATGACTCACATTCTACACCTTCCATTGACCATTATTCAATTGTTCGTCTGGCGGAGGATGATGGAGCGCTGTCGTGATGCAGAAGGATTACGGTTCTTGGGCGATCGAATATTTTCCAAGCCAACTGGTAAACAATGACTTGCATACCAATCTGTGGTAATAGTCCTTTTGATTTTTAGCACAATCGTTGCACATTTTTGACCCGACCATCCAAATGAGAATGAGGCGATCATCTTTTTCTCTTGACTTCTGCCCTCCTTTACTTTTGTTAGTAAGTCTCCATTAGGCAGATTGTGTTTTGGTTTCAGATTCGGAACAATATCTCCAGCTGTCCATAACCCGGAACAATGTTATGTCAGTCACCTCCGTTATACTTTTTAAGCCACTTTGCGGCACCAATCCAAATGATAGCGTTTTTTATCTTCCGTCAAATTGTAAGGTTCTAGTAGAGGAGTCAATACGGTATTTTTTACTGAAAATTTTTTGAATAACAACTGATCAGGCTGAAATAGGATTCATTCGATGGGGAAAAATATGTAGACAAAAGGACCCCAAATTATTTTTGTCCACAACTTAAGCCCCCCCCCCCCCCCCCCCTCCCCCCATAAATAAAAATTGAGAAAATAATTGAATAATACTGCCGAATAGGCTTGAAAATGTCAACTCGGGTGTTTTCAGGGTCGCTGATCACGATCTCGTCGTCGGATTTCCCAAATTCTTCTTCCCCGCTTCTCTAATTAACCCTCCATGTATTCATCCAGCATTTTTTTTAAAAAAACCATCAGAATTGGATGAAACGGTAGACTCGGGGGTTTTTGGGGTCGCTGATTATATCGATGGATTTTATTATGAGGAAATCATCAGTTATTTTTGAAGTGATAACTTCTTATGCGACGGTAAACCGCTTCGTTACGTAACGTGTTACGCCGCCAGTCTGTCTGGCTTCCCTTTCTCTCACGCATACGGCAGCTTTAATTATATGTAGATTAGTTTGAAGTTATCACTTCTGTCGGGCGTCCCGAGACGCACACGTTGTTTTTTCTTTTGCAACTGAGTTCTGGGCGATTGAGATGCATGTTAATTTTATTTTCACAAGTAGCTTGTGTAAAATAGCCTTTTTTCCAGGAAAGACATCTACATAGATAAATTTAAAACAAAAAATTATCTATATATAACATTTTATCCAAATCGTTTAACTTTACACCTGTAACTTAGTATAAAATCAGATATTTTTGAAAATTTCGCCAAACTTCAATAACTTTTGAACCGTCTAATATAGCTGAACATACATAGGGGTTAAATAGATAGGTAACGAAGCACCCTATCAGGTTACTTCGTTTGATCCACCCGTCATGAGACATCCTATATAAGATAATTATGTTACGGGATATCTCACACACAACCGTCTTTTGCCAAAAGTAAAACAACATACATGAAGTCGACGGCTAACTAATCGCCTCTAATTATTTCAGTTTATTTCATAATTTTCTTTTGAAGAGCTTGCTGGCGTAGTGGGTAGTAATGCTACTTTGACACTGTTCGTAGTTCGATTCCAATCAGTACAAACATTTGTGTGCATGAACATGCCTGTTTGTCTTGGTCTAGGTGTCTATGCATCATAAGTATGTATTTATAAACTAGTAAATAACAGCAAGCTGTGTAGGCAGAGCTGATATTTTTTAAATTTAAAAAATATTTAAATATTTTATTTTTAATTTTTTAATAATATATGGAACCCTGTACGACGTCTAGCGACGAGTGCTGTTACTTTTTCTGTTGATGGGAGTGCAGTGCAGACTCTGCACTGCAGAGTGGCCGGCCATACGTTTTCCCATATGTTTTTTTTTCTAATTGGAACGATTTTGGACCGTTCTTCCTCATCAACGAACATTTAAATTTCAAATTAAAGGATACAAAACTACAATATGTTAGCTATTAGTGTGTCGATTTTGGAGTTTCTCACTATTACCGTCTATACGCTAGCTGGATGACATCAGTCTACCCCAAACGGCAATTTTGAGGGTAATGTGGCTCCGCTGGCTATCGCAGCTCTGCCAAAAATGTATTTATGTATCTTTATCCGTTGTCTAGTGCCCACAACACAAGCTTCGGTTACTTTGGGGCTAGACGGCGCTGTGTAATTTATTAAGAGCATATTAAAAAAAAATTCGCTGCTAAACAAGGAGAGAGGGATATATATTTTATAATATTCCCTTACAAATTACACAGCGCCGTCTAGACCCAAAGTAACCGAAGCTTGTGTTTTTTATACAACGTTAGGAGGTATTCTCCTAATGTATAAACGTATGTATAAATCGCAGGCCGAAGTTCTATCGCCTAGGTATGATAAGTATCATAAGAGGTAGGTATGTAAGGATTGAGTCATGTGGCGGTCAGGCCTACGGTATGCAGTCTTTACGAAATCCGGCCTGTCCCGGCGGCTGGCAGTTCATCAATCCATTACTGCAGGTACATAAAAGCGACTGACGAAGAAGTTTCACGTTAAACGGCCCTGACACAATTAAACCTGCAATTTGTTAAATATGCAATTTGTCTAACATGCTTTGTGTGCGGAAGCAGTTAGTTCATGCGGACTAGCGCCGGCCGGCACCCACCTACTACCGTTAGTAGATGCAACATGCCGTCGGTGCCATGGCTGCTACGATTGTCTGTGTCTCGGCTGCTGTGGTCATCCTCGCGATTGTCCGCCATCTGGAACAGAAACTGCATGCCACCGTTGCTGTCATGACTTCTCTGGTCGTCGCTGCTACACGTGTTTCGCCTCTTCGCGAGGCATCATCAGGCGCTGTAGATGTTTATCGTTAGAATAACATGCCACAAGGTATATACCTATAGGTACGTTATTCGATTTGGCTAATAATATGACCTTGGGTAATATGATATATAAAATAAAAGCGAATATATAAAAGTTAAAATAAGAGGCTCGAAGACGTCGTTGCGCGTTTTACTCTAATCAAACACGCAGGATAAGCAACGTTTACCCCAGCGTGTTTATGGATTGGTTTATCTACCTAGAGTTTCTTCGAACTTCGGAGGGCGCGTTAAGCCGTCGGTCCCGGTTGTTGTCGATAGATGACAGTCGTTAAGCTAACTCGGTGACAGTCGGATGGCTTGAAAACACTGGCCTCCGCCAATACGCATTTGAAAATGAAAGGATCAAAGGAATCCCTGCAATGGGATAAGTAAGGGTCGGTGGATTGAAGTAATATAAAACCTTGCGGAATATGTACATGGAATGGCAGAGGGCGGTATTAGATAGATACAGCAAAGTAGTGTGCATAATCACATAACACTGGCTACTGTCATTCCAACCACAAATCAATAAAACACTTCACGTGCAGCCGCTTTACCAACACTTTGTTGTTTTAGCGCCAAATATCCCGTAAACCCGTAGCGGTGAGTTGAGTTTCAAAGGAAAACTGTTTTATGTGCTCTCCATTGGTTTTCCTAGAATATACATGACTCTCGTTACGAATAATAAGATATAATATGACTACAAAGTAAGTTGTAGTTGGAATATTTTTATTCCACTCGTCTCTTGCTGATAAAGATGTGCGATGAAAGACGAGACATCACCAATGACCTTATTTGTTTTGTAGTAAAAGTAAATAAAAGTTACAATGGATGCATGACATAATTGGCTATATATAATATGAGAGAAAAGAAGAAAGAAATGTGCCGTCTATGTAAGAATGAAATCGAGGCTTTAATGAAAGAGAAGCGTGAAAGACAAATTATGAATGAGGAAGAGAGGCTGACGAAAAACTTCGAGGCTAATACCAAACTCTTTTGGAAAGAGGTAAAGAACTCTAGAAGTGATTCGTCGGCATCCAGAATGGACAAGATAAAGTCTAAAGCTAGTGTCATTCTTGCGAACACTCAGGAAGTGTCAGAACGGTGTAGTGAATATTTTGAGGAAATGTATGAGTATGCCTCGGACGCTGACAATGAGAGTGAGTCTGATGCTTACTCCACGTTGACGGCGTCCGACGAAGGCATAACTATGGATGAGATCGAATGGTCGATACGAAGCTTGAAAAATGGAAAATCAGCGGGAATTGATATGATCACAGCTGAGATGATTAAACTATGTGGTACTTACGTCCGGGACGCCTTCTGGTACTTAAGCAATCTGTGCTGCAGAACTGGAAGGGTCACTCAGGGCAGTCCACTTGCAAGGATTGCTCAGCATGTGTGCGGATAGATGGTGGCATGTCACCCAGGTTTGATGTGAAAATTGGTGTCAAACAGGGTTACATGCTATCTGCTAGGCTGTTTATCCTGTATCTCGATAGTTGTCTGCAGAGAATAAGGTCAACGAATGTGGGATTGCGCATGGGTGGCTAGTGGTGAACTGTCTGCTGTATGCAGACGATGCCGTGTTAGCAGAAACACCGTCTGAACTGCAAACACCGGTCACAACGATGAAAGGCGAATGTATGGAGAAAGGCTTACTACTGAATGCAAAGAAAACAAAGGTAATGGTATTTGAAACGGAAGAATCCAGAACAAATGTAAGGATTACGGTCGATGATGAAGTGTTGGAACAAGTGGATGGGATTGTATATCTTGGATGCGCTTTCAGCAGGGATGGAAGATACACCGCAGACGAGTGAGTGCTGGGAATAGTGTGAATGGAGCGTTAGGAAAACTTCTTGGCAGTAAAAACTTGTGTCAGAAGGCACAGCTCGCTATACACAATGCAGTACTGGTCCCGACGCTAACTTATGGAAGCGAGAACTGGGTATGGCAGAGAGAGCATTAAAGTAGGATAAACGCGGTCGAAATGCGAGCGTTGCGCAAAATTTGTGGCGTAACGCTTGTAGACCGTATTCGCTATGATGATGTTACAAACAGTTGGTCTGAGAGAGAGTGTCGGTGTTAAAATAAGAGGAGGCATGCTCTGTTGTTTCGGACATGTAGAAAGAATGCAGTATGAAAGACTGACGAAGCAGATATACAATGCAAAAGTGGAAGGATGTAGGAGCCGAGGAAGGACAAGAATTGCCTACCATGACCAAATTAGTCGTGTTCTATCAGAAGGTGATGTCAGAAGCCCTAGAAACCGGCGATCGTGCATGAGAAGAGCAATAAATGTTAAAGAAACTAGTGAGATATGTATGAATCGAGTCACGTGGCGCTCGGTTCTATCTATAACTTCACGCCAAATCCCTTGCGGGGTAGGCCTCTGCCTAGCCATGACGTTAGATGATGTTAGAAACAGAGTTGGCCTGAAAGAGAGTGTCTGTGTTAAAATAATTAGAGGCATGCTCCTTTGGTCCGGACACGTACAAAGAATGCAGGAAGAAAGAAATATGAAACAGATATACAACATGAAAAGTAGAAGAATATAGGAGCCGAGGAAGGACAAGACTTATCTACGATGATCAAATTGATCGTGTTTTATCAGAAGGTGATGTCAGGAGCCTTAGCGGTTTCTAATACGTCTTTTTATACGGCAGGAATAATACAAGCATACGGCTTATGTGAAGTGGAAATGCTGGTAGAATGGACATCAGTCAGTAGTCTTAGAAACGAGCGTATGTGAGAAGAGCTATGAATGTTAAAGAAGCGAGTGACGTGTGTAAGAACCGAGTCATGTGCCGTTCGGTTCTCTGTCTACCCCGCACGTGATTTCACGTGAAGTTATTGATATATAGTGGTATATGCCAGGCTTCAAACCGGGGACCAATTGTTCAATAGGCCCGTTCTTTATCTTAAGCAGGTAAGCACTCACTCATATTGCACCTCCTGTTTATGTACACGGAACCTTGACGTAAGATCGTCTCGCATTTGGTAGGTTTTTGTAATCGAATATTTTCAGGAACACCGTTCCTATATGAAATCTATATGTTTGTCTGTGTGTTTGTCTGTCGTTTTTTTTCGAATATTCGAATTTTGACTTCAGATTCGGATTCAGCATAAAAAAGTAGAATAGGAATGTTCAGGAACACCGTTCCTATCTCATAAGGAACATGGTCAAAATGGCCGACAAATGAAAAAAAATTTTTTTTTAATTGTTATATAATTGACGAGCTAGGTGTTCCTCTGGTAATGCAAGCTTGCGCATTCTCAACTGGTTTTAATTAGATTATATTTCTTATTTATACCCTATATATTTTAACTGCTATTACCAACTCTTTACGTCATTATCATATCATATATATATAGGTACCTATTCAAGTAACAAGGCTCATTAGTAACAATGATAAAACTTAAGGACTATATTAGTAATACATTATTTTAAAACATCAAAATTATATGCTACGATATGCCCACAGAAGAGGAGATCCTACACCAGCGATTTATATAAGAGCAATCCAGTCTGCTCGCGATCGTGCTCAAGATGATGTTCGGGCTGTCCCGCAATCATTATAATCAACCAAGCATTAATCCCGATCGCATTCAAAGCTTTCGCTTCGGAGCCCCCGGGGTCTGCCTAGCCTAAGGATTTGGCGGAAATTTAGTTTTTATAATAATATGACAATTAGTTTATTTGCAGATCACAAATAATCACTTAAAAATATGTTAGTAAAAATATCAGTGAACGAAAAAAGCATGTTTTTTTCGTTCACTGAAAAATATAAAGATTTTTTTTTATTTTCTATAGCTTATGTGTACATTGTACATGTACAGTGGATTCCCCAGTTTGTCCGCAATGACCCGCAGGATGCTGTTATGACTACACCTGACCCGGCGCATCTATGTCGCATGATCGCGTAGAAACAATTTACGACCGCGTTTGGGAACATTGTTGACGCACTAATTTTTTTTTTCTACTTCGGGAGGCATACAAGTATACGACAAACCTGATGTAAAGCTGGTACTCTGTGCTGCTTACACAGCAACTCCTTGGGAGCTTACAGGTGACCTGACTCACACGCAGGAACACAACAACCCTCCAGGGAGTTGTTATTTGGCTGCGGTTTTCTGTGAGGTGGAGGTACTTCCCCGGACTAGGAGGTAACCTATGTGATGTAAGTAAAGTTGCAATTCAAGAAGCATCACCCTCGCATTGACACCCCGGCTTCAGTAATTGAATTAGTTCTATTTTAAAATGTCGTGCATTATTTACAAGAAATATACATAATAAATTAATTTCTATAAGATAAATAAACGATACACTACGAATATATACTTAAATAGTCACTTATTTATGGCTATAGGTACGTATGTATAAATAGATAGTTAAATGCACGACTTCGATCGATCTATTATTACTGGTATGTTTATTTAAATAAATAATATTCATCAGCACAACCCTTAATAATTATTTTCTTTACAACTGAATTTCTGAATAAAAGCTTATTTTTTTTTATTAAAAATCTTATTTCATCGCTCATCAACATGTATTGGTTACCCGCATATACTAGGATGTTGGTGAAATTGGGTCTTAGTGTGTTTCGAAGAACTACATATTTGATATTATGCGAACAGCTTCCTTTTACAACTGCACCGCCCCCCGTCGGCGGGGAATTCATCCTCACAGAATGGAACCTCAATGATTGCATGCATATGTACATGGTATGCATGTGCAGTTCCAGATAAGATTCCCTCTCACTGTGGAACCAAATTTATAAACGTATTCACGTCAAAAAGTTCGACTATTGTTAAATTATGACATCACAACGTGTGAATTACCCTTGACGCTATGTCTAATGACAATCCAATTCCAATGTCGAAATTTTGAGTAACTAGGTATATCGTAATATCCACGATATAGTACTCAAAACTTCGGCATTGATAATTTTAGTGGAACGGGATTGAATCTCTGTAATACTTTCGTGCTAGCGAACTCACTGTCTACGGTTCTGATGCTTTTTGAGAAATACGTGTTTTAATTGAAGTGAAAACTTCTTTAGCATCGTTGTGATTTGAAACTCGATGAAACGATAAAGCGACAGTAAAAAGAGACAATCACATACATCTATAGGATTTAACGTGCGAGAGAATGAGATAGAAGGCACTATACAGTATTTATTACATGGTCCGAGCGTTGTACGTGTGTTATTACGTCTGTGTGCGCAGCGTATTACGAAGCTTGGGATAAGGCGTCATAACAACTGTGGTGTATTGTTATATAAATATTATATTATTTAAAAAAAAAAACATTTTTCAAATATGATCTATATCATCATAAATAACCCCTACAATTATCCTACTCCTGAAGTTCTACATTCTTCTAATTATCTTGAAGTTTAAATTTTTCACTTGGTTTCACTTGTATCGCGTGTGAACTGCACCCATATTTTTGTATTTTGCTTGTAACTCCGGAACATGAGACACAAGCATGAAATTTGTAACAAAACAAAGAGAAAGATGTCAAAATTAAAAAAAAAATCAATCATCTATGAATATATATTTATAAGCAAGTATATTGATATTTTGAGCAGTGATAGGCCAGTGGACAAGGAGCTGGCCAACTGTACTCCGCTTCGAGTCCTGGCGGGATCATGTACCTACCACTAATTTCGTGATTTCGGGGTTTATGTACATATTTATCACTTGCTCGGCGGTGAACGAAAACGTCGTGAGGAAACCAACAAAACAAACCACACTTCCAAGACATTATAATTCGGATGACGTGTGACCTAAGAAAATTTGTAGTTTTCCCTCCGAATTGTGACGGCAGTCACTCCGTGTAAAAATTGGTGTCTTCACCAAATCCTTATGCTTAGGTAGCGACCACACCGCATCCTATTGGATATGGAAGCGATATAATGCGAAGAAGTTACAAATATATATATAAGTGAAACTGCAGTCGAAGTTTTAGTTAATGCATTTATGCAACTGAAAAACTTGGTATAGGAAAGGAACTAAGGAAGGTTAATGTTTTATAAAAGGAAGTAGAGTTATAAATAAAAGGATTTGGTTTGCCGGGTCTATCATAGACATAGAATTATTTCAGAGTTACTCAGATTTCACCTCATATTTATCTATACGGAACCTTTTGTTAAGAAGGCTTCGCACTTGATTGGTTTTTATAATCAAATATTTTTTAAGTTAGATTATATTTCTATATTACATATTATTATATGATATATTATATACATATCCAGTAGGTATATAATATATTATAATAACCTATGACCTTTGCATTATATATTAAGATTAGAGCTCGATATATAAACCAGAAGAAATATTTCAAGCTAGCATTCTGTATTAATTAATTCGATCGTCAAGACTTCTACTCTAGGCAAGATGAAATTGTTCCCGCTGGTAGTTTTCATGGTAGTACTCGTCGCCAGCGCATACTGCAGCGACTGTCCTAATGATCTCGATGTGGGGTACACCGATGAAGAAATCAAAGCAATGTTGTTTTGTATAGCTGACGGGAAAAATTTCAATGGTAAAAAAACTTGCCAAGTTGCCTGTCGCCTTGCGTGCCAACAGCCGGGCTGCAATGGGTACAAGAGTTGTGATCAAGTACCCAATCCCGGTGAAACAGCACCACTTCTCCATAAATACACGTGTCGTTGCAACGAATCATAGGTATGTTAATTATTTCATTCGAGGTAGGGCCTGTCTAGGGAAGTGCCTCCACCTCACAAAAAACCGCAAATAACAACTCCCTAGAGGGTTGTTTTGTTCCTGCGTGTGAGTGAGGTCACCAGTAAGCTCCCAAGGAGTTGCTGTGCAAGCAGCAGAGAAGGCATCGCGCGAGTGATACTGAATATATCGCATGCGCTTATTAGGCTACGGTACCCGCTTTACATCAGGTGGGCCGTATGCTTGTATGCCTCCCGACCCGGTGTGAAGATATACATACAGTTATCCTTAATAGACAAAATACCGCTCCTAGACTTTTATGTGAATTTTAACTTAATAATGTTTAGTTATAGTATACAGTATATAATATTTAGTTTTTATTTTTCATATATAATTCTCATTTATCATTTGCAGGCAATATGACAGCAGCTCTCTCTTCAAGGCAGAGGTTCTTCAATCCGACAATCATTTTAACTGCATAATTATGGTTGAACCAGTATGTCCTACATTAAAAAAACTATATGCTCTATTGTTTTTGTATAAATTAACCTTAAGCATCCTTATACTCAAATAATTGTTTCCAGCCATGCAATTCTCTAAGCGACTCGTAATGGCTGTGTGCGTCGCTGTGATCACAGATGTCACAGCTTTGACATCGTCCGCTTCGATCACGGCTTTTTATTTGGTATTCTATAAGGCTGTAAGCGTACGCGAGGCTGTTTGCCTTGTAGAATTCCAATTCCAAAAGCAGCCTTGCGGCGCTAGTCTCGCACAACCATGAAAAGCTACACTAAGGAATTGCAATATTGTGTTCAGGGCTATAACAGCCGATGTTTCCGAGGATGTAAGGATGTTTGCTCTTACAGAATTGCATGGCTGTGTGAGGTCTTCCCCGTGGTGTGGTGAGTGGTATGCTTATGGCTCTGTCGTATCATTACTTACAACTACTTCGAATATATCCTGACCATATTGTTCAAGATATTGTGAAGACCGCAAGCTATACCGTCATCATAATGGTACGGTACGGCCTATAGATGCACATTGTTGGATGGAGAGGTTTTCAAAGCTTTCTGCCATAGGCGATCTTCCGATTTCCGTAACCAGCCCCCGGTTGCACGTTTGGCGTCGTCGCTTCGTCTAAATATACGTCATATTGGCGACGTCCGTTCTGTAACTTTTCTCCCCTCTTGTTTTCTTAGACATTGCCGACACGCAGCTATTGCTGATTTTAGGGACTATGTGAAAAACTTTGGGTATCAGTCAAGTCGTCCTGGTCCCGTGTACCAGACAAACCAAGCTTCGTGAATCAGCACAACAATCAGGGTTTAAGTATCTGTATCGCAGGTCAATGCAGGGACTGGCCAAATATTTTGATCCTAAAGTGTTAAGGTATTTGCCTTGTTACGATATGCCGATCCCTTTTGAGCCCATGCAATTCTTAGATGTTACCCTGGTGAATCTGTTTTACTTGTCCAAAGTACATATAGACAGATGCTTCCATCACTGTATATTATAGATCAAATGATCTGTTCTTAAATATGGGGTTATTTTTTGGGGTGACTCAATTGGTATAGAGATAATTTTTAAAATGAAACGCTGTGGTTGATCCATCTTGAAACATGTAACAAATTCGTGGTTCCTGGTATACTTGGAAGATCATGACTTGCGCAGTGACCATCAATCAATACGGGAGTTACGGTAACAACTGGTGATCTTCTGTTGTAGAGAGTTACACACCGCTGGTCTTCGGCGATTAAGAGTCGAAGGGAGGGTTTGGCTTTCAGCCTAGATATAGCGAATATCAAGATCCTTTGAACTATCGAAATAGCACGGGCCGCCCAAGTGTTTAAAAGCCGTTATTGATAGCAGCTTGTCCGATAAGCGCAAACATCAATGTTGGCGTCCTACAGCACGAGGTTCTTCAAAAAAGGACGTGATAAGGTGATTACAGGGTTAGCAATGCACGAGTGACCTCCTCAAATGTCCATAGATTGTGGTAAATAATGGTTATAGGCAGGCAGGCCGCACGCGTGTTTGACTTCTTTTTATACAAGCATACGGCCCACCTGATGTAAAGCGGTAACCGTAGCCTATGTAAATAATCAATTATAATGTAAATAATTAATTATGTAAATTTGTTTGGATACCAAAAGAGGGATGCCTGAGTTTTTTGGCAGTATTTTTATCAGTGCTCACCTAGTCATGAACTGCACGGTAGGGAAAAAAATTGTGACGATTCCAAACAAATGTAGCCATTTTTACGGAATAAAAAGATTTTGACTTTGACTATGAACGCTTGTAATACATTAAGTATCACTCGCGCGATGCCTTCTTTGCTGCTAACACAGCAACTCCTTAGGAGTTTACTAAATACATTACTCACACGCAGGAACACAACAACCCTACAGCAAGTTATTAGGTATTTGGCTACGGTTTTCAGTGGCGTGGAGGTACTTCCTCAGACGGGCTGCTTTAATGCGCCCTACCTCTCTTAAATTTTTGTGTATTCAGCGGACATACTGGTGTGGTAACGGAACGGCGATGATTTAGTGCTACTGATATTATTACTCAGCTTCTTTGTCCCCTTTTATGTACGAAAATTATATAATACTGATTAGTTTATTTATATCTGCTGTATATATTAGCGGTTAAAGTATTAAATTGCCGATTTGTACTGAAAACTCATTTTTTTCGAAGATGTAAAATATTTATTTAATCAAAATAGTTACCCTCATTATCTATACATTGCTGTGCTGCCATCTAATCGGAAGTTTATTATGTCTTTGCGATAGAACTCTGGGGATCTTGATTCGACAAACTGTGTACATTTTGTACTGGGAAGAAATTTTTTTACCACGTAGAAAATTGTCCAAATCACGAAAATAAGGGTAGTCATTTGGAGCAAGGTCTGGCGAGTACGGAGGGTGACGTATGGTTTCTAACTGTAACTCCGGTAGAGTTACAACAGTTTCTCGTACATATACAACGCCGGAAGGCATACAAGCATACGTCCTATCTGATGTAATGCGGTTACCGTAGCCTATGATCGCTTGTTTTTTTTATACCACTAAGGTGGCAATCAAGCATACGGCCTGCATGATGGTAAACAGTCACCGTAGCCTATGGAAATTTGCAACACCAGGGGCGTCACTCATGCGTTGCCGACCCTATCTTGCTTGTAATACATTAAGTATCACTCGCGCGATGCCTTACCTGTTGCTAACACAGCAACTCCTTAGGAGCTTACTGGTGACCTCACTCACACAACAACCCTCTAGGGAGTTGTTATTTGGCTGCGGCTTTCTTCGAGGTTGAGGTATTACCCCAGACAAGCTGCTTTGATGCTCCCTACCTCTCTTAAAATATCCAGATCTAGACAAACAGACATGTTCATGCACACACATGTTTGCCTGTGTGGAAATCAAACCCAGGAGCATTGGTGTCAAAGTTGCGTCATCCATGACTGCGCCACCGAATTCGTCAAACTAAAAAGTTGGTAAAGTCTGTAAACTGCATTTCTGTACAACGACCGGTTTGAAATCCATATCCGTTCTGTGTTGAAATTAGTTTGTTTTTCCCATATATTTGGTAAGCCTTACGTTAACAGACGTTCGAATACCTTTGATATCCTTGTACTACTCGTAGTTACCTGTAGTTTCCAATACAGCCCCTGTTGCCTGCCTTATGTATGGGTACAATTTTAAATTTGCTTCCATAGTGTTAGACAATTCAGAAAACTGATTTTTCATTTTTATTTATTTATTTATTAAGGTACACCAACTGTATTTACATACAACATTCGAATTGAGACATACATGATATCTTGTTCTAATGTAAACACCAATAACAGGTATACACGACATTTACAATATATCAATTAAACTAAACAACTATTTAAGGTATGGTTGTGATAGGCGATGGCCTCCTTCTGTGAGACGGTCATGTCCCAGAAGGAGGCCGCGGAGCGGGACAGGGAGGATGATCCCTTGGCTGTCCCGCTCCGGAGACGGCGGACGGGAGTGCGGCGTAGGCGCTACGCGCACCTACTGCCGCCTCCCTAACCTGTGGGACTAGGGGTCAGGATGGGAACCTGGCCCCATAATGGTCCCGCCGCCGGAGGAGCTGTCCCAATTTGCCGGGACGGCCCCTAGAGAGAAGAAGTCCGGCCCCTTTTGAGGGGCTGGCCAGTCGCAGTGGTGCCCTGTTGCTGACAGATCCGAGGCACCACACCAACGCGGCTGATGGCATTTCGCGGGGTCGTTAAGTAGGTATACCGTCGGACAGCCGACGGGGAGTCCCACACTACCACCGGAGGCCGCCCAGGCACCGGTGGTGTGCGTCAGGCATTTTTCCCCGCGTCAATTTAAAAAAAAAAAAAAAAAAAGTTATGGTTGTGATAATCAATCCTTGCTGAGATTCAGCACCTTTCGTTTAAAGACACGCAGACTATCGATAAATATGTCCAAATTCTCCGAGTCGCGATTAAGAGAATTGTATGTATTGTACATACGGCTGACAGAAGCATGGCTACCTAGATTGGTTCTAGACGGCGATAACAACATCTGGGGAATGGCCGCCATTTTGAGATTATTTTGCTGCATTGTATAATTTCCTTTTACCGATTACTTACTTCCGTTTACCGATTGCGAAGACGTATTCACGTAAAACTCGCGACCGATTCCACGACACACCCATACCCCGTTTTTAGGGTTCCGTACCCAAAGGGTAAAACGGAACCCTATTACTGAGACTCCGCTGTCCGTCCATCCGTCTGTCATCAGGCTGTATCTCATGAACCGTGATAGTTAGACAATTTTCACAGATGATGTATTTCTCTTGCCGGTATAACAACAAATACTAAAAATTAGAATAAAGTAAATATTTAAGGGGGCTCCCATACAACAAACGTGATTTTTTTTTGCTCGTTTTTACTCGATATTCATAACGGCAACAGGTAGACGCTTGAAATATTCACAGAATATTTAGTTATATATTTACTTTAAAAATAAATAATTAAATTAAAATAAACAAATATTTAAGGGGGGCTCCCATACAACAAACGGGTTTTTTTGCCGTTTTTATAGATAATGGTACGGAACCCTTCGTGCGCGAGTCCGACTCGCACTTGGCCGATTTTTCAAATCCAGCACACACCAGCCACGAAACAGCGATTTGTGGAGTTCATAGGAACTGACGTGACCAATTCTACGATGCTTATGATGATGATTGGAATAAGGTTAGTGCCAAAACCCTAAGGGCTCATCCCAACCGGGAGCGCCGTTGTGTTTTAGCACTTTTAATTCTTTTTCCTTCTTTAAAGTTAGTTTGCAGCAGCACGAATGATTTCTGAGGTGAATGTGTAGGAGATTTTAGAGGTAGAACAGATTAGGTGTCTATTGGCTGTGAACTGTTACTGAAGAAATATTTATTTATATAGTTATATAGTGTATGCTTTTTGTTATTGTTTAAATATTAGTCCAAAGTTTTTAGATTGTTTTTTGCATCTCAGTTGTTTCATAATGAAATAAATGAAATGACTATAAACAAATATTATCAATGTTTAAGGACAATATACATTTATTGTTATTTTTAGAGCCGGTGCCAGCCATGCTTTTAAGATTTTTTTTTGGGAAAATAACCAATTTAAAAAAATAAAAATATTTCTTCCTTTTTAGTTAATCTTGCGTTCCATAACTGATTTATCGAAAGTGAACATAGGTCGACCAACTAAAAGTGCTGTCAGTTCAACTTCACACACTGGAACCGCAATAGC
Source organism: Pyralis farinalis (assembly GCA_947507595.1). Taxonomy (NCBI): domain Eukaryota; kingdom Metazoa; phylum Arthropoda; class Insecta; order Lepidoptera; family Pyralidae; genus Pyralis; species Pyralis farinalis. The sequence goes on from OX382278.1 coordinate 26,535,988, forward strand.
TCCGTACTTTGCGATTCCAGAGAAGTTTTCTTCCGAGAACCCTCAAGTTGTGGAATAAACTCTCACTCGAGGATTTCCCAAGGGACTACAGCCTGGAGCTATTCAAGAAGAAGTGATTAGTAGTCTATAAGCACATACATAGTGGTCGTGAAGAGGATTTTACAGGGTTGGCAACGCACGAGTAACCGATGGTAAGCAGTTACTTGTAACACCCCTGGTGTTACAAGTAACTGCTTACCATCGGGTAGACCATACGCAGTTATTTTGATTTAAAAATCAAAGTACTAACTCGATTTCGATAAAATTTCTATGGGACCAATCTGAAGGTATATCCTCTCGAATAAAAAAAAAGCAGTAACAAATATAAAAAAAATACTGCCGAATTGATAACCTCCTGCTTTTTTTGGCAGTCGGTTACAAAGGAGTGAATGGGGTCTTTCCTTTGTAAAATAGCAACTGATTATATGTCGGTAGTTACTCCCCACAACAGTATACTATAAAAAATAATACTTTGAAAGAAGTTGAAATAGAATAAAATTGTCTCCTGCATAAGCCGTTGGTTCCACCAGTTATGCATCAGGATTTATCTTTAAAATTATTTATGTGAAAGGCACGTTGGTATGTTGAATTCATTGTAATACCATGAAGTATCATTTCATTATCAATGTCTGATTTATTATAACAACAATAACGACCTCTGTATAAATAGATCTCAAATATTGATGACTGAATTTTATAAATATGTTATGTTTCGATTAACTAGTAAATAACAGCAAGCTGTGTAGGCAGAGCTGATATTTTTTAAATTTAAAAAAAATTTAAATATTTTATTTTTATTTTTTAAAGATATATGGAACCCTGTACGACATCTAGCGACGAGTGCTGTTACTTTTTCTGTTGATGGGAGTGCAGTGCAGACTCTGCACTGCAGAGTGGCCGGCCATACGTTTTCCCATATGTTTTTTTTTCTAATTGGAACGATTTTGGACCGTTCTTCCTCACCAACGAACATTTAAATTTCAAATTAAAGGATACAAAACTACAATATGTTAGCTATTAGTGTGTCGATTTTGGAGTTTCTCATTATTACCGTCTAAACGCTAGCTGGATGACATAACTCTACCCCAAACGGCAATTTTGAGGGTAATGTGGCTCCGCTGGCTATCGCAGCTCTGCCAAATATAAGGTTGCTACAAGTGAACCAATTTAGACTTGCAGAGAGACAACACTATTTATCTGTGCGATCTTTTTAACACGTCAGTGAGGAGTGATAGTCTACTGTCAAAGAACCAACGTATTAACAGACTCTTTCCTTGTACGAATTCTGGTGAGGGCATGTACCACTAAATATGTGCTTTGGATTAATGTACATATTTACAATCGTGTTGTCTGCTAGGCTGTTTATTCTGTATCTCGATAGTCGTCTACAGGATTACCCATGAGTGACCTAGTGGTGAAATGCTTTATGCAGACAATACCGTGCTATTAGCAGAAACACCTGAATTGCAGACATTGGTCACAATAATGAAAGACGATTGTATGTGATATTATAACGATTAATATACAGCAATTATCTTCAATTTAAGCAATGATTAGTTATCGTCGAATTTCGTAGCAAATACTAGTTAGTTCAAATATTTGTAGTTTTATTTTGAAGAAAGATGTTTAATTTTTTTATGACGAAAGAAGAAAGCCGAAGAAGGCTAAAATTCACCTAATGTGTTTCAAGATAGTGTGACATTAGTGGTTCAAAATAAATATTTATTTATACTAGACTAAGATTGTTAAGTAGTTTACTATTTGAGAAAGAATAAAAACGATTTATACCTACATTTGACTAGAATAATGAATGTGGGTGGGCGCTAATTTGTCATATATACATATAATTAAATTGATTGATTAAGATTAATATACAGCATACAGATAGGCTTACTATTGGATGCGAAGAAGACAAATATGGTATTTGAAAGAGAAGAAACCAGAACCCATGTAAGCAGTGGCGTGCACTCCATATAGGCATTCAAAAGACATTGCCTACCCTATCAATTTGATGATAAATACCATCCGATGTTTCATTCTTAAACATAGTTTTTAACTAATATTTCGTATCAAAAACAAAAAATTAAAAGCTCCATCTATCGGTATCGGTAAGTTATTAAAGTCATCGCTAGTCATATTCAAATCGCAGCTAGGCGCTACGCTACACTAGCGCCGCATTGGCAGCTTTTTACGGCAGAGACACTAACTATATCTGTCTAAATTTACGTATGTGTGCCGTGTTGTTTATACAAATACTGTAGTGTGCATTCCTATAATTACATTGCCCACAATAACACAAATAACGCACACAATTGCAAAGTATAGACAATGTCTTTTCAGCTGAACTATAACGTAAATCACCGAAGTGTCGCGAGCATTGCTACGTAACTATTTTAAAAAGTAGTTTGCTGCATATAATTATAGTGAAAGATATTGCCATTTCTTTTTTTCGTATAAAATTGATGTTCAATTTTATTTTGATTTTAAAACGGCCGCCATTGTTTTTGTTTTGAATCGATTGACTGGTAGCAGACGAAATAAGATTTTAAAGTTTTAAAGTTGATAAATATGATGATATTCACTGCGAAAGTTGTTCATGTGGCGTGTGTAGGGAAAATAAATGTTTTCAAAACTATCTTTCGGTGAAAAAAAACAAGTGATCACATACATCATTATTTCCACAAGATTGGGTAACCAAAATCAACATTCTGTATTTTTTGGTAAGTTAATAGCTTTAAAAACATTCTGCCTACCCTGTCAAAAATCTCTGTGCACGCCACTGCATGTAAGGATTACGGCTGATAATGATGTGTTGGAATTAGTGAATGAGATAGTATATCTTGGATGCGCTTTCAGCAGGGATGGAAGGTACACCGCTGATGGAGACACCGTGGAAAGAGGAGGAAGTGCAGGGAATTATAGATAGATACATTTAAAATCATTTGCTCGGCGGTGGAGGAAACATCGGCCAAAAAATTATATTTAAAGTACGCGTGTCCTAATCTAAGAAAGGTCTGGTTTTCCTTTGTTGGTTCCTTTGTTGTAAATATCAGTCTGCGCCAAACCTTTAGGCTTAGATCCGCCAGTCCAGAAACGGGATAATGCTAGGTAGATAGAATATTATTACTTTATAGATGAGTGTTTATAATTAATGAACGAATAGGACTATTTCTGAATCCTATATAAAATATTATTTACGTATATTAAAACCAGAATAGACCCAAAGTTGTTTCTTGAGGCAATCCAGTTTGCATATGTGGGTTAGATATTTATACAATGTCAGGGGTTTACAAGCTTTATCGTTTACGAGTGTCGACATTTTTATTTCGATCTCAGTCAAAATATTTTCATTTTTAAGAGTACTCATGCGTCATAGTTAAGAAAATTAGATATTAAGATGTAATTTATTGTTTAACCTGTGTTTACTATGATTGTACAAAGAAGTTTGTATTTGTATGTTCGTAGTTTGTATTTTATTAGCTTCAAAAGAAAAAACATCAACGGAAACAATCAGATTTTTCTTTAGTTTTTAAAGTTCAGTAGTTTACTATTTGAGAAAGAATAAAAACGATTTATACCTACATTTGACTAGAATAATGAATGTGGGTGGGCGCTAATTTGTCATATATACATATAATTAAATTGATTGATTAAGATTAATATACAGCATACAGATAGGCTTACTATTGGATGCGAAGAAGACAAATATGGTATTTGAAAGAGAAGAAACCAGAACCCATGTAAGCAGTGGCGTGCACTCCATATAGGCATTCAAAAGACATTGCCTACCCTATCAATTTGATGATAAATACCATCCGATGGGTTTACAAGCTTTATCGTTTACGAGTGTCGACATTTTTATTTCGATCTCAGTCAAAATATTTTCATTTTTAAGAGTACTCATGCGTCATAGTTAAGAAAATTAGATATTAAGATGTAATTTATTGTTTAACCTGTGTTTACTATGATTGTACAAAGAAGTTTGTATTTGTATGTTCGTAGTTTGTATTTTATTAGCTTCAAAAGAAAAAACATCAACGGAAACAATCAGATTTTTCTTTAGTTAAGTAGAATTCCTTACTATCGAAGTAACACTGGCAGTTTTATACTGCTCCATATCATATTACCTACGTCATGACTGGGTCGCGACACGACACTTGACTTTTCTTCTTAGATTACAAATGAATCGGACATGTGAGAGTCGTTTTCGAGAACTTAGGGCTCCTTTTTTTTATACAACGTCGGAAGGCATACAAGCGTACGACCCACCTGATGTAAAGCGGCTACCGCAGCCTATGAACGCTTGAAATACAATTTTAGTTTTTAAGTATCACTCGCGCTCTGCTGCGTACTCTGCTGCTAACACAGCAACTCACTATGAGCTTACTGGTGACCTCACTCACACACAGGTACGCAACACATCTCTAGGGAGTTATTTGGCTGCGATTTTCTGTGAGGTGGAGGTACTTCCCCAGGCAGGCTGCTTGCCTGCTTTGATGCGCCGTACCTCTCTTAAAATATTCAGACTAATATAATGACAGACATGATCATGCACGACCAAGACAATAAGACATGTTCATGCACACACATGTTTGTCTTGTGTGGGAATCGAACCCACGAACGTCTTAGTCATTATTAGTGGGAAGCAAGAGACACAACAAAAACAATCTACCTTATGTATTCGTGGTATAATGACGAACGAGATTGGCAAAAGAGGGCTAGGTCATTAAAAACAGCATTTCAAGAAGTATGCTCATCGTAAGAAAGACCATAGCCCAATAACAGCTTCCTAGAGGATTAACGGTTTATTTTTGGTATACTTAGAGAGATCATTCAAGTTTTCCTATAATTATACACCTGTAGTTGTTTATGATTTAAAAACGGAATGGCATCAATGACATACAGATGAATGAACATGGTCGCACGACAGGGGTTCTTTATAGGGTTTCGTAAACAATGGGCGCCAACGGAACCATATTATTAAGGCTATATCACAGAGCTGTATCTTGGAAACTGTAATAGGTAGAAATTTTCCCAGAGCGTGTAATACTCGTACTATGATGGCTATAATATCGAATGATATAAATAAAACATAGTTAAAAATAAATAAAATATTTTTTTTTACCCAGCGGGAACCATTCATTTTGGAGTCCGATTCACACTTGACTGCATTTTTTACCTTCTCGGCACTCTAAAGACGAGAATGAAAAAGTGTAATGAATAAAATGAAATTATAGATAGATAGAGAATCATTTATTGGCTGCTACGGTCACATACATACAAACATAACATAACAGTATAAGAAGAAGTAAACAGACATTGCTTTAAACATTTCCGGTCTTAGGAGGCAGGTGTGGCTGCAGCAGGCTAATGGGCCATATCTCAGTGTGACTTTTGCACCATGCGCAACACACCGATTTTTAGCTACCGTACTATTGAAGATATTAATGTGTGTCTGTGTGGGGTGTGAGTCAAAACAGTCAGGGGTTATTATACTAAGTGGAAAACTCAGGTATTAACATGGCAACAAAGATATTTAGGTACTTAAGTAATGTAAATGTAATTGGGGTTTTAAATGTATTGAGATTCTAAAATTAAATAATTAATTAATTAAATTAAATGTCATTTATTTCAGAACAAATTATCCATATAATTAACATTATTATTATACGAGCGTCATTTGAAAAGTTCTTAGCCTAACATGGTTAAAGTCATTGGTTTTTTTATAACTACCCTCATTTTGTAGTTACATTATTTAGCAACAAGTATGCACAGTTTAGTTTATTCACAGTAACTCATTGTTCGTTTACACGTGATACCTTAAGTCAAGTCAGAGCTATTTTTGAAAATGGATAAAATTGAACATCGTGCAGTGAAAAAAATACCTGAATTTGAAAGGTTTAACTCCAAAAGCTATACATCAAGACATATCTGCTACTTTGGGTGAGTCCGCTCCTTCGTATGCGACTGTTAAAAACTGGGTGGCAGAGTTTAAACGTGGTCGTGAGACCATTCAAGATGAGCCCCGTAGTGGCCGGCCTTCGACTGCTTCCACTGATCAAAACAAAGAAAAATCTGTGATTTAATTTTATCTGATCGAAGATTGAGGAGATAGCTAAGACTGTAGGCATCTTATCTGAGCGAACACATCATATAATTACTACTGAACTTGGACTCTCTAAGGTGTCTTCGCGGTGGGTACCGCGACTGCTTTCAGTGGAACAAAAACGCAACCGACTCACAACTTCTCGCGACTGTTTAGAGTTATATGAAGCTGACCCAATAGAATTTGTTGAAAGATTTATAACCATGGATGAAACCTGGGTTCACCACAATACACCCGAGACAAAAGAACAGTCGAAACAATGAAAAAGAGCAGGATCGCCCACCCCAAAGAAGGCAAAGGTGGTTTTATCGGCGGGCAAAGTCATGGCATCCGTTTTTTGGGATGCAAAGGGTATAATTCTCGTGGATTATTTAAAAATGGGTGAAACAATAAACTCCAATTACTATTGCAACCTGTTGCATCGTTTGAGAGAAGAAATCAAAGAAAAACGTCCAGGTTTATTGAGAAGAAAAGTCTTGTTTCATCAGGACAATGCGCGCGTTCACACCTCTGTGCAATCCATGGCAGAAATCCATCAATGTGGCTTCGAATTGTTACCTCATCCCCCATATTCACCGGATTTAGCACCGTCCGACTTTTATCTGTTCCCAAAGCTGAAAAAATTTTTAGGTAGTAAACATTTTTTTACAAATGAAGAGGTCATAGCCGCCGTGGACGCTTATTTTGAGGAGTTAGACGAAGATTTTTTTAAAACGGGTATCGAAGCCTTACCTGGTCGATGGAAATTGTGTTTTGAGCTCGGAGGAGAGTATGTTGAAAAATAAAAATAAACTCAAAATCGTGTGGTTTCATTAAGTATGTTAGGCTAAGAACTTTTGAAATGACCCTCGTAAATTGATTAATATTTCAGATGTCAAAAATTATGATAACAGATAGTCATTAATGAATACATTTTAAGTCCAAAAATTGCAAAATAATACTAATAAAGTTATATATCATCATTTTTGACATCTACCTATTCTACTAGGGAGCAATGGAGGCGCATGCATGTCACTGTAACATTGAAACATCGGTCCGTGCAATCTGTCAGCTACCGTCTTCAGGAGGCTGTTGGAACTGCCACGCACCCGCCTTATCAGGGAGGCGACCCTTTTACGCATAATGCAATAAAAGTCATCTACCCGATTTTCAGCAAACATCCCTGACGCACTGCAATGTCGTGGCAGCCCCAACAGCGCCCTGAACATGTTGTTATATTGTACACGCAGGACGCCACGCGCCCTCTGAGTAAAGTTGACCCACAGGCTGCAAGTGTAGAAGGTCTGACAATATGCTCTAAACAAAGTAATTTTCACACTATTTGTACACTTTGCAAACCTTCGAATCAACATATTACCCCGGACTGCTAGCGCCCTGCGTTCCCGCTCAATGTCTACATCATCATTTAGTTTTTCGGTGACCCAGTGCCCCAGGTACTTGACCTGTGTGACAAATTTAAGTGAAACGCCACAGAGTGCCACTGGTGGTATATGGGGATAATATTTAGTACCAGCCTTAAACAGCATACACTCACTCTTCACAGGATTATACCTGAGGCTATGAGTCTCCGCGTATCGTTCACAGGTAGATATCAGCTTCCTGAGACCATTGATTGATGGGCTCAACAACGCCATATCATCAGCATAACTAACATTATTTACAAAAGTCCCTCCGACAGTACAGCCCACGCCGGCGCTGCTGAGCTCACCAATCAGATGATTAACATATAAACTGAAGAGACGGGGCGAAGTTAATCCACTCTGCCTTACCCCGCACTCCAGTCCATAGGGCACAGATAACGTACCTGCCCATTTCACCACATTGCTTTGATGTCTATACCAATACTTAAACATTTCAATTAACTCACCAGGCAATGTGGTGTCTTCATAAAGCTTCTTCCATAACAACCCATAAGATACCATATCGAAGGCCTTTGACAAATCTAAAAAGCATGCGTACACAGGCGTTGATCTATCTGTATAGTACCTAACGGTGTGCTTCAAGCAAAGAATAGCTGCTTCAGTAGAAAGCCCAGGTCTGAATCCAGATTGTGCATCATGAAGTGCTACATGTTTTTCTAGTTGTTTATCAAGCACACCGTCCAGCACTTTAACACACACTGTTGCCAAAGTATAATATTAATTAACATTAAATACAACAGATAATTTGATATAAATAATAATCAAGCTTCTCAAAGGGACCTTTACGCATTGGATCTAAATACCCGCGCACGCCTATCAAATGACCGGGATAAACCCGTGATATAAGAACTATATCATAATAATAACATCAGGAATATGCACAGGTGTAAATAGGTTTTTATAACAATGTTAATCATTCGCGAAACAGGATTTTCGCGTGGTGACCTTAATTTTTTGAGTTATTCGCTAAAAAAGGTTCGTCCGTTCTTATTGCATACTGTATTTGTCAAAGAAACAAATAGTACACCCATGGCCGCAAGGAATACGGTAACAAAAACCTCAATATCTTGTTTTATTTTTGGCTTGTTTCTTTGTTTGGCTTGTTTCCCACGTACCAGAACCACACCACATCGTCGCGACAAGAAGTGTTCAAGCAGTGGTTACGTGTGGATTGTGTCGCTGCAGCTTTTTGCAGTTGCGTTGTGGTTCCTACAAAATGTGGACGTGGTCGAGTGGTCGCAAGTAGTTACGATGTGTGTTACATAGTGTGCAGACAGACAGTCGACTCCGATTTCGTAGTATATAGAGGAAACGCAGAGTCGTTGCGTCGACGCTACGTTGTGTCTGCGTTGTTGCCGGCCGCTAGTTGGCGTTGTCGCTGGCGGTTGCGTTGTGGTTGCGACGTAGCTGCGATGTGGTCGTTTTCACCCACAAAATATAGTCCGTGTGAATTCTACTATACATTTTAATACAAATTAGCGCCCACCCACATTCATTATTCTAATCAAATTTTGAGAAATTAAATCACTAATCTCTTAAGAGTGTACCAAAATCAATCAAATAAAATTGTTATACAGCGAGAGCTGTTGGTTTGTAGCTGTCAACCGTACAGACAGTATTCCAGCGTTTTTAGGAGACTGGATCCAATGTTCGCAGAACAAGATCAGTTCCAACAAATTGCACGATATCACTGGAGGATAGCTATATGGTGTCAATTACCTTATAAAATCGATTACTAACGGCTGTTGAGGAAAAAAATCGCCTTCTATGCGATGGATGGAGGGAGCGATCCGAGTACGTGTACAGTAAGGAATGTCTAATGTCTTGAATGTCTTGCTGAAACAAACCTCTAGCCAAGGAGACCAGAAAGAGGCTTTGGAAATTGAAATCGAGTGTAAGGCACTAGTTGTCAACCAAAACATTCAGGGGATGATAGGAAAGGAGTTAGAATTGGAGTTGTTTATGAATTGTAGCAATATTGATATTTTATATCTAACTGAGCACTGGCTAAAACCCCATCAATTCATTTTCAGCTTCAATAACCACCAGGTTGCAAGCTCATTCATCAGAGATAACTGTATACATGGTGGCTCCTTAATATTATTAAATAAGTTGCTTAAATTTAAAGAAAGGTGTGACATTGTGAGCCTCTCTGTTGAGCGAGTTGTAGAGATTTCATGCATTGAATTGGAACGATTCATTGTTATGAACCTGTATAAACCTCCTAGCACGCCCTTTGAAACATTTTCAAATATCATGGAGGATGCCTTAAATAAATTATCTAATAGCCATAAAACTGTTATAATTTGTGGAGACTTTAATATAAATATCTTGGAGAAAAATACTGTTACCTACAACTTTTTAAATTTATTTAAATCAAACAATTTGCATCATATTTTTACAGAGCCAACAAGAGTAACTGCTACAAGTGCTACATGTATTGACAATATATTTAGCAATGTAAAACCTTCATATCAATCTATAATTAATAAAGTTCAGTCCGACCATTCAGGTCAATTGGTTTCATTTCCAAATTCTTCAAAAATACAAAGAAAACAAATAAATTATATACCATTTAGTAAAAGCCGCTTAGAAAGATTTAAGTCTAATATAGCAGAAAAAATTGTATTGTTGCCCTATCACGGTACTCCGGACCACTTGTACAGTTCATTATTTAGCTTAATTACTAGTGAATTTAATGCAATCTTTACTCCAAAACAACTGTCTGTAAGTGACCGTATGACATTCAGTGATTGGGCAACTCCTGGTATTTACAAAAGTCGGAATAAATTGTATGAACTTTATGAAGAAAGGACCTGTAATCACAATCCGACTTTTCAAGAACTTGTAAAAAATTATGCTAAAATATTTAAACGAGCCTGTTCCAATGCTAAGTCTATATATTTAAGAAATAAAATTAATGGTTCAACAAATATTATTAAATCTGTTTGGAATATGATAAATAATGAGACGGGTAGAGCGAAAGTACGTAGTCGAGACTTTCAGTTAAAGATAAATGATATCGATATCAAAAATGATGTAGAAATTGCGACTGAGTTTGAAAAATATTTTTCTAACATTCCTCTTATTACTACGAGAAATCTTAGGTCTTCTTCTATAGCTGCTGAACTCGTTCTCAAACAGAGCGTGGTAGAATGCGACACAATATTTGAATTTTCAGCTGTAAGCCCAAAAGATGTTTTGAACGCTTTTAAATCAATAAATATGAAAAACACTAAAGATCTGTGGGGTCTATCTGTCAAAACCATATCTTCTATTATTATTTCAATCGCTCCACATTTAGCTACAATTTTTAATTGTTGTGTGGCATCTGGTGTATTTCCTGACTTGATGAAACATAGTAAAATCATTCCATTATTTAAATCTGGTGATAGTTCGGACCCTTCGAATTTTCGACCTGTTTCCATACTGCCCATTCTCAGTAAAATTTTTGAAAAACTAATGCTTAGCCAGTTGCTCAGACATTTTAATACACATAATTTGCTTCATAGGAGACAGTTCGGATTTACGAGAGGTTGTTCAACTATAGACGCAGGGATTCATTTGCTTAAAAGTATATTCGCGGCATGGGAAGGTTCGCAAGATGCCTTGGGAATTTTCTGTGATCTGTCTAAAGCGTTTGACTGCGTGCACCATGACACTCTTGTCAGAAAATTACACCACTACGGTATCAGGAACAAGGCTCTCGAACTTCTGTCTTCTTATCTGGGCAATAGGATACAGAATGTCGATGTTAATGGTAAAATATCTTCGGGGTCCCCTGTAGTCATGGGAGTCCCACAGGGGTCAATTCTAGGTCCATTCTTATTTTTAGTATATATAAATGACTTACCTTATTATGTAAAGGATAAACATGAGATTGTATTGTTTGCGGATGATACCTCTTTGACATTCAAAATTAATAGACAGTTAGGTAATTATGACGAAGTTAACGATGCTCTCTCTAAAGTTATGCATTGGTTTAATGTTAATAATCTGCTTTTAAATGATAAAAAGACTAAAGTAATTAAGTTCTCAACACCTAATGTAAGACAGGTGACTACCAATGTACATGTTAATGGAACTAATTTAGCCCCTGTGGAGACAACTGTGTTCTTGGGTATAACAATTGACTCCAAACTACAATGGGGCCCACAAATTGAAAAATTATCAGGAAAACTAAGTTCTGCAGCCTATGCAGTGAAAACTATTAGACGGCTCACTGATGTTGATACGGCTAGAATAGTTTATTTCAGCTACTTTCATAGTATTATGTCATACGGAATTCTTCTTTGGGGTAACTCCGCGGACATTAACACCATCTTTTTATTGCAAAAGAGAGCCATAAGAGCTATCTACAAACTTGGTCCCCGTGAGAGCCTTAGAGAAAAATTCAAAGAAATAAATATTCTAACAGTCGCATCGCAATATATCTATGAAAATCTTTTGTATGTCCATAAAAACATAGACTCATTTTGTAAAAAGAGCGATACTCATAACATAAATACTAGATATAAGCATAATCTTGTGTTACATGCAAGCCGTCTCCACAAAATAAGTAATTCTTTTATGGGGCAATGTATACGGTTCTATAACAAACTTCCCAGCAATATAAGAGAATTGTCAATAAACAAGTTTAAAACTACTATTAAAGCCAAATTGTGTAGCAGGGCATATTATAAAGTATCTGACTATATTAATGATAAAAATGCCTGGGATTGAGTCGATCCAATTATAATGTAATTAATAAATTATGTAAATTTGTTTGGATACCAAAAGAGGGATGCCTGAGTTTTTTGGCAGTATTTTTATCAGTGCTCACCTAGTCATGAACTGCACGGTAGGGAAAAAAATTGTGACGATTCCAAACAAATGTAGCCATTTTTACGGAATAAAAAGATTTTGACTTTTGACTTTTTGACTAACCTAAGATATGGCGAAGGTTTAATTTTGTTTGATTTCCAGAGGGAAAATCAAGCCTTTCTCGGGGCACACGTCTACCGGAATGTAGTTTCTTGGACGTGCTAATTTTCACACGATGTTTTCTTTTACTACCGAGCAACTGATAATTAGAAATATGAAAATAAATCCGAAAACACCAATTTGTTAGTACATGTAGGATGGGGGGGGGGGGGGGGCAGTTGGTCAATATGCCGGTTTTATTCCATTGGATAATTGTTTAAAATTATTCGAAGTTGTACGGAATTGCAAAGGGTTTTTCCAAATAGGTTGCTAACGTCTTATACAGCAGGTAGGTAAAAGCCGTCGCTGGCGGCAGCTACTCCTGGCATCGATATTAATGCTGGCGTACCGCCAGGCTGTGTGCATTCTCGACACTATTTCTGCTGTATATTAATGGTATTATTACACTCATTACTACTTCAGAGTTTCTTGAGCCACAGAGCAAAAATGGAAGTGCAAGTATATGGATACCCATGTTTTAAATTTAAGCAATGATTAGTTATCGTCGAATTTCGATAATTGTAGCAAATACTCGTAATAATATTTATAGCTTTATTTTGAAGAATGATGTTTAATTTTTTTATGACGAAAGAAGAAAGCCGAAGAAGGCTAAAATTCACCTAATGTGTTTCAAGATAGTGTGACGTGTATCATTAGTGGTTCAAAATAAATATTTATTTATACTAGACTAAGATTGCTAAGTAGTTTACTATTTGAGAAAGAACAAAAACGATTTATACCTACAGAATTTTCAGCCCTGCTTGATTTCATCAATCAGGTATCATTGCATGTTTCAAAGTGACGTACTATACATAAAATATGTTTTGAAGGCATTTCATTTCGTTTGTCATGACAGATTATTGGATAAACTGGAGAAATATTAAATCAGAGAGAGGCTATGATTGGATAAAAAGTTATCTATTCAATTGTCAGCAATACACTGGAGTAGCAAAAATAGTAAGTAAATCGTTATAATATCACATTCAAATCTCCGGTGCAATGTAATAATAAGAGAGGAGTTCCCCTAAAGGAGAAATGCTCTCCCCTTCGCTTTTTCTAATTTACATCAATAACCTACCACAATCAATAAAACATGATTCCATTTTGTTTGCAGACGATACAACCATATTAAGTGCTAAAATGAACGTGATCTAGAGCCGGTACTAAACGTTGAAAGAAAAAAATGTTTGAAAGCGCTACAAGGGGCGGATTACATCGAACACCGTAAACCCCAGTTCCAAAAATATAAAATTGTTTCACTTATATTTTTGAGATTTGCATATTTGCAAAAAACATGGAAATCTTTTTCCATTACATGAAGGACGAAAGAAAAAAAAATTGCTTAAATTCATACAAAATATGTACTTATACCTAAACAAAGGCTCAAATTAAATAGTGACAATATATACTGTATGGCTATTAGATTATATAATAAATTGCGAAATGACACCAAACAAACGTCTCTTCCAAACAAATTCAAACATAAATTCATTTGGCTTTTTTTTAAAATGAATATATCCAATATTATAATTGCAACTGAAGACAACCTCATTCAACTTACGTTATTATTTTAGGCATATAAATACTAGTATTAATTTGACATTGCCCATATCTTATTGTATTTAAATTATTGTATTGACATAGTTATTAGTGTGTTAACAATATGTAATATATTAATTCAATTTAAGATTATAAAGTCACTTAAAAATATATTGTTTAACATTTCTACGCCGATGAAATCGGCAAGACACGCATGTACTATTTAAATACTGTGTGAAATTTTGTTTACCATGGCTTGAGAAATAAATATAAAACAAAGAGAAAATAAAAAAAAACGTGTATTTGCAGTTTAATTAATGAACAAGTATCCTTAATTAAACTATACAAAACCAGTACACTTTACTTGTTAATAAATACAGAGATGATCCAATAAAGGATTTTTGGGTATTGTGTACAATTTTGATGAAGTGTCGAGGCAACAAAGTTCAAAAAGTCAGAAAACGAAAGGATCTTTTATTTCTTTAACAACTTATTGTTACACTGCCTGTGCCAGAGAAGCCACTCTTCTGTGTCTACGTGGTGCAATAGAAAAAAATAACTCAAATTCACTTCGAAACATTAGGTATAATAGGCACTATTAATAAAATTTGGGTGTCTGTATGACGTAGGATGTGTTCGTGTGTCTTCGATGTATATAAATTAGAAAAACGTATGTTTTTACGTTTGCGTCACCCCGTTCCCCTGGGGTGATCGCTTCAGATGAAGCCTTTGTAGCCTTCCCGGCTAAAGGCAGTCCCAGGGGGTGTTTTAGTCGGTGGAAATCCGACATAATCAGTTCGTTCGCACGAAATGGTATCTTTAAAAGATTTCACCTCCTCCCTCCCTTTTTCCGGAGGGTGCCCCTCACGGAGGAATGACTAATGCACACCCGGGTGTGGGTTGGTCCTTCCTTTGTGGATCTTCAAATTTCTTGGGCGAAAAAAAAAATGTTTTAAGTTGGTATACTTTTGTAATCAAACTCATAAAAGAGTCAAATTTTACAATTTATTTTGAATAAAAGTTAATTAAGTGAAAATAAGCACATCATTGGATTTCGATATTATACTTGTAGAGTGTTTTCTGTATCAGATATATAATTTTCACGTTATAGTATTTTGTAGTGCCTCCACGAGATGGTAATATATGCATCATATGCTTTGGAATGCTTTCTACCAGATTTCTGAGCAGATTCTGAGGAATATGCTCCCATTTTTCTGTCAATGTTTTTTCTGTACGCGAAGTATGATTGGGGGGGGAAATCCGTTGGCATACACGTGGTCACAGTTCCTCCCAAGCATGCTTGATTAGTTTCAAGTCTGGGCAGCACGCTGGAGTATATGCGCGTAATAGTGACATCTTGAAGGTAGTCTAACAGTAGCTGGAGCGTTATTTTGCAAAAATATGGCATTCTTGCCCATCCATATATATAAAAATGAATCCCTATTTCCCTTGGTCACTCCATAACTTGAGAACGACTTAACCGATTTCATTCACCTTTTTTTGTTTTTTTTCTAATATTTTATAGAAGGTTCTTACGGAATAAAAAATTAAGAAAATTGCGCAGAAAATTGAAGAATATCAGAAAACTTAACGACTATTTTAATTTCGCGCGTTTAACAGCCAATTGTATGTCGCATGTTCCCGTGTCGTAAAACCAGCAACAATACTTATTTAACGATATTATTTTAAATATTTATTCCAGTTGGAGGTTCCAGAATAACGTCTGACGGGTCAGCTAGTGTTCAATAAAAACGACCCAACTTATTTAAAATTTCATTGACTTATCTTTCTGCAGTTAAAGTACCAATTTCTATCACCAGCGGCTCGGTGCGGCTTTCGGAAAAAACTTCAGCACATAAGTGTATGGAGCCTTTCTCGTGTGATACTTTTTCTTCAGTACCAGATCGGTTACAGTGCTCTGTTGGCCTTTCGTAGCTTATTTGCGTTCCATCATTCGCGTAAATGGACATTAATGTGGAAAATGTTACTCTTGACTAGTCATACAGAGTTCAATTCACATGTTCTCTAGCGTTACTCAGCCTTAACTTTCAAAGCTGCCTTTCCAGTTTTAGATCATTTGCGGGACTCAATAGCTTCATGTTTGCTTCAGTAAGACGCTATCATGCTGTATACGCACTGTATACATTACAGCGCGTAGAAAGTATTTCTTACCTCAACAGCCGTTGGGAATTGATTTCTTAAGGTTCTTGATACCGTGTAGCGATCCTTTTTGTCACGCATGTTGTTCGGCCTGTTTCTGATTTGCGAATATTGGATTCAGTCTCCTGATGGCGCTGGAGCACTCTTTGAACGGTCGACATCGCCTCACCAACGGTTCTCGCTGTATAACGCTGACTGCGCCCGTTTTCAAGTATTGTCAGGGTTCTGGAACACTCTTCAAGAGTTAGTGACACGTTTTTATCAGAATCTGATTAGAATAATGAATTTCTGCATAAGAAATGCCGTATTTATATGACAGAAGTGAAACAAAAGTAAAACAAATTATTTCAAATTTCTTGGTTGAATTTTCAGAACTGTCTTTATTTTTTATTTATGGTAGTTAACACAATGACCAAAATAAAAATATTTTACTACTGCTGAAGTTTGGCATTAGTTAATGTTAACCAAGATTTCATTTCTTAAACCTAGCTCCAATTTTTGGGAGATATTGAAGTTTTTGTTACTTTGCGGGCTAGTGACGTACTTTTGACAGGGGTATGAAATTTCAAGTTTTCTTATACACATGGTAACTAATTTCAGTTCAGGTAACTGATTTCGTTTTTGTGTTTGAGGCGTCACTGATTCACTATCATCTTTACAGTCAAAGTTAACTTCACCTGCTCGTGGTGCACGCTGATAACTAATAAACGAGACTCTTACGAAAGATACTACATGAGTACTCCTCTTAATTTCTTATGTTAGTTGGCCGTATCAAGGTAGTTCGACCGGGGAAGTACCTCCATTTTTCCGCAGTCAAATAACAACTGACTAAAAGGTTATTGTGTTTCTGCGGTTGAGCGAAGTTACTGGTAAGCTCCTGAGGAGTCTTCAGTAGCAAGGGTGGTAACGTACGAGCAATTTCTTATTCTATTACAAGCATTTATATAACAACCAATTTTCCCTCAGGTGGGCGACATATTTGTTTGATTCCCGACGTGGTATAAAAAATGAACCAACAAATCCGTTACATGTTCACGGTTGACAAACGCGTGTGACATGGAATTATAATGCTAATGATATACCATATTGTCCTTCTCGCATGGATTCCTAAAATGTAGCGAGATAACTTTTTTTTTATCAAGTAAGGTGGAAGCATTTATTTTTATAGTATTGCGAGATATTTTAACCATTATGGTCACATGACTGTACCTTTGCCGATGGTTAGTTAGTTCCCAAATTTGAATAAGTACGAGTATTCTACGATGTCATAGGTCTCAAGTATTGTGTTATATACATATTTTAGATTATTAAAACTGTAAAATAATTAGCAATTGGCTATTTTAATGTACTAATCGTGTTACTATTGAAATCTACATTAAATAAACGAATAACAGAACTGGATTATAAAATATTAGTTACTTTGCTTTAGGTAAGTTAAATTACTTATAAGATAGTGAAATGAACCAAACACTGACTGTATCACATATATCCTACATCATACAGTTTCCGTAATAGTGATTTAGAGATCCTTAGGCCTAGGTAGTCAATCGTAATGGATGGAGGTCGGTACCTCCATCCACTATCTAGGCCTAAGGATTTGGCAAAGACACTGATTTTCACGTGGAAGCTATCTTGAGGGAAAACCAGATCTTTCTCAGATTTCTCACTATTTAAATGCGATGTTCTCCTCCTTCCCAATTTGTTGGTATATATCCTCACCAGGATATGAATCTGGATAATTCACGACTTGACATCATTAACATTGCTATATTATTATTGGAGAGGCTGTTTTATACTATTGACGACTTTCTAAATTATAAGTGATTATACCTACTCATCTGCGCTGAATTAAGTATGTGGATTTGAGTGATCGATGCACGGATTAATTAAAACTATTTTGACATTAGGTACTTAATTTACTAATCTTTAATATTTAATAATTATTGACATTAATAGTATTTAATATATTGTTAATATTTTGTTATTTTCAATAACATTTGCATGCTACCTTGTGTGGCTAAATAGGCTTAAGCAACGATATCCATGTATAACACCAGACATTCAATGTACCACCCTATTTAATGACAAATAAAAAACTTTGAACTTTATACTGATATACATTTATTATAATATCAATTGAATAAGGCCTTATTGGCAGGTTTCTTTTGGGATTTCTTTTTTGCAAATAGTCATTTTTGATGTGCTGGTAATAAAAAAAATGTAGCGAAATGTATGAAAAATAATTAAAATTGAATAAGACTTTATATAAAAACTGTAAGAAGTATCTGAATGCCTGCGAGGTCCCACTGGCAAATAAAGATTTTATATTATTATAGAGAGTGTAATATTTAATGGTACAAACACATCTATTTATTTATCTGCACATCAGTGCGCTTTTTGTTAAAATGTGTTCGTAAAAAAATGAAATTGATTTCAAAGTTCTGGCAAAATCTTAGAAGCAGAAAAAAGTTGCAAATTGCAGTAAATTGGCTGGCTAGAACTGATAGGTCTTTTATTGTAAATTGTATTTGATTCTATAACAAATTGCCTGATTCTATAACAAACAGTTCTGTCGTATCGTCAATATTTTCAACAGGCAAATCAAAAAGACTGGAAAAAAGTTTATTCTAGAATTAATGAATATTTGGCAGACAAGGATGTCTGGAAATTATTCAGCACATGCATTAATACAATATTCATCACTATTATTGTATCATTGTACTGACACATATTTATTGTAATATCGATTGATGATTTGAAAAACACCTTTGTTAGAACGTTTCTTTTGGCATTTCTTCTCCGGCAATGTCACTTCCTAAAGCTAGTAAATTTTAAATAAAAACGAAAGCTATTACAAGTGAATAAAATGCAATAAGATTTTATTTAAACAAAATGCAAGACAAGTACAATGCCATTAAAGGTCGGTTTAGACTCGCCTTAGATTCTCTATTATTTAATTAATTATCACCATAGATGACACTTCGGACTCACATTCCCCTTAACTTATTCTAGACCATAGACTCCCAAAACTTCTATAATCACAAACTCTGTCTAAAACACAGCATACACTGAGCTTACAGGAGTGTATGCTGTAACCAGGAATAGTCGCGAGATGCCCAGTTTTATGCGATTTTAGAGAAGTCGTGGCCACACCAAAATATAATTTCACCATCATTCCACCGGGAATATCATCAGTGTCATTCCCCCTCCCCCTGCGCTTAGTCTCTGTCACACACAAAGCATTTGAGCGTCTCTCATTCATTACGTCTATCAGATTCATCTTATCGTTCTATTGACTTCTCACATTCCAGGTGCTTGTGCTGCACTCGGCTCTCCTCGACCAGCCGGCGCTACGTGGCGGGTGGGCTACGTGGTGCGTGGCGGTCCCCACCGCCGGCTGCATGCAGCTATATTCGCATTTTAGCGCTGCAGCGAACTTAAGTTCTAATTCTAACCAAAATTTTACGGTGACGCGAGTTTAGCACTTTTACTCATCCCAAAAAGTGCACAACGCGAACGCCGCTAAAGAAGTTTTCACTAAAAAAAAATTGTATATACATATTAATAAGCTATCACTGTGTTATATTGAATCAAGATCTGTTCGTTGCTTTTTGTTTCGTTTGTGCGACAGACAGACAGCTTTGGGATCGGTTTAGGTTCCAATTTTGTTTAGGTCCGGAGTAGATTAAGCTTAGGTTCTATTTAGGTTTAGTTTAAGAGCGGTTTAGATACGGCTCAGGTACATCTTAGTCCCAGTTTTGGTCCAAGTTTAGTCCCGTTAAGAAACCGATATGTTCAGTTTACGTCCGGTTTGGATCAAGCTTAGGTTCTGTATTAATTAATAAGTTATCATAAATGATATTCGAAATCTGAAAGACCTTTTTGGCTTTGTATCAAAAGCACCAAAACCAGAAGATATTCATCCAAACTTGCAATTAGTACCAAACATTATGTCAAAGTTTATTAAATATTGTTTATTTATTATATTTGACCGATGTCAACTAATCTAAACTTCTAATTGTTGATAATAACTAACACTTGTTTTGCTCCAGCGAGACATGCTTAATTGAAACAATTACTACTCTAATATAAACAATTAACCTCAAGATATGATTACATTGTTTACACTATATCATAAAATTACATGGAATGTTTTGAAGTCTGGTTTCGATTAGACATTATATTATTACACATTGTATATTACTCTTATCTCGAACTAAGATGTTTACATTTGGCCTCTCATCTGTTAGTTAGAGCTTAATAAGAAATTGTAGTCTCAATTCTACATATATATGTAATTGGATTTGCATAATTATGACATTTGAGTATTTATTTCTATTCTCATATTATAAATGGACAAGAGCTATTATTGTTAAAGAAGCGAGGCATGTTAGTGCCATAGAGGTAGGTTTTTCTTTGAGTTGCTCAATTCGATGAGCTCGGACGCGCAGTGGCCAGATAATGTAACCAACCGTGAAAGTTTAAAATTAAACTTGGAATATTATCAGCAAAACATGAGAATTCTCAATATTAGGGGTTAAAGTATGAAAATGTCTATTTGAACTGAAAAAATAAACCTCGTTTTTTCCTAAGATGTAACATATTTATTTAATCAAAATATTTACCCTAATAATCTATACATTGCTGCAATATAATCGGAAGTTTTTGCCTTTGCAATAGAACTCTGGGGATCTAGATTCGACAAACTGTGTGTAAGCATTTTGTACTGCCTACTGGGAAGAAAATTTTTTACCACGTAGAAAATTGTCCAAATTACGAAGAAATTGGTAGTCATTTGGAGTAAGGTCTGGCGAGTACGGAGGATGACGTATGGTTTCTAACTGCAGCTCCTGCAGAGTTACGACGGTTTCTCGTGCAGTGTGAGCTATTGCGTTATCATGGAGCAATAGTGGTGAAGATCAATTCATGAGTCGGGGCTGTTTCACTGCCAGTTTCGCCATCAATGTTCGATCAATCAATCATCATTTATTTGCATAAAATATTGTTAGATTTAGAACTTGTTAAATAATATTAGTCCGCATATTTTGCCACAGTATTATGACATGCAAATATACATTACAAATATGATTTCAATTAGATTAAATAATTACAATTTCCATATAAAATTACATATAAAATTCCGAATTAATGAAATAGTTCCATTGTTAATTTTAACACTACATAATTTTCATTGTGATGTACATATTATTTTCCTTATTATATATTATTACTATCTAGTCATTTTTAATATTTATTTATCATGAATTCTTGAATATTATAAAAACATTGATTTACTAGCCACCTATAAAGTTTTGTCTTAAATTTTTTAATAGGCAATATTCTTATATCTTTAGGGATTTTATTAATTATTTTTATAGTCATTACGTAAAAATTTTTGTGATATAAGCTACTACTGCAAGCTGGTAATATCAGCCTAGATGGATCCCTATTCTTAACTTTGGATTTTTCCATATCGTTGTAACTATGGAATAATCCAGGATATTGCTTTACAAAAAGTCCAGCTTGAAAAATATATATACTGGTTAACGTCAACAAATTAAATTTCTTAAATAATGGTCTACAAGACACCAAGGGACCGACGCCGTGCAAGGCTCTGATACGCTTCTTTTGGACAATGAAAGCTCTATTAATATCTGTGGAATTTCCCCACAATAAAAGACCATACCTAAGGACAGATAGGACATATCCATGATACGCTAAAAGTGCTATTTTTTGAGTCGATATTCGTCTTAGTCTTTTGATTGCATATACAAATTTGTTTAATTTATTACATATGTAGTCAATGTGTGATTTCCAGTTACAATGTTCGTCAATTATTAAACCTAAAAATTTAATGTCGTTTTCTTGTTCAATTTGATTACCTTGGCATGTCAAATTATATTTTCTAATATTACGGGTACTATAATTACAGAAATTTATGTACTTCGTTTTCAAAAGATTGGCGCGTAACTTATTAGTTCGAAGTTCGGCACAGTAAACTTTATGCGTAATTTGATTCCGTTTTTTTTATACAACGTCGGGAGGCATACAAACATATGGTCCACCTGATGTAAAGCGGGTATCGTAGCCTATTAACGCTTGCGATATATTAAGTATCACTGGCGCGATGCCTCCTCTGCTGCTTACACAGCAACTCCTTGGGAGCTTACTAGTGACCTCACTCATACGCAGGAATACAACAACCCTCTAGGGTGTTGTTATTTGGCTGCGGTTCTGTGAGGTGGGAGTATTTCCCCAGGTGGGCTGCTTTGATGCGCCCTACCTCTCTTAAAAACCTATAACTTACCATCCACTGCAATCCATGAATATGGTTCATACGAATATTTGTTTGTATACTACTACTAATAAAAAAAAAAACAATGATGTTGTTCACCTTTATTAATCGCTAGTGCTACGCGATTGTTATAAATAAAAAATATATGTTGTAAATAATATAAACTATTTATGCCCGTGGTTCCCAACCAGTGCTCGCGTGCAAATGGACCACAAGAGTAAAAAGTAGACGCTGAAACAATTAATATTTTTTTTTACACACAGTTTTTATCCAAATGGAATTTTCTTTTATTCTAAGAATATTATATTTGCGATCACAAGAGTAAAGTTACCTTTACGTCTTGTTTTACAACCACGGATTCACAAATGATCCTACTTTTATTTGTAGTATAGTCCCTGCTAACAACAAAAAAAGGGGTCAATAAAAGGTTGGGAACATCTGGTTTATACAAATATTCATAAATATTTTTTATGAATATTTGTACTACATACCAGATGTTCCCAACCATTTATTGACCACTTTTTTTGTTGTTAGCAGGGACTACCTACCGCTCACATGACAACAGCCGAGAGACAGTAGATATAATTGCATGTTATGAAAACAAAACAGAAAGAGCAGTAGGTACATCCCGTGTGTTGTTGTGCGCCGGCTGATAGCTTCGTGAACTTTCGGGTTCACGATTATAAATGTTAATGTAAATATTTGGACTATATACCTGTTATTATTCAAATAAGTAATAAGATAAGCTTAAAAAAACAAAACCGACTGTTGTAAAACAATGCAAAATTATTGGAAATATTGAGGAAAATTCTATTGTGATTAAGAGGCTACCAGAGTGTGTGAGTGAGGTCACCAGTAAGCTCCTAAAAGATGCTAGCAGCAGAGGTGGCATCGCGACTCATATTTAATGTATTGCGTGCGTTTATAGGCTACGGTAACCGCTTTCCATTAGGTGTGCTATATCGTTGTACGCCTCTCGACATAGTATAAAAAAATATAAATTTATCTATCTATAACTTCACGCCAAATCCCTTACGGGGTAGGCAGACAGAACCGAGCGGCACGCGACTTGATCCTTACATACCTCACTCGCTTCTTTAACATTAATTGCTCTTTTCAAGCACGCTTGCCGGTTTCTAGGGCTCCTGACATCACCTTCTGATAAAACACGACCAATTTGGTCACGGTAGGTTAGTCTTGGTCTTCCTCGGCTCCTACATTCTTCCACTTTCGCATTGTATATCTGTTTCGTCATTCTTTCTACATGTCCGAACCAACGGAGCATGCCCTTTCTTATCTTGACACCGACACTCTCTTGATCCTTACATACCTCACTCGCTTCTTTAACATTCATTGCTCTTTTCAAGCACGCTTGCCGGTTTCTAGGGCTCCTGACATCACCTTCTGATAAAACACGACCAATTTGGTCATAGTAGGTTAGTCTTGGTCTTCGTCGGCTCCTACATTCTACCACTTTCGCATTGTATATCTGGTTCGTCATTCTTTCTACATATCCGAACCAACGGAGCATGCCCTTTCTTATCTTGACACCGACACTCTCTTTCAGACCAACTCTTTCATACGTCATCATTTCGAACGCGGTCAGCAAGCGTTATGCTACAAAGTTTTCGCAGTGCTCGCATCTCGGCCGCGTTTATCCTACTTTCGTGCTCTTTCTGCCATACCCAGCTCTCACTTCCATAAGTTAGCGTTGGGATTAGCACCGCGTTGTGTACAGCGAGCTGTGCCATCTGGCTTAGATTTCGGCTGCCTAGCTTGATCATGGTAGGTAAGTCTTGGCCTTCCTCGGCTCCTACATCCTTCCACTTTTGCATTGTACATCTGCTTCGTCATTCTTTCATCCTGCATTCTTTCTACATGTCTGAACCAACGGAGCATGCCTCTTCTTATTTTAACTCCGATGCTCTCTTTCAGACCATTTCTGCTTCTAACCTCATCATTGCGTATACGGTCTACAAGCGTTACACCACAAATTTTGCGCAACGCTCACATTTCAACCGCGTTTATCCTACTTTCATGCTCTCTCTGCTATACCCAGCTCTCGCTTTCATAAGTAAGCGTTGGGTCCAGCACTGCATTGTGTATAGCTGCGCCTTCTGGCTCAGGTTTTTACTGCCAAGAAGTTTTCCCAACGCTCCATTCACACTATTCCCAGCATTCACTCGCCTTTCCGCTGCGGTGTACCTTCCATCCCTACTGAAAGCGTATCCAAGATATACAAACTCATCCACTTGTTCCAACACTTCATCATCTACTGTAATCCTCACATTGGTTCTGGTTTCTTCTCTTTCAAATACCATTATCTTTGTTTTCTTTGCATTCAATAGTAAGCCTTCCTTCTTACATTCGTATTTCATCATGATGGTGTTTCTGCTAATAGGACGGCATCATCTGCAAACAGCAGACAGTTCACCACTAGGTCACCCATACGTAATCCTACATTCGTCGATCTTATTCTCTGTAGACAACTATCGAGATACAAAATAAACAGCCTAGCAGACAACATGCAACCCTGTTTGACACCAATTTTGACATCAAACCAGGGTGACATGTTGCCATCTATTCTCACACATGCTGAGCAATCCTTGTAGGTGGACTGCACAGTACGCAGCGTGAGCCGTCAATCCCATATCTCGGCAATATGCACCACAGTTCCTTTCGCATAACCCTATCAAATGCTTTCTCAAGATCCACAAAACCGCAGAAAACCTTCTGGTCTGTGGCCAGATGCTTCTTTACGATATTGCTGAGCGAGAAAACTTAATCCGTACATCCCCTTCGATTTCGGAATCCTCCCTGTGCCTCCCAAAGCATTTCGTCAGATTTCACCCTCATTCTCCTTTCAATTATCTTTCCATATATTTTTGCAGCTAAGCTGATAAAACTGATGGCCCTATAGCTGGCGCAGTACATGCGTGATCCCTCTGAAAAACAGCCTCTACATTCATCGGTTCACCAAGATGAGGAGGCGGGGGAGATACGGACGACTATTCTTTTTTTAACAATGTCGAGAAGCATACAACAGGCGAAGCGTTTGTAGTTATCTGTTAAAAACACTGGAACCGGCAGTTTACCGTACCTACCCTCTGAACACGTAGGAATATCGAGACGAGTAAACCCATTTTTCATTACAAGTATACGTCGCACCTGCGTAAAGCAGTTACCGTAGCCTATGAACGCTTGTAATACATTAAGTATCACTTGCGCTATGCCTCCTCTGCTGCTAACACAGCAACTCCTTAGAAGCTTACTAGTGACCTCACTCACACGCAGGAACACAACAACCCTCTAGGGAGTTGTTATTTGTCATTCATAGATCCATTCATAGATCTGCTGAGGTTGACGTTGCTTATCTTCTTGGATTAGACTGTTGTTGTTGCTTTGACACATGCAATGACGTCATCGAGCTTTTCAATATCTGCTATCGGTGCTTTATACATATAGGTATATAATTATGTTGCAAAACATGAGGTCCATGCGTGAGAGATACATCATTGCTAATGACGTAAATTTAATAATTTCAAATAAACATGTTCATTATCTAGACAACGGCTGACCTTACAGTCATAAGCGAAAGATTAAGTTGCAATATCGTCCGACATTTGAAAACTGTGATAAATAATAACACGTATAAATCACAAGCCTCCTGTAAGTACTTGCTTTCGAAAATAATATCGTAGGTATAAATTTACATTAAATGTGATCATAAAAGGGGGGAAAAGCGTTATAAATGAAGTAAATATGCTTGTATGAACTTTCCTTTGCGACCTCCTTACAAAAGACATCAACGTGTCCGTGTTTATTTGCTGATATATCCCTTTACATTTTGTGCTTTACATATAGTGCACAGATAAATATCGATGATACTTTGAGTGAGCCATTCTTAGATGAAATAATGAAAAATATAATTATTTTTCTAGTTTTAATCAAAATGATTGATTTGCTAATATATATGGCTATCACATGCAACAAAATAAATAGTTAATTGATTCAGGTGTTATTTTGCCTGTATTTATTAACAGATTGCACCCGCCACTGTTGTTGCCCTGGCTGCTCCACTAGCTTGGAGCAGCCAGAACAGCAATGGTGGCGGATGCACGCGCTTTATGTTTCAGATAGCGGACACTCGCAGAGACAACCGCAGCAGCTGAGTCAGAGACGACAGTAGTTGCCGTGGCAGCGATGGCATGCTCTACTAACGGTTGTGGGCGGGTGCTGGCCGGCATTAATCACTAAACTATAAATCGGTAGCGGAAGCACACAAAGTAGTTTGGATCAAATTGGCAATAAAATAAATAGGTATTAGGATTAATTGTCCATTGCTTAATTTGACATTATTAAACATCTCTATATTTCATTGAAATGTCTTAAGTATCTTAGTGAGATTTGTAAGGGTTGAATCTTGTGCCGCTCGATTCTCTCTGCTTACCCCGCAAGGGATTTGGCGTGAAGTTATAGACAAAAGTGTTTTAATTAGTTCAAAATATAATCATGTTACAATTCAGATTAAGTACAAGTTTATACCTGTCACGGAAGCGTAAAATAAAATATTAATTTTAACAACGGCGATTCTGAGTACTATTGAACAGAATATAAACGCCTTTTCACGAATCTGAGATGTATTTGCGTTTTGAAGCACAGCTCTTTCAGAATTTCGGGGAGCTCTTTGAATATTATATAGGTTTAATTCACGTTTATGAACCCTAAGCAAATCAATTTGTTTGAAGGAAAAATAATATCATTAGAAATAACAGACACACTTACGCCACATATATGTAGTTAGAATCTGTAACTAAAATATTTAGCAGTATGTACGTTTTTTATTTCTACGGTATTTTTTTATTAATATATCTTAATATAAGACAATATAAGCCGTCAAATTAAGGCTCTGCTCGTGATACGTATTCTTCTGTAACTATTGGTAAGAACAAGTCGCAGAAGAATTTTTTTTTATATTAAGGGGGCGCAAACAAGCATGTGGGTCACCTGATGGTAAGTACTCACCATCGCTCATAGACATCAGCAACACCAAAGGGTCACTGATCACCAGACATTACCAGCCTTTTTAGGGGAACAGGCTCTTTTCTTCAAAGCACCTATATCGTATTTGTTCGATAATAGCGTTGAGGGTAGTTGATTCCACAATTTCACTGTACGTGGTAGAAAATGCTTCAAAAAGCGTACTGGAGCGGATTGCCTCTCATCAAGAAGGTGAGGGTGTAGTTTGTGGCGAGTGGTACGATAGTGGAACTCAGCGGCTGGTATTAAATTGAACAGCTCCTCCGAACACTCCCCATGATACAATTTGTATAGTACACAAAGAGAAGCAACGTTTCTTTGTGTAGGTACAAAGTGTTAGGGTTACCTAGTTTATTAGTTAGGTATACTATGAGACAATTTCTCTATTAAATATAATTGATTATTAGATATTGTATTAAGATAATGTGGATAATAAATAAATAATAAACAAATTAATATTAATTACAAAGATATTTAATAAAATTATAAAATTGGTTTAAAGAATATTCGTCCTTTCCGCTGCCGGTCACACGGTGGCGCAAAAGATGGGTGTAGGTTCCGGTGTAGAAAACATCGAGTATTGTTTTAATTCTGTAGTTTAAAATGTGCCTAATATTGCAAAATTAATTTATAATTATTTAAGGAAGTTTACATTGATTATATTATAATTATGAACTAATGTAATAAGCGGTTCCGGCACGTGGTACTCGGTAGCGCATGGGAATGAGGGCAGACGCGCGTTAGCGCTTGGAAGTGAAACATTGTGGAGACCGATTGTGGATAAGGAGAAATAAAGTGTTATTATTTAAAAACGTTGTTTGAACTTCTTGGATCCCTTAAAAAAGTGAGTCCAGCGAACGGAGATCACTGGCTCACCGACGGTTTGAACTGCTCTACGTTGTATGCGATCAAATGGAGTAAGCAAATATTGCGGTAAAGTATCGTCTAGCTTTTTTTACAACGTTGGAAGTACAAGCATACGGTTCACCTGATGTAAAGCGGTTACCGTAGCCTATGAACAGTTGTAACATATTAAGTATCACTCGCGCGATGCTTTCTCTGCTGCTAACACAGCCACTCCTTAGGAGCTTACTGGTGACGACACTCACACGCAGGAACACAACAACCTTCTACGGAGTTGTTATTTGTCTGCGGTGTTCTGTGAGGTAAATACTAATTACTACCATTATTACTTACTACCCCGAACTCGCGCCATTCTCAACTGCGCCACCGAGCTCGTCAAAAAAACAAGGGATGGTCGGCGGTGTACCTACCTGGTCATCAAGTGTCGAGTTGGATGCAAAAAGAGAGCCCAGTAGATCGGCTTTCTCCTTTGCAGTATGAGACAGCGATTCATCCATTATGCGTAACGGAGGGAACGACGACTGATAGAAGTTACTTTGAACAGCTTTGGCGAGACACCAGAACCCACAAGTCCCGGACGATAAGCGTACGAGTCTCTCGCTAATTTTGCTATCAAATTAAAGCCTTAAAAAGCCTGGCAGCAGCGTTGTAGCTACCACCAATGAGAACCGCCGACCTAAAGAGCCACACACAACGGCAGCCTGCAGTACTGTCGCATTGTGTGTGTGTGGCATCTCACTACATACCAGGCAGTGATCCGAGGACTCGAGGGGGTGCTAACAGATACGTGATAGTTTTCAGGGTGAGAGGTCTACAGAAGATCCAAAAGGGAGGGCTGTTAATCTATGTATGGCATACGCGTTGGTGAAGAAACCAGTTGCGTCAGACCATATACTAAAGCAAAGTCACGGAAAGATCTTCCCGCTTGGTCAGTAGAACGTGATCCGAGCCATTCGACCTGGTGGGCATTAAAATCACCTAGAACCACAATTTCAGCGGAAGGGTTTTGTTGGAGTATAATATCAATCGTCGTTTGTATGTGTTCCACAAGACGCTTCGTTACGGCGTTACCGCTAAGGGACATGTAGAGGTACGTATAGATACGGATATGATACCAGAAATTTGCGCGCAGCCATATAATAGACTGACCTCTCTTCAAGTCTGCCAAGGCGTCGGTAAAAGATATCCTCATGAACGTAAGCGCAGACACCAGCTTGTGGGGCAAAATTGTGATCCTCTTTGTAGCCTGAGTACCGCAGGTACGAGCCATCATTTGGAGAGAATATCTGTGTGTTATGCCACAAATTTTGCGCAATGTTCTCATCTCAACCGCATTTATTCTACTTTAATGCTCTCTCTCTGCCGTACCCAGCTCTCACTTCCATAAGTTAGCGTTGCGATTAGCACCGCATTGTGTACAGCGAGTTGCGCCTTCTGGATTTCGGTTGCCTAAAAATTTACGCAACGCTCCATTCACCCTATTCCCTGCACTCACTCATCTCTCCACATCAGCGGTGTACCTTCCATTGCTGCTAAAAGCGCTTCTGAGATATACAATCTCATTGACTTGCTCCTACACTACATCATCAACCGTAATCCTAGTGTTCGTTCTGGTTGTCTCTCTTTCAAATAACATTACCTGGCTATTCTTCGCATTTAATTGTAAGCCTTTCTTCATACAATCATTTTTCATTGTTGTAACTAGTACTTGTAGTTCGGATGGTGATTCCGCTATTAATACCGCACCATCTGCATAAAGCAGGCAGTTGACCACTGAGCGACCTATTCGCATTCCCACATTCATATTCCTTATTCTCTGAAGACAACTGTCCAGATACAGGATGAATAGCCGAGCCGACAGCACGCACCCCTGTCTGACACCAATGTTGACATCAAACCAGAGCGACAAGCTGCCGTCCGCCCGCACACATGCTGTAAAATCCTCATAAGTGGATTGCACAGCATGGAGCAGGTCACTGTCAACCCCATATCTGGGCAAAATGTTCCAGAGAGACGGTGAGCAAAATGGGCAAAATGTTCCAGAGAGAGAGTGTCGAGAGGTGTGCTGCGCTTTCTCCGAAGTTACTCGCGGCGTTATGCCCTTTAACACTTTCAGCCTTGGAGCATTTAGCTCTGTCTACTCCACTATGGACGGCCAATGAAGGCAAGGCTGAGAGGTACTCGTAGTGTCCAACTAACTAACAGCTTGCCACAAGCTGGGTGAGTATTAATATTATTAGTATATTTTGAAGACATAGGTATTAACCCCGGTCATTTGATACACGTGCGCCGGAATATTTGAATCTACTCGTAGAGATCCCTTCAAGAATGTTAATGTATGTGTAATGTAGTACACCTGCCGTGGCCTGCTCCCGAGGAGATTAATGGAACAATATA
The DNA here is from genome assembly GCA_947507595.1 of Pyralis farinalis. NCBI lineage: Eukaryota > Metazoa > Arthropoda > Insecta > Lepidoptera > Pyralidae > Pyralis > Pyralis farinalis. Next base: position 26,566,811 of record OX382278.1, read on the forward strand.
CCCTTAATCCGGTCTCGGCAGGTATTGGAGTTTTCATGTGATTTCATGTGATCTGAAGGGATTGCTGCTAATGAGCTATGTACAGAAGGACTGATGCCTTCTATAACTATCATATCTGATTGTTACTTATTTTTAATATTAGAGGTTAAAGTATGCAATAGCCGATTTGTACTGAAAAATTAAAACTCGTTTTTTTCTAAGATTATTTATTTAATCAAAATATTTACCCCCATTATCTATACATTGCTCCCATCTAATCGGAAGTTTATTTATGCCTTTGCGATAGAACTCTGAGGATCTAGATTTGAGAAACTGTGTGAAAGCATTTTGTATTGCCTCCTGAGGGGAAAAATATTACCACATAGCCCTCCGAGGCGAATGGAGAAACTCGAGCTAGATAAACCCATCCATAGATAGGCTGCGGTCGACCTGCGTGTTAGGTTAGAATGACACGCGTAACGACGCCATCGAGCTCTCCTGCGTTATCATGGTGCAATAATGGTGAAGATGAACGAGTCGGGGCTGTTTCACTGCCAGTTTCGCCATCATTGTTCGAAGTTCGGCACAATAAACATCTGCTGTTATTGCTTGACCAGACCTGAGAAAGCTATAGTGAATAACGCCATGAAGAGACAACCAAACAGTTACAACTACCTTTTTATTGGTAAGCTTTGCTTTAGGGCACTGTTGCGGCATTTGACCTGTGGTCAGCCATTACATTTTTCGCTTACGGTTTTCGTAAAGAATCCACTTTTCGTTTCAACAGGCGTTTCTTTCTGCCGATCAATCATGAGGCACCCATTTTTTACCTTATTGATTTGATGCAAATGAGTCTATATTGTAGGTAAGGTAACGTTAAACCATGCCGATAATTTCAGGGTAGTTTGGCTCGGATCGGCTTCCATCATCTCCATCAATTCAGCGTTATTCACCTGTGTGGGTGGTCTTCCACGTGGTTCGTTCTTCAAATCGAAGATTCTATTACGAAAGCGTTTAAACCAAAAACATACGGTGCGTTCATTAGCAGTCTCCTCTTCAAACGCAGCATTGATATTAGGATCCGTTTTTGCTGCGTCAGCTCCGCGTCGGAAGTTCAAAAATTGAAAATATTACTTGGATTTTAGAAATATTTTTTTTTCCCGTCTGAAGTTCGAAAATCAAATTCTGCACTTTTTTTAAAAGAAAATCCTCATAGGTATCTTGTGAAAAAAGTTTCACTCGAAAATCTCACACCATGAAGGTTTAATGTCAATTTAAAGTATCTATTATTATAAAACGGCAATTTCACACTTTAACCCCTATTATTATTATGCCAATTTAACTAATTAGGCACTGTTGCAGGAGAGGTAGCTTGCATCAACGCAGCCCAATTGGAGAAATACCTTCTTATTGAAGACTGCAGCCAAAGAATGGCCTGATGAAGGGTTATGTTCCTTCAAATGGTTACTAGTAAGCTCCAGAGAAGTTCCCGTGTCAGCAACGAGAGTGAAAACGAGGTTCTTAGTATTATCTTGTACATTGTATATATGTTTGGCTCACATATACGCGGTATAAAAAACGTTAAAGACTTAACATACAAGTTATTTTTTTATTTATGATTTGAGTGTAAATTAAAAGATAAAGAAGATAAAGGTATAAAGAATTACCTAAGAAGTCAATAAAAAGTGCTTTAAATAACTAATCTTATCACATAGCAACGTCTTCTTTAAAATCTGATTTTTATATGCAGCAGTCAGACTTCCACAACCCAGAGATAAATTAGAAATTAGACTTTTCATAGCTTTGGTATGTGACCTAAGCTTGCCTAAGATGACGAGCTCGGTGGCGCAGTGGTGAAACGCGCTGTTACGCTACTTTGACACCAACGCTCGTGGGTTCGATTCCCACACAGTACAAACATTTGTGTGCATGAACATGTCTGTTTGTCTTGGTCTGGGTATTTTCTATGTATAATAAGTATGTATTTACAAAAAAAATATATATATTTACGTATGTTTATCAGTTGTCTAGTACCCATAACACAAGCTTCGCTTACTTTGGGGCTACGTGGCGCTGTGTAATTTGTCCGACAATATATATATAAGCTAAGAAAGGTCTAATTTTCCCTTAGGCATTCGAAACATTATTTCTTGAACTAACGAACTAACATAGTGAGGAAATCACTATGTTTTCCTTCACTGCCGAACAGTTGATAAAATAAACGCAAATATATATGTAATACCCAAAACACGGATTTAGTGACACATGGCAGTTCTTTACCCATCTATCATACATAGCAACATATAAAAAAATCCCTGATAACAGAGGACAATAATTAAGACAATATACAAAATACATTGTATTTTCTATATCTTTGAACTTTAAACTATTTATCAAGAATAGTTTAAAGTTCAAAACATATAACCCCACACGTTGGCTGGACTTATCTGTCTCGATGTTTTCACGTGTGTTGATATAAACATCACTATCGACGTACGATACGCGAGTGACTAAGTGATCGGATTAATTCGCTTTCGATGAAGTCATTGCACTAGTTTCGTTCTTCGGCTTTGCTTACCTACAATTTGTTCTTTTTAGATCTGTTTTTGAATTCTAAACATATCTGTGACAAAAGTTGACAAGTAACTAGGACTAAAGTGTAAAATTTCATGAAACAACAGCAAACACGTCAAGTCGGATACGGACAGATGATAATTTACGAGACAGCGGCTCTGTATGTTCCTTCAAGAAGAGGTGATCACTATCTTACACATGATAAGTAATATTATATGTATAGTATATATGTATAACTATAGATTATGTATAAATATGGAAAATATAATTCTGCATAATTTTAACTCCCAGCCAAAATAAAATTACTTCACATACGTTAGGGTTAGCTGGAAGATATCTCTTAAAGAGATAAGCTGACCTTTGCACACCATTTTCTGTATAACCTACTTTGTATATGTTTGTTATGCAATAAAGGATATATATAATTTAAACTTTTAATGCTTTGTTACTGTTATAGGTACGAGATGGGTTATTTTATACAACGTCGGAAGCAAACAAGCATATGGCCCACTTGATGTAAAGTGGTTATAGCCTGTGAACGATTGTAGTACATTAAGTATAACTCGCGCGATGCCTCCTCTGCTGCTAACACTGCAACTCCTTAGGAGCTTACTGGTGAGCTCACTCACGCGCAGGAACACAACAACCCTCTAGGGAGTTTTTATTTGGCAGCGGTTTTCTATGAGGTGGAGGTACTTCCCCAGACGGGCTGCTTTGAAGCGTCCTACCTCATTTAAAAATATTCAGGCTAATACAAACAGGCATGTGCATGCGCACAAATATCTGTCCTGTGTGGGAGCGCTGGTGAGAAAGTACTGTTTCTCTTACAGAACAAAAATTTGTGTGTATGTAAAACTTCTCTATTTGTATTAGTTTTTAAGAGAGGTAGGGTGTATCAAAACAGCCCGTCTGGAGAAGTAAAGAGCCAATCAACAACTCCCTCAATGGAGTGGGTTGATATGTTCCTGCAAGTAAGCGAGTTTATCAGTAAGCTCCTAAGGAGTAGCAGTGTTAGCAGCAGGGGTGGCATCGCCGAGTGTCTTTAATGTGTTGCAAGGGTTCACAGGCTACGGTAACCGCTTCACATCAGGTGGGTATGTTTGTGTGCCTCCCGATGTTATATAAAAAAAGATTTCAGTTTTTCAATTGCATTGGTTTTTTCCTACTGTTCCTTTTTCGTGTCCTTCCCATAACTTCCTGTTTGTCCCATTTTTTTATGCGACGTCCAGAGGAATTAACCATATAAATATAAATATTGTCTGACAAATTACACAGCGCCATCTAGCCCCAAGGTAAGCGAAGCTTGTGTTATGGGTACTAGACAACTGATAAACATACGTAAATACATTTTTTTTTTGTATATTCATACTTATTATTCATAGAAAATACCCAGACTAAGACAAACATACATGTTCATGCACACAAATGTTTGTACTGTGTGGGAATCGAACCCACGAGCGTCGGTGCAAAGTAGCGTAACAACGCGTTTCACCACTGCGCCACCGAGCTCGTCGTAATATAATATAATACACTTGATGAAAGCGTAGTCTGTCAACGCTTCCAATACGAGGATCATTGCTCTTGATTTGCCATAAATACAGCAAGTTTTACAATATCATTTATTTGAAGAATTGCAATGATCCTTAACCGAGCTGTTATTTGGCTGCGGTTTTCTGTGAGGCGAAGGCTTTACTATAGTCGGGCAGCTTCGGGCACTACTTCAATTCAATTCATGACGAGAAGTAGAACATAAACCGTACAAAGTACAAAGGAGACGGCACACGTTTTAATGAACCGTGCTGTGCGAGGTACAGGCCGCTCCTCTTACGATTTTCGAAGCTTGAATTTTTAGTATATCGTTTGTTAGTGCGATTAAATAAACCGTAGTGTTATTTTCAATTTTTGTAGAATATTGAAAATCACTTTTTAAGGTGAAACCACAGCGGTGCAACGCGATAACCGCGACTCTATCTTCCTTTTTCGACCACTCCATATTTGAAAATTAATGAAAATAAATTTAATTTTTATTTTTGGCAAGCGGGAACGTTCAATTTTTAAAACTGTCAAAGTATTTCTGACCAGTATTCCAAATATATAATAATAAGGTTTTGACAGAACTTATGACCCGACTAGGTATAGGTATTTACAAAAATTACGTATGTTTATCAGTTGTCTAGTAGGTACCCGTAACACAAGCTTCGCTTACTTGGGTCCTACATAGTACTGTAAATTATCCAACAATATAACTACACACATCAAAAGTGTCTAGGGATCAACATATATTTTTGCAATAACTTTTCTCCTGATTGATATTAATTAAAATTTTCTTTAAGGATTCATCAAATAAAGTGTTTTCGTTTGTCTACAGTAACGATAAACCAAGTCACCTTTGCATTAATAAAGAAATTTGCCATTTTCATAATAAAGGGATTTTTGACATTTGAACCACTAACATTAAAGTTCGAAAAAAAGACTGAAATAACAGTTTTCTTTAAAATTTTATTGGGTAACTTAAACAATTAATAATCCGTGTTTCTACCGCGAACACTAACAACACAAGAACATCGGTTTGGCATACTCAAAATGAGTTCATCCAAATCACGCTGTGGAATGGCCGCCCATGTTCGTTGCAACAACAAAAAAAGGTCTTCTTGCGACTGGATACCCTCCATATTCGGCAGAGCTCTTCTCTGTAGCATATCCCATGCATGCTCAATCGGGTTCAAGTCTGGCGACTGAGCAGGCCAGGGCATGACATTGATGTTAGCTGCGGCGAGAGTCTGTCTTACAACTCTTGCGGTGTGCGGTCGTGCATTATCATGCATTAACTGAAATAAGGGACCGATTTGCACTTGTAGAGGAACGATGACGTCTGATACAATCGTCTCAGCATAAATTTGAGCGTTGAGGTTGCCTCTGATCCAAATCAACTCAGTTCTTCCGCCGATCCAAATACCCGCCCATACCATGATGGTTCCACCACTATAAGGATGGACTTCCTGGCAGGATTTTAATCGCTGTTGGCGTCCAGGGGTTCTCCAGTGTCGTATACGTTTATATATTTTATATATTTTTTTATTACAAAGCCACATCTCAATCTCAAGAAATCCGCATAAAAATGCTTGATCCCTAGACACTTTTGATGTGTGTATTTATATATACCTATATATATATATCAACGGGATATCGGAGGTGTCTTGGTAGTTTGTTCTCGATATTTCTTTCGCTGTGTTATCCATGTTTGTGTGTTGTTCCTGCAAATGGTTGAAAATCATCTTCCAAGAATTTATTCTTATTATTTCTAACCATTCATGGCTTTTTGTGATGTGAACTACCATCACCATTAACGGCACAGCATTTGTTATCCCGACCTCATTGTTACGCCCTTTGATGTTGTTATATCCACTCAACATTTATCAATACAATACAGCGCGTAAAGCTAAAATTAAATTACCTCTGGTCTTTTATGTGCAAGGAGTTTATAATTCGAAGCTCGCGCTACGATTGCTTTCTGAGCTTATGCTATATCAGCAATTATAATGGAAACCCTTCTGTAAAGGCTTTTTGCGTCATAACGCGCTGTTGGTAGACTTGTTGTAATCACGTCACGTCTCTCTCCGACACGTGGCCTGTGATGTTATGTTGCTTGGTGTGGCGCGTGTCGTCCCTCTGACATCGATAAAACGCATCGCTACTTATCGGTTACACACTTGCAAGAGTTAATTATATTTATTACGTTTGAGAAACATTATCGAATAAAAAAATGTTACCACCACTGTAGTGTTATATATCTGTGCTTTAAATTTTCTCCAGCATTCTTTCTACATATCTGAATCAATAGAGTATCAATATAACACTTCTATACCGATACATTGTATATCTTCACGCCAAGTCCCTTGCAGGGTAGGCAGAGAGAACCGAGCGCCATAAGACGCGGTCCTTACACACTTCACTCGCTTCTTTCACATTCATAGCTCTTTTCATGCACGCTCGCCGGTTCCTGACATCATCATCTGATAAAACACGACCAATTTGGTCATGGTAGGTTAGTCTTGGTCTTCCTCGGCTCCTACAACCTTCCACTTTCGCATTGTATATCTGTTTCGTCGTTCTTTCATCTTGCATTCTTTCTATATGTCCGAACCAACGGAGCATGCCCTTTCTTATCTTAACACCGACACTCTCTTTCAGTCCAACTCTCTTTCATACGTCATCATTTCGAACGCGGTCAGCAAGCGTTATGCCACAAATTTTTCGCAGTGCTCGCATCTCGACCGCATTTATTCTACTTTTATGCTCTCTCTGCCATACCCAGCTCTCACTTCCATAAGTTACCGTTGGGATTAACACAGCGTTGTGTACAGCGAGCTGTGCCTTCTGGCTTAGATTTCGGCAGCCAAACAGTTTACCCAACGCTCCATTCACGCTATTCCCTGCACTCACTCGTCTCTCCACATCAGTGGTGTACCTTCCATCGCTTCTAAAAGCGCTTCCAAGATATACAAACTCATCCACTTGCTCCAACACTACATCATCAACCGTACATTCTTTCAGATTCTTTCTTTTATCATTATAACAAACGCATTTATTCACTTCTATATTCTCTTTTACCGACCACTCTGTCTGTTGAACGTTGAGATCAGTTCCACATTCACCATGATTTTCATTACGGCTCACATTTTTTTCTAAATATAAAAAAATATATTTATCGTTTGAGTGCCGCGCTGAGAAAAAAAATTCTTTGAACTCAATTATTAAATGGGGATGTTTATATAGTTATAGTTCAATTGAGTGGCGATATTCACAATAGTATGTTATGAATGACGAGCTCGGTGGCGCAGTGGTGAATCGCGCTGTTACGCTACTTTGATACCAAAGCCCGTGGGTTCGATTCCCACACAGTACAAACATTTGTGTGCATGAACATGTCTGTTTGTCTTGGTCTGGGTATTTTCTATGTATAATAAGTATGTATTTACAAAAAAAAAATGTATTTACGTATGTTTATCAGCTGTCTAGCACCCATAACACAAGCTTCGCTTACTTTGAGGCTACATGGCGCTGTGTAATTTGCCCGACAATATTTATTTTATTTATTTATTATATACACAGGACACTAACTATGTAGTAACAAGAAAATGTATGTGACCTGTGACCCAAAACCAAAGTGATATGGTATGGTATAAAAGGCCGAAGACGAATTGAAAGTTATCATTCTGTCATAATTCGTTTACTTGTAAAGAGTTCTTTAAACAAATCAATATGAGTCTATTACCGTTCTCCCTTCTCGTCTTGGCACTCATCGCCAGCGGATACTGCGCTGACAACTGTCCCAGTATTCAGCAAGATACTGAGCCGTTCAGCGATGATGAGATTAGTGCAATGTTCGCATGTCTAGCAGACGGCAAAAATTTTAATGGCAAAAAGACTTGCCAAGTTGGATGTCGCGTGGCTTGTCAACAGCCAGGCTGCGGTGGATTTAAGAACTGCGACCAAGTGCCTAACCCTGGTGAAACATCCACATACCTTCACAAATACACGTGTCGTTGCAACAGCGCGTAATAAATAAGGTAAACTATTTTAATACATTTATTTGCTCAATTCACTTGGAAAATGAAAATCAATGATAAAATTTTCTGTGGGTTGTTGTGAATTGTCGAGTATTTGAAAAATTTAACCCGTCTATTGTTGGTTTTTAGAACCATCTTCATTTGCGTCAAGTAGGCAAGAAAAGCGACTCAAATGCAGTAGAAATAATATTTTCTGGTAATCTCGATATTTGTTTGTCGGTCTTTAAATATGTACAGCTGACAAACTTACAAACTAATGTGAAGGTCTCATAGGTGAGTCCACGAAGTTGAAAAAGTTCTGGGTCCAATTCTATAAAATCCTTTTTAGCAAATCTGAGAAGGATTTTCTAGAATTGCCAAAAGATGAAAAAAAAGGATGTAATCGCAAGCTTCGTAATTTACGTGATTTGAAAATATAAACATTTCTTTCTTTTTATATTTTCTTTTATTATCGTATCAGATTGCTATTTAATTGTGAGAAAATCTTGTTTACTTAATCCATAGTTTTAAAGGTCGAAATTGAGACCATAGCGTAGTGTGATCACAGTCACTTGCATCTGTGTAGCCCTGTATATATTTCTGAGTTTTTAATTTCCCTCTTAACAAGTGTTACTGGGCTAATCCAATTTAGTTCGCCAGCTTCACAAATGATAATTATAAAAACTGATATGCTAAACGATATTTTGAATTCCAGCAAGGGTATTATTATACGTTATGTATTATAATTTACGAAGTTGAAACGAAGAAAAATACATTAAGATACACAAATAAAGCAAGACTCGCAATTGGCCGGTACATATCGAATTCCTGCCATGACATAGGAACTAAGTCGAAAATGCTTTTAATATGTTTCTTTATTCTTTTTAGCTGACACACAAGCAGACCACTTCAGAGAAGACGTTATGGACTGCGTAGCTAAGATCCCAATTGTCTTCACCCCCTATTAAATTGTATAGATTTACGCACACATTCATGTTAATAAACTGGAAAGCATGTTATTGTTTGGTACTTTATCCTCTTAAGTACGTCGTGCACTTCTTCCTCTTTTCTCTTGTTCTTCAAGTATTGCTGTAGGATATGTAAATACTGCTACAGAATAAATTTAATATCGATATGTAATATGCAAGACATGTTTGTTACTTTACACTCACTCATCAAATGACCGACGTAATGGATTAGTTAGGTAGTTTGTACCTGAGAGTATGAGAGCGTAAAATCCTGCATCAATACCGAGTATACCTCGGAACTACACCACTGCCACTTCAATCCAATTATTCGTATGCCACCGATTTATTATACCACGTACGTTATATCACCATAATACGTTTAGACGTATGTATGGTACGAAACCTTGTGTCGAACACATTCTTCCATCACAAGTGTTCTCACATATGCATAGAGGTGGATTGAATAGAAAAATGCGATTGATCCTTGAAATTCGTTAATAGATACTAGAGCCTTCTAGAATAAACTAGTTTATGGGCCTTTTTAGCAGTGGAGTCACTGGCGAGTGTGTATTCCTATCGGAGATCATGAAAGAATAAGAAGTGAAAAATTGGAATATGAAAGTATAAGTACGTAAAACATAAGTATATTCGTCTAGTCAGTGAAAGACTTGCAAACGAGAGTCTTTTCAACGCAGATGTAGACGAGTGTTGGAAAGATCTGAAAGAAAGTATGGTGGAAAGAAGCATGTGAATACGCAAAGAGACGTAGAATACTGAGAGGAGATGCCTGGTGGGATGCGGAGGTTGAATCCACCATGGAAAAAAAGAGCAAGTGATAGTAAGAAAAAGAAGAATAAAGACATATACCGTCGATGCAAGAATGAAACCAAGGCTTTAGTGAAAGAGAAGCCTGAAAGACCAATTATGAACGTGGAAGAGAGGCTGACGAAAAACTAGGTAAATGCCAAACTATTTTGTAGAAAGATAAAAAACCCTCGATGTGGTTGGAAGGAGAATAAGGGTGAAATCCGATGGAATGCTTTGGTAAGTACAGGGTGGATTTTGAAACAACAGCGGATTTAGGGATCAAGGTTTTTCATTCCGGAACATCGTGGAGAAGCATCTGGCTGTGGACTAGAAGATTTCTGCGGTTTTGTTGATCTTGAGAAAGCATTTGATAGGGTCGTCCGTATAGATCTCTGGAACATTTTGCCCGAATATGGGGTTCACATTGACCTGCTTCGTACTGTGCCATCCACTTATACGGACATGTCGGCTCGGCTATTCATCTTGTATGTGGACAGTTGTCTTCAGAGAATAATATATATGAATGTAGGAATGCGAATGGGTGACTCTACACATCGGGTTTGCAGTTCGGATGGTGATTTTGCTATTATATTATATATTGTTATATAAAGAGAGATGATTGAATGAAGAAAGGCTTACAATTGAAACAGATCGTCTCTGAATTAAGTCGGAAGGGTCTAGTGTATCCAGGTGCTCTTGCTCAAAGAAGACCGCAGTGTCTTGGCCATCAGTGTATGGTATATCTTCAGCTAGTGAAATATTTCCCAGAAAGGTGTATGAATATTTCTATGATATGGCAGGTGTTTGTATGTACATCGATGACCTCTTAGTATTTGAGAGCACGAAAAAATTCATGATGAAAGGCTACGGATGGTAGTAGAGAGATGTAGTATGCTAAATTTGAAATTAAACATTAGTAAATTTATAAAAAGTATAAATTTGGTCTCGGAGAACTAAAATATTTAGGTCATTAAATAACTAAAAACGGCTTATATCCCGATGACGGTCATATTCAAGCGGTAATAGATATGCCAAAACCGAAAAATGTGAAAGATGTAGAGCGATTTTGGCTGTAGTAACTTATTTGGACAATTTCATTTCAAATTTATCTACTAAAACTCAGCTATTAAGAGAACTCTTACAAAAAAACGTTGAATGGCATTAGACTGATGTACATAACAAATCTTTAAAAAACCAATCGTTAAATACCAGTTTTATAATATTACAATATGAAATACCCGATAACGATTTCAGTAGACTCAAGTAAAGACGGATTGATTTCAGTAGACTCAAGGAAAGACTGCAGTATAATAAGCCGGTGTGTTATGCCTCCAAAGCTCTAACTATAACCGAACCAAGATATGCGCAAATAGAAAAATATTCGTATGCTTCTGTGTATGCGTGTGAGAGATTCTATGCTTAATACAGACGAACTGATGTTACTATAGAGACGGATCACAAACCACTCATCACAATAATAAAAAAACCTATTGTACACCGTCGAGACTACAGAGAATGTTATTACGCCTACAGCCTTTTACATTTAACTTAATATACAAGCTAGGTAAGCAGCTATTGATAGCAGACACGTTGTCGCGAGCCTATCTACCTTGTAGTGCTACATCTAATACGGAGTGTAACAAAGATGAGATTGAAGCTGTATACTTTGTGACCTCTGCACAGTCTATTAGCGATAAACAGTTTCAATTATTACAAAAGGAAACAGAGAAAGATGAAGAAATGAGAGAGTAAAAAAGGAGTGTTATGAAAGGATGGCCTGAAAACAAAAAACAAGTAAAGGAATTAATTCTGCCATATTGGCAATACAGGGAGATCACAGAAAGATATCGGATATTATGGAAAAATCACAGAATGGTAATTCCAAAGATTGATAAAGTTACATTATAGTCATTTAGGATATGAAAAATGTTTGTTAAGAGCCAAAGAATTATATTTTTGCACAGAGTTAAACAATCAACTGAGAAATACAATTGCTGCATGTTAGGCTTGTTTATTGTATTAAAAATGTAATACAAAAGAAAAATTATTATCACACAATATTATTAATAAGCCATGGTTATGGTGCTGATATGTTTTGTTTTGGCAGAAAGAATTATCTATTGGTGGCAGATTACTATAGCAAGTTTATAGAAGTAGTCGAGTTAAGAAGTACGCTGTCCGAATCAATTATTGAAAATTTGAAATGCATATTTAGTAGGCAAGGTATCCCCGATACTTTGATCACAGATGGTGGGCCACTTCCAGAGACTTTTTACCTTTACACACGAATGGTGCATATCACATGTAAGAATATCGCCTTACCATCATCAATAGAACGGTCAAGCTGAGCGTGCTTTTTTTTATAATACGTCGGGAGACATACAAGATACTTAACGCTTGCGATATATTAAGTATCACTCGCGCGATGCCTCCTCTGCTGCTTACACAGCAAAAATGCTGTACAAATAGTAAAAAGACATTATGAAAAAATGTTCACACTCTTCAACTGACTACCGTTTAGCACTATAAGAATACTATAACACTCCATTGAGTGATAAAATTCTCTCTCCAGCCGAAATTTTACAGTCAAGAAAATTACGTAGTACATTACCTGATCCTGGGTATTTCATAGAATCACCCAGATTATTAATAATATTCGACTAGAACTAAAACGTAAACAAAATATGTACAAGACATACTAAGATAGGGGTGCAAAAAATTTTCCCCAACTGTGATTAGGTCTTTAGAGATTTTATCAGTAAAAAGTGGATATCCGGAGAAATAATACAAGTATTACGAGAACGTACATATGAAATATTGCTTTATAATGGTCGAAAGATAATGCGGAATAGAAAATATATCATTACTGATTCACCTTTAAAAAACACTTCATATTCACATGATTACGAAGAATACGACGACGTAACACCCCCTCCCGTTGGTAACACTGTGCAGTTAGGTCAGCCTGAGCAACATATAACTAATGACAACGCAACTCTTTCTGGCAGGACAGCGAGACCTCCGGATAGATGGACCGTACCGCATTCAATTAAACAACGTCATAGATAAGTAAAGCATATGTATACAATACATTCAATTAAAATGTTAGTAAAATAATCATATATTGCGAACAATACTATTAATATTACTACCTACCTGTCAAGTAAGAGTAAAGTTTATTTTTTAATATTTTTTTCTTATAATTTATGTTTAAAAATGTGATGAATTAAAATAATAATAAATATCATTTATTGCACCGACATAAAATTTATAATCAAAGAACTAAAGGACGGCAGGCAGTTTTATCACTAAGCGATCTTTTTTTGCCACCAATGTCTAGTAGCCTATGGACATTTGCAACACCAGGGGTGTCACTTATGCGTTGCCGACCTCCATCTCTTCATAGCACCTGTAAGTTGAGAGAGAACTGTAAAAAATATTCATAAAACTGGTAGGTACCAATACTGTGTATATTGTGAGTATTTATTGTGCCAAATAAATGTAGGAATAATTATTGTAAAAAACAATATATATGTAGTAATTGTAGTACTTGCCTATATAGACAGTAATCATCAAGAAAAGGAAAAGAAGAAAATAGGGAACGGTTAGGTAATGTTTACGGAAAAAAGATTTGACAAGAGGTTTGAAAGTAGAAAGAGTTTGAGCGCTTCGAATATTAATCGGCAAAGCATTGTAGCCTCTACAATGCTTTGCCTGCACTGCTTGAATTGAAAAGGATGTAGCGCCGTATTAAGAGTACTCCTCTTTCGTCTTTTAAGAAGAAGACGAAGGATTAACATAACCCATGACTCTGAGTGTCACTGTAAAAAGTAAAACTGTAGGTAACAAGCGCCAGTACTGAATAAAATTGAAAAGAGCAGAGATAGTAAGTGCAAATTGCGGCGAACTGTAACAGGAAGGCTTTTGAGCGGAATGCGAACTTCGGAGACGTACCAAGTGTGGAGAGGTCAAGGAGGAGGCCAAGTCAAGGAGACGTGAAGTCAAAATATAAACTGAACACAGAAATTTGAAGACGCTCCAGTTTGCATAATTGCTCTACAGTGAGGTCAAGGTAATATTCGGTACTTAGATTAATTAGACAAAAAGCTTGTCCCACTTTATCGTTTCTCAATATCAATGGATATAGTGAGATCCACTCCAACCACAATTTTAAAGGAAATCGAACCAAACTCAATGGCCGATTAGCAAAACCTCATTAATTTTTTATACGGTATACTTTATGTAAATTCTAATAGTTTCCATAAAAGGTATTCATTATATTTAATGTAATATTTAAGGTAATAGATGATTAATATATTTACCTTGAATTTGGTTAAAAACCAGAACTATTTACTCACTATTGATACTGTCAATGATATCTTGCATTTGGCCTTAAGACCTTTTTTACTCTTTCAATATTTTCCATTATGCAACTTGCCTCTTTTCATAATTTCCATATTTTTAATGCAAATCAAATGTATTAATAGTTTTACGATCAATTTCAATTAATGTCACTAATAATAAATATGAAAGTGGATATGTGGAATGAATAAAGTGGAAAATTCCCAAAATTGTGTATGCAAGGGTTGAATTGTCAACGACTACGATTTTGAAATTAGGCGACAATTCCTTAAATGTCTATGAAAACGATGGAAAGTGGTGTTGTCGGAAATTGCAGTCACATGATTTAGAAGCAGCGCGATGTCTCGATGGAACTGAAATATCAGCAGGAGAGACACCGGTTAATTTTCTGTGCGCGTGTAACATAAACGTTAAGATCTCTTCAGCTTTCAATGTTTGTGCTGCAAGATGAGCAAAGGTGGCTATCCTCAATCTGCCTCGGGGACAACGTGCATTACGAAAAATATAAGAAAAATAATCACTTATGTTTAATGTATCTCAAAAATGATAAACCATACAGACAACAAGAGATACCATAAAATAAACAAAAACAAAATTGACGACTCCTTATGTTACATTACAACATTCTGCGAAAAGCTGCGCGCGCAGAAACATGTCTCGTTGTCACTCAAAAGTCGAGCTGTGTAACGTCACGTTGCCAGGGTGACGAAATGGCGAACGCAAAACTTGTGTATTTTGGGGTGTAAGTGGCTGGCTATTATTTTCATATTAAAAGCCACCTTCATCTACACGTGATGCAGGCTGTTTTATCTTCAAACGGGGCTCTGGCAATGTACTGGGCAGGTACTTCCAGTTCCAAAGGAATTGCTATATTAGCAGCGAGGGTGGCAAGGAGCTACGCTTTTTTGCGCTTTTATTGCACGCCTTACAGGGGGTCCCTTTGATTCGCATTTTTTAAATTCCTAATCTACTTTCGGGTAAGGAGTTAGTCATAACTTTAATTTAATATAATATTTTTTTTTTAATAAATAAATAGAGGGGTCTTAGCTCCGACTACAACTTTGTTCCTTTCGGAGTAGAGGCCTTTGGTCCGTGGGGTCCAGGCGCGCAGTCGCTATTTCAAGAACTAGCGAGACGTCTGATCGACGTCACTGGCGACCAAAGAGCTGGTAGCTTGTGTAGTGTTGTTATATTAAAAGTAATAGTAGATATATTTTTGATTAAGTTTAGTGAATATTTTACTCTCATTGAAAACAGAATATATAATTGTTTTTGGCATACAGCACAGGTAAACATACCTGGCACTGATGGATCTTCTAATTTTGAATCGCAGTAATTTGTAAGTCATATTATTTATTCGTCTAATAGTTGTTAAGCGTAAATATCAAAAAGCATAATGGAATATTACAAAGAAAATAATAGTTTATCTTGTTATATACTTCTAGCTCATTCGAATTTTTAACCTATAATTATTTACATTGGTTTCAAAACATAGCTTTTATAGCCGCAGCCGCATCACCTTAATTGCTATATATAAATATATTCTACTGCTCCCAGCTGTGCGAACTGTTTTTTTTATAATTCCTTTACTTACCGTGCTGCCCAGTTATGGAATAAATTACCCACTCGAATTCGTGAAAGCCCATCTGTATTCTCATTTAAAAAGACATTGAAAGATTATTATTTATCCATTCAGAAATAAATGTATATGTCTATGTGTATATATATTATGTATGTATATTAAGTATCTATGTGCATAACATTTATCCAGGCACATACAGCTATTCCTCACAAACAATATGTCCCACTGTTGGAGGTTGGCTGGAAGAGATCTCTTTTAGAGATAAGCCTCGCCTTTGCGAACGAAATACTTTAAATGTTGTATCTATTTAATGTTTTTGTGCAATAAAGCATAATAATATATGTTATATATAATTAAGGTGATGCTTTTGACCTAAGCCGCGAACATTTTATTTTACATGCGAAAGTTACTTTATCAATGTAAACATAAAATTAGCAAAATTTACCTTTTATCTAAGTGAGTGCTCACTGCTGTAGTTTTGTGTGTTAACATTTACAGGGTTATTTTCCGAGTGCATTGTTTTATGCTGATGAATCACTTTTTATCATCGCGAGTTTATTAAATAATAATTTAGAATAATATTGTGCTAAAAATATGGTTATGCATGTTGAATGCTACGGTAATATAATAATATACTAAATGATAACAGAATGCTGATTAGTAGTACTGGTAAAAAATATGGCTAAACGTTTAGGTATATGTAACTATTATGTGTAATATTGTCATCACCATTAACCCTTACTCATCTCACTGCAGGGATACGGGTCTCTCTTTTTACCGAAGGGGTTTAGAGCATACTCCACCACACTGCTCAAATGCGGATTGGCGGGGGCCAGTGTTTTCAAGTCAGTGGCCCTCGGGCGGGCCACTGACTTAGCTTAACGACTGTCATCTATCGACAACAGCCGGGACCGACGGCTTAACGTGCCCTCCGAAGCACGGAGAAACTTGAGATAGATAAATCCATCCACAGATAGGCTGTTGTCGAGGTTGCTTTACCTGCGTGTTCGGTTAGAATGACACACACAACGATACCATCGAAAGCTCGAAAGTAATAATTGTGCCATGACAAAATATGATGATGATGATGTTAGAAACAGAGTTGGTCTGAAAGAGCGCATCGGCGTTAAAATAAGAAGAGGCATGCTCCGATGGTTCGGAC
Source organism: Pyralis farinalis (assembly GCA_947507595.1). Taxonomy (NCBI): domain Eukaryota; kingdom Metazoa; phylum Arthropoda; class Insecta; order Lepidoptera; family Pyralidae; genus Pyralis; species Pyralis farinalis. The sequence goes on from OX382278.1 coordinate 26,583,794, forward strand.
ATGTAGAAAGAATGCAAGATGAAAGAATGACGAAGCAGATATACAATGCAAAAGTGGAAGGATGTAGGAGCCGGGGAAGGCCAAGACTTACCTACCATGACCAAATTGGTCGTGTTCTATCAGAAGGTGATGTCAGGAGCCCTAGAAACCGGCGAGCGTGCATGAGAAGAGCAATGATGTTAAAGAAGCGAGTGAGATATGTAAGGATCGAGTCACGTGGCGCTCGGTTCTCTTTGCCTACCCCGCAAGGGATTTGGCGTGAAGTTATAGATAGATAAAATATGACAATGAATTGTATGTGAATCAATAGTGAACTGTCAAGACTACAGCGATCAGTTTACATCAGGTGGTTCGCATGCTTGCTTGTCTTCGTGTCATATAAAAAAATGTATATATAGATTTGAACTAATAGTATAAAAAGTTTGTATAAGCATAAATACAATTAATAAATTAAAAGACATAGACTTTTCACTGGCGGTATTTTTAATATTGGTTTTCTAAATATATACCAATTACACCCACCAAAATACAACAAGTTTTCAAAATGATTGTAGCACTTTTGACTATATTCCTTATCACCCTGACATCGGATCAATATTGCGCGATACCTCTGCTGCTAGCAACTCCTTAGGAGTTTAATGTAACCTGCAGGAACACAACAACTCTCCATGGAGTTACATCGCTGCGGTTTCCTGTGAGGTGGAGTTCCTTAGACGGGCTGATTTGAAGCGCCCTACCTCTCTTAAAATACGCAGACGGTGCAGAGGTCGCCAATTAAAATTATATCAAATTAAAGCTAAATAATAATGCAAGTTTGTCATGAAACCCGAAAGTTCATCGTTATCACAATAACTCACGTAACGTTAAGGTACAGAAAGGTCAGCTAAAGAAAACATTAATTAACAAAACAATATTTAGTAATTGTATTATCAGGAACACTCCTATATGAAATCTATATGTTTGTCTGTGCGTTTGTCTGTGTGTACGTTTTTTTCGAATAATCGAATTTTAACTTCAGATTCGGATTCAGCATATAAATTTAGAATAGGAATGTTCAGGAACATGGCCAAAATGGCAGACAAATTAAAAATATATATATATATTGAATTGTTATATAATTGACGAGCCAGGTGTTCCTCTGGCAATGCAAGCTTGAGCATTCTCAACTGTTTTTTAATATGGTATCATATACTTATGCCTTTTTTTATACATCTAGATTGGTAAACAAGCCATGCAGCCCGCATCAGATGGTAAGCAGTCTCCGCAGCCTATTGACGCTCGCAACACCACGGGGATGTTACTCGCGAGCTGCCAATCTTGTGATCTGAGGATGTTTCGTCACAGTATCTAGTAATTTCTCTGCCATACCTCACCCTTCAAATCCGGAACACAACTATATAAATATATCTGCTTGGCGGTAGAAATAGGTAAGACAGAGGTACCCACGCAGACGACTTTTGTACAAAGTTTTGTAATTCGTAGCATGTTATTCTAACGACTAACATCTACAGCGCCTGAGGATGTCTCGTGGAGAGAAACACGTGTCGCGGAGACGACCGGAACAGCCAGGGCAACAACAGTGGCGGGTGCATGCGGTTCACATTTCAGATGGCGAACACTCGCAGAGACGACTGGAGCAGCCATGGCAGCGGCGGCATGCATCTACCAACGGTAGTGGGTGGGTGCCGGCCGGCAGTAGTTCGCATGAACTAATCGAGAGCGGAAGCACACAAAGTAGTTTGGATCGGATTGCCTGTAAAAGAGACAGCTGTTGCTGTTGCAGAAGACGTACTGTGTTAGCAGTGGGGGTGGCGGCGATTCTCTTTGTATTAAAATAGTTAAAAGTTTCAGGCGTTATTTTGCGAGTAAAACAGAAGATAGAGAAGAGTAAGGCAAGCGCTTGTACCGACCTGACCATGAGGATCGAGTGATTGCAATCTCTCCATACAATAAACTTAATTCCCTTTGTGATGAGGGTTCTCACCTTCTCCCTTCGCGAAGAATGAATTCTCAACATTAATTAAGGTCGTATTTCTGGCCGTAGGAATGGCTGCAGGTAGGAAGTTCTGAGGATGATTGCCTAAGGTCATGAGCTACACGTCGCCGACTCGACGCGGATTTAGTTTAAGCATACAATATCATATAATGATGTTAATTAAGGTCTTGATTTATCGAAAAATAAAATTATTTGAATTTGAATAAGACTTCTTTTTTTTTATACAACGTCGGGATGCATACAACGTACATACATCATGCATACGCTTGCAATACATTAGGTATCACTCGCCCGATGCCACTTCTGCTGCTAATACAGCAATTCCTTAGGTGCTTACTGGTGATCTCACTTACACGCAGGCTCGATAAACCTCAAGGAAGTTGTCATTTTGCTGCGGTTTTCCACCTGGTGGAGGTACTTCCCTAGGCAGGCTACTTTTGTGCGCGCTACCTCTCTTAAAATTATACTAGTAAGATATGTTAATACTAAAAACTATATTAGCACATTTCAGATCTTGGCTTGGGTATGGAAGCGACTTGTTTAAACAAACCAAATAAGCCCTTACTTAAAACATAAGTATTTGAGAGTTCCACTGTCCACATCCAGGATGTCTCATAAGAGCATTGTCACTAAATAAATAAAACGAACCAAAGGTTACCAAACTCGATGATCTTACTAAAGTTTAACTATTAAACTAACTTTAACTATTAAAGAATTTCACTCCAGTATTCATCATCAGATCCTTGTTACCAAGTGCATTATATTCAACTTGTTAAAGTAGTAGCCAAATGAGCTCAAGCTTCAGGAGTTTACTACGAAACGTCAGGTTCACAAAATAAATAAAACCCACGATACTTCCGTTAAAAATTGTTTAATTCAATGTGTAACAATCGCGAAAACCTAAGACAATACTAGTTTACTACGACATAGGACGAGATCGGTGTCGCAGTGGTGGAACAATGCTCGTGAGTTCGATTCAAACACACACATAGGACAAATACTTGTGTGCATGAAAATGTCTGTCTGTCTCGGACTGCCGACTTTAAGAGAGGTAAGGAGCATCAATAGAGCCCTTTTGGGTAATGTTATATCCATCTCACAGAAAACCGCAGTCAAATAAGAGGGCTTCCTTAGAGGGCTTTTGTGTTCCTGCGTGTGAGTGACGTGCAGCAGAGGTGGCATCACGCGTGTGCTACTTAATGTATTGCAAGCATTCTTGGCTACGTTTATCACTTAACAACAGGTGGGCCGTATGCTTGTATGCCTACCGACGTTGTAAAAAAATTACATAGGTGAGTTTCACTATCAACCGCCTAGTTGTCAGCAGTTCAGCTTAAGGCAAGCATTACGTTGTAATACATACATTTGTAAAGTTTGAAATGAATGTGACAATTAGAAGTTTCGATTTCCAAGTTTTTCTCAAACTACTAACAAGTAAAGTTAAATAAAAGCTTGTAATAAATGTTTCAGGCCGCCGTGTATTGTGTGCTCGCTATATCTATCAACTCTAATTCCATAGAGATTGTTGTGAGATCGAAACGTATGTAACTAGTCTGGCTATAAATACTGTTACATTGAAACTTTTCTTTTTTTCAACTCTTTGATTATTTTGAATTTGGAACGCATTTATTATGCTAAACTTCTTTCAAGGACTTCTTCCCGCGCTTTTGACGAGTGACATTGTTGTTATACTTGAAATTTTTACAATTCAGTATAAAATTAGTTTTTTGACAATTTTGATAGTATTTTATAACATAAGTGCTAGTGAAATTATACAGTAATGAAAAAACTCAAATATAACACGTTTATGTACTTTTTGGAAGACGTGAATAAGTTCATCAAGAACACCTTGTAAAAATCACTATCGTTTTACGGGTGGTATTTAAACTGGGTTGATTGGGTCTAAGTACCCTTCCCAAATATTTTTTCAGCGCAATTCCTGAAGCTGGAACACAGAATTAAGATTTTCAAAAGGTCCTATACTGAAGACTTTGACACTGGCATAAAGTAGCAACACTATTGCCATATAACTTCTTCAATTTCCTGCCGCTTTTCATATTTTCAAAATCAAGAATACTTTGTACATAGAGTTGTATATATTTACCAAGCCGAGGTCTGCGTCCATACACATACCTACCATGACCAAATTGGTCGTGTTCTATCAGAGGGTGATGTCAGGAGCCCTAGAAACCGGCGAGCGTGCATGAGAAGAGCAATTAACGTTAAAGAAGCGAGTGAGATATGTAAGGATCGAGTCACGTGGCGCTCGGTTCTCTCTGCCTACCCCGCAAGGGATTTGGCGTGAAATTATAGATAGATAGAGGTCTGCGTCCAAAGTGTCTTAACCTCCTCGAGGCCGGAGGTAGGCGGCGCCGCTACACGTGTGTCGCTGCGCTAGCAGTTAACTTCATTGCACAATTTAACAACGTGAACAGAATTGCCGTGAGGAATGGTATGGTGACAATGGTGACACAGCGACCTTCAAGCGAAGCAAATAAATTTTCATTCTTTCTTTCTATTTGGACGGTTCCGTAACATACATATCAGTGTTATTGTTTCAATTATTTGCCCATTTTGGAAGTACAATATGTTACTTAGTTCAAATTTAGCCGTCATTTTGCAAAAGTCAAATTTACAGACAATTAACTACCATGTATGTTTCCTTCATTGATTCGTTCCTGTGAACTAGATCCGCCCACCCACTACCGTTAGTAGATGCACGCCGTCACTGCCACGGCTGCTCCGGTCGTCTCTGCCTCGGCTGCTGCGGTCGTCTCTGCCTCGACTGCTGCGGTCGTCTCTGCCTCGACTGCTGCGGTCGTCTCTGCCTCGACTGCTGCGGTCGTCTCTGCGAATGCCAGCCATCCGGGACATGAACCGCATGCGCCCGCCACCGTTATCATCTACCCTGTCATGGTCTCTGTGTCACGTGTTTCGCCTCTTCACGATACATCCTCAGACGTTGTAGATGTCAGTCGTTAGAATAACCTTTTACGAACCGTAGCATGTAACTGTAGAGGAAACGGGATAACACTAGGAATTTCATATCTAATTTATGCAATTAATTAATTTTTTTCCTATTTTTTTATTTTACATACGTATCATCACGTCTGTCTCCCATGAGTGTGGACCATGGGTAAAAAGAGACTATGGTACGCCAGGTGCACCGATGGAAACATACCCCTCGTCCACACTCATCGACTTCTTCATGTATGCTGCAGTATTTTTAATTTTACTCTGTTAAATTTTATGGTAATTCTTTCATGAATGTGTCTGTAGAATTCTCGTCATAGTACCCATTGCTCTTTTCTGTGCTACAAAAGCAGACTTAACATTATAACTTCATTGACAGCAGTAATTATAATTTATTTCTAGTTATATAATTGACGACCTCGGTTGCTCCGTCGTGAATGACGTGACTTTGACACTAACGCTCGTGGGTTCGATTCCCACACAATACAAACATTTCTGTGCATGAAAATGTCTGTTTGCTTTGGTCTGGATGTTTTTAGAAAGGTAGGGCGCATCAAAGCAGCCCGTCTGGGGAACTCCCTAGAGGGTTGTTGTGTTCCTGTGTGTGAGTGAGGTTACCAGTAAGCTCCTAAGGAGTTGCAGTGTTAACAGCAGAGGTGGCATTAAGCAAGTGATACCTAATGTATTACAAGCGTTCATAGACTACGGGAACCGCTTTGCATCCAATTGGTGTTGTATACAAAAAAAAAATACCGTATTCTGGCCAAATATTTAAACTTATGATTCCTGATACAATAAGTACGAGTACCTTTGTCAGATGCTAGTTCTAAATATAGCGTATGAGAATTCGGGAACATTTTAAGTCCATCAGGTCGAGGGGCTCCGCTCTCAGTCCACTGACTGCGCGGGGAGGTGTACTCATGAATTTGTATTGTGCCCAAAAACCCTGGGTGCTTGCACTTTGCGGTTTTTTTGATAATCCGCTTTAGTTGCTGTGCTTACTTGGCAATCCAGGAATCAGTTATCAAGGAACACTGCATGCTTTATACACATTTTTGATGAGCCTGACGATGAAGTGTTTAGCAATTGCTACTTTGAGACCAGAATTCATTGGTTCCACTCCCACATAGGAAAAACATTTGTGCACATGAACACTGAACAAAGCAACCTCACCAAAGGCAAATAACGACTACCATGACGCCTTATCCCAAGCTTCGTAATACGCAGGCGCAGACGTAGTATACACGTACAACGCTTGGATCCTTAGTATATGAGTGTCTCTTGTTACTGTCGCTTTTTTGTTTCATCAAGTTTCAAATCACAACGATGCTAGAGAAGTTTTCACTTCAAAAAATGTTTCGCCTGCGGTATTCTAAATATTCAGCTGAGAACGCAGATAAGAATGTGTTATGTTTTTGTATGGCAACACCGTAAACTGACAATAAGATTACTCCAATTAAGTTCTTTATCATTGGCGATATCTGCACTGCACTTTGACTTTTACGTTAGATAATGCAAATGAATTCTAGATGACCTCTGACTTATTATAAATACTTCACAACAAAATATCAAGCAGCAGCAAATTTAACCTATACTGCTGCGACATAAGATACAAGGGTGTATAGCTTGTTATGACATTGTTTGTTCTTGCTTATTGTTGATAATGAACGAACATTGTTAAATAAGTTTTTACTTTACTCATGACGTTTTGTAGTTCCGGTGTCAAAGGATACCAAAAGGAAGATATACGCCTACGCTGATGTTCCGTACGTCCGCCTGTCTTCACTAAGGGCTTGAAATTTTCACTGGGAATGTTGTGGCGGGTTTCATGGTAAAACAAAAAAATGGCGAAGAACAAAAAAATGGGTGCGTGTACTTATGCACGCGTGTGAGAAGTTATACTTCTTTGGCATCATTAAATAATATTTTAATTTATATTAATAAATAATACATACGGATAGTTAACCTCAATTATATTGGAGCACTTGAAAAAGTATATAAGCACAATTTTTTTCACTAATATTTACGAATAATAAATAATATTAATCAAAATATTCAATTTAAATCACTACTAATATAATTTATTAGCACTTAATTTAAAGTACTTTGTGCACTTCCGGTACAGATTAGGTACAATCCGGTACGAACGTAGATGCATGCCGCCGCCGTTGCCATGGCTACTCCGGCCGTTGCCATGGTTACTTGGCCGTTTAGCGGGCAGCTTCAACCTGTAACTTTTGTGTTACATCTTAAAATTTTACTCTCATCATTTATTCATAACGCGCCTAAAGAGTATAATTTCAAAAATCTGTATTGTTTGTTTGATTTTGAATAGTTAATATTAAGGGGATAAAAAGTAACAGAAATTTTAACTCCGATATATATATATATATACATATATATATACATATATATATATATATATATATATATATATATATATATATATATATATATATAAATGACATCGCTCTGTAAAAATCCATTACAATACATGGATTAGGAAATGGAAGCTGGGAACAAGAAGGTGCGTTCATTACCGTTGCCGTAATTTTTGTCAAAACAGCAACTTTTCCATGGTACTCGTGTCACATTCTCGTCTTCTTACAATTCTGGTCCAACACTTGTCTTCCCAGCGTTATCCCATTTCGTACTCCATTAGGATTAGTGAGGTCCGCTGCTTAAGCCTAAGGATTTGGCTAAGATTTAGATTTTGACATGAAGCGACTGCCGTCAGACTTCCGCATCCCATGGGGAAAACCAGACCTTTCCTACGTTACGTACACACGGCCCACCTGTTGTAAAGCGGTTACCGTAGCATATGAACGCTGGTAATACATTAGGCTTGTATCACTCACGGCATGCCATTCCTGCTGCTAACACAGCAACTCCTTAGCAGTTTACTGGTGACCTCGCTCACACGCAGGAACACAACAGCTCTCCGAAAAGTTGTTATTTGGCCGTTTTCTGTGAGGTGGAGGTACTTCCCCAGACGGGCTGCTTTGATGCGCCCTACCTCTCTTAAAAACACTCAGACCAAGACAAACAGACATATTCATGCACACAAAAGTTTGTCCTGTGTGGGAATCGAACCTACGAGCGTTGGTGTCAAAGTAACGTAACAGCGCGTTTCGCCTCTGCGCCACCGAGCTCGTCAAATAAGATGTTGAGTCTCATTGAGGATAAGGAGACAGGATTGAGGACTTTCGCTGAACATTTTCGAAGTCCAAAATCAGATTATGATGAATTGGAAATAGTTCGCTTTTGGGAGCGTTCTTTCAGACAGCGAACTACACGCGGCAACTTTCCCTCTACTATGTTATTCTACAGCAAAATTAAAGTACGGAACTTAAGTGCGTGAATACGGCTCGCACTTGTTTTATATGTTTTAATCCAACAAGAAAAGTATTAACATGACCTATAACCTCAAAATCATCTGACTTGATACGAGAGTCATATAAAAACCGCAGAACGGATTTAATATAATCATTCTTGGATAATTCGCTGTACTGTCAAGAGTTCTACCAAAACAAATCAAGATGAAGTGGTTCGCACTCATGGCTTTCGTCCTGGCACTCATCGCCACTGTATACTGCAGCGACGAGAATGCGTGTGCAGCACAAGAGTTTACCGACGACGAAATAGCAGAAATGTTCTTATGTCTTGCAAACGGAGCAGATTTTAATGGTAAAAAGACTTGCCAGGTTGGATGCCGCGTGGCGTGCCAACAGCCAGGCTGCGGTGGATACCACAGCTGCACTCAGATACCTAACCCTGGTGAAACATCCACATACCTGCACAAATACAAGTGTCGTTGCAACAAATCGTAGAGAAAAAGGTGAGTTGTTTTAAACATTAATTTGTTTAAAAACACTGAATAAGATGTAAAAAAAAACAGTATATAGAAATATCTGATTTTCCATCCGATATGTGGAAGTCCGACGCCAGTCGGTCTATGTACAAATAAGTATCTTTTTCAAATCATTAGACTTAATTAGGACCCCGCCAATCGTAAGAAGAAAAAGAATATTAACAAACATTAGTTTACATGCAATTTCATCTAACATGCTTTGTGTGTTTCCGCCACCAATTGCAAATTTGACATGTAAATTTGACTTTCGCGAAATAACGCCTGAATCTATTAACTAAACATTAGTTTGCTAAAGGAAGTGGTTGAACCAAATTAATTAGTCAATAGTTCTGCCATCGCGGGAAACTAGTAGTTTTTAAACTCCCTGACACTTTTAGAGCAGTCAGGCTTGTGATTTACTCCTATGTTTTATTCTTTTCAGCTGTCACACCTGTAAATCGTTCCTGTCAAGATAATATGGATTGCGGAAAGTCTCAATAATTTTCACTACCCAGCATATTGTTTAAACCTGATTTACATATATATATGAATAATACGCTGTATTTGTTTCATTATATTGCATTACTACTTGATTTCTTGTAGTGATTGCTTCGACTTAAATAATGGTCTCTATTTTCAATACGACTGTGAAATTGAATATGAGTCATTTATACAGCTATGGGAGAGAAACAAGCATACGGCCCACCTGATCTAAAATGTTAACTGTAGCCTTGCAATATACGGAGTTTAACGCACTGAACTCGGTCTAAACAATAACTCCTCAAGAATTAACCTCACTCACCGGTAGGACGATAACAATCGTCCAAGGAGTTGTGAGTTCGCTGTGGTCTTCCGTGAGGACACTCCCTCAATCGGGCTTCTTTGACGGATCCTACCTCTCTTTGGCCAAAGCCAAATTTGCGGTGTAAGTAACACAACGTCACCTTTAGAGTCAAAGCCAAGCTCACCTGCACGTGGTGCATCCTGATTATCAACAGACGAGAGGTAGGGCACGACTGGGGAAGTATCTCCACCTCACAGAAGACGGCAGCCAGTTAACAACTCCCTGGAAGGTTCTGCGAGTGAGTGAGGTCAGCTGAAGATGAGGAGTTGCTCTCTTGATAGCGGGGGTGGCAATGCGCTATTTTTATTGTTAGCGTTCATAAGCTACGGTAACCGCTTTACATCAGGCCGGCCGTATGTTTGTATGTTGTCCGTCGTAGTTTAAAAAAAAAATAAAAATAGCTCCATTAGTTAATTAATATAAACAACGCATACCTTGGCTGCAGGTAAATATTTTCACGTTTTTGTAAAATTTCAATCGCAAATGGAACATTATTCATTAGAAACTTTCATTAGAAACTCTCATATTATGCGGAGTGAGATGTAAGAAATATGAAATTTTATCTTATACATTATGCGGTATGGATAAAGTTAAAATTTTAATAAAAGAGAGTTTTGTTATATCTCATCGGGATAGGTACAAGGGGGTAGAAATTAAATCTCATTTCAATCTTCAGTGAAAGGAAGAAACGGGAATAGTTTCCAGAGTTATGGGAATATTAGAAAATAAATGGGACATTAGAAATATTAAATTTTATCAGTGGAGTCTTATTAGTGAGAGGACGTAGAAAGTAGGAAATGGGATACAAGCAACTTTTTTTTATACTACGTCGGATGGCATACAAACACACGGCCCACCTGATGTAAAGCGGTTACCGTAGCCTAAACGCGCCTAAATACATTAAGTATAACTCGCGCCTGTCTCCTCTGCTACTAACACGGCAACTCCTTAGGAGCTTACTGGTGATCTCACTCACACGTAGGAACACAACAACCCTCTACGGAGTTGTTATTTTGCTGCGGTTTTCTGTGAGAGCTACTTTCCCAGATGGGGTGATTTGATGCGCCCTACCTCTCTTTAAGACATCCATACAAATACAAACTAACATGTATCATGCCCACAAATGTTTGTCTTGTGTAGGAATCGAACTGACGAGCGTTGGTGTCAAAGTCGCGTCATTCACGACTGCGCCACCGAGTTCGTCAAAAAAAAAAACACGAAATCTCGGCAGTAGAGTCTTATGAGTGATAGGACGCAGAGAGGAAAAGTCAAAATTTTTCGTTTGAGTATACCCTAAAACAGGTTTTTGCTATATCTCCTAAAGATAGGTAGAGCAGAGCTGAATAGTATTGTCTTAGGGTTTCGCGATTGTTACACATTGAATTAAACAATTTTTAACGGAAGTATCGCGTGTTTTATTTATTTTGTTGAACCTGACGTTTCGAACGCTTTGCAGCGTCGCAGGAAGACTAAGGTGGTATTTGTCTTACATTAGTTATCCAATTATTACATCTACCGACATGGATGGATTAATTATATATGTTCCGATTCACACAAAAATCGCTCACAGTTCGTTCGAAACGTCAGGTTAAACAAAATAAATAAAACACGCGATACTTCCGTTAAAAATTGTTTAATTCAAGAAGAGCTGAAATTCAAATTAATTATTTAACTTTAATGAAAGAGAAAAACGGGTATAATTCGTAATTAATGCGACATATATTAACTAATGATAGGTGGCCTCGCGGTAAAGTGTGAAGTACCGCGTTCGAATCCCGGCGAGTGCGGATGAAGTCCTAAAATCTTAAATACTTTCTGTGTATCTCAAATACATAGAAACATTGAATATTTATCAAAAAACCCACAGTTCTTAATTCAATATGACAAATTTTTAAATGAAATAAATTTCAATACGTCACATCGCTGACATATAAATCAACTGATTTGATGACGAGAAAATTTTGCGGTGGAAGAGATAAGGGTGAAGAAAGCTCTCTTTTAAAATTAACAGGCGTTGAAATCTCCTGAATACCATGACGCATATAGGGTCGCGAAATATGCCTCTAATTACAGACAATTTACTAGTTAAAAATATAAAATGCGATAAGTTGGGTCACGGTAATTATGGATTTTTACCGCTTAAAGAAGTGCAATGGGCTCTTTGTCGCATGAAGAATCCGAGAACAATCTGGGGGCGCAGGTCCTATACTATTTTAGTGGCTGTGTCGGTGTTTGTATCGGCAGTTATCACCACTGAGCATACGGGAGAATGCCCGGCTGCTACAACGTATTCTGCTGCTTACGGCGCTTGCGCGTGGGGTTACGAATATCTACGCCATGTTTATGTATGTAACGCAGATACAGAGATTAAATCTCTTATAATCAGTGGTATTTATCCCGGTCATGAGGCGTGCGTGGATATACGTTTTCAACGCCCTCTGAGTGTTACGAGGGGTATGTTATTTATGTACAAATCCGAACCTGTCATGAGTCTATGACATATTCGATAGACATATACATAGATAAAACATAAAAAAATATATCGCAACATGTCCGATAATTACATCAAAAGGCAGATAATAGGTATATGATACCATATTAACATTAATATAGCGACTGAATATAAATGTCTGGTTAATAAATGCCGTTTTCCTGACCTCCTATAACAAAACTTCGCTTGTGATATATAGATAACGGTGAACTTTGTTTCATAACAAACATATATCATTACTTACGTATGATGTAAGCTTTAGATATTAATAGAAAAAAAATATTATTTCCACTTAAAACCCCGATGTACTAGGATATAAGCGTGATGAAGGTTGTGCACAATAGAATCATAGTCGTCATTCTGGGAAGTTGTCATTGAATATATACTAAGGAAACACTTTAACTAGAAAAGGTTTTGTTTCCAGTTTAATCTTTCAACTAGTCAGCTGTGTGTCTGTCTGTCCTGCAGTAAGAAAAAACAATGGCGACAACGGACATAATTCAGAAGAAGCAGCAAGTAGCTCTCTGTTTTAGGGTTCCGTAGCTAAACTATATAAAAATGCTGATAAACGAGTAATAACATATGCATTTAAGTTTTCGTTCTTTTTGTGCTATATGATTTTTTCAAGAACACATCGTTCCTATATGAAATCTATATGTTTGTCTGTGTGTGCGTTTTTTGGAATATTCGAATTCGACTTCAGATTCGGATTCAGCATAAAAAAGTAAAATAGGAATGTTCAGGAACACCGTTCCTATCTCTTAAGGAACATGACCAAATGGCCGACAACTTAAAAAAAAAAACATTGAATTGTTATATAATTGACGAGCCAGGTGTTCCTCTGGCAATGCAAGCTTGCGCATTCTCAACTGGTTTAAAGTAAATTTTGAGATTCTAGGACAACCGGAACTTGTCATCGATTTGAGATGCACGTCTTGATCATGGAACAATGTCCGTGGAATGTGTTTGATGATGTGATAATGTTAGCGAGCACACAACTCAAGACTGACCGTAACTTTTTATTACAACCTTATTATTAACTTCATGTCTCATATCTTCGAGTGAAGTCTTCGCTTGGGAATCGAATTTACCCGCACGTAGAAATTAAAAATATATTGACGCTTCGATTTATAAAAGCAAATAATTACAAAATGGAAAATGGACTGCAATAATACGATACACAAACTACAAGACAATAGAGCTAGAATATACACATATAAACAAATCAAAAAGCTATGTACAATGACAATATAAAATTAACCTCTTGCAGATAGGTTAATGCTATTCCAACTAATCCTACAGCAGCTATGAGATATACTTACCAGAGGGAGACTTTGTACAAAAGTCGTCTGCGTGGGTACCTCTGTCTCACCTATTTCTACCGCCAAGCAGCTATACCTATTTATATAGCTGTATTCCGGTTTGAAGGCTGAGATTATGGCAGATAAATTATTGGGTATTGTGACGACACAGCCTTAGGTCGAGTCGGTGTGAGCGTCAATAGGCTGCGGTGACCGCTTACCATCTAACGCGGGCCGCATGCTTGTGCCAATCTAGTTGTAATAAAAAAAATACTAAATACAATGACGGGTAGGATAAGCTCTCTGGATGAAACTGTAAGAAATGCATGCGGTATAAAGCTTGCAGGAATAACCGATATTGCTAACAAATGTACGGATATATTTAAAAACAGCATTGATTACGCCCTCCCTGTAAAAATAAGTTTCTTGATCCCGAAACTTTTACGAAACCTTGTAACATGGCAATACGTTAATAAAAAAGTTGCGCATCCCAAAGTATATAATAATCACAAAATCTGTGAGACCAAATAAAGCACCCGAAGTAGATTAGGGCGGTATTAGAGCGAGTGATATAATAAGACATGTGCTTTTACGACACTGTTAAATTTTCTAGCAATGACTCTAAGGTTGGCTGCCAGAGATCCCTTATGGATAAGTCCGTCTATGTACCATTGTCTCTTTTTGTACTTATTATTATTGTGACTAGCCAAAAAATACTGCACATGCTTCACAACTTATCACTACTACCCTCTTCTTCCAACCTAATCCAATAGGAGAGGCGGGGTCCGCTACCTAAGCGTAATCATTTGGCAAAGACACCGATTTTGACATGTAACGACTACCGTCAGATCTCCACAACCCAGAGGAAAATCGAACTTCGAACAATGACGGCACAACTGGCAGTGAAACAGAATCGATCTTCACCATTATTGCTCTATGATAACGCAGGACCTCACACAGTACGAGAAACCGGTGTAGCTCTACAGGAGCTGCAGTTAGAAACCATACGCCATCCTCCGTACTTGTCCGTCTTGGTCTGGGTGCTTTTAAGATAGGTAGGGTGCACCAAAGCAACCCGGCAAGTATTTGCACCTCACAGAAAAACCGCAGTCAAATCAAACAAAACACCTCTCTGGAGGGATGTTGTGTTCCTGCGTGTGAGTGAGGTCACCAGTAAGCTCCTATAGGGTTGCTGTTTGGTAGCATAGGTGTTCACGTCTTGAAGAGAGGTAGACCGCATCAAAGCAGCTTGACTAGGAAAGTACTTCCACGCCTACCAAACAATAACACCCTGAAGATTTTGTATCTTCCTGCGAGTGAGTGAGGTTACCAGTAAACTCCAAAGGATTTCCTGTGTTCGCAGCAGAACTGGCAACGCTCGAGTTTATTAATATTTTGTAAGCATTCATAGACTATGGTAACATTTTTAACATCAGGTGGGCATGCTAGCCAGCCTCTCGACGTTGTACAAAAATATCTTCAACTTTGTAGAGCTGTAGGACAGCTTTCTTATTGCCGTGAGTTTTGAATGTTTATTTCAAATAACAGGTAGCCTACAAACATGAGAGTCATCTGATAGTAAGTGACCATTACTGCCTATGGGCATTAAGCTAATCGATCTGGTTTCATGGCAATCATAGGCTGTTAAATTGTCCGACAGATCCGTATAAATAAAAGCATTTTCATTGCGGACTTTAGGAAACTTTGAGATGTGGAGCGCGGGCGCTGTTAAATTTGTTTCACGAGATAAAATACCACACAGTAATAGAGCATGAAGTTTATTTTTAATGGCCATGTACATTCATAGGCAGGAAGATGATTGCGGCCTTCTTAGTTTGCAAAATGCAGACATCGTGCGTGACTGGAGTGAAGAGGTTACATCTGGAACGGAGGAAAAAATATGATAAATCAGCGTTTCTTTCCTGAAAAGATATCACGTTCTAACCACCAATCGTTCAGATCTTACGGCAGTAAAGACGTTTATTGATATCGAGTAGACTACATTAAATATGCTCGTGGAAGTATTACTCCATTGATAATGTTTGTATTCCACATTCCTTTAATCTTATCACGAGGGCTTTTTATGTATTGGTACCATATCATAAAGCACAACGATCAAATGGACGAGATTAATATTCATGAACTTAAGATCATAAAGTTGCCGATGATCAGAAACACCAGCCTTCCCCTGACACAACCGGTGGGATTACTTGTTTTTTTTTTAAACAGACATTGGAAACACATTTTTAATAAAATACCAACGTTGAGCAGTGATAGCATTGTGGATAAACAACCGGCTTGTGACCAACTGGTCCCCAGTACGAATGCTGGCATGTACCACTAAATTCGTGTTTACGAATTTATGTACATATTTGTGATTGCCACTTGGTGGGCGGTGAAGGAAAATATCGTAACCCGCACCTCCAAGAAATTATATTACGAAATACGTGGGAGCGTGAAGGTCTCACGGTAGTCTCTTCATGTAAAAATCAGAAACTTCACCAAATAATTAGGTAGGTAGCGGAACCCGCCAATCTTAATGGATTAGGAAACGTGATAACGCTAGGAAGAAGAAGAATAAACTACCAACTTTGACATCCGTATTTTACAAAGTTCCGTTTTGATTAAAAAAATAAAGACAACAAATGTGTTAATAGACCAACCTTTTTCTTTACGCTTTGTTGCAACGACACTTGTATTTGTGCAGGTATGTGGTTGTTTCACCAGGGTTAGGTATCTGAGTGCAGCTGTGGAATCCACCGCAGCCTGGCTGTTGGCACGCCACGCGACACCCAACTTGGCAAGTCTTTTTGCCATTAAAGTCTGCTCCATTTGCAAGACATAAGAACATTTGTGCTATTTCGTCGTCGGTAAACTCTTGTGCTGCACACGCATTCTCGTCGCTGCAGGATACAGTGGCGATGAGTGCCAGGACGAGAGCCATGAGTGCGAACCACTTCATCTTGCTTTCCTTAATGAGAACTCTTGACAATACGACTGACTGTTAGAGAATGATGACATTTGATTTTCTAACGTGGTTTTTATACCAAACGCATATCATATTATATCATTCCAGTCATAGGTCATATAAATTTTGTTGTTCGACTATAGTAAACCTAATATGCGCGAGGTGGACCGGCGACCTTGTGGTTACGTGCCTTAAACTTGGTGTTAAAAAATAAAGATAAAATATATAAAATTCTCTCTCGTGGACAAATAGACACGTCCTACGTTTTAGAAATCAAATAATATTGCCCACAAGATAAGCAAGCTAAAGTGACAGTGGGTCGTTCACATAGTTCGTAGAAGCGACAACCGCTGGCGAAGAAAGTTTTCTCGAATGGCGTCCCCGTATTTGTACACGTGGTGTGGGACGACCTCCCACTAGATGGAGCGACGACCTCAATAGGTTTGTAGGGGGTCGATGGATACAGGTGGCACAGGATCGACACGAATGGCACTCTAGAGGGGAAGTCTATGTTCAGCAGTGGACTGGACTGGAATACAGGCTGAGATAATAATGATGATATATATTCGTATACAAATATATATCGTTTTAAGTTGTTCGCAAATGATATTTTCGAAAGAGCTCTCTCGTAGCTAAACTATGGGAACGTCACCACGATCTGATTATGAACTTTGAGTTTTCAAAAGAGGTGACCATTTTTTTTAAAGGTAGATCCTGTTTCATGCTACCGATGCAGCAACGAAATAGAAAGAAAACCAAAACAAAATAAAACCTGTAGTCATGGCCAACTTTTTGTTTCTACTCGGAATGTATGTATGTTCAGTATTGATTACATGTATTCATAAATGAATAGTGTCCTCAGATATATGTGATATTTGATGTTAATATTTTAGGCTTAGCAATTTAAATTATTGTGTCGTTTAACACTCCGAAAAATAAGTACACTTGAAAGAAACAGAAGCTGAATTTCTGAAATATTCATTATATGCGGAAAAAAGGCGAAATCTTTATCTTTCCTAAACCCTAAAAATAGTGATATTCAAACACTGTTTTTAGGCTTATGCACCTAAGAAAGAACAACGAAACCCCTTAGGACCACTTTGTTGTCCGTCAATATCAATTTACTCAGGGACTTACTATCAAATATTCAGTTTTAAAAATGGAAACTGAAATTAATATGAAAGACTCAAGTCTGCAATCCCTTCGAGTAGTGACAAAATCAAACTCATAAATCAACGCAATCAAAAGATACCATTACGTACTTATTTGCAAAAGGCTAAGTTAGATTTCTTTCTCAATCCAGTTTATCTTTCCCTCTTTCGTGATAGGTGAACTATTAGGTACATACCTACAACCTCATACTTGTATATATGGACGGCACCCTCGGTGCGCAATACTGACTCGCACTTGACTTGTTTTCATTTTCTTTAGTTACGTACCATTTTGTGGATGGTTTTCGTAGTATGTGGCCGTTTCAGCGACTCTCTTGCAGTTTGTCTGCTATGTCGGGGGCATGAAGGTTACCGCGTATGCAGGTGATACAAAAATGGCTTTATTGGGTGCGTTTCGTAACAGTTTAAATATTCGATGATAAAAATATTAAAAATACTAATGAACGAAAGGGAAACTCAATTCGCCATATAAATTAAAGACTCTTGTTTAAAGATGAAAATGTGGTACCCATAGTTCATAAATACTGACCGCGACGTGAGTAAAGACCGCGTCATGTGGTGCTCGGGTCTCCCTGCCTACCCCACAAGAGAATTGACGTGAACATGTACATTAATAGATATCTAGTTATACCTTTGTAACAATGTAAACTAAAGAAAATATAATAAAGATAAGATAAACATACTCTATTTGGCGTTGCTCGCTCGGACACTATGATGCTACCATAAATAACAGAAACAACCGTTGTTTCTGTTATCTATGGATGCTACACTAATCTTATATTATAGACGAGCTCGGTGGCGCAGTGGTGAAACGCGTTGTTACACTACTTTGACACCAATGCTCGTGGGTTCGATTCCCACACAGTACAAACATTTGTCTGCATGAACATGTCTGTTTGTATTGGAATGGGTATTTTCTATGTATGATAAGTATGTATTTACAAAAAAAAATGTATTTACGCATGTTTATCAGTTGTCTAGTACCCATAACACAAGCTTCGCTTATTTTGGGGCTAGATGGCGCTATGTAATTTGTCCGACAATATTTATTTATTTGGAACCTCACTCACTCGCAGGAATACAAAAAGCCTTCAACAAGTTGTGATTTGGCTGAGGTCTTAGAGGTAGAGGTAGTTTCCCAGACACTTATCTCTCTTAATCCAGATACCAATCCTCCTACCACTTTATTTCCGAATTTTGAAGGAGAAAAAAGTTACTGTTCATAAAAAATATGTACTACAAGTTTCCCGCCAGATAATAAAGGGAGGTAGGGCACAGAAACATTTAATATGACGCTAACCACTGGGGAAATACTCCACCTACCATTAGATGGCAAACAAACAACTCTCTTGAGATTTACAGCGTTCTGGACGAGTGAGCTTAGCGGTAAACTCTTTATTGCTGCAGTGGAAGCGGCATCACGAATGTAATTGCATTGCCACCGTCCGTAGGTTATGGTAACCGCTTCACATGACACGGATCACATACTTGTAACGTCGTATGGCAGGCGTTATATAAACATATTAAGAAGTTCATTGGTTAAGGAAAACATCTGAGTTTAAAGATATCACAGGTCATCTAGACTTAAACTCAGTTATCTAACACGCGAGTCACAGTTCATTTTGGTTATCGCCAAAAATGATAGAAGTTAGTTTTAATTAGACACTATCTTGTTGCTATTTTATAAAATTGACTTGTGAACATAGCATTGTCTTAGGTTTTCGCGATTGTTACACATTGAATTAAACAATTTTTAACGGAAGTATCGCGTATTTTATTTATTTTGTTGAACCTGACGTTTCTAACGCTTTGCAGCGTCCGTGGTCGCAGGATGACTAAGGTGGTATTTGTCTTACATTAGTTATCCAATTATTACATCTACCGACATGGATGGATTAATTATATATGTTCCGATTCACACAAAAATCGCTCAGTCAGTGGCGATACCGGGACAGTGCTACTCTACATACGTCCCTGCCAGTGAGTATGTAACCAACCGATCGTGCAACAGACTGCTCGTTGATCCGAGATGCCGCCGCCGTGTTCCTGAATAGGCATTGTAGGTAGAAATCAGTACGGATTTCGCTACCCACGTGCCGACAATGCTCCCTAGACGATAATTGTCCCTAAATCGTGAGCTCGCCTCAAGTGAATTTAGAGTTAGGGTAAACAATAAAGTTCGGGTTAGATTTGCCTATACACGAGGCGATTTATGGTACGATCTAGGGTCCTCCCCACTACTGATTTTAGGGTCGTGTGTAGGCCGTTTAAGACGTCGGTGGGCGGCAGGCTAAGGAACCTCCGCACAATATGAAAAGTTTCCAAAATTGCCACCTTCTGTATTCGACGTTTGATCCAGTGACCTAGCGAAAGTCTCTGGAAGTGTTGGTCGAGACTTCTCGCTATAACACTATTTACCGACACGACTATCGGGACAATTATTGTTGAATCAACGCCCCACATGGCGGTAACCTCGTGGACTAATTGAAAGTGTTTTGACAACTTGTCATTCTCAGCCTAGATTGGCAAACAAGCATGTGGCCCGCATTAGATGGTAAGCGGTCACCGCAGCCTATTGACGCTCGCAACACCACGGCGATGTTATTCGCGCGCTGCCAGTCTTGTGACCTAAGGCTGTTTCATCACAGTACCCAGTAATTTATCTGCCATATCTCACCCTTCAAACCGTAACACAGCTATATAAATATAGCTGCTTGGCGGAGAAATAGGTGAGATAGAAGTACCCACGCACACGACTTTTGTACAAAGTGTCCCACTGGTAAAACATACTTGTAGTAAGGCACTTCAGAAGTCACAAGATCATATTGAAGCAAGTTTTGCTGATGGATAATCCTCTTAACTTAATTATAAATATTCTTAAGTGAGTGAGTGTTGTATTTTTGAGTAAAAGTACACGCTGCAATTTGATAGGTCCCAAAAATACAGTATACAAAATAAGATTAATGTATATTATGACACGGGAAGAAACAATGACGTAAACTTAAAGTTGTACCTATAATTTCATCGAGATTACTTTGGTTTCTGGTATGGACGTCTTTTCTGGTTTTCAAGTAAGAAATAATATTCAACTAGTAAGTAATGCGCTCGTTTACATTGCAGCATTAAATAAATCAGAGCACTTAGCGCAGCCAACATGTCTTACGGCAATAGACTTCGGATGGTCTGCTTGAGCGCACCGCGGACTCGCACGGTATGGCGATATGGGTGGTTCGACATTGGTATTCTCGGTATCTTCATTTCGGTTTTTGAATTACCCTGTTATTGAACATCTAACCTAGTTTGAAGTTGACATAAGTTAAATTTAACGTCATCATCTTTTGCTCGTAGATTGTACTCGAGGAGTTTGTTTTATATTAGAGATGACGAAGAGTTTCAATCGTACGTCCGTAACTCTCCGTATCACGTATGCTTCGGAGTCGTGTGGTCATGCTCACTGGTCATGTGTTGGTCATGTTGTCTTCGTCAATTCGCGAAGGCGTAACGCGAACAAAAATAATTATAATAATGTATTTAGTATTGTCTTAGGTTTTCGCGATTGTTATACATTGAATCAAACAATTTTTAACGGAAATATCGCGTATTTTATTTATTTTGTTGAATCTGACGTTTCGAACGCTTTGTAGCGTCCGTGGTCGCAGGAAGACGCTGCAAAGCGTTCGAAAGGTTCGAAACGTCAGGTTCAACAAAATAAATATAATGTATTTATTTCAGGTATAACCCATATGAAATTGCAATCAAAGAGAATGTCAAAAATAAATACACAAAATAAACTTATACAGTACGTCAGAAAGTTACTAATTGTATTACTTCATATTGCAGTTACGGTGTACGGAAAGACAGTATTTTTTTTTATTAAATATATATGGCAATAGTGTTGCTACTTTATGCCAGTGTCAAAGTCTTCAGTTTAGAACCATTTGAAAATCTTAATTCTATGTTCCAGCTTCAGAAACTGTGCTGAAAAAATACTTAGAAAGGGTATCTAGACCCAATCAACCCAGTTTTAATACCACCCGTAAAACAATAGTGATTTTACGAGGTTTTCGGAGACGTGAACTTATTCACGTCCTCCAAAAAGTGCATAAACGTGTTATATTTGAGTTTTTTCATTACTGTATAACTTCACTAGCACTTATGTTACAAAATACTATCGAAATTGTCACACAAAACTAATTTTATACTGAATTGTGAAAATTTAAAGTAAAACAACAATGTCACTCGTCAAAAGCGCGAGAAGAAGTCAAGCCAGTATTGAAGAATGGGACTATCCAGATACTGAACGAATGAAACGAACTGAAAAAACGTAGAAGGTAAAGCGGTATTGTGCGGGCGTGACTACAGAGTTAGGCGGCGCAGCGCGCGGCGGAGACGAACTGAGGCGCGGGGCGTGCGTTGGTCGGAGTGCGATAACTACCGACACAGATACAGAGCGCGCTGATCACTACGATGATTCACAACAGCGAACGAATCACGCGTTGGAGTAGGTCAGGAGACGTTATTTTAAATTTTGAATTAATTTCGTTTATAACTTAGTAGTGCATCAGTAATTTTTTTCCGGTGTTTAGTTATTGAACTGTACTGCAAACACTAAAAGACTGGGTGTGCCTAACAAGCTGTTATGTGAGTTTTTAAGATTAAAAGTAAAAATTATCTTTGTGCCTAGATCGTCCTGGGTGTTGCAGGCATGAAACGCTACTTTCCCAGACAGCCAGCCAGGTGGCCACTAACTACGGGAGATAAAAGCGGTGGATTTGTCGCCCTGGTAGAAAAACTAATCTCCTCAACGAATTTACTTATAAGACTTGGACCACAGCGCCTGCTTATGGGGATCCTAGTGATCTGAAACGAAATTGTAGTTAATGCTGCAAGCTACGAGTAATACTGTTTCAAGCAATAGTAAGTAGGCTATTTCTTATTGCATAGGTCGCGGTGTAGGTACCTCTTGAAACTACCCACCAACTTTAGTTCTACTTTACCAGACTTTGCCGGTCTTTATACGTTAACTATTTCCTGTCTACGGCTGATTGTTAGTGGGAATACCATTATCGGCAATGAGTAGTTTATGTCTGTATCAAATTAAATTAAGACAGATTTGGATTTTTCTCTGGGTTTTGTGCGTCTTTCATGTCATAATTCAATATCTTCTTTAAATCCTTAGGCTTAGGAAGCAGACGCCGCCAATGCTAATGGATTAGAAGAAAGATAATTCTAGCCAGGCAAACAGAATTACTTCAAATTATGAGATCCTATTAATGAAATAATATGTGGATAGAGGAATATCTAAGAGCTCGATGGCGTTCTATCGCAGCCTGTCTATCTCAAGCTTCTCCGTATTTTGAAGGGCATGTCATGCCGTCAGTCCCGGTTGTTGTTGAGAGATGACAGTTGTTAATTTAAGTGACCTTCAGGTGGCTTGAAAACACTAGTTACTAGTTACACTAGAGTATGCTCCAATCCCCTTCGGTTGAAGGGAGACTAGTATCACTGCAGTGGAATGAGTTAGTGTCGGTGTAGTAGTAGAAGAATATCAGTTTCAGTCCTGAATCTAACAAACAGATAGACCCAGACGCGGAGACATAGATACATTCGTATTTATCTTTATTTGAGTATGTCATTATAATCGACATGGTACTAGGTATTATGATTAAATTCGTTTGCCGTGACATGGGCCATTATGAGCCTTTCTCATCTCAATTCAAATAAATAAATAAATATTGTCGGACAAATTACACAGCGCCACCTAGTCCCAAAGTAAGCGAAGCTTGTCTTATCGGTACTAGACAACTGATAAACATACGTAAATACATTTTTTTTTGTAAATACATACTTATTATATATATAAAATACCCAGACCAATAGAAACAGACATGTTCATGCATACAAATATTTGCACTGTGTGGGAATCGAACCCACGAGCGTTTGTGTCAAAGTAGCGTAACAGCGCGTTCCACCACTGAGCCACCGAGCTCGTCAATTCATACCAGTCAAGAGTAAGCACGACGAGCTCGGTGGCGATGTGGTTAATAACGCTACTTTGACAACAAGACACGTGGGTGTCATTTCCACACATGACAAACATTTATGTGCATGAACACGTCTGTTTGTCTTGAACAATTTGTAGGTAGTCAAGAAATATCCACGGCGCGGAGCAGAGCCATAGAGCAGCAAGTAACTTGCCGCATCTCCGGCGTTTCAGCTCAAATCACCGCTAGGTCAGTGACGTAGATAAATTATGAAAAATATGGCGCAATATGTGAATTTAAAGATGTCAGATAATCGTCAACGGGCAGGCAATAGGTATGTGATACCATATTAACAATGATACAACGGCTGAATATATTCTGGATAATAAATGTTGTTTTCCTGACCTCCTGTAACGAAACTTCGCTTGTGATATACAGATAACGGTGAACTTTGGTGTTTCATGACAAACATATATTATTATTTATGTATAATGTATAAGCTTTAGATATGAAAAAGAAAAACATTATTAAATCTCCGATGGACTAATATGTGTGTGATGAACGAAGTGATAAATTTAAGATAACTGTTTTTTTGTGATATAATTATGATCTTTTTTTCATAGTAAATTTTGAGTTCCTAGGACAACCGGAAGTAGTTATGGGTTTGAGATATGTGTGTGATGAACGAAGTGATAAATTTAAGATAACTGTTTTTTTGTGATATAATTATGATCTTTTTTTCATAGTAAATTTTGAGTTCCTAGGACAACCGGAAGTAGTTATGGGTTTGAGATATGTGTGTGATGAACGAAGTGATAAATTTAAGATAACTGTTTTTTTGTGATATAATTATGATCTTTTTTTCATAATAAATTTTGAGTTCCTAGGACAACCGGAAGTAGTTATGGGTTTGAGATAAACCTTTTGATCTCGGAACAATTTCTGTGGAATGTGTTTGATGATGTTTGGGTTAGCACACAACTCAAGACTGGCCGTAGCTTTTTATTACAAGCTTCTGAATAACTCTGTCTCACATCTCTGAGCATCTTTGAGGCAACTCTTGGAAGTCGAATTGGACCGCACGTTAAAGCTAACAAAACGACAAAAAACAAAAATCGGCCAAGTGCAAGTCGGACTCGCACACGAAGGATTCCGTACCATTTATCTATAAAAAAGGCAATAAAAAATCACGTTTGTTGTATGGGAGATATTTGTTTTGTTTGTTTTATTTTAATTTAATTATTTATTCTTAAAGTGATATAACTAAATATTCTGTGAATATTTCAAGCGTCTACCTGTTGTCGTTATCAATAACGAGCAAAAATGAGCAATAAAATCACGTTTGTTGTATGGGAGCCCTCTTAAATATTTATTTTATACTATTTTTTAGTATTTATTGTTATAGCGGCAATAGAAATACATCTGTGAAAATTTCAACTGTCTAACTATCACGGTTCGTGAGATACAGCCTGGTGACAGACGGACGGACGGATGGACAGCGGAGCCTCAGTAATAGGGTTCCGTTTTACCCTTTGGGTACGGAACCCTAAAAAGCATATTGACGTTTCCATTTATAAAGCCAATTAATTACAAAATGGATAATGGCCAGCCAGCAAGGAACAGCCATAACACGATACCAAAACTACGACACAATAGAGCTAGAATATACACACATAAACAAGTCAAAAGGCTATAAATAATGTATGTATGTATATCTTCACGCTAGGTCCGTTGCCAGGTAGGCAGAGAGAACCGAGCGCCATAAGATGCGATCCTTACATATTTCACTCGTTTCTCTAACATTCATAGCTCTTTTCATGCACATTTCCCGGGGCTTTTCTGATATAAATAAATAATGACAATATATATATTTTTTTTTTAATGGTTTATTTCATATTACAAGGTATTATTTTACACTGGTTATGTATGCCAAACTACATAGTAGTTTATCGGCAATGGTTTGTTCTCGCCGTATTTGTATATTTCGACAAGATGCACGCCGTCACTGAAACATAACATTCCAAACATTTTTTGGAATTGCTTGCATTAAACATATATACTTTCAACTCGGTCCTCCTTGCAACTGGTACACTGAATAAATAAAGATTGAAATCTAAAACGGACGTATGTGATCTTTACAAACTTACGTTGCTAACTTAACAATATACTAATTAGACATTAACCATACGCTATGGGCACAAAGACAAGTAATGTTTAATAAGAGTATTTTTAAAAATATTTCTTGTGTTCGCCACCATGGACGTAACTGACGCCGGCAGCTCGTTGTGCAGGACTGGTGTTAACCACCGTCTTGTGCGCTTTCCGTAATAATTACATATTTTAGGTACAAACATAACATTTTTCTTGGAAGCACGGGTTGGGTAGCCATGCACTTTCTTTGATTTATATTTATTATTATTGTATTGTTCCAAAAGTATGATTGTTTTAAATTTTAAATCCACTGGCAAAATATTAAGTATTTTGAAGAGCTTTTCGTATTCTTTGTTAAGACCTTTCTTTGTTTTATTATTTACTAATAACTTTAATATCCGAATTTGTATTGATTTTATTTTTTGAATATTTGTTTTGCAAGTAAGTCCATAGCAACCCAATCCGTATGCAATAATAGCATCAGCGAGCGCGTGGTATAATGTAGCCATTACTTTTTTGTTCAAGACATATTTCAAACTGCTCAGTTTACCTAAAACGGATCTTAATTTATTACATACTATGTGAACATGCACATTCCAATTAAATTTATTATCGACTGTAATTCCGAGGTATTTATATGATTGCACTTGTTCTATTTTATCACAGTGACAATTTTTTCCATTATTGTGCAAGCATTCGTACGAGTGTCCCCACAGGTTGACATTTAAATTCTTATTTCTATTATTTGGGGAATGTATAACCATGCATTTAGTTTTATCTATATTAATTATAATCCCATTATCATGCGCCCAGCGTATGACAGTATCAAATTCTAGTTGCATTTCAATTTGCATTCTGTTGACATCTGTACCACTATACATTAAACACGTGTCATCGGCGTACATATAGATTTTACCTCTTTTTATTATATTACACATACTGTTAACATGAATTATATATCCAACGGGACCAAAAACCGAGCCAGTAGGTACCCCATATTTTACTGTCCCTACTCTACTTTCAGTACCACAGACATTTACTTTGAGTTTCCTGCCTTCAAGGTACTTTCTGAACCATGTATTCATGGGTCCGCGTATGCCACACTCACTCAAAGCTTGCAACAGATCGCCGTGGTCAAGAGTTTCAAAGGCTTTTTTAAAATCAATGAATATGACTATAACTGTATTTTTTCATTAAGGCAAATGTTTACGTCATCCGCAAACTGTTTCAGAGCCGTTCCCGTACTCCTCGTAGACCTAAAACCATGTTGAGTATCATTCAGAATATTGTTGTTCTCTAAAAACTGTCTTATTTGAGCTACTATTACTTTTTCGGTAACTTTGTTTATTGTATTTAAAATAGCTATTGGCCTGTAATTAGAGTATTCACTACGCGAGCCCTGCTTATGCACAGGTCGTATAATAGACATCTGTAATGGTTCAGGATACACAATTTTTTTAATACACATGTTAATGAAGTTAGCCAACACAACACTAATTTGATTTTTGACGAGTTTTAATTCCCTCACCCTAACACCATCCGACCCCGGCGACTTGCTGCAATTCAGATTATCTATAACTTGTGATATATGCGATGGAAGAACCGTTTTAAATCTGAAACTAACATTAGCCTCATTCACATACGATTTTCTGTCCAAAAAACATTCATTACATTTATGTTTTATATTATCTACTTCGTCTGTAAATGTTTCGAGGAATTTATTACATACATTTTCATAAGGTTGTTTCATGTATTTGTGTACTATATAATTGTCAGTCTATTTCTGCCTAGCCACCCGTTAATAGTATTCCATACTTTACGTAAATCCCCTTTACAATTTTCTATGGTATAGCGTCTGTGACGATTCCTTGCAACATTTACAAGTTTATTTGCATTATTCCTACATCGCGTGTACTCTAATCTTAACAAAATATTACTGGGATCAGATTTCCATTTTCGAAATAATTTATCTCTCTTTGCCAACACACGTTTTAAATGTTCTGATATCCAAGGTTGATTTTTTCGATTATTAGTCGTTATTTGCTGTGACGCGTTCTCATAAATGTTGCAAAAATCCTGACACAAGCAATTATATAGTTCAATTGGATTATCAATTATTGTGTACTTATTGGAGTCAATATTTTTTAACATTCTATCCACCACACTGTTATTAATGAACGTCTTACTCACTTTGTCACCCGCTCGCTTATCGATATCAGCTGAGAGCCCGGTCAGGTAGTGATCCGATACCTTAGTCCGCAGCGTGTACGCATGGAGAGCAGCCGCTCGCCCGCTCCGCACAAAAATATGGTCGATACACGATGTTTCTAAGCAGCCGGCAGCAACGGCTTCCCGCGTCACATCTTGAATGCCGCATTGCAATCCATACTCCGATAGCATATCCAGATACTTCCTTGCAGTGTTGTCCACCCGGCTCATCAATATGTTTATATTGCAGTCCCCTAACATAACAATATCTTCGGTGCCTTGTATGTCACTTAATATTTTTTCCACTTCCTCAATAAATTTTATTTTCCTAGTATGAGGAGGTCTATATATCACAATTAAGTTTGCTGAGTATGTACTATTTTCTAACCTTAAGTGGCCCTGTATTATTTCACAATGTTCAGCATATATATTTTTTCTACAAAACAGTATATTATTTTTTATGTATATCGCTATACCACCCCCTCTTTGTTTCTCTCTAGTTATAGAATACATAGTATAACCTTCTATAGCGTATTTGTATGTTTCCTCCTTTGTGATATTTATTTCTGTTAGACAAATTGCATCTATATAATTCAAGCAGCATTCCAACAAAACAAGTAGCTCACTAAAATGCTTGCGTAGGGAGCAAACATTCATGTGCACAATTTGCAAAGAAGAGTTATGTTTTGTTACATTAGTATTCCAGCTTTTAATATCTGTAAATGCAGTGTACTGCATATCTTGAAATTGTGAATCGAACGTTGTTACATATTGGTATTCTGATGCATATACATATATATATATATATGTATATATAAATATCTGTAAGCACAAAATATGTCTGGTTGGTAAAGATTTGTTCGATTATGCATTCGTATTTTTTTTATTTAAAATGTAAGATGCTATATCATTCTCAGAGCGGACATGATGTATTTTTTTGTTAGTATCATTTTGTCTAATCAGTATTTTGCCGTTTTGTATCCATATGTACTTATAAGTATCTTTTAATTGCATTTTAGTTGACTAGAATAGCTGACGTACCTGTCGTGTTACATGCTCGTTTATGTATATACGGGTTTTATCTTCACTATCGGCTAGGATCTGATTTGTGATAACAGCTTTGCGGCTTTTTAACCATTCATTCCGGTCGTGTTGAGAGCGCAGTGTTACTATTATAGGACGGTATTCTTTGTTTTCATTTCCTACCCGCCATGCTTTCTCAATGACGTTGGGGTTCAAATTTAGGTGTTTAGCGACTTTTTCAACAATTCCTTTAGTGTTTTCGGATACTCTGTAATGTATATTCACTAGTTCTATATTTTTCCCCAATTCCTTCTGCTCTAATACATCAATACGTTCTTCCAAGGCCTTGTTACATTTTTCCAAATATACACATTTTTGTTGCATGTCTTTCATCCTATTTTCATACTTTTTATGTTCTTCTACCTGTTCTCGCCTAAAATTATCTAGTTCATGGTATTTAGATCCCAAAAATTCGAGAGATTTCTCAATGTCGGCGTTCGTTGTTTTTATATTTTTCATGTCGGTTTTTATTTCCGTCATTTGCTGTTGAATACTATTAAATCTGGAATCCTGTTCTTCTTTCATGCTCTCTAGAAGGTTGTGCATTTTTCTCATGTCTTCACTGAATTTGGACAGTGACTTCATGACCCCTGTCGGGGAGGCGGATAATTTGTGTCGGCGATGTTCTTGGGATACGGAGGAGTCACTGTCTGATTCTGATCTTTTTTTCTTCTCTTGTCTCACTGTGTAATATGACATGATGCCAACTTTTTTTGAAGTGGTTTTATCTCCTGCACTAGCACTGTCCTTGGCTGGGGAATGTTGCACTTTTGGCATTATTTTTATTCACGTTAGCACAATGTTTCAGTCTATATTAGTTTATAAAATTATAATTATGCAATTGGCACAAGTTGATGCACACCGAGTTCACGCACTACTTTTCAAACTACTTAGATAATATTAATTTTATGCACACAAAACGCAAGTACGTCCACACGGCGCGTTACTACTTGCAACAAGGGTATCCGTAAGCAACTATGAGATATAATAAATAGAATAACGGGTAGGATACAAAGCTCTCTGGATAAAACTATAAGAAACTAGCTTTTGCCCGCGGCTTCGCTCGCGGTAAATTTGAAATGATATCTATTTCGTTTGACTGAACTAGACAAACAAACAAATTACTCGCTTTCAAATTACGGCGTAAAGTAGTAACAAACAAAACTTTCACATTTTAAATGAACAAATAAACGATCAGCGCCATCTATTTATCTGTGATCGTACTACGCGATTTAAAAATGAAATGAGTTGTATTAATTAGCTTTTATTTAATTTAATTATTTAACCTAACTAAGAGATTCAAGAAATTTATTTAAAAACAGTTATCCTACAGGAACCTTTTTCCATGTACTTTCTATGACATGAATGGTTAGGATTTGGCGATGACAGCACCATCTACAGAGAAAAATGATTTCTTTCGCTTTCTCTTTGGAATGAAATATTTTTACGAGGTAAAAAGTATAGTCAATGTTCTTCTCTGTATCCCTGACGAGATGTATACAAACTTTCATGATGATCTGCTGCATAGTCAAGGCGTGAAGGAATCAAACAAACAAATATATTCATTTCATTTATAATATATACTAAATGAAGTTAGAATGCATTCGGTATAAAGCTTGCATGAATATATAAATTTACGGATATATTTAAAAAGAGTCCTCCCTGTAAAAAGAAGTTTCTTGATCCTTGTAATATGTAGATACATTTTTTTTTATATACTACGTCGGGAGGCATACAAGCATACGGCCCACTTGATGTAAAGCGGGTACCGTAGCCTTTTAACGCTTGCGATGTATTAATTATCACTCGCGCGATGCCTCCTCTTACACAGCAACTCCTTGAAAGCTTACTGTTACTGGTGACCTCACTCACACGTAGGAACACAACAACCCTCTAGGGAGTTTTTATTTGGCTGCGATTTTCTGTGAGGTGGAGGTACTTCCCCAGACGGGCTGCTTTGATGCGCCCTACCTCTCATAAAACATCCAGACCAAGACAAACAGACATGTTTATGCACACAAATGTTTGCCTTGTGTGGGAATCGAAAGCACGAGCGTTGGTGTCAAAGTCGCGTAAGTCACGACGGAGCCACGTTCTAAAAAAGCTGCGCATCCCAAAATATATAATAATGACAAAATCTGTAAAACCAAATAAAGCATGCGAAGTCGATGGTATTAGATTCAAAAAGACTACACGTGCTATCTCACAACTTATCACAATTGCTCTCTTCTTTCTTGCTATTACCGGTTTTCTGCTCCTTTAGGATTGGCGGGTCCAGCACCTAAGTCTAAAGATTTGGCGAAAATACTGATTTTGTCATGGAGCGACTATCGTCAGACCTCTACAACCCGGAGGGAAAACCAGATCTTTCTTTAATTTATAAATGTAGCTGCTCCGAGAGCATGGATATCAATGCTGGTGTGCACAATGCTCTGTACTACTCCCGATGTTGGTGCACATCAATGATTAACTGATAATATTCATAGCTATGTGGACACTTACTATATACGCCGTGCTAACAAAATAACTTAATGTCCACGCACTGTGCGGTAGCTGAAGTAACATCGCCCTATCTAAGAGTGTTCGTAGTGAGTTGTTATTTTCAATATTCAGACCCAGTAGGTCCTCATTTACACCATCTGCGTAGAGTTTTACATGCGCTTTCTGGTCATAAAGTAGTTGTAGGAGCTGACGTAAATGCATCATCGCCATTATGGTACGGTAAGCTAAGAGCAACCGATGCTGACAGACGCTCTGCTGTTGAAGAGTTCATTGCTGAAATGAATCTTCTTATTCACAATACCCCAGAAGCACCACCTACATTTAGCAGCCCAATGGGCGAGTCTTCTATTGACGTCACACTTTCTAGTGTAGACGTCCGAATACAAAACTGGCGCGTTTTACCTGAGGCTTCTTGCAGTGATCACCGTCTGATCGTTTGTAACTTCTCCCCGGTTGTAGACAACTTACACCCGCAACAATATACTGGCTTTCAGTATAAAACTAAAAATGTCGATTGGGCAGCCTTTGCTTCTCTTTTCGCTTCTCGCGCCGGGGATTTCACTCGTGCTGAACTTACAGTCACAGAAAGTGTTCAAATTATGTCTGATACATTCACATACTGTGCCGACGTTATTATGGGCCGAAAAGCTATAGTTAATA
Organism: Pyralis farinalis; assembly: GCA_947507595.1. Taxonomy (NCBI): domain Eukaryota; kingdom Metazoa; phylum Arthropoda; class Insecta; order Lepidoptera; family Pyralidae; genus Pyralis; species Pyralis farinalis. The sequence goes on from OX382278.1 coordinate 26,615,977, forward strand.
AGAGACGTTGTGACTGGTGGAATGATACGCTTGTCAGGCTGCGTAGGAGTCTCCGCTGTGCCCGACGTAAGATTTCTAAATTAAGAAAACGTAAAATCGAAGGAGAGCCATACCAAACTGCTCTGAGTAACTTGCGTATTGCTAGATCTCACTATCGCGCCGCCATCGAAAAATCTAAGGGTAATTTGCTAAAACGAATAGTAGAAAGATTAAATTGTGAGGGACCGTGGTCTCCCCTGTATCACGAATTTAAGGCAAATAGGCGCATTGATCAGGCCTCTGTTTCTAATATTAAACTTGATAATACCCACACCCTCGGTATAGAGGAGACTACTGATGCACTTTTGCATGCTTTAATTCCGGATGATTGCCCTGATAATGATAGTGACTACCATCGCGAGGTGAGGGCCGCGGTAGATCTGTGCCCTGCCACTCCAATGTCAACTGTGGTGTCAATGGACGAATTTCTACATGTTGTAAAAACATTACCAACAAATAAAGCTTCTGGTGATGATAAAATCTCAAACAAAATGATCAAGGAAGCTTGTAAAGTAGCCGCGGAACCTATTTTAAAGGTATTAAACCGGTGTATTGTAGAAGGCAACTTTCCTAGCGTTTTGCGTAGTGGTGTTATAAAGATAATACCAAAAAGCGGTGATAAGCAACCCGACGATCCGAAGTCTTATCGCCCTATTACCCTACTGCCATCGTTGGGTAAATTACTTGAACGTTTAATTGTACCACGTCTGTTGCCCGGTGGCCCTCAATTTCATAAAAATCAATTCGGCTTTACCATCGGCAAGTCTACTGTTGATGCGGCACTCGTAGTGCGTAAAATTGTGGAACTCTCGGTTAGTAAATACGTTGTAGGTATTTTCTTAGACATTTCAGGTGCCTTCGATAATGCTTGGTGGCCAATGTTGTTGCTGAAACTAAAGGCGAGAGGTTGCCATAGCAACATATACTCCCTTATTCGATCGTACTTTTTTAATGGTACAACTAAATTAACATTTGGGCATTATGCTGCTTCGAAGGTGCTTACGCAGGGCTGTCCTCAGGGTTCGGTGTTAGGGCCGTATCTTTGGAATATCGGTTTTGATGACTTTCTTAGCCTACCCTTACCGGAAGGGTGTTCGTTAACTGGCTACGCCGATGACGGCCTCTTATTAATAAAAGCTAATTCCAGATCAAGTATAGAAAAACTAGCCATTACTTGCCTTGGCCTCATTTCAGACTGGGGTTATCGTAACCGTCTCGATTTCGCACCTCACAAAACATATCAGCTCTTGCTTAAGGGAAATTTGCAGGTTCCGCCGCGATTCCACTTCAATGGAGTATCAGTTGCAAACAAAAACTCGGTTTGTTACTTGGGATTACTGTTAGACAAAGGTTTCAATTACATTGAACACATAAAGCAGGTTGGAGAAAAAGCCAAAAAGAACTTTTATGCGTTAACTCGAATTTCCACCTCGACCTGGGGCTTAACTTTTAAAACGTTAAAAATTATTTACACAGCCACATATTTAGGATGTATTACGTACGGTTCACCTGCATGGGCTGATAGGGCTACCATAGGTGCTGCGCGTCGTAAGTTGCTGCAAAGTCAGCGGCTCGCTTTAATATTCTTATGTAAATCGTATAGAACTGTGAGTACCGAGGCACTACCAGTGCTGGCAGGCGTATTACCAGTTGATTTAGAAATTCAACGCCGGGCTTCAATGTACTACACCTCTAAAAACATACACCCTGACTTTCTAAAACGCCGCGATATTGACAAAATTCTTAGATTGTTCAAACCAATTGACGAGGTATTTGAAACTTTACTGTCTGAATGGCAAGAAAGATGGGAAACTTCTACTAAAGGACGCCACTTGTATCTGTTCTTTCAATCAGTGCGAGACAGATTAAGTAAAGAGTGGTTAGAAGTCGATCATCCTGTTGCGCAATTTTTAACAGGGCATGGAAACTTTAGGGCAAAGCTCTTTTCATTTAGACTTGTGTCATCGCCTTTATGTGAGTGTTCTACGACAAATTATGAATTCGAGCAAACAGCACATCATGTTCTCTGGGAGTGCGATCTCTGGCAACGGGAGCGGGACGATATGTTAAATTCCTTGCGTGTCACATCCGGGGTAGTATACTATTCTGATTTGGTGGCAACAAGGGAGAACTACCAGGCGTTTAGGCGGTTCTGCAATCTATATTATTGGAATCGATGTGTTAGGTAACAACTCACTGTTTAGGTCCCAATAGTGTTAGATATTTGATTATCCGTGGTGCACGGCAGTTGAGCTTCACTTGACTAGCCATCTCTTTGAGGTTTTAAATGCCTTATTTGTCATATTGCTGTCTCTCACTTTGCCAAGAGGGGAAGTCAATTCTAAAACTTCCTACTCCTACAAATTTCTTCTGATTAAATTCGTTTGTGAGTTCCAAGGCAGCTGTAGTTTAACCCCCGGGACGGCAATGGACTTCACTGTTCATTGCCTTTTTTGTGGTCGCCGCTGTTAATTCTGGCTACACAGGAGACACAGTGGTGGGTATGAGTGGTGGGCCTGTCCCGTAAAAAAAAAAATACGCCGTGCTAACAACCCTGGAAAGTTCGCGATATACACGTATCTGAAATGAGGAATATTTTGATTAAAATATCTGAGAGAGGGCGACATAATTTGGTTCAATTTAATCCCATCAAGGCAAAGTCCTAACGTTCACAACTAATTCTTCAATTCTAGAACACGTCCCGTACAAACCTAAAATATCAGGATTCTCCAACGATATTAGTGTTGAAGTCTCCTGGAGGGAAGGCGCTGGCTGAGAAGCTGACGTCTAAGAAAATCGGTGTGCTTAACAAAGCAAAACAGTACGTTAGCTGGGTTTTAACTTCATAAAAGTACAACAACAGGATACAACAAACAGTACACATCAAGACTTAGATACACTATGCTGTAGGGGAATTTAGTAACTAGCCATAGCCTTTTACCGATATAAGTGACAGGCACTGTAAATATTCTTTTTTTTCGCTTTGTAACATACAACGACAAAGATTTTTTGAAGTTACAGTGTAGTTACTTATCTATTAAACAGATGAATAAATAAATTACAGGATAATTATGAATTACATTAGTAAGTAACAGTATAAATTAGTAGTTACACGTTAATTTACAGATTTTTCCTTCAACAGAAAATATCTCATATATATATTGTATATCATCTATTCTATGTTTGCATTCACAAACTGAGCTCTCTATAAGATGTATCTAGGCAGTTACATCATATGATATAGTCAGCGTGAAATGTTTTCGAGAATGTGTGCATACATCTTATGGCGAGCTCGGAGGCGCAGCGGTCAATAACGCGACTTTGACACAGACGCTCGTGGGTTCGATTCCCACACATGACAAACATTTGTGCGCATCAACATATCTGTTTGTCTTGGTTTTTTAAGAGAGGTAGGGCGCATCGATGCAGCCCGTCTGGGGAAGTACCTGCACCAGGAAAAACCGCAGCCAAATAAGTCTCTGCAGGGTTGTTATGTTCTTGCGTGTGAGTGAGGTCACCAGTAAGCTCGTAAGGAGTTGTTGTGTTAGCAGCAAAAGTGGCATCACGCGAGTGATACTTAATGTATTGCACGCGTTCATGGGCTACGGTAACCGCTGTTATATAAAGACCATGTATGCGCTAAACTTAGATCGATCATTAGCAAACTTAAGATATTAAAGTACTAAGTCTAAAGGACGCTGCAAAGCGTTCGAAACGTCAGGTTTCAACAAAATAAATAAAACACGCGATACTTCCGTTAAAAATAGTTTAATTTCAAAGTACAAACTCCTATATAAAATCCTAAGACTACTTTATATGTCACTTGCAGAGTCTTTTATCAGTTACGGACTAAGCAGTTATGGTAAAACATATAAAACCTACATCGAAGATATTTATAAGTTGCAACGCAAATTATTAAAAATAATTGTTCCGAAGTATATTAAAAATAAATATAAGGATTATGATCAGGGCCTTTTTCAACACTGTAACCTAATGAACGTTTTTGATAAAATTAAATTTAATAACTTGGTAGAATGTTATTTAAAATCTTATTTAGAAAATTATCAAAGACCGAATAGATTGAGAAAATGAAATCGCAACAACTTGAAGTATATCCTTCCCAAAGTAACTAACGCATATGGAACTAGAAAGCTAAATCAAATAATACATTATTATTATAATATATTATGTAAATGAACTACCAAAAGAATTTCAAGACCTATACTCGAACTCTGTATATTACTCGTACAAAAGCACATTTAAAAAATATTATCTAACAAATCCTAATCTTGAAAAACATGACAATTAAATATTAATGTTTAATTCCACATAAGCGAATCCCCACAAAACGGTTAAATCCTGCGAGGTTTTTGTTATGTGGGCATATATGTATGTAAATATACGAAATAGAGATGTGTTGGACAATAAATAAAAAAAAAAACAGGCGGGTCGTACGCTTGTACGGCTCCCGACTTTGTATATAACATTATATATAACATATATATTTAATTTTTAATAGAGGTAGACCGCATTAAATCAGCTTAACTGGGAAAGTACTTCCACGTCAAACCGCAGCCAAATGATTTTTTATATTCCTGCGAGTGAGTGAGGTTACCAGTAAACTCCAATGGATTTGCTGTGTTCGCAGCAGAAATGGCAACGCTCGAGTTTATTAAACTTTTACATGCGTTAATAGACTATCGTAACAGTTTAACATCAGGTGAGCCATATGCTTAGTACTAATTTACTAATTTATCTTCAACTTTATAGAGCTGTAGGAGAGCTTTCATATTGCCGAGAGTTTTGAACTTTTATTTCATACTAGCTACCTGTCCCGGCTTCGCACGGGTGACCCAATAGCTACCAAACTTCACTGGATCGTCCGCCGGGCTGAAGTTTCCCTGAGAATTTCATCAACATCGGTCCAGCTCTTTTCGAGTCCATAGAGGACATACAGACAAACGTTCATTTATATATATATATATATATATATATATATATATATATAACAGGTAGCCTACAAACATGTGGGTCATCTGATAGTAAGTGACCAATTCAAACTATGGGTATTAGGAATACCAAAGTGTCACCGATCTGTTGTCTGTGTTTTATGGCAATCATGAGTTGTTAAATGGACCGCCAAATTAGTATATATGAAAGGTTGTTCACGGTGAACTTTAGGAAACAGAGATATGGAGCGCGCGGCCGCTGCTGAATTTGCTCACGAGATAAAATACCACACAGTAATAGAGCACAATGTTTATTTTTAAAAGAGCATGTACATTCATAGGCAGGGAAAATGATTGCGGCCTTCTTAGTTTTCAAAGTGCAGACATCGTGCGTGGCTGGAGCGAAGAGGTTACATCTGAAATGGATGAAAAAATATGATAAATCATCGTTTCTGGCCTAAAAGGATATCACGTCCTAACCACGAATCGTTCAGATCTTACGGCAGCAATAATTTCCTGATATCGAATAGAATACAGTAAGTATTTATATAATATGGTAAGTATCAATGCGAAAGTGGAAGGATGTAGGAGCCGAGGAAGACCGAGACTATCCTTCCATGACCAAATTGGTCGTGTTTTATCAGAAGGTGATGTCAGGAGCCTTAGGAACCGGCGAGCGTGCAAGAAAAGAGCTATGAATGTGAAAGAAGCGAGTGAAGTGTGTAAGGACCGCGTCTTGTGGCGCTCGGTTCTCTCTGCCTACCCCGCAAGGGACCTGGCGTGAAGATATGTATGTATTATATAGTAACTCTGCTCATGGAAATATTACTCCATGGATAATGTTTTTATTCCACATTACTTTAATCTTATCACAAGGGCTTTTATGTATTGGTTCCATATCCTAAATCATACCGATCAAATGGACGAGATTAATATTCGTGATCATAAAATTAGCGTTGATTAAATATGTATAAACCGTGAAAATGATCTGAGATCATTGCGATAACTTACATCTGTATCCTCTATGTAATATTTAAAGTTACAAAAGCAACCTATTTAGACTTTATGTTCGCATGACAGTCAGTCTTTTAGATATCTTTTGCTGTGTATTGTAACGTACGGCCGGTAGACGAGACGTACCGAGCAGCACGGCGAGCAGACAAGCCCTAAGCTGCTGAGTGTCTTCTGGCTCACGTAAATGTAAGTGTCAGAATGAGGGGAAAATCAATCTTCCACTGAGACAATCGGAGACATTCCTTGTTTATTTTTTCAAATAAACATTTGACAAACATTTTCACTTCAAATATCCGTTTTGATAAAAAAAAATGAGACGATAAAAGTGTATAATGACTCACCTTGTTCTCTACGCTTTGTTGCAACGACACTTGTATTTGTGCAGGTATGTGGTTGTTTCACCAGGGTTAGGTATCTGAGTGCAGCTGTGGAATCCACCGCAGCCTGGCTGTTGGCACGCCACGCGGCACCCGACCTGGCAGGTCTTTTTACCATTAAAATCTGCTCCGTTTGCAAGACATAAGAACATTTGTGCTATTTCGTCGTCGGTAAACTCTTGTGCTGCACACGCATTCTCGTCGCTGCAGGATACAGCGGCGATGAGTGCGAGGACGAAAGCCATGAGTGCGAACCACTTCATCTTGATTTGCTTAATAAGAACTCTTGACAATACGACTGACTGTTAGAGAATGACAACATTTGAATTTCTGATGTGGTTTTTATACCAAACGCATATCATATTATATTATTCAAGTCACAGTCACAGGTCATATGATTTTTGTTTTTGTTGTTTAACAACAGTAAACTAAATATGCGCGAGGTGGACCGCCCACCTTGGGGTTACGCGCCTTGAGCTTGATAATAAAAAAATAAAGATAAAAAAATGAAAATGGTTTATTTGCCATTGGGTCCTCGTGGGCAAGTGGACATCCCATCATTTAAAAAAATAATATTATTGTATTTTATTAACTTGTCATACTTTTCGTGTTTCCTTTTTGGATTACCAGCATTTTGACAATGACCATTGGGGAAGAAGAAATGTCGAAAGAAACATGCCAATGTTGGTCTTTTTTCAATTGATATTGCAATAAATCTATATACTGACATGTACTGATAACAATCCAATATTAATGATGATGTAATAAATAAATATATTTTTAACAAACGATAAAGTAATAAATAAATATATTTATACATATGCTGAATCATTTCCAGACTTATTTTCAGTCCATTCATCGACTCTTTTATAAGAGTGTTTTCGATGTGTCTATTGATGTGTTATTTCCAGAATAGGGCAGAACTGTTTCAGCCAATTTGTTATAGAATCGAATACAATTTAAAACAAAAGATTAACCAATATTAACGAGCCGATGTACAGCCAACTTATTTCTGCTTCTAAGATTTTACTTTTGAAAACAGCTTCAAATATTTTTACGAACATACTCGTAAATTATGTTTTCACACTGTGTTTTCATATATAGATATACTTTATTTGAAGTTCGCAAACAACATGTTCGAAAGAGTTCTCTCGTAGATTTCATTTATTTCAATTCAACATTGCATTACACATGATTTAATTAAATTAAATTAGATACATATGTGAACATATGATGAACTACGTGAACTTCATCACGATATGATTATGAACGAGGATTATATGACGTTGAGGATTTTCAAATGAGCATTGTTTTTTCAAACGTGTTTCATACATACATCCTGTTTCATACTACCGATGCAGTAACGAAATAGAAAGAGAACCAAAAAAAAAAATCTGTAATTATGATCAATTTTTTACAACTAACAATGTATGTATGTAACTAACTATTCATTGCAGTATTCAAATTAATTAATTAACAGTGTCCGCAGCTAGATATGATATTTTATATTAATGTTTTGCACTTAGCAATTTAAATATTTGTAAAATTTAATACTACCAGAAATAAAAACTCTTAAAAATACTTATGATATAAACTGAAGCTAAATTTCTAAAATATGTATTATGTATATGCGGGAGTGAGGTGAAATCTTTGAACTTGTAATACACTAAACTTATTTTTAGGGTTTCATGTCTAGAAAGGAAAAACACTCCCTCATCAGTTTGTTGTCCGTCAACGCCAACGTCAGAGACTTAATGTCAAATACTCAGTTTTACAATTGAAAGTTGAAATTAATATCAAATTCTCAAATCTGCAAGTTCCTTGGAGTAGTGACAAAATCGTATTTATAAGTAGTAGTGTCAAAATAGTACTTATAAGTCAACGCAATCAAAAGATGCCGCCGTTTATGCCGCATATTTTGACACGCAAGGCAATCAAAACCTACAGGTTCAACTTCCCGTTGACATAAAATCATAAAATTTGGCAAGAAGTAATGTCATGTAATACCAGTAAAGGGAAAATCTGTAAATCGTAAATTAGTAGTTAAATCACAAAACAATCCTACCAAAAACTTAATTGTAGTTGGTAAACTATCCGCGACCTATGCCAATTTGAGGGACAACATTTTTCCAACGGCAAAGTTAAGTTTCTTCGACAATCATGTTTATTTTTACCTATTCCCGTGAACTACAAGTTTAAACGGAACCCCCCGTGCGCGAGTCCGACTCGCACTTGAGGGATTTATATTTTCTTTAATTTTGTGGATCTTGAGATTTTGAGAATTCTTTGTGGATAAGAGCATTGTGTACGATTAGATGGCAGAATGTCGACCTAGATTGACCTGAAAATTGGCAAGGTAGCATGCTGTCTGCTCGGCTGTGCATTCTGTATCTCAATCTTCAGAGTATAAGGTCTACGAATGTAGGATCGCCCGTGGGTGACCTTGTGATAAATTATCTTCTTTATGCAGACGACGCATTCTTATTAGCAGAAACATCAGCTGAACGGCAATCACTGGTCACAATAATGAAAGACCATTGTATGGAGAAGAATTTTGTATTTAAATACGAAGAAAAGAAAGATAGTTTATGATTGTACATGTTTTATACTTACTAAATCAAATCTCATTGTATTTTATTATTTCTCATACTTTTCGTTATTGTTTATTGAATTACCAGCATTTCAAAAATGTCCATTGGCAAAGGAGGAATGTCCAAAGATACTGAATGCGTACTCCGTTGGTACTGACGTGTGGTTTAGTGTACTGGATATTGTTTTATACAACCGTCCTGTGGGCGAACTATTCTCAAACAAACAAGCAAGCATACGGCGTGCCTGATGGTAAGCAGTTGTTGTAGCCTATGGACATTTGCAACGCCAGGGGTGTCACTCATGCGTTGCCGAGCCTACAAAAACCCATTCACACCTGTCTTGAAGACCCCATGCTGTAGTCCCTTGGGGAAATCTCGGCAGGGAGTTCATTCCATAACTTGGGGGTTCTAAGAAGAAAACTTCTCTGGAACCGCACAGTACACAACCATTGAGATACAGTATGTGAGGATGAACTCCCCACCGTCGGTGATGGGTGTGGTTGTAAAAAGAAGCTGACGGCATCATATCGAACAATTCTTCAGAACACAGCCCGTTATACAATCAGTAGAGTAGAACACACAAAGTGAGCCAACATCTCTCCTTAAACTTATGGGCTCAATACCATGTGTAAGCTTACGATCGTTGACAACTCTTACAGCTCGTCTCTGAGCTACAGGGTCCTAGTTGGCATCTACGTGCTGCCGCCCAAAGGAGACTGCTGTACTTCATGTGCGGACTTGAGACTTGTATAATATAAGTCTCAAACAAGGGAATGAGGTATGTGAGCTCGGCCTGTTTATTAAGTGTCTCCGGTGCTGTCGTTCGCATTACAATGAATGCAATCAATTGACGACATATCATTGATATGCAGCACAAACAGCATCTGGGACAATACAGAGCCCTGTGGGACGTCAGCATTACTATCCATGCTATCGGAACAACTTCCGTCCACCACGGCTTTTACGCATCTGCTGGATGAGAAGCTGGCAACCCATTTGCACAACGATGACGACAAGAAATGTCGGTCGCTGTTAACACAGCAACTCCTCAGGAGATAACTAGTAACCTCACTCACTCCCAAGAACGCCACTGCAAAAAATAGCCATGCCATATTATTCACAGATAATAGATCTCATTTGTTGTGTTAACAGCGAAGGAGGCTATTGACATTTCTAGTTCAAGCATTCATAGGCTAGCTGCTTCTCGAGGTTGTATAAAAACAGATGTTTATTATTATTTCTATTTGGAAGTCCCATAACGACTATCTATGTTCTATACGAATGTCCTCTACGCGTTTCACATTCTTATAAATAATTTTCAATTATTGAGAATTTTAAATTGAGACTTTCATTTGAGCTCGCTGTAGTAAATCAACACATTCTTAATTTTTATGGGGTTTCGTAATATGAATGGAGTTTAATTGACATTATACCTTCATGGAGTGAGATTTTCGAGTGAAACTTTTTTCACATGATACCTATGAGTTTTTTCTTTAAAAAAATGTGCAACACTTGATTTTTGAATTTCAATTGTTTTTTTTTATATTCAGCTTAGACGGGAAAGATGGATACTTCGAAAATCCGAGTCATATTTGAATATGAAACGACTCGCAATATCAATGCTGCGTTTGGAGAGGAGACTGCTAATGAACGCACCGCGCGTTTTTGGTTTAAACGTTTTCGTAATGGAAACTTCGACTTGAAGAATGAACCCCGTGGAAGACCGTACCTAATGTAACGTACCCTTATAAAGTAACTTTGTATGATCGTCAGTCTGTCACAATTATTTTTACAATACAACGTAGGGAGGCATACAAGCAACGCGCAATTTGGAACTTCACTCACTCGCAGGAACACAAAAACCCTTCAACAAGTTGTTATTTGGCTGCGGTATTCTACGAGATAGAGGTACTTCCCCAGACGCGCTGCTTTTTTGCCTCCTATTCACTTTTTTCCTAAATTTGAAGAAAAAAAATACTGTTCATAAAATATATGTACTACAAGTTTACCACCAGCTGTAATAAAGGGAGGTAGGGCACAGAAGTATTTTAATAATTTGACGACTGGGGAAATACTCCTCCTACCATCAGACGGCAAAGAATTGTTGCCTTCTGGGCTAGCGAGGTTTGTAGTAAACTTTTTATTGCTGCAGCGGAAGCGGCAACGCGAAAGTAATTGCATTGCAAGCGTGCGTAGGTTATGGTAACCGCTTCACATGACACGGATCGCATGCTTGTTTGCCACTCGGCGTTACATAAATACATGTATGAAGGTTCATTGGCTATCTCCAAGGAAAACATCCGAGTATAAAAATATTACAGGTCATCTAGACTTAAACTCAGTTATCTAACACGAGAGTCACAAGTCATTTCGGTTATCGCCAAAAAATATAATAATTTCGCCTCATCATTAGGCTTGGGTAACGGGCCCCGCCATTCCTAATGGATTAGAAAACGGGATAACGCTAGGAAGCAGTAAAGATAAAATGAAAAATACAACATAATAATGATTATTCATTTATCATATACATAGAAGTTTTAACATTGTAATAGGCAGCAAAGATGATTGACACTTGACAGAAGTTGCTGATGATGGCTGAAAAAGAAAATAAATATATCATTAATCTTTCCAAGATGACTAAAGATAAATATTCTTTATTTACCATTGGGCCATCGGACACTGTGGCACATGGCTTCTTTTTAATGAAATCTTGTTAAATTTTATGAATTTCTCATAGTTTTATTTGTTATATAAATATTATATATGTCGCAGAGGTAGCAACACCTTATTGAGAAGCCCGGAGGAAATCAATCCCCGTGATGCTAGTTTTAATAATAACGGATCAAAATGTCAAGTCGGCGCTTGAGTGGAATCGACATCGTTGGATTGGCAACACCGATAGTGTTTGTTATGGTTTGCTCGAAATGTCGGTTGTGGTCAGTTGTCAAAAACGTCAAGATGAGAGACCGTCATTGGAAGCGGCATTACGAATCGAGCAATGGAGCCAACCGCACGTGTCGCGTCCACCGCATTTTGAATCCGTTGTAATCTGCGATCTGAGTATAACTTTTGTTACGATTATTTTAGTAATTGGCTGATTAAATATTGAGAAGATTAACTACGCTGGTATTTCGCTTTATTCGCCATGAACAACGAGCCACCTGACGACATATATATCCACGTTCCGACATATATATATATATATAAAATTTATCCTTATTGTAGATGCTCCAGTCTGGTTTTTAACCGACTCCAAAAAAGGAGGAGGTTCTCAATTCGGCTGTATTTTTTTTTTATATTTGTTACTTCATAACTCCGTCATTTATAAACCGATTTGAAGAAAACCCGGGCTAGTATTTTACTTTTATTTGTAAGACCTTTTGTTTAACAGTAACGTAGACTGGTTTGTGTTTGAAATTATATTTTAAAATCAATCTGGAAAATGGTTCTCGAATCTTCGTGAATCAGAACTGATTTTTATGACATGAACTGATACTGGGGTTCATGAAGATTTGAGAAAACTCCACGAATATCATAGGCACACATAGAACGATTTCGGTATTTGTAGCAAACAAAAAAAATATCGAGAATTCGCATTCAGAAGTATCATTTTTTTTGTTAAATAGAGCGGGTAAATAATAATAAATAATAATAGGTCGGGTAATAATCGCCCAAGAGTTATGCGCTTTGTGCACCAAGCATTTTCTGGGACTAATATTAGGACTCAGGATTATATGCAGTGGGTCACAGAGCGCATAGACTTCCTGAAGCAGAAAGTTTATGCATGGGCAAACCGTATTCGACGGTACAGGGAACGGATCGACAGATTTCATCAGAATCGTATCTTCCAATGTGATCAAAGGAAGGTATACCGAAATTGGGAGAGACCCAGTTGTTGTGTGGTTGATAGGCAGCAGCCAAATGCTGACGCCATATTACAATTCTGGCGAAGCATTTGGTCGGTGCCTGCCAACCACATGGAGGGAGAATGGATGGACGGTGTCGGGAGGGCATGTGAATCGATAGGAACCATGGAAGCTGTAAATATTAGTCCTCAGGACATTAGTTGTGCAATCCGTCAGGCACATAACTGGAAAACTCCAGGACCAGATGGATTGCACAACTTCTGGATTAAATGGTTCCGTCATTCACATGCACTTTTGGCATCGCAATTCCAGGACGCCCTCAACGCTGGATCTCTACCTACTTTCATGACCACCGGTATAACCTTCCTGCTCTATAAGGATGGTAGTACCACGGAAGCAAAGAACTACCGACCCATCACATGTTTGCCAACGATGTACAAATTCCTTACATCCATTCTGAAAACTAAAATTACTAAGCACATTGATGCACAAAATATTTTGGCCATTGCTCAGAATGGATGTAGGGCGGGGTCCCGTGGTACGAAAGAGCTTCTCCTCATTGATACTACTGTTTGCCAACAGGTCCGTAGGAACAGGAAAAGCCTTTCCGCTGCCTGGATTGATTACAAGAAGGCCTTTGATTCGGTGCCCCATTCATGGCTGAGACGGGTGTTGGAGTTGTATAAAGTAGATGCAACTCTACGCTCCTTTCTCAGTTCATGCACGAGGCAGTGGACCACAGTACTTTGTCAGCCAGGGGGCGGGGGTTCTCTTGGGTCTGCGGATCCGATAAGGATTGAACGTGGCATCTTCCAGGGCGACAGTCTGAGCCCGGTATGGTTCTGCCTAGCTCTGAACCCACTAAGCACTTTGTTAAGGGACTCAGGGCTGGGTTTCCGACTTCGCAGCGGAGGTGAGGTCATTTCTCACCTGCTATACATGGATGACCTCAAGTTGTTCACACCAAAGAAACCAGATTTATTGAAGTTGGTAAAAGTAACGGAAACTTTCAGCAACTCCATAGGTATGGAATTTGGTTTTGACAAATGTGCGGTCGTACATGTAAATCAGGGTAGAGTTGTAAATTCCGATAGTTTACAACTCTCAGAGACCATGTCCCTCAGATCTCTCTCTGAAGTCGGAACATATAAATACCTTGGTATGTCGGAATCCTTAGGTATAGCTGACAGGGACATAAAGCAATCGGTGACGGAACGATTCTTTGGTCGCCTGACAAAAGTACTGAAAAGTCTCTTGTCAGGCGGAAACAAGGTTCGGGCCTTCAACGGTTGGGTTATGCCACTGTTAATATACACTTTCGGCGTACTAAGGTGGACTCAGGCTGAGTTAGATGCCCTGGATGGAAAGGTCCGAAAATTGCTAACAACGTATCGCATGCATCACCCACGATCGTCGGTGATGAGACTGTACATCCCACGGAAAGATGGGGGTCGTGGCTTTTTAAATGTCAAGACCTTACATAACCGTGAGGTGTGCAAACTCAGGGACTATTTCCTGCACTGTGAAAGTGGGATGCACCGCGACGTTGTTGCAGTCGACAAGGGCCTTACGCCACTATCCCTGGCGAACGAGAACTGGCGCAAACCACTGGTGCTCACTACTCAAAACCGCAAGGAAGTATGGAAGAGCAAGGAGTTACACGGGAGATTCTACCGAGCTCTTAATGGGGCTGATGTAGACTCTCTCGCGTCGGTGGCCTGGCTACGTTTCGGTGACCTCTTTGGGGAAACTGAAGGTTTTGTCTGTGCAATTATGGACGAAGTTATCAAGACGAACAACTACCGGAAATATATCCTGAAGGACGGTACGGTCGACATTTGTCGAGCATGCCACCGTCCTGGTGAGTCACTCAGGCATATAGTTTCCGGTTGTTCTCATCTTGCTAACGGCGAGTACTTACATAGACACAATCAAGTAGCTAGGATCATTCACCAGCAACTTGCTCTTAAATACGGCCTTGTGAGTACCGAGCTTCCATTTTATAAATATGCACCAGCGCCAGTTCTCGAGAACGGTAGTATCACGCTCTACTGGGACCGGTCAATTATCACAGACAGGACTATTGTCGCCAATAGGCCCGATATTGTGATAATAGATCGGGAGACACGCCGTGCAGTTCTCGTTGACGTTACCATTCCTCATGACGAAAACCTCGTGAAAGCTGAGAAAGAGAAACTTCTAAGTACTTGGACTTGGCTCATGAGGTTACCGCCATGTGGCGTGTGGACTCGACGATAATTGTTCCAATAGTCGTGACAGTAAACGGGCTTATAGCGAAGAGCCTCGACCGATATCTTGAGAGGCTCTCGCTTGGCAGTTGGGTCAAGAACCAGATTCAGAAGGCGGTTCTTTTGGACACGGCCCGTATTGTGAGAAGGTTCCTCACTCTGGAGCCCTGACCACCGGTAGCTTGGGTCTTCGCTTCGCTACCGGCGGGTACCCCCTTTTTTTATATTTTTAAATGTATGTATTTTTATATAAAATCTTTATATTTAAAAATGTATCTAAAGTGTATAAATAAAATATAATAATAATAATATTTTATTTCAGATTCACATCCATAATTATTAGTTACAATGGTACTTATTAAATATGTTAGTACATTAAAAAGAAGAAATATCATATAATAACAATAAAATTAATAACTGACAATATTGGTGTATTACTCCCGCACTGGCTATCCGGCAACATGCAGGTGTATCCAGTGTCGCAGTAATGGAGAGTCCCACCTGTCAGCCCACACGCTCAGGAGACCGTTGAGACTGCCGCGCACACGACTCATGAGCGAGGCGCAACGCTTCCTTATAATAGCATGGAAGCCATCAACTCGCGCCTCCGTCAACATGCCGGACGCGCTGCAGCGCCTCGGCAGCCCCATCAGTGCCCTGAACGCGTTATTATACTGTACATGCAAGGCGCTGTACGTCCTCTGCGTATAGTTAACCCAGAGACCGCAAGTGTAAAACGTCTGGCAATATGCTTTAAATAGCGTTACTTTGACATGATCAGTGCAGTGCGAGAATCTCCGGGCCAGCATATTACAGCGGACAGACAGCGCCCTACGCTCCCTCTCAATGTCAACGTTGTCTGAGAGATCCTCGGTCACCCAGTGACCCAGATACTTAAATTTTGTCACTCTACTAAGTGGCGTACCGTTAAGCGTTACTACCGGCACGTGTGAGTAGTTCTTACTTCCCGCCTTAAAAACCATTAATTCAGTTTTCTTAACGTTGTATCTGAGCCCATGGGCGACCGCATACGCTTCACACATCGATAACAGTTCTCGCAACGCCTTGATTGACGGGCTCAGCAGTACCGCATCGTCTGCATAATTAATATTATTTATGCACACTCCATCAATGTGACAGCCAATTTTAGCACTGCTGAGCTCGCCAATCAGTCGGTTTACGTACAGGTTAAAGAGTTTAGGCGAGGTCAGTCCGCCCTGCCTCACGCCGCACTCCAACCCGTATGCCTCCGAGTACGAGCCAGCCCATCTAACTCGGTTGTTTTGATGACCGTACCAATACTTAAATATTGATACAATCTCTAATGGTACGTTAGTCTCTGTATACATCTTTTCCCACAACAGGTCATAACAGACGAGGTCGAATGCCCTGGACAAGTCCAGGTAACACGCGTATACAGGCGTTTTACGGGATGTGTAGTATTGAACAGTCTGCTTGAGACACAATATCGCACTTTCTGTAGATAGCCCCGAACGAAAGCCAAACTGAGCATCGTGTATCTCTAGAGATTGATCTAAGTGTTTATCAAGCAGGCTGTCCAATACTTTTGCTACTATCGTCGCCAAAGATATAAGTCTATAGTTAGCCAAGTCCGAGACATCGCCGGTTTTATTTTTTAAAATAGGTACTACTATGGTATACATAAGGTCGTCAGGTAGGAACGAGTGACTGAGACAAACATTGAACAGGTCCGCCAGGACGCGCGACACGTGCACACCAGCGTGCCGCAGATGCTCGATACTGAGGCTATCGTGTCCAGGTGACTTCCCTCTCGCCATGTTATTTACAACAGAATCAACCTGCTCAGGAGAGAACTTAACATTGAGTGTCTCAGCATCAAGCATCTGCGTCACACAAGGAGCCGACGACGGCCCGCGCGGCGACACTACTTTAAAGTGGCGCTGAAACGCGCTCGCTATCTCCGCCGCACCGTGCACGCCGGCGACACTCACCGGCAGGCTCGGCTTACGATTCAATTTGTTCGTGGCCTTCCAGAATTTATTGAAGTTCTTATTATTATGGTGTTGAGCAATAATATCCATTTTTATTCGTTGCTCATTACTTTGACACCACTTTAATTTGGTCTTAAATATTCGCCTCGATTCACACATATCACTATATACCCGGCCAGAGGTAGGTTTAAAGATGGCCATCGAAACTTTTCAATGTTGTGCCGAAGACAGATTGCGAAGCTTTATCATTTCCACCAATGATCTGATGTCGTGTGGCCGATCCAATAATTTGTTGCCGTTTAAATCTGACAAAACTATCTTTGGAGTCGGTTTCTTTTTGTTAAAAATTTTAAATGCTTGTAACGAACCGTTTGTTTGTGTGTCTTTCAGCAATGGAACCATTTTCCAGATTGATTTATATTTATACTAGCTTTTACCCCCGGCTTCGCTCGCATTGATTATGATTATGACGAGCTCGGTGGCGCAGTGGTGAAACGCGCTGTTACGCTACTTTGACACCAACGCTCGTGGGTTCGATTCCCACACAGAACAAACATTTGTGTGCATGAACATGTCTGTTTGTATTGGTCTGGGTATTTTCTATGTATAATAAGTATGTATTTACAAAAAAAAAAAAAAAAAAATATTTACGTATGTTTATCAGTTGTCTAGCACCCATAACACAAGCTTCGCTTACTTTGGGGCTAGGTGGCGCTGTGTAATTTGTCCGAGAATATTTATTATTTTATTTATTGATAAAAAATATTTTTTTTTGAATAAAAAGTATCCTATTTTACTTCTGTTACCTCCAAGAATTTGTGTACAAAGTTTCATGATGATCGGTTCAGTAGTTTTCGCGTGAAAGAGTAACAAACAAACGGACATTCACATTTATAATATTAGTAGGATATATATTTTATATATATATTTAAAGATATATAAAATATTGCAGTGAGAATTTTGATTATGCGTTATGATACGTAAATTAACTACAATGTAGCATTTTGCATGCATGCATCTTAAATGAATTAAGTCGAACTATTGGCTGCGTATAAGCCATTATGTGGCTTTGTAGTCACAAACATTTTAAACTCTGCGATACAATATTTGGAACTAAATAAATAAAAAAAAAAAGATAACTTATTTCAAACACAAACCAGTCTACGTTACTGTTAAATAAGAGGTTTTGACGAGCCCGGATTCGAGTGGTTAGTGTGGCTCGTGGGTTCGATTCCCAGATCAAAACGCAGAAATCACACAGAAAACCGCAGCCAAGTAACGACTCCCTGGCGGGTTGTTGTGTTCCCGCGAGTGAGGTTACCCAGTAAGCTCCTGACGAGGTTAACCTCACTCGCAGGTGACAAGACGCGAGCGATACTTCCTGTATTCCAAGTTCATAGGCTACTGTAAGGAGTTGTTATATTAGTAACAAGATGCTTACTGTATTGTGTTTTAGAGGCTACGGTAATTACTTTCATCGGGCGAACCGTATGCTTGTTTCTCTCTTGGCGATATTTTAAACAAAGAAAAAACAGTTAATAGATTCAGGCGTTATTTTGCGAAAGTCAAATTTACATGCAATTCTGTCAATGATCTAACCTGTTATTTTTGTAGACGTTAATCGTAAGAATAACATGCTACAAGTGACAAATCCATTGCAGTGCCGTCTCTTATATTGAATTGAGGGTGGGGGTGGATGGTGTTTTAGAGGTTAGATCAAATTGCATGCAAAGAAAAAACCACACCTTTCTCACTCCATCAAACATCAAAATAATTTATTTATTATTAGCAGTGGGTGTAGCAACGCATGGGCAAAACCTCGTCTTGCGTTCATAGTCTATGGAAATTATTTCACATCCAGCGAGTCGTATGCTTATCTGTATCACGCATAAAGGAGAGGTAGGGCGCATCAAATCATCCCGTCTGGAGAAGTGCCTCCACTTCACAGAAAACAGTGGCCAAATAACAACTCCCTAGAGGCTTGTTGTATTCCTGTGTGTGAGTGAGGACACCAGTAAGCTCCCCTAAGAAGTTGCTGTGTAAGCAGCAGAGGAGGCATCGTGCGAGTGATACTCAATATATTACACGCGTTAATAGGCTAGGGTAACTGCTTACATCAGTTGGGCCGTATGCTTGCATGACTCCCGACGTTGTATAAAAAAAACCTATGGAGAACCAATGAGATCGATATTATGTAGTAACTCAACTCACGGCAACGCGTGGGGGGGGGGGGGGGGTAAAGTAGAACGAGCTCTTATTGGCTAGTTCGCGGATCAACATCGCGTCTCTTATCAGCTTCTATCTATCTATAACTTCACGCCAAATCCCTTGCGGGGTAGGCAGCGAGAACCGAGCGCCACGTGACTCGATCCTTACATACCTCACTCGCTTCTTTAACATTTACCGCTCTTCTCATGCACCCTCGCCGATTACTAAGGCTCCTGATATCACCTTCTGATAAGACACGATCAATTTAGTCGTGGTAGGTAAGTCTTGGCCTTCCTCGGCTCCTACATCCTTCTACTTTGCGTGTTATATCTGTTTTGTAATTCTTTCTCACTGCTTTCTTTCTACATATCCGAATCAACGGAGCCACTTATCAGCTTATTGGTTAAAATTTGGTTAACACGACGTTTTTGTGAGCGCCGGGTGCTTTCATGGACTGTATTCAAGTGATTTATTGGTTTGTGGGATCACGATTCGTCCCTTTAACATTGTAAATAACTTACCTTATTAGTTATTGCATTGGCAGGTGTATTTGTGGAGGTATGCTCCAGCGTCTCTTGCGTTTCTGGTATTTGGCACTTGATCGCAAGCCTTGTACCCTCCACAGCCGGGCTGTATGCAAGCCACGCGGCAAGCGACTTGGCAAGTTTTTCTACCGTTAAATTTCTTCCCATCGGCTATGCAGGTGGACATCCCTCCCAATTGGGCTGCTCTGTACGGTCTATCCAGCTCTTGAACATCGCCAGGGGCATCTTCACAATATGCGCTGGCAATGAGGGCCACAACGAAAATCCACAAAGGACTCATATTGCTCGAGAGAATCTCTTGACTGCACAGTATTACTTCCTTCACTTTTTTATATCAGAAGTGTATCATTTAATGACATTATAAATCCATTTCAATGTATTTAATCATTATCAATAACATTATAGGGAGTTGGAGATTAATTACATATCAAATTAAAAACAAATTAACTGTTCAAGCGCTATTCGGATATTGAGAAATTCATTTGTTTAAAAATTCCGCTATTAAGAATACTTTTTGTGAAGGACTGAATGTTTTTTTTTTGTAATATAATTTATAATCATTATTATCATGCCCTGTTCAATCTAACCGACCACGCATGTTAAGCATCGTGGACAGCAGCCGGTCTATAGATGGGTTTATGTATCTCGAGCTTTTCAGGGCATCGGTGGACACGTTATGTCGTCGCCCCCGGCTGTTGTCGACAGGTGACAGTTGTTAAGTTAAGTCTTGCCTTCGGGCGGTTTGGAAACACTGGCCTCCGCCACTCCGCAGTCGGGCAGCGTGGTGGAGTATGCCGAGCTGCAGTAGCAGCAGCATCTAAACCTCTTCGGTTGAAGGGAGACCGGTATCCAAGCAGTGGGATGAGTTACGTTTGGTGTAGTAGCATAGTAGTATTGACGAGCTCGACGGCGCCGCGATTAATAAAGCGACTTTGACACCAACGAGCGTGGGTTCGATTCCCACACAGGACAAATATTTGTGTGCATGGACATGTCTGTTTGTCTTGGTCTGGATGTTTTTAAGAGAAGTAGGGCGCATCAAAGCAACCCGTTTGGGAAGTACCTCCACCTCACTTTAAAATAACAACCCCTTTTTTGTTGGAGGTTAGAGGGTTGTTGTGTTCCAGCGTGTGAGTGCTGGTGAACGATATTATGATATTAAGGAGTAGAGGTGGCATCGCGCGAGTGATATTTGCTGTATTACCAGCGTTCATGGGTTACGATAATGACTTTACATAAGGTGGACCGTATGCTTACATACCACCCGACGTTGCATAAAAAAATATCTCTTCTTACTTTATTTGAGGCGAAATTCTTGTTGACAGAGTATGTAAGACTCCGTAAGAAAGATACTATCTTTGTTAAGATGAAAAGAGGTATGCTCCGTTGGTTCGGACATTTATTTTATACGTCGAGCGGCTTACAAATATACGGCCCAACTATATTAAATGGATACCGTAGCCTATGAATGCTAACAATACAGGAAGCATCACTCGCGCGTTGGTTTCCTTGCTGCTAACACGGCAACACCTTAACACCTTAATGGCAACCTCACTAACTCTTTGTTTTGTTTGATAATACAAGCACCCAGGAAGTCTTTATTTGACGTTTCTTTTGTATGGCCTTGGTATTTCCTCAGCTTCGATGCGCCCTACCTCTCTTAAACACCCAGATCAAGACAAACAAACATTCATGCACGCAGATATTGTCTTAGGTTTTCGCGATTGTTACACATTGAAATTAAACTATTTTTAACGGAAGTATCGCGTGTTTTATTTATTTTGTTGAAACCTGACGTTTCGAACGCTTTGCAGCGTCCGTGGTCGCAGGAAAGACTAAGGTGGTATTTGTCTTACATTAGTTATTCAATTATTACATCTATCCTGCGACCACGGACGCTGCAAAGCGTTCGAAACGTCAGGTTTCAACAAAATAAATAAAACACGCGATACTTCCGTTAAAAATAGTTTAATTTCAATATGCACACAGATACTTTGCTTGGGTGGGAATCGAACCCTTACTAACGACTCCACTATCGGGTTCATCAAAAATCTCTTATCTAGCAATAGAAAGACTATCTATTGAAGTGAAATTGGAAAATGGTTATATTGCTGCAAGAAAAAATATTGTCATTTGGCTGCGTGTTGGTAGAGTCTGTGTGGTAGAGGCCTCTATCTCTCCAGTCGAACTACTTTGATACACCGCACCTATTACAAAAACACTCAGACCAAGACTGGTTCGTGATCAGAAATATTTATCCTGTGCGGAAATCGAACCCACGACCCTTGATCTTAAAGTAGCGTTATTTACTATTGCGCCAACGAGCTCATCAAAGACCGTTCGATGCATTGTAAAACTAAATCTTGCGCATTGTATTCGATACGAATGAATTACATGTGGGAGTAATACAGTTATTCATTTAATCTTTTAAACATAAAACCTGGTGTTGCAAATGTCCATAGGCTACGGTGACTGTATGTTTGATTGCCACCTTAGTGGAATAAAAAATACCTACCAATTACAAAGAAAAAAATATTCTACGAGTATTTTATGTTAACATTAATTAGACTTACATTCCGACCAGCTAGTACACAAACTAAATCGTAAACTAGACTCGGATATATTTAATACGAGTGTACCGTCGGCGTGGCGGCAGCTAAGCAGTGATTTCTTCAAAATGTACACTGTACATTTGTAACTGTTTAGACTTGCTGATTGTTGGCAGACTGTCACTATAGTTTATAGTTACTATAGTACAGGAGGTGGAGTAGATTGACCACGGTTTATCAGAAAGTGGTGCTGTGAGCTACGAAAGTTTGATGATGGAGATGGTTATTGGAATTCTACAACAGTTCCTAGAAAGTCCATTGCAGATCGTGTATTAGGCAAACAACCCACCACCGCCCACGGCTCCACCGACCTCTCGGTCATTTGAGCCGAATCGCGGGATATGCGCACGGCACATGCTGCTCTAAGGCTCTCTTCGTACCGTGGGTAATTCTTCGCTCCCTACAAATTATTTACTTCTTTGTCCTTGTCTCTATATTTTTCTTTCTCCCCTTTCTGGGGCAGCAACAAGCACACTTACGCCTTCGTCGCCGTCCGTAAGTGTACTGTATTCGATTACAGCCCTACATCCTCCCCAGCCTTCTCTGCCCGTTCTTCTGCAGATCTGCGCTCGTGCCAAGCGTGGGAGAACCTGCGGAAAACCGCGAAGTTTGCCGCCGACGACACGAGATCAGTGTGGAACCCCGGACCCATTACCGCACCACAGCGCCATATCCCGTCCACCATCTCACACTGCAGATCATCATACCTAGGGCAGAACCACAAAACATGGTCTCTGTCCTCCTCGCTTTCCCCGCACGCACACATACTTGATTCATACCTTCCCAGTTCAAACAATCTCTTGAAAAAAATGCTATGACCCAAGAGGATCTGAGAGGTTTGATATTCAGGCTCAACCCAAGTCGCCCTGAGTCGAGCCTTCACCTTCGGGAAGAACTGATACAGTTCCCGACCCTTGGTATCACCAGCCCATCGATCCTGCCAGGCAGCCACTGCAGCTACCCAAATTTCGCGTTTCCGACGGCTCAACTCCCCACCAACCTGACCAGCCCGGATTACCTCCAGATCTGCGGGGACGACTCCAGCCAGAGCGGGATGGGCAGCCGTGCTGGCGGATCTGTAAGCCTTAGTCAAGAGAATCAGTGCCTGTCTCTGACTCCTCAGTACGGCACTATGGTAAGCATACGTTTGTAATCGGTGGTACCAAATCGCTGCAGCATATGTTAGTGTTGCAACATAGGGGAACGCCCTATACAGAACCTTGAGAGCCGGGTACCTGATCCCCCAGGATGTTGCCGTAACCCTCGATATTTTCCCGAAACAGGCTGCCGCACGCTCCCCAATCCTTGTGGCATGCTGCATAAACAACAGGGCCGTATCCAATTCCACTCCGAGGATAACCGCTGATGCGACGGATATCACAGAGACCTGGCCGAACTTTATTACTGGGGGTCGCTGAAACTTATCCTTTACGGTTATAGTCAAAAGCTCAGCCTGTTAGGGGGTAGGCAGACAGGACCGAGTGTCATAATAATAATTTCGTACAAACCCAGATATCACTCGCTTCTTTAACATTCATATCTCTTTTTATGCACGCTCGCCGATTCCTAGGGCTCTTGGCGATACCTCTTCTTAGTCAGGTCTTCCTCTCCTACATTCTTGACGACCTCGGTGGCTCAGTCGTGAATGACGCGACTTTGACACCAACGCTCGTGGGTTCGATTCCCACACATGGCAAACATTTGTGTGCATGAACATGTCTGTTTGTCATGGTCTGGGTATTTTCTATGTATAATAAGTATGTATTTACAAAAAAAAATGTATTTACGTATGTTTATCAGTTGTCTAGTACCCATAACACAAGCTTCGCTTACTTTGGGGCTAGATGGCGCTGTGTAATTTGTCCGACAATATTTCTATTTATTTATTTATATTCTTCGACTTTTATATGAGTTATATATCTGTTTCGTCGTTCTTTCATCCTGCATTCATTCTAAATGTCCGAACCAACGGAGCATGCCTATTCTTATCTTAGTACATTTAAAACAACAGTTTTATCAACCGATTTTAATTTATATCGATTCAGGCTAACAGTTCAGCGGGTTTAACTAATTAATTGTCACAATAGTTGAGGTCTCTGATAAACTGCTGGGCGGCGAACTGTGCATCATACACGGCGCGGTCTTCTGCATCATCAGACATCTTAGGTTTACACCTCTTCACCTGCTTGGCTTTCCATGCCTCGGATGCCGCCTTCACTTTCTAAAATCAAAGACAAAGCTAATGTAGCGCAGCCTAAATCTCCATACATCTTCACGCCTAGTTTGAAGGCAGGCAGAGGAACTTTTAAGAGAGGTAGGGCGCATCAAAGCAGCTCTCTTGGGAGATCCCCCATATTACAGAAAGCCACAGCCAAATAACAATTCCCTGTGAGGTTGTTGTGTTCGTGCTAGTGAGAGTGATAACCAGTACTGTCGATAGCTGTGTTAGCAGCAAAGGTAAATAAATAAATAAATATTGTCTGACAAATTACACTGCGCCATCTAGCCCCAAAGTAAGCGAAGCTTGTGTTATGGGTACTAGACAACTGATAAACATACGTAAATACATTTTTTTTTTTAAATACATACTTATTATACATAGAAAATACCCAGACCAAGACAAACAGACATGTTCATGCACACAAATGTTTGTATTGTGTGGGAATCGAACCCACGAGCGTTGGTGTCAAAGTAGCGTAACAACGCGTTTCACCACTGCGCCACCGAGCTCGCCAAAAAGGTGACATCGCGCAAGTGATTAATATATTGCAAGCTATGCTTCGTTTTACATAAGGTGGGCCGTATGCTTGTATGCCTCCCGACGTTGTATGAAGAAAAACTGACCATATCGCTTGGTTCTTATATATTTTAAACATATTTTTTTCTATACACACTAGTTTGTAACGTTGAAGGAAATCATCGCGAGGAAAGGTCTGGTTTTCCTTTCGGATTGTGGCGGTCTGAGGACAGTCGCTCCATGTAACATATTGTACGCGTGTTCTTTCTGATTACGGGGGAATATCTTCGGGGCACTAATAAATACCAAAGTCTGCACTTGAAACTGTATATATTGTCTTTCACTGTATACAAAGTTCTTAACAAAATTATCTGACTCCAAATTACAATTTAACTGACTTACATGTTACATCTACTGAGTGCCTAAGTGTACAGAACCTTAACGAAGCGGTTTTACTGAGCGACTGGCGAGCCGCACCCCGCTTTGGCCCTCGCTGGCCGCGTTTCGTACAATCAGCATTATTCTGCACAATGTGTCGCCACAATATCTTCGCCAAATCCTTAGGTTTAGGCAACGGACCCCGTCAATCTTAGTAGATTAGGAAACGGGATTACGCTAAGAAGAAGATTCTCTAACCTCTTTCCTTTCCTTGTAAAGGTTATCTCGGAAAGTTTTAGCGTCCTTCCTTCTAGAAAGTTGTTCGCTGTATGATCGGCTGTATCTGAAATAATATTTTATATTGGTAAACGTTTCCTAAATGTTGTGAACAGAACAGAAACTGTACTGTCACGAAAGTTTTTAAGAGGGGTGTGATGCAACAATCCATCTGGGGAAGTATGTCCACCACACAGAAAACCGTAGCTAAATGACAAATCCCTGGGCAGTTGTTGTGTTCCTGTGCGTAAGTGAGGTCATCCCGCGAGAGATACTTACCGTATTATAAGCGTTCATAGGCTACGGTAGCCGCTTAACATCAGGTGAGCCGTATGATTGCCTCCTGGCATAGGTGAAAAAATGAGAACATGTTATTATATAATGTATTTTATCTAATGTATTAATTAGTACATTCAGCCGTTATTTTGCGAAAGTCTATTTTATCTTAACTACTCTGTGCGCTTCCACCACCAATTACCGTCCGGCTCCCACCTACCATCGTCAGTAGATGCATGCCGGTCGTCCCTGCCTCGGCTGCTGTGGTCGTCTCTGCGATTGTCTGCCATCTATAACAGGAACCGCGTGAACCTACAACCGTTGCTGCCATGACTGCCCTGGTCATCACTGCGAGAAATGTTTCGCCTCTCCATGAGGCATCCTCAGACGCTATAGGTGTTAGTCTAGAATTCAGCGCCTGAGGATGCCTCGTGAAGAGGTGGTTTAGATCCAATTGCATCATATCTATAAAAATCTCGTGTCACGTTGTTTGTGGTACTCTCCTCCAAAACGGCTTGACCGATTTTTATGAATTTTTTAATGTATATTTGGTAGAGAATAGTCGACGAGCAAGGTGGCTCAGTCGTGAATGACGCGACTTTGACACCAACGCTGTTGTGTGTTCGGTGTTGTGGGTTCGATGTTGTCACTATGTCAAATCAAATGTTTGCCTTGGGTGGTACAGAAGACAAATATTTGAGTGCATGAACATGTCAGTTTGTCTTGGTCAGGATGTTTTAAGATAGGTAGGGCGCATCAAAGCAGCCCATCTGGGGAAGTACCTCCACCTCACAGAAAAACCGCAGCCAAATAACAACTACCTATAGGGTTGTTGTGTTCCTGCGTGTGAGTGAGGTCACCAGTAAGGTCCCAAGGAGTTGCTGTGTAAGCAGCAAAGGAGGCATCGCGCGAGTGATACTTAATCTATCGCAAGCGTTAATAGGCTACGGTACGCACTTTACATATGCTTGTATGCCTCCCAACGTAGTATAAAAAAAAATGAAAATTTTCGGAATGTCTGGAACATGGATGAAACGGGGGGGGGACTAGTGGGATTAAACTATGATCCATTGGATATTCACTTGTACAACAGTATCTTGTGAGCGAGGTGTTGTATAGGATTCTTGGTCTTATCTCGGCTGATCTCGTGCAAGGCGTCAGGCAGGATATGTCCTAAGTTATCCCACAGATATTTGACCTCGTGGGGCTCCAATTTACCTAGAAATGGAGGTATTATGTAATTAGGAAGCTCAATGACGTCTACGCGCGTGTCACTCTAATCTAACACGTAAGCTAAGCAGTGCCGATTGCAGCCTGTCCGTGGATGGGTTTAGTCGTCCCGAGTCCTTCCATATGATAGACATGTTAGTTGTCGGACTCGGCTGTTAAACAAAGGGAAACTCAGGAAATACCTTCACCTCACAGAAAACAGCAGCGAAATAACAACTCCCTCAAGGGTTATTGTGTTGCTGCGAGTAAGTGCAGATACCTGTAGGCTCCCAAGGAGTTAGTGCTTCCTGTATTGCAAGCGTTGATCGGCTACATTGACCACTTTACACCAGGCAGATTGTATGATTGTACAAAAAAATCCTAACGATTTGATTTGCCAGTTGATCTGTTCCTGAATAAATATTACTTTGTCCTACTTCTCGTTCACAAAAACATCCGTTGTTTGTTATGGGGCTGTATCACGTGCAGATGAAGTTTTGTTTCATAAATTATATTTTTAATTTGCAAGAGAGGTAGGGCGCATCAAAGCAGCCCGTCTGGGGAAGTATCCTCCACCTCATAGAAAACCGCAGCCAAATAACAACTCCCTAGAGGGTAGTTGTGTTCCTGCGTGTGAGTTAGGTCACCAGTAAGCTCCCAGGGAGTTGCTGTGTAAGCAGCAGAGGAGGCATCGCGCGGGTGATACTTAATATACGCAAGCGTTATTAGGCTACGGTACCCCCTTTACATCAGGTGGGCCGTATGCTAGTATGTCTCCCGACGTTGTATAAAAAAAAAATATATTGGCGAGCCACTTGCATCCACAAAAAGTTTTTCAACTAACATTTAGTATATGCATGCGAAGTAGCTGGAAGCTGTTCCACGGCATTCGGTTGTTTGACATTCAATTTGAAGTTCTCTTTCATAGTTAGACAGGGTTCGGTTTCTTTGGTCACTATGTTAAATATCCCATCCTCATTCATCTTGTACAAGCT
The DNA here is from genome assembly GCA_947507595.1 of Pyralis farinalis. Taxonomy (NCBI): domain Eukaryota; kingdom Metazoa; phylum Arthropoda; class Insecta; order Lepidoptera; family Pyralidae; genus Pyralis; species Pyralis farinalis. Next base: position 26,644,268 of record OX382278.1, read on the forward strand.
GGTACAAGACGCTAGTTGGTAATATTTATCACCGTTCTCGTATATATGGCGGCGGTGTTCATCGTATAAATATGTCTCCTTATCTGAAATCTGTATAAACATGAATAAATTAATATTTTCGAACAAATTTTACAACGCAATCTAGTCTCAACTATCGTGCTATAATTACTAAATAACGGATAAATATACATTACAACTTCTAAGCTCTTTGTAGCTTATCACTAGCCCCGGTAGCGAGTCGTTAGCGGCTCGCGCCGAGTAGAGCGCTGCCCGCTCGCAGTTACCTACCTAGTCCTACCTGCATTCAATCCACTTCCTAGTTCCTTCCTAGCTGCCTGTGTTTTCGAAACCCTTGTAAAATTATAAGCATCCTTCAGCCATGCAATTCTCTAAGCGACTCGTAATGGCTGTGTGCGTCGCTGTGATCACAGATGTCACAACTTTGACATCGTCTACTGCGATCACGGCTAAATTATTTGGTATTCATAAGGCTGTAAGCGTACGCGAAGCTGTTTGCCTTGTAGAATTCCAATTTCAAACGCAGCCTTGCGGCGCTAGTGTCGCACAACCATGAAAAGCGACACCAAAGAATTGCAATTTTGTGTTCAAGGCTGTAACAGCCGATGTTTCCGAGGATGTAAGTATGTTTGCTCTTACAGAATTGCATGGCTGGTCGCTTAAGTCGCATAGCTAGGTACTTGTGTCAACATCCTCAGTAGGAGAGACGGCACTTTTCTAAGCGTATGCTCTTATTAGAGTGACGCTTGCGTCGTCCCGTTCCCCTGGGGCGATCGCATCCGATAGAGCCTTTGACGCCTTCCCGGCTAAAGGCGGACCCAGGGGGTGTTTTAGTCAGTAGGAATCTGACATAACTAGGTTCGTTCGCACGAAACAGTATCTTATGTAAGATTCCACCTCCTCCCTCCCGTGTTCCGGAGGGTGCCCCTCACGGAAGAATGACTAATGCACACCCGCGTGTGTGGGTTAGTCCTTCTTTTGTGGGCCTTCAATTTTCATGGGCGAAAAAAAAAATATACATGAGTGCCTTTTTTGTAAATACATAGAATACTCAAAGTACCAAGAGAAATAGACATGTTCATGCATACAAATGTTTGTTTGTGTGGGAATCGAATTCACGAGTCTTGCTATTGAAATAACAGTCGCTTGTCATTTCACCACTGGCTCGTGAAGAAAGAGTGAAAAGAAAAGAAAAAAAAAAGTAAGTCCGGAAAGAACTAATAATAATCTATTAATCTCTTATTAATTATGTAATGTAGTACTGGTTACTTGTGAGTTTTATATTGTTTGTTTATCATATTAATTATTCACATTTCTCATTGGTTTTGCCCTCGCCACTCTGCACTAAAATATCTAATCACTCAAAGGTGGTAGAGATCTCTTATAGAGATAAACCCGCCTTTGTACATTTATAATTCTATTTTTATGTTTATTGTATTGTTATTTACTATGAGTGTACAAACTAAGAAATTACATACAAACAAAACAAACTAAGGCACAGTTCCTTCATATTTACAGTGATAACGTAAAAATGAGATTCTTCGTAAAAGAACCATAAATAAGATTTACAAGGTAAAGGTTTATTTCTCTCTGAGGTGTCGTTATATTCCTGCGAGAGAGGCTACCGCAAAGTTCCCGAGATAGTAGCTGTGTTGTAAGGGGGTAACGCATTCGGTATAGCGGTATGCGCGTTTAGTTAACTTATACTTTACATCAGGTAGGCCATATGCTTGATTGTTTTCCGACGTTGTGTACAATTGGGAACTAAAGTCTTCTTCATACCGTCATCCCGTTCTCCGTTAGGATTGGCGACTTCCGCAAGTTAAAGACCAAGGATTTGGCGAAGATCATACCTCCACAACCCAGACGGCAAATGAAACCTTTATTTTTTTATATACTACGTCGGAAGGCATACAAGCACACAGTCCACCTGACGTAAAGCGGGCACCGTAGCCTATTAACGCTTGCGATATATTAATTATCACTCGCGCGAATGCCTCCTCTGCTGCTTACACAGCACCTCCTTGGGAACTTACTGGTGATCTCACTCACACGCAGGAACACAACAACAACCCTCTAGGGAGTTTGTTATTTGGCTGCGGTTTTCTATGAGGTGGAAGTACTTCCCCAGACTACCTTAAGTTAGGTTACATATCTTCCGAAATATAATTTCTTGGACGTGTGGGTTTCTTCACGATATTTCAACGTTGAGCGAGTGATACTTACAACTAGGGGAGCTGGGCCTGCGGCGCATTGGCAGAGCTGGTTTTGCACAATAAGTAAATAACAACAAACTGCGTAAGCAGAGCTGCTAACCCTAACCCTAACCCTTGTGCCAATAAATATTTTGACAATTAATTTAACCCGGAATATAAATTTGCAAAACTTGAAATGAGCTCGCCATACGCGCTCCAATAGACTTTGTATTGGAACGGTTTTTGGGGCGATAACATCACTTATCGATATCCTTTATTGAGCTAAACGAAATTTAATCTATTTTCGGGGAATCTACAATACTTAAGGTACATTCACGTCGAACAATCAGCTCTCTAGCTTCAAAACTGAAGGAGTACTACGTGTAACAGTCGAAAACCGCAAAAAAGACAATCTTCTCGGTTATAAGGCTTCGCTGGCTAACGCAGCTCTGCAAATATGCACATAAATTCGAAAATCTAATTTAGTGGAGCATGTCTACACCTGGATTCAACCCCGGAACAGTCGGTTAATGGTTGATTCTTTATCCACTAGACTATCACTGCTTAATTGGGAACTAAACTATGTAAGCCAAAATATAGGTCCAAACGTGTCTCACCTCTTTAAAATTTTCTTTAAGGGAAAGGTGGTAGTGCTTCATTCCGTAGTTAAGTTGGTAAACTAGGTGGTTGTATTCGTCCCAATAATACGAACCAATGTTGTCCTGATGAAGAATGTGGTCACTACCTATGGATGATATCGAATTTGTTATAAAAATCTATATTTGTTTGTTTGTATAGGTATCATGCGCTGTCATACAGTTCATCCGATTGTGATACTTATTGCGTGCACTTGCGTAAAGATTATTGGATAAAGGAATTAAATAAAAATAAATCGGCCAAGTGCGAGTCGGACTGGCGCACGAAGGGTTCCGTACCATTATCTATAAAAACGGCAAAAAAAATCACGTTTGTTGTATGGGAGCCCCCTTAAATATTTGTTCTGTATTATTTTAATAATTTACTTAAAGTGAATATATAACTAAATATTCAATACAATACAATACAATACAAATATTCTTTATTGCACCAAATTAAAATTGTAAACATAAGATACTTAGAGACTATAGTATAATTAGCCGGTCTTATCGCTAAGCAATCTCTTCCAGACAACCTTAAGATGAGAGAAATCTATTATCTTGTAATAATACAGGTAGGTGGTGCAGAGCAAACCATACGAATTAAAACAAAATTATTATATACATGAAAAAGTATTAAAAGTTATTGTAGTTACAGTAATGTCAGAGACTCAGTGATGATCAAGAAAGAGAAAGAGAACGATCAAATAGAGTTACAGGAAAGGTAGTGTTCTTTGACAAGAGATTTAAAAGAGGAAAGTGTTTGAGCACAACGAATATTAAGTGGTAGAGCATTCCAAAGACGTACTGCTTGAACTGAAAATGATTTGGAATAGAATTGAGAGGAGTGAAATGGAGTTTTAAGTCGAAGAAGAAGGTTTTGACGTAATTCACGACCCTGTACATCGCTATAAAATATAAATCGATCTTTCAGGTAATTAGGAGAAGCGGGATTGAAGAAAATAGAATAGAGAAGAGATAGCAAATGCAAGTTGCGGCGAAGTGAGATAGGGAGCCCTATATTCTGTGAATATTTCAAGCGTCTACCTGTTGCGGTTATCGATATCGAGCAAAAACTAGCAAAAAAATCACGTTTGTTGTATGAGAGCCCCCTTAAATATTTGTTATATTCTATTTTTTAGTATTTGTTGTTATAGCGGCAACAGAAGTACATCATCTGTGAAAATTTCAACTGTCTAACTATCACGGTTCATGAGATACAGCTTGGTGACAGACGGACGGACGGACGGTACGGAACCCTAAAAAGGAAATCCAGCCTCCCCATTAAAAAAATATTCTTTGTAAATACCGTGTGTAAAGAATGACGAAACAGATATACAATGCAAAAGTGGAAGGATGTAGGAGGCGAGGAAGACCGAGACTAACCTACCATGACCAAATTGGTAGTGTTTCTTCAGAAGGTAATAACAGGAGCCCCAGGAACCGGTGAACGTGCATGAAAAGAGCTATGAATGTCACAGAAGCGAGTGAAGTATGTAAGGACCACGTCTTATGGCGCTCGGTTCTCACTGCCTACCCCGGAAGGGACCTGGCGTGAAGATATACATACATACATACCGTGTGTGTTTGACCCTGTTACGATTTTGCGTAAAAAATGCGCAATGTCATCTAATCGCTAACTAACGATAGGGTGTAATAAGGGCATAGACATGTAGAAAACGTAGCCCATTTTCGTCCACTGTCCAGCTATGTAAAAACGGCCAGAAAAATATGAGAGAGACAGGGTCAAAGAGATCATACGGCCAATGTATATATATTTTTATCTTCTGCAGACGTACAGAAAAGAAATACATATTGGTGGTACTGTCGCCTTCTCTTTTTCTAGAGTTTATCCTTGTGAGGATAAGCGTAGTACATTATTTTTATGTCTATGACTAAAGGTGTCTACTACTATACCAACCCTAACTCATTTCACTGCAGGGACAGGGATCTCCCATCAACCGAAGTGGTTAGAGCATAATCCACCATGCTGTTCAACTGCGGATTGGCGGAGGCCAGTGTTTTCAAACCGCCCGAAGACTACCGACTTAAATTAACAACTGTCATCTATCGACAACAGCCAGGACCGACGGCTTAACGTATACTCCGAATTAAAGAGAAGCTCGATATAGATAGATCCGTCCATAGACAGGCTGCAGTTGACGTTGCTTAACCTGCATGTTCGGTTAGAATTACACGCGCAACGACGCCATCGGGTTCTCTGAGGTACGGACTAGATAGTTGATAAAATTTATGATAAATACTTATTATAATTTAAAGTAGGTAGATACCACATGAGAAAAAGAGATATAGCAAGTTGATTCCATTCGCTTCCCACCAACACTCCGCACAATTCAAAAACTCCACGCATCGCCCATATAGTCCGCCATTGACCGTTACGATTCTACCTTGACTGGAATTCGTATTATATTTGACGCCTACTAAAATTTACTAGCAATTTCTACGATATCAGTAACCAAATGTTTCCTCGCGTGCAGCTAGGAAATAATCAGCAAACATCGCAACTTCATTTGCTTTTAATTAAAAACAAAATCATCGAGAAACGTTTTGTTGCCATAGACAAGAATATTCTGAAGGACTGAATCCAACCCTGCTGTGAGGTTAGTAATTAGAATTTAGTTGCCTCTAAATATTAATCGAAGTATGTCAATGTCTTATACATTAACATAACAGCTTAGCGTAAAATTAAGTGGATCACACGTCTATGATGCCATTTCACCAACGTGAGCAAATTTTCAGTTTTCTTATAATCGACTGACTTCAACCATGCACTAATCAAATTTTAACACTTCAGAAGACCGCGGTCAAATAAGAACTCATTATTAGAGTCTTGTTGTATTCAGGCGTTCATAGACTACGGTAACCACACCTGTAATCCGTAGGCCGATTCTACTTAATAACTACAACTGCACTGCAGCGCGGCGTGTGTTAAAATGCGTATATTTTGACGTTTCGTTAAATGTCGTTGCTGTCAGATCGCTTAACGAAATGTCAAAATGTAGGTACGCATTATGACTCATGCCGCGCTGCAGTGCAGTTGCAGTTTTTTAGTAGCATCGTCCCACTGGTCTGTCTGCGGACATGTCTGTGCCTGCCGACGTTGTATAAAAAAAAATATCCGGTACCTCGAACACCGAAGAAAGTGATTATCACTCTGCCAACTTCTATCAGCTTCTCTCTCAGAATCCTTTTCAAGTTTTCACAATTCCTCCCAATTTGCTTCCACTGCTCTTCCTTTTCACCTGGCAACCCCTTACACCTGTTTGAGAAAAATGTAGAAATTTATTGATATCCCTAGCGATGCAATTTGCTTCAGGAGACAGTAAGATCTTGCTAAATCTTTCAGAATGATATAATTAATTGGTATTTTAGTGGTATTAAAGTACACATACGCTGTTATTACCTCCACCTGAAACAATGTAACTAAACTTCACCTGTAAAAAATCTTTGTAAATGAAATTTGACCCACTTCCCGATTTCCGGTAGAGCTAAAAATTTTTTGGCAGGTGTGCAACAGTGACAAATGAAAAATATGTTATAGTTTAAATATAACTATATATTTCCCGTAACAATCTTTTCTGATTAACATAATTTAATCCAATTATTGAAGGGATAATTAACAGTAAAAATAAGCGCTAATTATATGAGGATATCACACTACGCAGGTAATGGCGGAGAGAAGGGAAGAGACAAGAAGGATGACAGACGTCATGCACCTTAACTTTTTAATAACCCAATGCAAAGGCATTAAGGTATTGTATGCACTACTGCGTATATCATACCATGTATTTCAACAAAATTTGCATGCACGTTTAGTTTCTATGGCTTAGCATGATCAGCGAAGTGACGTCATTCTAAATCCAATTCGGATTAACAGGAACTTTTGTTATCTTACTTTCTAAATGAATTGCAGAAAAATATGGCTTTACATTCACAAATAATATTTAAACACATGCGTTCACTCCGAGAAGTATACGTGTACTGAACGTGATTTGGCCAGCAAGAATAGAAATTTAGTTGAACACCTGGCGTTTGACCTTTAGTCCCTTCACCAGGTATTGTAAACCTGGATGACAAAAGGCCAAATTTTATTCAATTTTGTGTACTACCAGAAATTCCGTAGAGTATTGAAATTATAATGGAGTCGGACATATACAAATAATTTAAATATTGATTATAATATTATAAAATTAATTACGTAGTAATATCAATGTTATTGTTATTTAACAATGAAAATAATTATTAGCCCTGATTTAAAATAATATGTATCATATCGTAAGTTTCCAATATAGAAACAGCTCACTTTTCTATAAATATGACGAAAAAAAAATATTTTACATTAATGCTATTATTATTGTTAAAACAATAAATAATTATTAACCACGACTGCGGGAGACATTGTTGATACTAAATTTTCAATAAAAACAATTGACATTTTCATAAATATCGCGAAAAAAATTTTTTTTATGATTTTTCCCGTAAATTCAGTTATTATTGTTTAAAGAATATAAAAAAATATTTCCTTAAATTAGGATGTTTCTGATTTTGAATAATATTAAAAAACACGTATTTAAAAAAAAATGATCAAAATCGGAGCAGTACCTGAGAATTATGATGTTAAAACATTCATTGACTCGACTATAAACAAGACAGGAGGGCTACCTAAGGAGATAGAAATATTTGTTGGGGCCAAGGTGATGTTGCGTTACAATGCAGATGTGTCCAAGGCTCTGGTGAATGGTGCCATTGGACATATTACAGAAATCATATGGCCCTGCTTCCAGAGAGCATAAATGTATGAAACTGACATACCATCCGTCCGTATAGACTTCGGTAAAGGTGGTGTTCATCTCATTCAACCCAAGACTGTGCAATTTCCAGCACAATATAGTTCCGGCACTGCAGAACTATGCTGCCAATTATATTATGTTGGGCTTGCTTGCACAGTAGACAAAATGCAGGGTAGTACCGTAAACCATGCCGTTGTATACTTAGGCTCAAAGCTCTTCGCTGCTGGTCAAGTATACGTGGCCTTAAGTAGGGTAAATCATCTCTTCTTATTGAAGAGCTACACTATTTGAAATTAACCGCCAAACGACCATGCAGCTATGATGCATTGAATGAGATGAACAGACTGAGAAACGTGTCCAGCGATAACTAAAAAGTAAAAATAATTTAAAAGTAAAAAACCTTTTTAAAAACAAGCTTTAATTTAAATGCTCTAAAAAGAAAAAAATAAACTTGTATATTAAAACTTTTACTGTTAACTTATAACGTCATTTCACATTTGACACAATTTTATATGATATAAAAGCTTGTCGCGAGATTTACTTGTGTAGATTAACAAGTAAATTAAATAATTTGATGTGAATAATATTATCTATTAAAATTTTCAAACAAAGTAAATACTAGTACTTAAATCTCGCGTAGTCGCGCTTCTCTTAAATAGAAGAGCAATAAAGGCATTATTTATTTATTTCAAATAAACGAATATACTTCCGTTTTATTACGTCGTGTGGATTTGATATTTGCACCACCGATTAGTTCATGCAAACTAGTGGCGGCCGGCAACGACGGCATGCATCTACTAACGGTAATGAGGGGTCATTAGTTAGGATATTCATGCCATCGTTGCTATCACTGCTGCGGTTATCTCTGTAATCGCCACCACCTGAAATGGGACCCGTGCATCTGTGCACCGTTGCTGTCCTGGTAGATTAGCAATAAAAGGCTGGTAAATTCAGATAATAAATCATAGTAAAGAACGTACTCATAAGAGTTATGTATCTCTCCTTGTTTCGTCACTTCTTCGAGTTTCGACCTCAGCTTATCCACGGTTGCGCTTATGCCGCGGAAGTCGTCCACCTTACCCCTCCAATAAGCCACTTCTTCTTCAAGGCAAGCCAGTGACGTGTCAAATTTTGACGACTCTATCTTCTCTCGTATTAAGTCAATGCTATGACTTATCTGGAAATCATATAAGTGCTGGTTTAAATTCTTAATGTGTCGTATATATACTTTTTTTTATATTACGTCGGGAGGCATACAAGCACACGGCCCACCTGATGTAAACCGGCTACCGTAGCCTATTAACGCTTGCGATATATTAGGTATCACTCGCGCGATGCCTCTTCTGCTGCTTACACAGCAACTTCTTAGTAGCTTACTGGTGACCTCACTCCCACATAGGAACTCAACAACCCTTTAGGGAGTTGTAATACAATATACATACTTTATACCTTTATACCTTTATTAAGAAATTTAACCTACAATCCCTCGAAAACCGTCGGAAGATCTTAGATTTGATGTTCTTACACAAACTTACCCATGGTGTAGTCGACTGCCAGGGTGCTCATAATGACATAAGATTATCCGTACCTAGACCAAACTGCCGGAGAAAGCTAACGAATACATATATAATACCGCGGTGTAGGACTAATCTTGGTGGGCATGCACCTCTCCCCAGAATGCTAGGCACTTATAATATCGTAAATAGCAAGTGTGACATCGATATTAACCATGACTCCTTTCCGGCATTTAGAAAAAAAATATTGTCTTTTTGTCAACAAAATTAATGTGCCAAAATGTCAAAACAGTACAAAATCTCATACAAAATGATTACGTTATAATTTATATTTAGGTCTATTATGTATTTATTTTAGTTATTATATAATCTTAAGCGAGTGACGTGTTCACCTTTAATTGGGCTACATGATAGTAATAAGACCTAGAATTAATTAGTTATAAGTGTATACATGTACCCTGTTGGTGTACGAAATAAATAAATAAATACCTCATCGCTCGGGGGATATAACAACAATAGAGGATTGGCCAACTGTTATTTGGCTGTGGTCCACTGTGAGGTGGAGTTCCCCAATCAGTCAGGGTAGTGACACACCCAGAAGCAACAGCTGAAGCTTTACACTATGACCTTGGTACCGTTCTTATGCTGTACGTAATAAGAGTTACAATCGTGCTTTGAGTGTTAAGCGTGATCTGCTGTTAGCTGTATTGTGTGGTAATCGAACCAATGAGTATACTAAAGTTGGCATTGTTAACCACTCGACCCACCTAGCTCGCCAATAAATAATAATAAGTTTAGTTCTATACGTGTGTTTGTTCCTATTTATCCAATTATATCTCCACGACAATTCCCTTGCAGCGTAGGCAGTGACAACTGAGCACCACATGACTCTGTCCTCACACACGGTCGAGCTCGGTGGCGCAGTCGTGATTGACGCGACTTTCACACCAATTGTCGTGGGTTGGGTTCCCACACAAGCTGCCCAACTGAGGACCACAGCTAAATAACTGGTGGGATGTTGTGTTTATGAGAATGAGTGAGATTACCAGTAAGCTTTTTGACAAACTCGGTGACGCAGTGGTGAAACACGCTGTTACTCTACTGTGACCAAAGCTTGTGGGTTCGATTCCTACACAGGTTGTGACATGTTCGTTTGTCTTTGTCTGGATGATTTAAGAGAATGCGCATCAAAGCTTAAATCCTTTCCGTACGAAAAGTGTTTAAGTTTCTTTTTTAAAAGCATAAATAAGTCCATATTATTCACAAAATGTTTTGTATCGATCGCAAATATTTGAGAATCGCAAAAAAAGATAGTTAGCACTGTTAGTATACATTCGAAATTATTTATATATGCCATAACTGGATCCTTCTTGGTTTAAACTTGATTTAATAATGTTCTTAACAAAATTAACTATTTATGGTAAATACAACAAAAAATGTTGTAAGCTTGCAGGTTGATTACAATCTATATAAATCAGACTGAATACATATCATTTTATAGTGAGACATTAGTAATGTATAATCTCTTCTAGAAATGTATGGACAGAATTTGCCGGACTTGGAGATTGATTGAGAAGAATAGGTAACGTACATCTAGATAACGCGTTATCTATTTCATACAAACAGTATAAACGAAATCACTGATAATATTTTCAAATTTCATAAAAATAATCATAAAATTGAAATGTATTTAGTAATAACGAGTTTGTTTCCTTTATTATTAACTAGCAGAAGCCCGCGGCTTCGCACGCATGAGACTTGGGCGTATAGTAGCCTGTATTTCTCTGTAGACATGAAATTGTTTCTGTTTAAAAAAAAAAACAAACAAGGTCGTTGATGCAACCATAGAGCAATTCAATTTTCGTACAGCGCCATCTATTGACCTTTACAGGAGGCAACGTATATGTATTTTATTTATATTACTTAAAAAATGCGTAGTTATTTTATATTACAAAAATACGTATTCTATGAAAATAAAATACAAATAAAATTGCAAAGTCCTCCGAAGGGGAAGATATTTCCCCCTAATTTTAACAGCTTTTCATTTTTTACGCAGGAACCCTAAATATTTACGGGATAAAAAGTACCCTATATTCTGCTCTGAACAGTCCTCTGCCTACCAGTGAAAGTCCCGTTAAAATCGGTTCATCCATTTCGAAGATTAACCCGGACAAACAGACAGACAGACAAAAAAGTTAAAAATGCGTATTTAGGCTTTGGTAACGTGAAAATAATAATATGAGCTTAAGATAAAGGCTTTATTTTGAAATCACAGACAGACACTTCAATTTTATTTATATGTATAGATTATAACGTAAATTGAACTCCAATGTTGTAGCAGGATATATTGCCTAAAGTACCTAAGTTCAGCTTGATTTAGTTGGAGAACTAGTCTGTCCGGGACAATGCTATGTATGTGATGCTATACATGAACACCCGTAGCTTTAATCTACAAAATATCAAGCTGAAATCTGCTTGATAGTTATAGAGCAAGACTTGTACTCATAAAGTTATATTTCGTAACATGCATTTTTTTTAAAAACAATTTTTCTCGTATATTATTATATTTACAAAAAAAATGCCCTAACAACATATGATCCCCTTAATTAGGACTATTGGTTATGACAGAGAAAAAATGATATGTTACAAAAAAATCTAATGACCGCAAATCCGTCCGTCAAAGATTTTTTTTTTTGGTTTTCGCTCCAGAAATTTGAAGACCCACAAAAGAAGGACCAACCCACACCCGGGTGTACATTGGTCATTCAAAAAGGGAGAGAGAAGGTGAAATCTTTCAAAGATACCATTTCGTGCGAACGAACTGGTTATGTCAGATTTCCACTGACTAAAACACGTTTCATAATATTTAGAGCGAGTCAGCATGTTATCTGCGATATATTATAGCTGCGTCTGTGATGGGTTTTATGCTTTGATACTTACCTCCGCAAACTCGACGGAACTTTTGTGGTCTCTTCTAAAAAATACACGCATGTCCTTATTTTTTTCGTACAGTTTATCCAATAGGTTTTGTAATGTCCCATTTCGCTGTCGCTCCATGCTGCGAAGATTGTTGTTCAGGCGGAGAAGTATCTCTTCTAGACTTACCTTGATCTCTCGAGACTAAAGAAATTATAAGTATAAAAAATAAGTAGGTTATCGTAGTCTACGAACTGTTCTAACTTAGGACTGTATGTACAAGCCCTTACAATAAATGTTCAGTCAGCAGCCGATCAAAGAACATGACGTTGATCATGTTCTAGTTAGCCATTCTGCACCGAGATACGAACCGAAAAGGTTGCCAACAGGTCCCTAAAATTCAATATATTAAATTCATTTAAGAGAGGTAGAGCGCATCAAAGCAGCCCGTCTGGGGAAGTACCTCCACCTCCAACAAATAACAACTCCCTAGAGGGTTGTTGTGTTCCTGCGTGTGAGTGAGGTCACCAGTAAGCTCCCAAGGAGTTGCTGTGTAAGCAGCACGGGAGGCATCGCGCGAGTGATACTTAATATATCGCAAGCGTTAATAGGCTACGGTACCCGCTTTACATCAGGTGGGCTTTATGAAAAAACATTTCCTTGTTCTAAGTTCTCATTTTTAAACACTTCAAAGGGACCGCGACCAACTGAACGCTTGTAATGTAGAAAGTATTACTCGCGCGTGGCTACTGGTAACCATACTCTCTCACACGAACAAAACTACCTCACAGGATATTAGCTACGGTTTTCTGTGAGGTACTTCTCTAATCGGCCTGTTTTAATGTGGACTACCTCTCTTATAATGCACCCTATTTTTCTTCACAAACATATACATCACTAGCTGCTGCCCGCTGCTCCGCCCGCGTGGAGTCAAACAACGTAGCCTATGTGTTAATCTAGATTATAATCTATCTACGTGCCAAATTTCATTCAAATCCGTTCAGCCGTTTAAGCGTGAAAGAGCAACAAACATTAATCCATACATACAAACTTTCGCATTTATAATATTAGTAAAGCCCGCTCTACACTTAGCCCGCGGATCGCGCGTGAAAGCCGCGACGGAGCGCGAACGCTAAGTGTGGAGTCGATTCGCACATTCTTCGCGGGTTCGCGCTTTGTTCCCCGATTTTTGGTCGCGCGACAAAGGGACCGCGATAACCGTTGCGAGCTTTATTGTAAAACTGCTGTGAATCTTTGCGAGTGTGGAGTCATGATCGCGCCGCGAATCGCGGGCTAAGTGTAGAGCGGGCTTAAGACGTAATAAAATTTCACATTTGTAATTATTAGTCTTAAATGAAACGTACATTCTTTTCATTTTTTTAGGGTTCCATACCATTAAAGGAAAACGGAACCCTTATAGAACCACTTTGTTGTCCGTCTGTCTATGTGTCAAGATCCTTTTTCTCAGTAACGGGTGGAGCTATAAAGCTTTTTTTATATTACGTCGGGAGGCATACAAGCATACGGCCCACCTGGTGTAAAGCGGGTACCGTAGCCTATTAACGCTTGCGATATATTAAGTATCACTCGAGCGATGCCTCATCTGCTGCTTACACAGCAACTCCTTGGGAGCTTACTGGCGACCTCAGACACACGCAGGAACACAACAGCCCTCTAGGAAGTTGTTATTTGGTTGCGGTTTTCTGTGAGGTGGAGGTACTTCCCCAGACGGGCTGCTTTGATGCGCCCTACAAAACATCCAAACGAAGGCAAAGAGACATGTTCATGAACACAAATGTTTGCCTTGTGTGGGAATCGAAGCCACGAGCGTAGGTGTCAAAGTCGTGACATTCACGACTGAGCCACCGAGCTCGTCAGTGATTGGCCGAATGCAGTTATTTTTATTCGCTTAATCCGACTAGTTGTTTTACAAGTCTGTGACTGCACTGTTATGTTTCCGTAATACTAAGCTAAAAAATTTGCTTCGTGTCCATACAAATTATAACCAGTTGAGAATGCCAGAGGACTAGTGTGGGTCATCTCACAACCTCCTCACGGTGGCTGGGGAATCAGTTCCGAGATAAATGTCTCTCTACTGAGGTATCTATCGCAGCATGTGAATACATACCGGGCGTTGTGTTGGCCGTATAGGCCGAGATGCGCGCTACGTTTCTAGTTCGTCAGAATCGTCTCATGTGTCGTTGTTCGCGAGTAACTCACGAGCGTAAGGGCGTCCGTCCGGCGGCCGAGTATGTAGAGGCGCCAGATTGCGTATATGACGCAAATCCGACGCGTCCGCACGCTCGAACAGGCTTACAGTGAGTCGGCGTATAAATGCGTCCGTGCTCTCCATGCGTAGGTCCCTCTGTATAGTGGCGTTCTTTACAAGACGCGGGGCGCCTGTAATCTGCCTGAGGGAGATGCTCTGTTGTTGTTGGATTCGCTCAGCGTTTCCTCTGCTCAGTAGGGCGTACCAAGCCGGCGCTGCGTATGTTAAACATGGCCGTAGGTAGGTCTTGTAGATGCTGAGTTTCGTTTTCAGCGGAAGCTTCGAGGAGAGCACCGGTCGCAGTAACGCGCGCGATGTTCGGGTCCTAGCGATGACTTTGTTCGCGTGTTTGTTCATAGTGAGCCGCCGGTCGATTTCGACGCCTAGGTAGGTCGCCGATTCGCGCCAAGCTAGCTGCTCACCACGGAGATACAAGGTAGAAGGCTTCTTTACGGAGAGATTCATAAGCATTGCTTGTGTCTTTCGCACGTTAACCGAGAGCCTCCATTTGTCAAGCCACTCGGGGAGCAGGTTTAGTACGCGTTGCATTTTCAACACTGCGAATCTAGCATTTTTGTTGTATGTCAGATACGCTGCGTCGTCGGCGTACAGTGCTAATGTGGATTCGTCTGACTTCGGAATGTCATCGGTGTAACGTGAGTACAATGCTGGGGAGAGGCAACTCCCTTGCGGTACGCCGGCTAAGATTTTCCTTGACGTCGAGGACTCTGTCTCTACTGATACGTGAAAACTTCTATCACTCAGGAAGGAGGCTACTATTCGGACTAGACGTTGGGAAGCGCTGGACGTCGCTAGTTTGTACAGCAGACCGTCGTGCCAAACTCTGTCGAACGCCTTCTCCATATCAAGAAAAACTGCAACTGTGCTTCCCCTCTGGTTCATGCCCTGGGTCATCATGTGCAGTACTCTCAATAATTGGAGTGTCGTTGAATGTTCCGCTCTAAAACCATACTGCTCGTCGCGGGGGGTGATGTGCGGGGCGAGGTGTTTCAGTAAGAGGCGTTCGTACACTTTTGATTGTGTGGATAGCAGCGTGATGGGCCGATAACTCTCCGGTTTCAACACGTTCTTACCGGGTTTAGGCAGCAATATAACGCGTCCGTCTCTGTATATAGTCGGGAAGTGTCCAGTGCGATTTATACCGTTGTACAGTCGTGTTAGCGCCGCGACGGCGCGCGGCGGTAACCGACGTAGGGCTTCATTGGTTATTTTATCTGCACCGGGCGCCTTCCTTAGCTTCGTGCGTTGTATCGCACGCTGCACTGCACCCGGGGTGAAAACAATTGGATCGTCATCGGCCGCTATCGGTGTAGAAAAATAGCCTCGTAAGTACTGTTGCACCATTTCGACGTGAGCTGTATTTTCTGTCTCGTTAGGGCGGAATTGGCGTTCTAAGTGGTCGGCGAATATTTCAGCGCGGTCTGCTGCGTGATATCGCAAAGTTCCATCGGCTGCCAGTAGTGGGCGTACTGGAGGCGGAGATCTCGTCAGCTGCCTGCACAGTTTGTGGATGGAATTCCAGTCATCACTGACATCCTCTATGTGCTGCTGCCAACTCTCCTCTCGATGGGTTTCTAGCGCGTCCTTTACTACGGTCGTAAGGCGATGAAGTTCGGCCTTTAACACAGGACACCGCGTCCTCTGCCACAACTTGCGTAGTCGACGTTTGTCTGTTAGCTTACGCTTGATGGCGTCGGGGAGTGGCGAGTATTGTTGTCGCTTCTTAGTCTCGGTGGTGGACTCATTGAAGGCCGTCTGGATAGTCTCCGTAATAAGCACCGCTAGCCGCTCCACATCATCCGGAGTTGAGATGGGAAACGACGCCGCGAGCCTGGAGTCTACTTTTTCGGTGTACTGGGCCCAGTTGATGAGACGCTTGGGAATTGGTGGTGAGACCAGAATGCCAGAGGAACACCTGGCTCGTCAATTATATACCAAAATATTTTTTTTTTTTAAACTTTGTCGGCCATTTTGACCTTGACCATTTGACCATGTTCCTTAAGAAATATGATATTGGTTTTTAAGACATTCCTATTCTACTTTTTAATTTACATTTCGTATTTGAAATAAAAATTCAATTTTTTTTTTTTAATTTGTCGGCCATTTTGGCTATATTCCTTAAGAGATAAGAGGTTGGTTTGTCAGACATTCCTATTCTACTTTTTTATGCTGAATCCGAATCTGAAGTCAAAATTCGATTATTCGAAAAAAAGCGACAGACACAAACACAGACAAACATAATTATAGATTTCATATAGGAACGGTGTTTCTGAAAATTTATTACCGGGTTTAGTTGACTAATTTAAAATATGCTAGGCCCGGGGCTTCCCCGGGATATTTTTTAAACACCAAGGAACGTTCGGTACACCTGATGCAATTTGGTTAACGTAGCCTATCAATGCTTGCAATACAAGTATCGCTCATACACTGCCATCCTCGCTGCAAACATAGCAACTCTGCTTACCGGTAACTTGCGTCGCGCGCAGCAACATAACAACCCCGCATAGAGTTGTTATTTAGCTGCGGAGGTGCAGCGATTCCTCCTACCTCATTTATACCAAACCAATAGCAAAAAGCAACACTGCGATAGTTCGGATTCGAAAGAATAATACTTACACGATTTACTAACATCAAAGCAATGTACAAGTGGGCAAACTTAAACATTTCGCTTGTTTCTTTTATCGACGTTTTGAAATGTTCTTTCGCGAAGTCCCTCAGTTTGTCTGGCCTATCCAGCCGCTCGATTCTACCACGAAGGTCATAGAGTTTAGGAATGAAATCATTATATTTTTCCATTACTTCGTCATATATTTTTTTTTCCGCGGAAGACGTAACGGGTAGAAATTCTTTGCCGAAATCGATTTGTTGAGTTACGTGTATTCCTATAGTTATCTCCATTAAGCTTAGTGCTTTAGTACCATCTAACACGTTGGACCACTTATCTGTTTCTTTTATGACGTTGTCTATGGTTGCTACATTAAAATGAATAAAACTGTTGATAATATTTTTCACCTCCCCATAATAAGTATGATATGATCTGTCTACAAATTTAACTTCGCTTAGCGACCGTACGTAGTTTCTTAAATTCGGTGTTATATCTCCAATGAGTATCAGATATTCATCTTCTAATGTCAGCTTTCTCAAACGCTGTACGAATTCTTTATAAACATGCATTTTATTCTGAAATATACGTGAAAATGTAGATGTAACTAAAATTCAAATTTGACGCCTTGTCTTGCCTTCACTGCCAAAGAGTGTAAACCGTACCATAAACTAATTTCCGCTTAACCGAAATGAGGTATGACATATATATATATATATATATATATATATATATATATATATATATATATATATATACATTTTAAATTATGTATTTATGTTGGAAGGCATTAGGGAAGGCCTATATCCAGCAGTGGGTACATACAGGCTGATGATGATGATGATGTACTTATAATAACATTCCTTTGACATTGTTCGCTCCTTCTTCTTTCAGCACGTTCTCCTGTGTCCTAACTAGGATTAGAGGGGTAAATATGAAATAAATGCAAATAACATAGATTTAGTGACACATGCCAACAACAAGAATATAGGGACCAGGAATCAGTCGGTTAACAGGCTTGTTATTTATCTGCTAGGCTATCGCTACTCTCAAATATACATATTATAAATAATATTGGAAAAAGTAACTATTCATTATTTTCAAACGCAAAGAACATTGCTCAAAATTGACTTAAAAGTAATAAGATGACTGATGATTTACACGAGTTGTACATGGAAAAATATTTAATTTTATGTTATTTCAGGAAATCTGTGGATTGCAATTTTGGATTCAATGCGCATTGATGCGAGGATTAGGATGTCCCTCGGTGGCGACGCGCACCGGTCTGCCCTTGTCGGTGCGAGATTAAATATTTGCGGCAGTGGGGGCCGCCACACACCTCGCAACTGAGTGTCGTAAAAGAATGTGAAAAGTGGATTACAAGATAAGATTAATAAGTTGATATAATGAACGACAGATGTCTAGATACATTGTGTGTGTCAGAGATTAAGCGAAAGGGAAGCGACAGCGAAGATCTGCCCGGTGGCATGAAGACCCTGTGATCCGGGGTGAACCAGGACGATGATGCCAGTGCTAACGTAAGTGTCGTGCTTTCATCTCACTTGGCCTCTGATGTGAAAAATTATGATTTAGTAGGTCCAAGACTTCTCTGGCTTAAAATAAAACTGGTGATTACGCGAATTTTTTTTTATTGCAGTATGTGCTTCTGCGAGCTCTACTAATACTCAGGAGCTCGACAAGTATTGGGAGACTGTAAGGGGTACTCTGGATTTGGCTGATGCGAATGAACGGATGATTATGTGTGGATATCTAAATGGATGGGTTGGGACAAATCGAAGCAGTTACTAAGCTGGACTTCGTCCATACGGATACTTTTAGACGTATGTATGGAACGAAACCTCCTTGTGTCGAACATGTTCATCACACTTACACATGGAGACGGAATGAAATGACAGAAAAGTGTGATTTATTTGATTTTGATAGATGGACGGGACCGAATGTCGTTAATAGACACAAGAGCCTTTAGAGCTTCCACTCTTGCACTTCAACGGACCACAATCTGGTGACAATCCGTGGAGGCACTGGCGAGTGCGTAAATGGTCCTTTCGGAGAAAAATAAATTTGTTAACAGTTCAACTTTTAATTCAAGAAATACTTATGACCCCCATTACACCCTTTAAAGGGTGGAATTATTGAAATCACATTTTTTTTTTAATTCTAATAGAGAGTATCTGTACAAAGTTTCAAGTCACTGACTTTAAATAATATTTCTGCTCTATACAAACTATCAATCCCTTTTTCACCCCTTTGGGGTTGAATTCCAAAAAATCCTTTCTTGTCTCTCGTGAGAATTACAAAAGTAACCTCTGTGCAAAATTTCAGCTTTGCAATGGTTTGGCCTGGGCGTTGATGAGTCAATGAATTAGTCAGGAATTCCATTTTTATTAATGTACGAGTACTTAGTCTGGCCATAAATACTGTTACAATTATAAATAAACAAAATATTACACTTGAATTTGGAATCTGTCATTTTTATATGATTGATCATTGAGTTTTCTCATTTTGGCGCCAGTACATTGTACAATATTTTGCAATATTAAAATGGAGTGAGGTGATAAAGAGAACCGAATCGCTGTGATTGCGTTACACAAAGTAGGTATGCACAATGCGATTTTTAAAACTCTCCATGCGCTTGGTATTATTAAAATGTTTGTGTACCGGGCTATTAATAGGTACAATGAGACCTCCTCTGTTTGTGACAGAAAAAGATCTGGCCGTCCACGTAGTGTTCGTACAAAAAAGGTGGTCAAAGCAGTAAGGGAAAGAATTCGAAGAAATCCTGTCCGAAAGCAAAAGATTTTATCTCGGGAGATGAAGATAGCACATAGAACTCGCGTATTTTAAAAGATGACTTAGGACTTGCAGCCTATAAGAGACGTACTGGTCACTTCTTAACTGATAATTTAAAAAAGAATAGGGTGGTAAAATCGAAACAAATACTGAAGCGGTACGCAAAGGGAGGTCACAGTAAAATTTTGTTTACGGATGAGAATTTTTTTACAATTGAGCAACATTTTAACAAACAAAATGACCTTATTTATGCTTAAAGCTCTAAGGAAGCTTCCCAATTAGTCGACAGAGTGCAACGTGGGCACTATCCGACTTCAGAGATGGTTTGGTGCGGTATTAGCTATGAAGGAGTGACTGAGCCATACTTTTGTGAAAATGGTATCAAAACATCGGCACAAGTGTATCAAGATACCATTCTTGAGAAGGTAGTGAAACCCCTTAACAATACCATGTTCAATAACCAAGAATGGTCCTTCCAGCAAGACTCCGCGCCGGGTCATAAAGCTCGGTCTACGCAGTCTTGGTTGGAAACGAACGTTTCGGACTTCATCAGAACTGAAGACTGGCCGTCGTCTAGTCCCGTTCTTAATCCGCTGGATTATGATTTATGGTCAGTTTTAGAGAGTACGGCTTGCTCTAAACGCCATGATAATTTGGAGTCCCTAAAACAATCCGTACGATTGGCAGTGAAGAATTTTCCCGTGGAAAGAGTGCGTGCTTCTATTGATAACTGGCCTCAACGTTTAAAGGACTATATGGCAGACAATGGAGACCACTTCGAATAAGCTTTTTATATTTTAAATTGTTTTATATTTATGTATTAAACTAACACACTGTAAAAGTAATAAATGTTATTTGCAATAGATTTTTTTTTCTTTGTTTCAGTATTTATGGCAAGACTAGGTAGATAATTTAGAAGACTAATAGCTTTTACACTACTTTCTAAAAAACTTATTCTAAGGACTTGAAAGCCAGTAATAAGTCTTTGCGAGATTTTCATAGGCTGTATGGGCTAGATCCCTTTGCCTCCCTCGGGGATAAACGGAACCAAAAAAAAAAGAACAAAAAAAAAATGAATTGACTTCTTTTCTCGGTACTTCTTCCCGACTTCTTCCCGCGCTTTTGACGAGTGACATTGTTGTTTTACTTGAATTTTTTACAATTCAGTATAAAATTAGTTTTGTGCGACAATTTCGATAGTATTTTGTAACATAAGTGCTAGTGAAATTATACAGTAATGAAAAAACTCAAATATAACACGTTTATGCACTTTTTGGAAGACGTGAATAAGTTCATCAAGAAGACCTTGTAAAAATCTCTATCGTTTTACGGGTGGTATTTAAATTGGGTTGATTGGGTCTGGGTACCCTTCCCAAGTATTTTTTCAGCACAGTTCCTGAAGCTGGAACATAGAATAAGGATTTTCAAATGGTTCTAAACTGATGACTTGGCTGTATGGGCTAGATCCCTTTGCCTTTCCCCTCGGGGATAAAAAGAACCAAAAAAAAAAAAAAGGTACTTCTTCCCGCGCTTTTGACGGGTGACATTGTTGTTTTACTTGAATTTTTTACAATTCAGTATAAAATTCGTTTTGTGTGACAATTTCGATAGTATTTTGTAACATATGTGCTAGTGAAATTATACAGTAATGAAAAAACTCAAATATAACACGTTTATGCACTTTTTGGAAGACGTGAATAAGTTCATCAAGAAAACCTTGTAAAAATCACTATCGTTTACGGGTGGTATATAAATTGGGTTGATTGGGTCTAGGTACCCTTCCCAAGTATTTTTTCAGCACAGTTCCTGATGCTGGAACATAGAATTAAGATTTTCAAATGGTTCTAAACTGAAGACTTGGCTGTATGGGCTAGATCCCTTTGCCTTTTCCCTCGGGGATAAAAAGAACCAAAAAAAAACTTGACTTCTTTTCTCGGTCTACGATTGACATGAAATTATCTGTCAGCAAGATAGTGAACTGAACTACCAAAATTTATCAAAAACACCTGAAATATGTATGATAACATGTGTTGGATGGTCAAATCGATCACTATTTGCCTAAAATAGGCGTGTATGATCAACACAGTGATAGAAAGTGTGACTGAAGGTGTGTTCGTATAGCAAAATAATATATATCTAAATAAACTCCGGCAAATTGGTATGTTATCGTTTTTTGGTAAAATTTTGTGGAAAATTACATTTGAAAAATTTTATCCTAGTTGGTTTTGTCTGAATGAGTAAAAATACGGGATATATGCAATCAAGTTTTGTTTAAGTTATTCGTTTCAAACGTGATGTCGAGTGTCCTTCAATTCAAATTAATATTCAATCGAGTTGAACGGACGACTTGACTTGTCTCGGACCTAGTAGGTACCTTGATTATGTACCTACGTGACAATCATCACAAATACATTGCATGGAACTTGCCGAAGTACGCTATCGGTGAAGTGGTTCTCATAAAATTAGATTTTGTGACCTACTAAACGTTTATGTAATCTGATACTCGATATATAATCTATGGCTAAGTTGTTTACATTGTCATGTGGTTTTTTTTCTGCAGATTTTTTGCCGAAAGTATAAGTATGGTGTCATACTAGCATAGTAAATATTTTTTTTTCTAATCATTCCAATAAAAAAAACAGTAAAAAAAGGGTGTAAAAGATGGCAAAATATTTTGAAAACACATCAACCTTCAACTTTAGTTGGGACCAAGTTGCATGCGGATACTGGAAGAGGTATCCCAATCCACAGAGGTAAGATTGATTTTCTGAGATAGTATTTGGTTTTGGTTAATGACTAACTCAAATTACCAATTTTATCTTTATGAGAATATTTATTATTTTATGAATATGACAAAAGAATTTGACCAGGTGCAAACAATCAGAATACCTTTTGTTTACAACTGCAAAAAAAGAAACTTTTCTACTACTGTGGTATACACAAATGTATAATTTGCCTGATGGTAAGCATTTACTGCACCCCATTAACCCATCACATGTCCTGTAGACTGTGGCGGGATATGCGAAAATGTGCTCACAGCATTCTAAACTGACTGGCCTGTTTTAATTATATAAACAACATCCAAAACTACCTTTTGTATTTAGGTTATTTATTGGCAAACAACTCGAAAATTTATATTTCTAACTAAAAGGGGAAATTTTCAAATGTATAGGACACAAAGGCGGCCGTGTCTGTCACAATGTCCGGTTAATGCAGTAACTGCTTACTATTAAAAATTAACCCAAACTTCTGTTGATCAGAATATATTTGTATTATATAAATTAACTAGGTATCTAATAATCTTTCAATATTTCATCTAAGTATTGTATTGTATTGGTCAATAATACCTTGTGATATATTGTCGATTAAGTTCTAACACCGCATACCTCAAAAAATGGTTGCTTTGAGTTACATATGTCATTCATTCATATGGGGTTCATTATTGGGTGGTTTGAATCAGAATTTCATTAGAACAATAATGGAATATAGAATTAACCAACGGAAATTAACTCTTATCATCATAACTACATTGATTGAATTATCGGAAGGTGGTGGTAATGGTGGAGGGTGGTGAGTGTGTATAACCCAGCGAAATCCGACTGTTATAATTATGACACTCGCTTATGACAAATATATGGAATAACGGTACACCCGGGACTCGACGGGTTAAAGGAGCTGAAAATGTTAAAGAATTCAGTGATGTGTGTAAGGACAGAGTCATATGGCTCTCGAATGTCTCTGCCTACCTCACAGGGGACTTGGTGTGAAGATATACAGGACGTTACGTTGAACGATATGTATACTCTGTGAGCTGATTAATCAAATAGATATATTTCATGTTTGAAGTTATGTAAATCATTATGTTAATTGTGATAAGTTTTTAAATTATGTGCTGTTTGTTGCGTTAAATAGGCAGGCAAAAGTCAATAAAATATCATTGTGTGCAAATTTTTTTTTAAATTTTGGACTTTTATAAATCCTTGTCAAACAGTACATCCCCACAATAAAAACAATAGTAATTGCATCAACATCATGAAACAAATTGGAAATTAAACACCCCACAAGTAATTTTATTGCAAAACTTTAATAACTCTGGCTATCATTGAAAAAACCAACAAGTGCTATTGATATTCACATTATTTATTCTTTAAAATATATGGTATATTCTTTAGAAATCAAACAAGTACAACAAAATTAACATTACGTTTTTTGTAATTAATGTCTGAATTTACTATTAATAGCTTTATAAGTAACTTTAAACATTCTATTGTGATAGATTACTATATAGACTGTTATCATAATTAAATACGGCTAAGTTAGGAATATTAAACAAAATTTAAAATAAAAACACCAAAAGTATGTTCTATCCAAAAACTATAATAATTTTATCAATAAAACATCATTGAGTACATCAATATTTTTAATTTTGATCTTAAATAAATTGTTACTAAAAGGTATATCATAAAATACAAAATTATGAATGAAATTTATAGAATGTATTCTTCTTAGCGTTATCCGTTTTCTTATCCATTATGAAATTCAATTAAATTATACAATGTCTATTTAACGAAAAACAAATATTGAGTATAATTTAAAAATCGGCCAAGTGCGAGTGGGACTCGCGCACGTAGGGTTCCGTACCATTATCTATAAAAAATGCAAAAAAGAAAACACGTTTGTTGTATGGGAGCCCCCTTAAATATTTATTTTATTATATTTTTTAGTATTTGTTGTTATAGCGGCAATAGAAATACATCATCTGTGAAAATTTCAACTGTCTAACTATCACGGTTCATGAGATACAGCCTGGTGACAGACGGACGGACGGACAGCGGAGCCTCAGTAATAGGGTTCCGTTTTGCCCTTTGGGAACCCTAAAAACTACACTATTCCACATAACACCCGGTAGTATAAAGATGTTGGGGTACTAAATTCACCTGTGCTATGGACTCGCTTATCATGTAATATAGTATGGTGCACTACATTAACATAAAGATAAAAGATAAAAATTCTTTATTTGCCTTTGGGCCCTCGAGGGTACTTAGTGAAAGGCACTGAAATATAATCTTTACTGATGAAAAAAAATTTCCAATTGAAGAGCACTAGTATAAGCAAAATGACAAAGTGTATGCACACAGTTCTAAAGAAGCTGCCCAAGTGGAGCTGCGGTCTTTTGAAAGGTGGAGAAACTTCCTCCGTCAGGCTGCCTTGATGCGTTCTCTCTTACAGTCGTATTATTATGCGGCTTTTGTGGTAATTGTTCTGTTCGTTTTGTTTAATTATTTTATATTTTTTAGCACCCATGTATTGTCAGAAGATACATGGAGTCGGCAGGTGAAAAATGGATGTCTGTATACGAAGAGGCTGCTCACAAAAACTAACAGAGTACCGAAATGGGGAGAAAGGTAT
This sequence comes from Pyralis farinalis, assembly GCA_947507595.1. Taxonomy (NCBI): domain Eukaryota; kingdom Metazoa; phylum Arthropoda; class Insecta; order Lepidoptera; family Pyralidae; genus Pyralis; species Pyralis farinalis. The sequence goes on from OX382278.1 coordinate 26,669,469, forward strand.
GTTATTGTTTGTTATATCCATCTACTTAGATTTTATTTTCTTTATTTGTTAATAGTTAAACCTACAAAGAACTTGAAAATCATATCAGCGCTCATTACAAAGAGGTTGATTTCCTTTGAATATTGTTTGAAAATTCTTTTGCGTACTTTGGAGGTGGTAAACTGATTCAATTTTAGCTGAAAAATCCAATATTGCCTGTTTATTTGAAATTACTCAGGATTGTAGTATGAACACTCATCTGTATTCAAAACGTTTTCAAATTTGTTTTAAGAACCATATCCTCAAATGGTACATAATCGCTTACAGAAAAACTTGATGTCAGTCAAGGACGCAATAAAGATTCTGCTATAAAAATACGAATATGATTTGAAGTTTGAATACGAATTAGTGTACGATTGTCACGTTTAATTTTTTTGTATTGATGATGAGGCATGCTCCGTTTGTTTGGAGATGTAGAAAGAATGCAGGATAAAAGAATGACGAAGCAGATATACAATGTAAAAGTGGAAGGATGTAGGAGCCAAGGAAGGCCAAGACTTACTTACCATGATCAAATTGGTTGTGTACTATCAGAAGGTGATGTCAGGAGCCCTAGAAACCGGCGAACGTGCATGAGAAGAGCAATGAAGGTTAAAGAAGCGAGTGAGGTATGTAAGGATCGAGTCACGTGGCGCTCGGTTCTCTCTGCCTAGCCCGTACGGGATTTGGCGTGAAGTTATTAGATAGAAATTTTTGTTAATTTTTATCCACATTCAGAAAAGGAGTGGTTCTGTGTTTAGCGCTAATTTTTTTCTATGTCTGTTTTAAATTAGACCACTGTTTGAATCATCCATGTTCGTTGCGCGGTTCACGAGATTTCACTGTCATTTTCTTATGTATATGTCGCGTTTGAATCATCCACCAATTTAGATGATGCAAACCCAACCTATTCTGTTTGAGAACACCTTTCAAACAGAACATCATTTGAATTGCCTAAATCCGTTCACGAGCTACATGTAAGTTCGTCGATATCTCGTGAATAGCTTAGTGGGGTTTGGATAATTAAAACGGTGTCCCGATTGAAAGAACACCTTTCAAGCAGAACACCGTTTGAATTATCTAAATCCGCGTAATCAGCTCTACAGTCTTGGATAATTCGCCCGCTGACTCATTCACGAGCTACCCATAAGTATCACATTTAATGTATATTCACCGATATTTCGTGGACTGGTTAACGAATTTGGACACGTGAGTAAAGCGTCTAGTAAATAACAACCATCTGCAGCGATGGTAAATGATAACAGCTATTGCAAAAACGTGTTAATTGGCTCTAAGTATGCTATTGTGTGATTTGCATCGAATAGGAAATTTGTATTTTTTATTATCACAATTACCAACTCCGTGATCAGATTATAAACAAGCCTCCATTTTAATTATCATTTTTTTGTCACTGCTTACGATAAGAATGTAGTAATAAGCAGCAGAAAAACTTCTAAGAACCGTTCGAAATAGAAATAGTGATAGTACTTAACGGCGCACGTGTTAAGTAATAATTTTTTGAACGGTTCTAAATGAAGTCCTTCTACAGTCCGGTCAACGAAAGATTGCGATTCTGACAGCTCGTGATCGAACGGACGACATAACTTTGAAGTGGCGTTAAATTTAAGTTTAAAAAAAAAAGTTTGTTGCCAGGCCACAACCCTTACTCATCCCACTGCTGGGATACGGGTCTCCCTTAAACGTTTCTGGACGTTCCTTCAATTTTCCCAATTAAAGGTGTGATCACCTCGACGGCGGATGTTAGGCCAGCTTTCAACATTTCCGCACTTATAAGGTCGAGTCTTGGAGCTTTACCAGTTTTTAAAGAGAGGACTGCTTTCGCTACCTCCTCGTGTGTGGGTGGATCACATCTATTTCAAGAGGCCTTGTTGGTAATGGCGTGTCTTGCGGTACCTCAGGCATGGTCGTCGATGCTGTAGAGCGGAAGACCTCTTCTAAGTGTTCACGCCAGCGTTGCAGTTGCCTTTCTGATGTCACATTAAGCCGCCTGTCTTTCGACTTAAGTGGTTTTTTACGTACACTGCTCTTCCCTGCCAAGATTTTAGTCACCTTGTACAGTTCTCTCAGATTGCCGGAGTTAGCAGCGAGTTGCGCCTTGTTAGCAATACCATCAGCTCACATTCTCCTTTCTTAGCGCGTGCTACAATAGATCTTCTTGCGAATTTGACGGTACTGCTGTCTGAGATCGGCTTGTAGAGACTCGTCGTGCAGCAGCTTTAAATGGAGTTCTCTTCGGTCGTTAATAAGATGCCATGTGTATTGTGACATCCAATCCCCGCGCGTGTGTGTGGTGTGGCCTAAGACGATAGAGTTGAATGTTTCCACCCTTCCTCGTTTATTAATCCGGTTTATTAGTCCGGGGAAACGGTTACGGAGTTCAAGTTTGAACTTATTGCTGGTGTTAGGGTCTCTGAGCTTAGTGACTTCGAACTTTTTCCCGACCTTGCCAGGTGCCCCGGCTGTTCGTGCTACCACAACCTTGAGTCGCAATTCGGCAACCACCAAGTGATGATCGCTGTCGATATCAGGTCCTCTTCGATTTCGGACATCAAGTAGCGATGAACGCTATTTGGTACTAATGGCAAGGTGGTCAATTTGGTTTTTAGTAGTGCTATCGGGTGAGGCCCATGTGTACTTATGTATGTCTCTATGAATAAGTAAAGTTCCTCCAATGGTCAAGGTCATTGCGCACTTCAAGTCCTTGTGTACACATGTGTTGTTCGCAGCTTGTGTTATACTCTTTAGGGTGCCGTTGAGAGTATTGTAGAATTCGTCTTTGGTCTCCTCTGCAGACGTGTTGGTGGGAGCATAGCACTGCACAATGGATATCTTTCGGGCTCTTGAGTTGAAACGGACTCAAATATTCGGTTCGATATTGGTTTCCAATCCAATATGCTTTTTTTTGCAGCGTCAGAAAGAAGAAAACCGACGTCATATTCTGCTAAAATTGGTGTTCCAGTATAAAATACAGCAGACGGCTGTTTGGTTTTTCATAGGTAATGCTAACCTTACTACGTCAGCGATTCCCACCATGACCATGCCCCGACTTCCCCCACCCCCAAACGAACAATAACAAATATTAATAAAGAAGAGTTCGAGAGGAAACGCAGAACAAAACCTGTGACAAATATTGATGTCTTTGACGCCGATGCAATAAGGAATCGATGAATACGACACAAGATTGAATTAAACAATTTTTAACGGAAGTATCGCGTATTTTATTTATTTTGTTGAACCTGACGTTTCGAACGCTTTGCAGCGTCCGTGGTCGCAGGAAGACTAAGGTGGTATTTGTCTTACATTAGTTATTCAATTATTACATGTACCGACATGGATGGATTAATTATATATGTTCCGATTCACACAAAAATCGCTCACAGTGTCCGAACATTTTTTAGATCTTTGGGTTTGGGATTTGATTATTTTTAGGACTGGATCCCAAGCAGGTGGTACTTGCCTACTACTCGCGTGAAAGAACACATTGCTGACATGAAGAATAGGCGCGATAAAAACTCTGCAGTTTGTGAACATACACTGGACCAGCCAAACCATTACATCCGGTTTGATAAACCACAAATCCTCGCCAAGGAGAATCGCTACATGCCGAGAATGTTGCGCGAGGCTATTGAAATAAGAAAACACCCCAATTTCAATAGAGAAGATGGTTGGCAAGTACCACCTGCTTGGGATCCAGTCCTAAAAATAATCAAATCCCAAACCCAAAGATCTAAAAAATGTTCGGACACTGTGAGCGATTTTTGTGTGAATCGGAACATATATAATTAATCCATCCATGTCGGTAGATGTAATAATTGAATAACTAATGTAAGACAAATACCACCTTAGTCTTCCTGCGACCACGGACGCTGCAAAGCGTTCGAAACGTCAGGTTCAACAAAATAAATAAAATACGCGATACTTCCGTTAAAAATTGTTTAATTCAATGTGTAACAATCGCGAAAACCTAAGACAATACGACACAAGATTCTTACATGTGTCCCAGGTATTGAAACTTATTATTTGTGTCGTTTTGGCGAAAAGATTGATATTTTGACGAAAAAATCGCCAACCTTTGTCAACTTTTTCGACACACTGCTATTTTTGTGTACTGGACCGCAGTGCGACCCACCCTACCTATGTGGATGTAATGGGCATGCATGCAGCACGCCTACTTACCGATATGCCTATTGGCTCCTACCTAACTTAATGGACTGGAGCGTGTCCAGCCTATCTGCCTACTATTATTTCCTCTACCTACTATTTAACTACACCTACTGCTACTGATGAACCCTACCTAAATGTATTGCTATTTTGTTATTATTACCTTACCTAACGAACTAAACGTTCCTGCCTTGCTAAGCTCTACAAATCTTCCCTACCTAATGTCCTAACTTCCCTACTTATGTGCCTAACCTATATTTCTTTTATGTACTTGTTCTAAGATCTACATATGTGTTTAATGTTACGTCCTACCTAGATAACATACCTATTTGTCTTATGTACTACGTATGTCTAATATAAGACCTACCTAGATAACCTAATCTCAGTTTTAAGCTCTACCTATGTGTTTCGTGATCAAACCCTACCTATGTTACCTAGTATCGTCTTATGTATTCTGTATTTACCTAAAGCCCTAACTCCCCAGCCTATGTACAGTTGAATTAACAGTTCTACTTCGATTTGTATATATGTATATTGATGTAAGATATTTCGATGTCTTAGTGCCTAGTGTCGTATATACGAGTTAATAATGGAAATCCGCCCATGAGCTCGAGATTAGTCGAACTTTTATTTGCATGTGTGTGGTTTGTATTATAATATTTATATCGTGGCTTATTTACCCTGGCCGGGATTTCCAACACACAGCTAAGGTCTTTGGAGCTGGTTTCTTCGCAAAGAAACAATGTATTTATATAAACATGTATTTGTGTGCGTACGACTTTTATTTAATATTTGTTGTTGCAACTAATAGCCACTGCTCCAAGCCTTAAATATTCCAAGTCCATTGGTATAATTTATATATTATAAGTTATATGTGCGCATTATTGATTGTATAAGAGCTCTTAAACCCTGATCGGGTTTTACCAATTAATGGGACTGGATGGGAGTGAATTGAATACACTCGGCGGATTGCCTTAACATTTTGAAGACATGTTAATTACTTTCTCGCTATACGAACGGATTACAAGCTTATCGGAAATCAAAGTTTATTGACGCTTATAGCGTTCTTTTGCTTATTCACGCGGGACGTTATCGCGCAAGCTATGCTCTCGTGTTTATGGTATTCCAACCTTACAGTACTTTAAAGAAACTTCATCATTTATTGTAAAGTGTACGGTACCCTTACCATGTCAGTCAAGTGAATAACCGTCTGATATGCGTGCTTCAGGCGGATTACAGGCCTGACGGACCCACCACAAAGCGCCCGACCAAAATTAATCGATGTTTAAAGCCACGGGGCTAAACACTGATTAATCTCTACCGCACACTATGATGTTACATTTACTGATATAAATATATCCTCTTTTTTTTCCAAAAAAAATAAAATGAGAGCGTTATATAGTCAAAATCGCGAGATCCTTATACTACCAACCACTTTATTCAATAAACATTCAAACTCATGCGAACAAGCACTTATTTATAACTTAGTCGACAATGGATTCTATACGGAACCTTACAACTTAAATTCTCTAATCCTAAACCTATTATCTAACAGAAACTATCGCGGATTCAAAGAAACAAGACCCGGGATGTGACCTAACGCCCTAACGCGAGTGTGTCTAAGGACGTTGTGTATAGATAGTTGTGTTATAAAATATATATATGTGTATATATCTTTGTGTAGACAGCCAACGGGCGTGTGTGTATCTGATCTCCTAGTTCTATGGCCCGTTAACTTCGAATGTGACTCACGCAGACTCACGTGAGCCTAGATCTTCCGCAATTAATAAATTGCTCAAATCTAGGGATTCATAGTCGCCCCGACATTCGATAAATGTATGTGTACACTTCACCAGCGCTTTATTTTCGAGCTAGCAAAGCGTTTCCCTAGTGTAATGTGGGAAGATCTAGACACGGCTTACCTGTCCGTACTAAATCGTGTATTTGATTCTATACACTTCAAACTCCGCTCAGTTGTCACAGTCAGTTTACCACGGTGCTTGAAATGTGTCAATACTGCTTAATAACAAGCCACTTTAAAACAAACTATCGCGAATTTAAAGAAAACTATAAGAATTGGTTAACAAATCTTATAGCCTAATAGCCCAACGAATACTGATCGCTTAAGTTACAAAAGTACCAAGTTTTAAGAATTCCCGAAATACGTTTCGCCTCACAGTCAGTATTAGCTATTGTGTCACGTCTCAACGCTTCCCATTCCTATATAGTCCACGACAAACCCCGCGCGCGCTTCAACCCCGTAAAACCGCCACGCCGATCTGTGTTTAAACGCAAGGTTCCGTACACATTCTCCACTCCAGACTAGGCCTTACAACTAACTTAATTTACCGAATAATGCATAATTTACACATGCTAATTAACTGTGATTAGTACCAAATTTTAGATCTTATTCTAAATACCCGAATAAACTCCAGACTGAGTCTGTCTGTCACACCCAAGGACTGTACCTTAGGGCAGAGATACATCGATCCACTTGTAATCCCATTTTATTCTCAAACATCTATTACTCGTTATAATTATTTCCAACAGATCGTTTAGATCTTGTATTCATTGTCAATTTTGAATTTCACCAAAACATCAACATATCTTACGGGGGTTTGTTCTATAGTCTTGGGTAACCCTAATTTGATTGCATAAACTCGACGGCTCGGTGCCGGCTAACAAAAAAATAATGGTTTGCACATGTGCGCACAGCCACGTTGCTTTCGACCATACAACAATCTTAAGGAATTTTAAACCATTCCAATTTTGAATAATATTACGCAATCTTATTATTGAAAAGATGTGCTGGTACCATTACATTTGCGCATGACCATATAGTGAAAATTATTTTATCTTTTGGCCAACAACGTATAAAACGTTTTGACCGTTTCGAAATAGCCAAAGTTCTGTACTTAGTTGGTCGATCAAAAAGCTACTTATTTGTTATTGGCGGTTTTAAAATCTTAATATGTTAAGTTGACGAAAAACACAGTAGACGTTCCGAAAAACCAACTGGGATTGATTATAGTGCGGCCGAGGAAAGAATGCGATCCTGACGTCTGCCAGTTGATCATGACTAGTGAAGGGAAATAATTAACACTACTTACCCATTGGTACTTTCGACGTAGACGCTTGCATATCATCTGTCCAAGAACGGGAAAGCGTGTGATTGGCGTTTAGCCATGTCTCGTCAATAAATACGACGTTATCCCAGTTATCTATTTATTTCGCTTCCCTTAAAATGTTATTCATTTTAAAATTATATCATAACGTTCTAAAAGAACTTTTGTCTGTTTTGTTTTGAAAACCAATATCTTTTAAAATTTTGCATAAATTAGTTTTACCTACGTTAAAAAAATGAGCTGTTTTCAAAGATGCCGAAAGCTCGGTCCTGTTGATGTATTCGTTCCTCGAATAATAACCATAAATAAATGTCACTGTTTTTATTTTCACTAATTGAATACAGTTGTGTCCAGATCGGCGGTCCAATTGCTTTTCAACTCTGTAATTGTATTAATAAAAGTACCTACACTAGTTAAACGAAGTATCTGTGCGATTTAGCTGCGCTGTGCGATTTAGCTGCGCTGTGCGTTTTTTTATTGTGTAAAATGGCATTTGTTCGACCGTGACACTTAGGTATATACCTAATACCTATAAGCTTGAAAAGCAAATTCTTGTCTAAACACACAATTTGATCCGAATCATTAGAGCCGACTCCAAGATACACGAAATATATAATATATATAAGAACTCTCGTTCGTTCGTTTAAAGTAAATGGATATCGTTTATCTCTCCTATTGTACTAATACTAACTTTTTGCGAAACAATGCTCATCAGTGCTCCAATAAATTTTATCATTTAAGTTATATAATTAACAATGTCAGTGACTAAACATAGTTACATGTAGGGGCGGGGTTTGTAATCGATAGTACTTTCACGTTTATGACACTCCTTCATATAAAATATATTAACTGATACTTATGTTTTGATGCTATCTTAAGCTTATTTACGTCATTTATTATGACGATAATAAACGCTACATCATCACGTCAAACAAAAACCAAGATAACAGCCGCGGGGTGTGCGATATTCAGCCGCATAGATTACAAAAATTTGCTTTTACTAAAAAAAAAATTCGCACAGTGGGGTGGTTTGCATGGCCGTGCAGAAATTACTGTTTATTGATTTGCATAATCTGTATATTTATTTTTATTTCACTTGATTATTTTGTATTTTGTCGAATATTCTTGCTGTATAATGATAAGATAACCAACTTTAGATTAGACTTTATTGTTATATAATGTATCATTATATATTACTATGACTATGCATTGTTTACATGTATGGAGTCGCGAAGTTTCGATAATGATTGTCATAATAATTAATTATTTCATAGCTCACTTTCATTAGCAAATTTTTTGTTATTCTTATTAATGATCGCTTAATCATCATGGGCAATCATAATGACAGTTGAATCTAGAATCTGATTATTTGTTATCTTTATTTTAATACATCAAATTTACCCAGGCGGAGTTTGCCGATAGATACTTACTCAGTATATAAAACAGTTATGAGTTTTTATCCATAGTTTAACACGTTTTGATTATGATAAGAATGCAAATTTTAATGAAGAGGATTACTTAAATATATGATATACGTCATACGACGCTGGTGTATGGCTCGGTCTCCATCAAAGCGGAAATGTGCAGAAAGATGTTTTTTTACACACACTTTTGGCAGTAGTCTCGTCAATTCAAACAATTTCTACCGCTATGTGCTAAAATAGCGTTGAAATTTGGCCATACTAGTTTCATATCTGGACTCCTCCAAATACATGCGTAGAGATCTGTTCTCATACATTTGGCTTTTTGTACGAGATGAAAGCGTACGTCGTATAAAAAGCCACATTTTAGCACATAGCGGTTGTAATTATTAGGATTGACGAGAATTAAAATATTGTTGGTGTAAGATTATATCGTATTTCTACGCACCGTACTTTCAAAATGATTAGCGTGAACTGCCATTACAGGATTGCACTCTGCTATACAGGCAGGCTCTAGACGCCTGCAGCACAAGGCGCATTGCTGACCCTGTAAATTCCTGTTTACGCCCTTTTGGAAGAACTCCAGTACTGTAGTTCCACGTTATTTTAATTTTACGTGAGAGAGGAATATTACTATATAGCAGTCCGCATTGGGAAGTAACTTTGTAAATGAAAGTTCTTTGTCGGGTCGTTGTGTTTTTGCGGGTAAGTGAGTTATCCAGTAGGCTCCTGAGGAGTTTCTGTGTTAGAAACGGTGATAACGCACGAACGATACTCCTATGTTCTATGATATCCTTATATTGCAAGAATATATTGTAATTACTTTATATCAGGTATGTCTTGTTTGTTTGCCGCCGTTGTTTCTTGGGTATAATAATATCGTAATTTGACACACTGGGAGCAGTAGAGTATGCCGAAATAATAATTTGTAAACATCCTATATTCTCAGATTATTGCAAATAAATATTTGAAATTCAAAGATTAGCAGCATTTTTGGTGAAAGAATCTCCGATGCAAATAGAAATTGGGCGCTGCATTAATGTGGTGACGTCGACTTGATGCAGTCACGCTACATGCAGTAAGCCCAGCTCCCCGAGCATCTCCCATACAGGTGCATTGGATTTGTTTTATATTTTATTAATTTTGATTTTGATTGTTTATAGATTCTTCAATGCAAAATCTGTGAAAATAATCGAAGAAAGCGTCGTGGACCCCGAGAAGAAAGTCCTCGTTACGTACACCAGAAATTTAGGATACACAAAAGTTATGGTGAGCTACAAACGACAGTTATCTGTGATATTTTCTTGTATATTTATAATCTTTGAATTGTCACAACTATCAATGTTACTGATATTTATTATCTGGTAAATCGGTTAAAATATTTGCGATACGGGCTGGCGATACTGAATAACTAGACTAAGTTTTCAAGTTTGTCAGGAGGCATCAACTTCAATTACCTAACTCGATTATATTATGTCTATTTAAAATCATTTCTTTAATCATTTTATCTTCATTTAAAACTTCTAATATATACAATCTCTTAAAGAGATAAGCTCACCTTTGTACACAAAACTTATAATAAAGATTATTTTGTATATTTATGTGCAATAAAGAATAAACTAATACACCAAATATGAAAACTCTAGAATACTTTTCTCGTTAGATGTTTTGATATTTTTTAGCATTATACGTGCAAGTAGCATTATTATTGCGGGACTCGTGTTATAGAACCCTCTTAGAGAATTGTTTGAGAATCAATTATTATTAATTATTTTCTAACGCCCCTAAAATTTTTAATTATGCCTCGATTTAATAATGACTTCAGTACTTTAATTTAATTATAACGTGCTGTTATGTATGAGTTTTGTCTTGTTTGGGGGTTAAAACTTACTTTTTAATTGGTATTATTCTAATGTTAATTAATTCTTATAAATTCTCGTAGTATTTACCAACTTTTATTCTAATTAAAATAAATATTTCAATTTTCAAACAAATCTATGATGATCATTATAAAAAAAGCGATTATCAGAATCGAATTTAGTCAAAAATAGCAGCGTTGTCAAAGCATTAAATCCACGTTCATGCAAATACGGCGATGAGAATGGTTGTCATAAGTCGTTGGACACTCGGCTGCAATTCAGGGTGCAATTATTAAGCCAATCATTCCGTAATTGTATTGTAAACTTATTTCCCGTCGCCACTTTTTTTTACATTTCTTCCTCGTTCAAGATGAAGAACTGACAATAGTTTCATGATACCATTTTTCAGTTGGGTTGATCAGTGTTGACTTGCGAAAATCAATCCAATCCGGTATGCCCAATAAATAGACTGTAAAATAAACTAATAGCTTAACCTCGCAAATACAAAAATCTTTATTCAATCACTCATTTAAATTAGTACATAATTGTTTGGGATCTTCTTTTAAGTATAAAAATACCTGTTTAGATGCGTTAGTACTATTTAGGTATTGTACTATATATCTAACAGTTCATACGTGTGTCCGGTGTATTGATGGGAATATATTGACACCAAAAATCGGTCGCAGTAATACTTGATTTATTGTGCACACGTACACTTGTGAAGGCTATAAGGGAGGGATACCGACTGCGCGTGCTGCCATGGCGCGCTTGCTTAAATGCTGACAATGCACAACGTGGCCGCACGAGACAGGTCGCTACACCTGTATTAGGAGACCCAGCTCTTCTATGACATGTAGTCGCTACATTATACTCACTCACGGGTATTAATCCCGGTCATTTGATAGGCGTGCGCGGGGATAAGTATCCAACGCGTAGTGGTCTCTTCAAAAAGACTATGTAATTTTGTACATCCGCCGTGACCCACTCCAGGGGATATCAATGGGACAATATACCAATTAACAGGTCACTGCGCAGGTATTGGCACACCGCCTTGCATCCCTGTTAATCGCGATTCGCTGAAGCGCATCAAGATATACAGTCATCTACTTGTTCCAACACTTCTTCAACCGTAATCCTTACATTGGTTCTGGTTTCTTCTCTTTCAAATACCACTGTCTTTGTCGTCTTCGCATTCAGTGATAGTCCCTTCTCCATATAATAGTCTTTCATTATTGTGACTAGTGTTTGCAGTTTAAATGGTGTTTCTGCTAATAACACGGCATCGCCTGTATGCGCCATCGTGCATTTTTGACTTTAATCTCTGCAGACAATTATCGAAATACAGTATGAACAACCCTCTCAGCTGTTTATGTTCCGCACACATGCTGAGCAATTCCTGTAAGTGGACTGCACACCACGGAGCAGTGCACCATTAATCCCATATCTCGGCATTATGTCCCACGGTTTCTTTCGCACAACCCTTTCAAATGCTTTCTCAATATCCACAAAACCGCAGAAAACCTTCTGGCCAGGTGCCTCTCCACGATGTCGCGGAGTATAAAAACTTGATCCGTACACCCCCTCCCATTTCGGAATCCTCACTGTGCCTCCTACAGCATTCCATCGGATTTCACCCTTATTCTCCTTTCAATTACCTTACCATATACTTTTGCTGCTAAGCTGATCAAACTGATGGCCATATAGCTGGCGCAGTCCATGCCCTAAAGGCAAAGGATCACTTGCTTATATATAGTCACCTAGGTTGAACGTAAAATCGTGATTGATTGTAAAAATATGTTTTTTTACTGTATTTTATCTACATAGTGTGATATACTATCAAAAGCATTATACTTTTCTTATCCGCTATTTAACATAACGTCCCAAATCACTGCCGAGATAAGCTCGCCTTTGTAAAACTATTGCTCAAATATTATAAAGTTTAATACTGTTATATGTGAATTATATACTTATGACATTTTTCAGTACAAGTATGAAGAAAAATTTCGTTGACCAATTCAATGTGACTGAATTAATATTATAATAGTATTCAATAATGAATTATGACACAAACTTCAATCATATTGAATTATTATGATGGAATTGAGAAGTTTGCTTTTTATATTTGCTGTTTCTAACTTCTCACGGCTGTATGCAGTGTGGCGCTGTTAAAAGTGCATTATGTGAAATAGGGTGAAAGAACATTTTATAATATTAGAAAAAAAAAATCTAGTTTTTTATTTCGCGACTGTCGCACTTTTTTAAAGATGATGTTATAGCTTTTGAAACCAGAAGATAAGATTAAAACAGTAATGATTATTAATAGCTGACACTGGCGATCGTGATGACCTTTGTAAAGATAATGTACATTTTGAACCAGTTGGCCAATTATGATAAAATAAAATACATTAATGACTATTAATTTCACACAGTGATAATAAAATACCATTTATCTCCAAAAATATGAATGAGCAGCCTAGCTAAAGAATCAGTCTATTGTATTAACCAGATGGAGACTTTGTACAAAGGTCGTCTGCGTGGGTACCTCTGTCTCACCTATTTCTACCGTCCAGCAGCTATATTTATATAGCTGTGTTCCAGTTTGAAGGGTGAGATATGACAGAGAAATTACTGGGTACTGTGACGTGACACAGCTTTAGGTCACATGATAGGCAGCGCGCGAGTAACATCCCCGTGGTGTTGCGAGCGTCAATAGGCTACGGCGACCGCTTTCTATCTGATGCATGCTTGTTTGCCAATCTAGTTGTATAAAAAAGGCGGGAGTAAGCTAATTCACATTGTTGTTACACAATCTCATTTTACAACAGATCTATATTAAGCAACAATATTTTATACAGTACAAATATATATTAGACAAAAATATACAATATATGTATACATAGTAAACATTTTATTTCAACAATAATATATATAGATTCTATAGCGATAATGTATAATACTCAGTGCGACTGTTTGACCATAGACTAGTATATTTGACATTCGTCCGCTCGTTAGGTTCTCTCTGCGTAACCCGCATGTTTATTTCGTAGTATATTTTTCGTATATATGTATTATGTCAGAAGCTAGTGAGGTGTGTAAGGGTCGAGTCATGTGGTGCTCAGTTCTTCGAGAAGTTATAGACAGATATTGATCATTATGTCGAATATTTTTTGCAAATAGTAAAATGATTTTTATCTACTAATTACTTTTACTCTTATTATTTGTATCGACCAAGCGGCGGCCTCTGTTTATGTAATGGTCTCTCGAATGGGTGACGTCATTTTCGGGCGTGCGTAACAGACGGGCCTCCCTGCTAACAACACTGTTTTTCACGTGGGATGACGCATTCAGTAGCTAACTATTTTTCAATACTGAAATATGAATTGCATGGAAAATTATACGTTGTGTGAATTTCGAAACGGTTCATTTTTTCTTGTTTCGACTTTTTTTTTCTAAAAATGACATTGACTATGCATTTTTTTAATATTGCCATGAATCATGTAGGAGACGATGATGGATGTGACAAATTTATATTAAGATAGTTTTCGCGAGTTTACGAGGCAATGATGTGCGGGGCAAAGGGAGTATTCCGGAAAGAAATAGAATATACTGATCAGGTTTTCTCACTCCGCAATATAGCTGAATATCATCTGGTTTTAGACCAGAAGATTTTCTGCAGTTTGGTGGATCTTAAAATACATTTAACAGGGTTGTATGAAAGGATTTCTAGGACATTGCCGGGATACGGAATTGATACGGTACCTTGCTTCATGTATGAATATAAAGCACGTGTACGGGTAGCTTGTTGCTCAGGCGCGGCGTCAATATTGGTGATGAGTAGGCCAGCGCGCTGTCGCCTCGGCTATTTCTTCTGTGTCTCAATGAACGTCTATATAAAACAAGATTTACAAATGTAATATTGTCTGTTATATTCATACAACATCATGCTATTAGCAGAAACCCCATCTGGACTGCAAACATTAGTCTAATCGTTATGATTAAAGATGATTGAATGTAGAAAGAAATACCATTTTTTAGAGATATTTATTGGTAAAATGCTTAAAATGTAAGATTAGTACTTTTGTATTATTTACTTACTTTTGTATAAGTGTAATGACAGGGAACAAAAAAGAGATAAGTCCACCGCCAGCTTGCTCTCTATGGTCCAGGAATCAAACAGGATCCAGGAAAAAATCAATCACCAAAATAATAATCAACAGTAAAGTTCCTTGCCGTTCCGGGATTAAAGCTCGGAACTTAAAACGAATTTAACCACAAGAAATTTGTAGCAGCCCTACTCTTACTAAGTTCGAGATTTATTTTCGCTCCTTGGCAGTGAGAGAGGCATGTGAGAGCCAATATTGATCATACCGAATTGACGGACAAGACAGACATGAAATTTAATAAAACGATTTGGCTAAAAGTTATGCAATCCACCAGAAACTGGGAATTTCGAATTGCACAACTTATGTCTACCTTATATATACTAGAGGGAGACTTTGTACAAAAGTCGTCTGCGTGGGTGCCTCTGTCTCACCTATTTCTACCGCCAAGCAGCTATATTTATATAGCGGTTTGAAGGGTGAGATATGGCAGTGAAATTACTGGGTACTTGTGACGAAACAGTCTTAGGTCACAAGATTGGCAGTTCGCGAGGTACATCCGCTTACCATCTAATGCGGGCCGCATGCTTGTTTGCCAATCTAGTTGTATAAAAAATGTCTAAAATAATAATTAATATTTTCAATATTCCTCATACATCTTACGACTACGATCTACTTATAACTGCTGTAATCTCAACTGACATACGGACCGAATATATACACTGTTGAGGATAGCTTTAACATAACCTTTTTATACTTTTGTAAACTCTATGTTTTTACACTCTGGTATTATTTTTTCTTTTGTTTTCTGTAGTGATATTTCATGGTTTCATCGTGCGTCTTTAGTAAGCATTATTTTATTGTAACTCCTATATCCTAAATAAATAGAAAATACTCTGATATCTGGTCTTTTACCTATTTATTAAATACAGTCCACCTTTCATTAAAACCCATTCTTTACATACACAGTTGGTTATAAAGACAAAATACTACATTGCCAGTTAGTAACCGTCGCCTTTTGGTAGTCGTCATGTTCGGTAGACTAGATGCTGATCAATATGTGGTATCTGCTTCGGACTCGAGAAGGGCGTGAGGGGATTGTGCTAAATATAGACACAATACAGTAGGTAATACTGTGAAAGAGATCGTTACCAATAAAATATATACTTAACATAATAATAATTTTTATATTTTTAAATGTATTTATTTTTATATAAAATCTTTATATTTAAAAATGTATCTAAAGTGTATAAATAAAATATAATAATAATAATAATGTATTTATTTCAGGTATAACCCATATAAAAACTCAATCAAACAGAATGTCAAAAATAAATATACAAAATAAACTTATACAGTACGTCAGAAAGTTACAAATTGTGTTACTACCTATTTCTGTCACGGTGTACGGAAAGCCAGTATTTCAGAATGGGAGTATCCAGATACTGGGTCAGTGTACGGAGGATTTCGTTTGTCGAATTGCGGATCTGAGTCCAAAACGCTGCGACTCGAGACCTTGTGATCGCAAAGTAATCTGGGACTCCGGCCTGCGCAAACATACCCGATGCGCTACAGTATCTCGGTTGTCTCATCAGAATTCGGTATGCATTATTATACTGCACTCTGATGCTACTACGAGTCCGTTTCATGCAGTTGACCCAGAGCTGAACCGTATAGAAGCATTGACAATACGCTCTAAACAGTGTCAGTTTTACTTTGTCTGTGCAGCGCGCGAATCTACGTGCGATCATGTTACTGCGCACAGCCAAAGCCCTACGCTCACGTTCTACGTCTTCATCATCACGGAAATCCTAAGTTAAAATGTGACCCAAGTATCTGAATTTTCCCACTCTTTCCACTAAAGCGCCATCCAAATAAACTGGGAGTGTCCTCTCCGGACCTTTCCCCGCTCGAAACACCATCATTTTGGTCTTCTGAATATTGTACTTAAGCCCATGTTTACTAGCGTACTTTTCACAAATTGTTAGTAATTTTCTTAGACCCCTGATGGAAGGGCTAAGAAGGACCATGTCGTCAGCATAATTGAAATTGTTTACACAAACAGAACCAATATGACATCCGATCCTGGCCCCCCTCAACTCCTCGATCAGATCGTTTACATATAAATTGAAAAGGTCCGGAGAGGTCAGCCCTCCTTGACGCACACCGCATTCTAACCTGTAATCGTTAGAAGCGATGTCGCCCCACTTCACATAGTTCGTTTGGTTCTCGTACCAGTACCTCAACAGACCCACAACTTTTGGTGGAACACTAGACAGCGTGAGTTTCTCCCAAAGTAAACTATAATTTACTAGGTCAAAAGCCCGACTTAAGTCTAGGAAACAACCGTAAACTGATGTTTCTTTATTGATATAATAATTGACAGTGCTTTTGAGACTGAAAATTGCCGAATCTGTGGAGAGACCGGGACGAAAACCAAACTGTGCGTCATCCAGCCTAATATATCGCCTTAGCACCGGAGAAATTAGGCTTTCCAGTATTTTCCCTAGGATTGTACCTAATGAAATCGGTCTATACTTCTTGAGACTGGAAAGATCTGCCGTTTTGTTTTTGGGAACAGGAATAACTACCGTCCTCATTAGGCGATCAGGTAAATGTCCGGAATTTACACATATACTGTAGAACTTTGCCAACAGTCGATAAATTTCATACCCTGCGTATTTCACATGCTCCGCACTAAGTCCGTCATATCCCGAGGCTTTACCAAGCTTCATACTTCCTACAACTCTAAATACATCATCTGGCGTGAAATTATAGATGATATCGTCGCAGTGACCACTGTCGCTCGGCGCGTGCGCAATACGCTCACCAGAGGTCGGTAAAGGATCTACTTTGAAATGGTGTGAAAATAACTCGGCTATTCTGACCGGTTCGTGTATACCCTCGACACTAGCGGGTAAATTACATTTATAATTGAAATGTTTCGTGGCATCCCAAAACTTTATAAAATTCTTATCAGCTTGGTACGTGGCCAGAATATTCATTTGAATTCGTTCCTCATTATTTTGACACCATTTCAACTTATTCTTAAAAAATTTACGACTGCTTACCATGTTGTTGTAAACCGACCCAGTATCAGGTTTACCTGCATTTAGCCAACAATTAAAATGTAATCTGGCTTTTTGGTGGCTGTCCTTAACATGGTAATTCCATCCCAATACCCGCCATCCTCTTGGTACACCGTGACAAGCACTAATAGCCAACAAGGCGGCTTTATTGTTAAAAGCAATATTTTTCTAGACAACCTTAGGGTAATCAATCTGAGAGAGGGTAGCCCTGCTCAAGGCAGGAAATGGTCAACTGATACTTAATTTAAACTTATTGATTATAAGTGTAAATTACATAATTATGGTTTATTTGTCCTCAGAGCGTGGTGGAGCGAGTGGAGTACCGTTCGGCGGGCCCCGGGCAAACGATCGCCAGGCGCTCCGCTTGGATAGACTCGCAGGTTTTCGGCTTCTCGCGGGCGATACGAGCCTTCGGCGTCGAGAGGTTCAGGAAGAACTGCACGCAGATGGTGAGATTGTTGGTGTTAATATAATGTAGCACTAATGCCGAATACGGCAACGCAAGAGTGACACCCCCTGGTGTTGCAAATGTCCATAGGCTACGGTAACTGCTTACCATCAGGCAGGCCGTACGCTTGTTTGTCACCTTAGTGGTATAAAGAAGGAATATATCAGTAGAAATTGAAATAAGTAAAAAAACGGGTTGCACTCCGGGAGTGCCGGCAGAAGTGAAAACTTGAACATGCGGACCAAGCAGCGATGTTGATAAACTACGTTGAACGAAACGCATAAGCGCCAAGATTTTCATGGCGCTTACAACGTTTTGGTCGCGAGAAAATAATGCCCTCTGAACGATCTAGCGCTTCATGTTTTAATTGTTTAATTAGAGGTAACTAATGTTTTAGCGCTGCAGCGAACTTAAGTTCTAATTCTCATCAAAATCTTACATCGGTGTCACGTGTCCTGCCGCGAGCTTAGCATTTTTTACTCATCCCAAAAAGTGCACAACGCCGCTAAAGAAGTTTTCACTTCAATAAAATCCTCGCATTATATCTTACTATACGTCCAAATTGGTCGTGTTTTATCAGGTGAGGTTTAATCGGCGAGCGTGCACAAAAAGAACAGTAAATGTTAAAGAAACGAGTATGATGCATAAGGACCGTGTCATATATTCTATATTTAAGCATGAAATACTAAAAACTCGTAACATAGTTTGGAAGCAATGTCTAAAACAGACAAATATTGTCTTCCACGAATTGTTTAATACAAAAACCAAGACTGGAAATCATCACGGCACACCAATAGCGAGACTTCTCTCTCACTCTTGATAGTTAAACCCAAACTTGATGGGTTTTATTATAAACCGGCTGAAGCTCGCGTCTCTACCCGCGTGTTTGGTTTTTTGCGTTTTGCTCATACCCTAAATGTTTTCGGAATAATATTCACAATATACCGTATTCGTTCATGGGCAAGTCCCGTACCAGCAATAGTAATATCCTATTCGTATGTTGAAATTGTTTCAAATTCCAACCTTTCTTGCACGAAAGAGAATCAATCATCCATACATCCTCACAAACTATCACAAAATACAAGTAGAACTTAGAACCTAAACTCTTAAACGCTGTACCATGCCACGTTAGCTAAAATTGTTTACATTGATGTCACTCGTTAGTTTACAATATTTCGCCGTGCTTATCTTTACGAGGCGCATATATAGATATGTAGTACCTATAGGTACGTATATTTTGGTTCTGATAACAGAAGTTTAATAATTGAACCGTGCGGGAGATAGCCTTATGTGATAAAACTCCTGTCCGGTTTACCTACACTTGTGTGATTGTTTTGAAAATGCTTTTATTAGGTCGACATTGTATCATGGCATGATATGGAACCTCATTTCAATTATATTCTTAGTTTTAGTGTATTAGAATAAAGAATCTGTGTGTGGGGGCATACAATGCATCTTGCAATGTTTTATCGTAGAGATAGTCGTCTGTTATAAGCAAAACGTAATTTTAAATGCCATAATTTCATCAGTAGTTCATATGGTGTCTATGAATATGAGACGCGATTAGAATAGATGCTTTAGCTGTGTAATAATCTTAGCTCGATAGTGTTATTGGCGATATAATCGGTTACGCGAGTTAGCAATGTCGACCGCTGCCTGTTTATGAATGAGTTTTCCTATCTCGAGCTTCTCCCGTAAAGGGCACATTGTCGGTAGATGACGCTACGCCTCTTACAGTTTGTGTTGTTTAGGCAAATTTTTCACTGTTTAGTTAATTGCAAAAATTGTAAATTTTTTTGCTCGACTTCGAATTTGTTCTTGTACCACATTATTCTTTCTCCCTCTGACAATTTTATTTCTACTAAATCTTTCATCATGAATTGCTGTAATTTATCGTTGTTGTCGTTTCTTTTTTTTAGCCCAATCATAAAATCATTAGTTGTTTCTATAATGTCGAATTTTTTTTAGCGCGTATTAGCACACATTTTAAAATCTTCAAAGTCGTAAATATGTCTCATATTTTTAATGTTTCTTTCGATATTACCATGAACTCCATCTGCTGGCTTGTGTGTGTGTCCTTTAATAAGGTACTTTATGATTATAGTTGCTATTTCTGTATTAATAGGCCCATCTTTCAGTTTTTTCGCAACTGTCGTAATTATACTATCATTCTCTGGGTATTTCAAGAAAAATTTTCACTCACAATTGCCTAGATTTTTCTGCAAGAAGAAAAGTCTCGTTGTACTCGTATTTCTTAGACTGTTACTCTTAATGACACTTTGTAACACTGTCTAAACAAGATTTATTTTATAGTATTTGTTTATGATAAGCTCCAATAATACTTCCAAAACAATTTTCGGCCTGAAAATTGAGAATATTCCGTTCGACATCTATTTTTACAAATAGTAAAATTTATGTCATAGTTTTTTCGGCTTAGTTAATTGTTTGTTTTTGGTTTGTCAACTTTTTCGTACCCTTTTGTTTATTTTCTCATTGTCTACTGAAGTGAAATTCTTATCAGTCGCAGAATTACTTGAAGTTTTGGGTATAGTGATATAGTGACGTTGCATCTCGTTATCACTAAACATATAAACACATTAATTGCCAGTGTTATTAACTTCTTCAACTGACTATTATTAGATCTTGAATGAACATAACTCCCATGTAAAGTATTTGTGTAAATACTTACACAAATACTTCACATGGGAGTTATATCTGTGGAATCACAGGAAATAATTCTGTCAGTGGTTTTCTATGAGGTAATTATTTTTAATTGAATTAGAACACATATTTTGGCATTGCATCTCGTTGTCACTAAATATACGATAACGAAAGTTGTCAACTTCTTCAAATGACAGATGAAATCTTACATGAATTGAACTCTAGTGTACTATTGTTGAACGCTCATTACTTTGTGGAGTTGCAGGCACTAAATTAGGCAACTATTATTTTCCATATGTTCAACTCAGTTGTCCATATCTTTACTGTAAATATATAAGCTAGCAGCAGCTAATAATAATTACATACTACTTTAGTATTTTATTTTGATTTTTTAATAATTAACTAATTTCAGAATTTTGAAATAAATGTAAATTCTCCTAATAATTAAACATTTAACTTATTATATTATTTTTGTCTATTTTCAGGAACACCGTTCCTATATGAAATCTATATGTTTGTGTGTAGCTTTTTTCGAATATTCGAATTTTGACTCCAGATTCGGATTCAGCATAAAAATGTAGAATAGGAATGTCTGAAAAACCAACCTCCTATCTCTTAAGGAAGAATCTATCTCTTAAAAAGAAGTCAATTCCGAAACTTCCTACTCCTAAAAATTTCTTCTGATTAAATTCGTTGTGAGTTCTAAGGCGGCTGTAGTTTAACCCCCGGGACGGCAGTGAAGGTCACCGCTGTTAATTCTGGCTACACAGTAGACACAGTGGTGGGTATGAGTGGTGGGCCTGTCCCGATCTCTTAAGGAACATGATCAAAATGGCCGACAAATAAAAAAAAAATGAATTTTTATTTCAGATTCGAAAAGTAAATTAAAAAGTAGAATAGGAATGTCTTAAAAACTAATATCATATTTCTTAAGGAACATGGGCAAAATGGCCGACAAAGTTTAAAAAAAATATTTAAATTGTTATATAATTGACGAGCCAGGTGTTACTCTGGCAATCCAAGCTTGCGCATTCCAAATCAAGTAATCCAAATCGTTGTTTAAATGCATGTAACAAATATTTACGTTTCAAGTATTCCAAACACGACATCACTTAATGACAGAATATCTTCCGCTTGTTTACGAGTTGTCATCATTATATACCTAAACTAAACAAAAATTAAACTTACGTCATTTCACACAAAAAAAACCACACTAAAATAAATTAAAACAATAGGTAGTATAGGTACCTATTTTAATATTAGTTACACTACGCTTACCTACTTGGATGAATCACTGAAAAAAATACTGACTTTACTACCTAAAATAAAGAATTATGACGATAATTTATACTCACTGCACAATATACATTATACTAAGTGTGTAGGAAGACGATAAAGTTAACATAAAACCAGAGGGCCCAGTCAGCAGAGACGCGACATAAAAGCTAAACGAGTATGTAGCAGAATCTCGGGAATTGCAAGTACACCGTGTGATCGGAATAGTTAATTAATGGAAGTCCTTATATTGGATGACATGCGAGGAGTATGGGTAGAATATCGAATCTATTATTCAATCTATATTCTATATTTACCCAGCAAGTACCTTGAGGGGTAGGCAGAGCCGAACGGCACAAACGGCCCTTACGCATCTTACTTGCCTCGTTACAAGAGAAAAATATTTTTCACTCCAAATATGCATTTTATACGTAGGATGTGCGTAGTACGGACAGTAGACGTATATAACCGTTATATCATGTATGATTTATTATTTATATTAGTATTCTTTTACTGTTTATTAACTTCGTTAGAATTGTCACATTATCCCGAGTAATACGGGTGATGTTGTGATGACGTCATAATGTAAGCAATATTATAAGCTGATTATGTACTCAATTACGTGCATACTCAAGAAAAAATGCTTCCTAACTTGCCGAGTAGAGTTTCAAAGTAAAGGCAATCTTATAAATATATAGGTAAACTTTATGTTTATAGTTACTTTTTATTAATAAACTCTATATGGCCATCAGTTTGATTAGGTTAGCAGCAAAAGTATATGGCAAGGAGAATGAGGGTGAAATCCGATCGAATGCTGTGGGAGGCACTAGGAGGATTCCGAAATGCAATATCATGACGAGCTCGGTGGCTCAGTCGTGAAAGACGCGACTTTGACACCAACGCTCGTGGGTTCGATTCCCGTACAAGACAAACATTTGTGTGCATGAACATGTCTGTTTGTATTGGTCTGGATGTTTTAAGAGAGAGAGAGATAGGGCGCATCAAAGCAGCCCGTCTGAGGAAGTACGTATACAACCGCAGCCAAATAACAACTTGTTGATGTTGTTGTTGAGAGTTGTGTTCGTGCGTGTGAGTGAGGTCACCAGTAAGTTCCTAAGGAGTTGCTGTGTAAACAGCAAGGGAGGCCTCGCGCGAGTGATACTTAGTATATTACAAGGGTTAATAGGCTACGGTACCCGCTTTACATCAAGTGGGCCGTATGCTTGGATGCCTTCCGACGTAGTATAAAAAAAATTATTAACATTAAATTTAAATGAACTATATTATTTAATATTTTATTCATTAATCCTGTATACTTCTTATTTAAACGTGTTTTTATTAGAAATGTCGGCAGGCGTATTTATTAATTATTAATACATTAGCTTGATAAATCCAGTTGTTGATTATTATGACGGGAGTGTAAGCACAAGTAAATCGGACCAAATTTACGTTTCATTTTTCATTGCCAGCTTAAAAAATTATATATCTCCCATTTTTCAGGCAAACGGTTTCAACGACGTTCTCCACAGCATGTTCCCTCGTCAAGTACCTTCACAGCACTCCATGGCGCCCGTCACCCACACCCTGAAGGAGATGAGGGATGCGGCCGCCGCCGCCACCGACCGAGCCAAGGCCAACGTACTCTCCTCTGTCAACAGAACATAACAGGACGATTGTACCAAATAGGACCAGGTGATACGATGCCGTCTCACTCGCAGATATACTATATGTAGTACTAGCCATCCTATTATTTAGTCCAACCGCCAGATTTTAACTTTTCAGTAATTCGATGCTGCTACATATCTACGTCAAATCCCTTAGGGGTAGGCAGAGGGGTCGAGCGTTAAATGGCTCAGTCACACCTCGCTCGCTCCTTCAACATTCATAGCTCTTTTTGTGCACTCTCGCCACGGCTTCTGACACCACTTTCTTATAACACAGGGCCGATTTGGTCGTGGTAGTGAATCATGTTCCTAGTAAATCGATTATAGATAAATATGATATAGATACAATACGTGCATTTTAGTTTATGAGCGGCTTGTGAGCGTTTTAGTTTATGACCGTTGATTTTTAAAAATGTACGTTGAGTCTAGTTTACACTCAGTGGCACATTTAATGGGTCACCGTCTCGGAATCGCATAAATTTCGTTTTAGATATTTAGAATACTAGTATTTGGAGGGTAGTTCTGCGACAAATTATACACATATACCAAGTTCACATTGTCTGACGTTGTAATAAAAACTGCTTTTTTTTAGCGGCGCAGACTATTATATTCTTTTTTGCTTTATATCTTTCTCGCCAGTTGGATACGTTAGTCAAAGTACCTTTACATTCAAAGATACAAAGTGATTGCCACTTTCTGCTTACCATCAGGGAGACCGTGCACTTGTTAGTCCGTTTAGTTGTATAAATTTCAAATAAATTTCGGAGGACTGCACAAATAATTAACGGTACAATGACAATTAGAATATACACTACATTGTAATGCGCAGCTATTAGGTCATATAATTGAACTACTGATTCTAGCCACTTTGTGAGAGAGTTACTATAAAACTTGATCATCGGTATCTGCGAGTGATCATACAAGGCCATTATATTCGATAAACTATCGATTGACGAGTAATAAAGATTAATATAAACTTCCAGTAGTATAGTCACGGCTACAAGGCCATTTCAACTCTTGATATAATGCGTATAAAGTCGACTCTTGTTTGCACATTATGTATATTTCGATTTGGAAATATTTTCTTAGCTGTCTATGGTGCAGATAGGTAAAATTAATATTATCTACACATCGTGAAATCAAGCATTACGTTTCTTATTTCTATCATACACATGTATAAATCAGTAAATCTATGCAATCACTAGATTATGCGAATGAAGCATTCACAGTGTTTCACAAGTTGTGGCTCGAGAACCATAACTAGCTTATAGGCGCTTTGACATTTAAAACAATGCCCGTTTGCTTAATGTTAATTACGCGCTTAATTTAATATAAGAGTTATCTTATACTTGTATATTTAGTAGATATAATAAAATAAATAATTTTGATTCTTTGCTGAAAATTCTCCTTTTTGAATTTTCATTTCTAAGTTGAATTTTAATTGATTTGCTCTATATAACACTGTCATACTCTTACTCGAGGTAAGCGCCATGTGTCATAAAGAGAGAAAGCGCGTCGCGTCTCACTCTGTGCCATCTGTGGCGTGTTTATGTTTGAAATTGCTATTCTAGTGGTTGCGTATAGTTGAATTATATCCATAACGTGTACAAATATTTGAATTAAGAATAAATTTGCAAGATTATATGTGTTAAAGTTAGGTAATGCTGAACCTGTATTTAATTAGGTCTTCAATGTAACGTTACCGTTATATAATTTAAAGATTAGTTAAAATTTATTGTTATAATAAACTATCCAGTACGCTTTAGTGCTCTCATTGAAATGTATATTTTTATT
This sequence comes from Pyralis farinalis, assembly GCA_947507595.1. NCBI lineage: Eukaryota > Metazoa > Arthropoda > Insecta > Lepidoptera > Pyralidae > Pyralis > Pyralis farinalis. The sequence continues at coordinate 26,695,105 of OX382278.1, forward strand.
ATAGTGTATAAGTTTTATATTGTGCGCACGTTGCGCCTCGTCCGTATCGGAGCACATGGAAGCTCTACCGCGCTAGTCCTGGGGTGGGCAAACAAGGCACTATTTTTTAAAAACAATTACATGAAGTACCATTTAAAATAGTCGTAGTAAGTTAGAAAAATCTAGGTATTTTAATTAATCACGTAGGCAGTTCTTTGCCCGCCCCTGCGCTAACCTATAGACAGGTCATCTGTATTAAACCCTTTTACTTACGAGAACAAAATATTAATTGCAATATTTGTCATCTATAGACGCTAAATAAATCACATATATGCATAAAGCTATACTGGTGTTTTGTTAAAAAGAGTCATTTTAATTTTCACTGCCATTATTATATGTATATTAACACTGCTACGCGTACCTTATTACGCCACATTCCAACTTGTGCGATTATGTATTTTCAGTCTCAGACATTTAAATTGCTATAAAGAGAATAAATCAAAACACTAACAATATACTTTGCTTGTAGCGAGTGGAAAACTACATCCCGTGTAGTTTTAATTCTAATGCGTTAATTTAAATGTCATGGATTGTATTTCCGTTGATCACGGCATTTCAAAGCTTCATGCTTGACTGTGTGAGTCTCGCTAAAGTGCGTTGTAAAAACTGTTTTTGAAATAAAAAATTTGAGTAAAAAGATAAAGTACGGATAGCGACAGATCAAGCCATACTAAGATATAACTTATGCCATAGCAGTAAAGGTGATATTCGTCTAGTATTGATAAGCTTGACTTGTTGCTATGTGTACAGTCATGTCTAAGATTATATGTACGTTTGCAAGAGTCCAAAAGTTTTAGCTTATACTTTCATATTATGTTATAGCTTTGAATGTGCAGAATAATGCAAATATTAGTTTTTTAGTCTATATCATAGTTGTCGCGTCATAATATTATTAACTAAAAATATGTTTGTCAATTTCCTTTGTGACCAATTAATTGTGTATAGCCTTTAAATGTGTGAATGTATACATAAATATATGACTCCACATATTTTTAGACGTGACTGTACCTAATGTTATTTATTATGTATGTATTTACAGTGCAGTAATATATTACTTATGTATGTATGTTTGTTATATTTTACTTTGTTTCGGAGTCTTTCCTGCCATATTTTTATTCGCCCAAATGAACAGTGTTGCCATCAAATCTAGATGTTAAATCTTGTATTAAATTTACAATTGATAGATTTTTTATTTACTGAAGAACAAATTATAAGAACTTGAAAGAGTTGGACATAAATGAGTAGTGACATTGACCTACTGTGACCAACTTTCATATTTAGCTTATTTTAATGGTCAGACCTTGACTACTATAAACATTAGACAAAATTTTATTTCTTACAGAACAATAAACAATAAAAAAATGGGGCATTTTTCTTCACAATATTATATGATACTAAAAAGATGCAATTTTTCACGATCCAATGCTTAACTTAAAAATCAAACCATAAAAAGGAACTGAATTAATGAAACCAAATTTGTTAAAAAAAAAAAATACATTTACAGCGAAGTGCACTTCAAGCTATACATTTTCACCTTTGTGCAGTTCTTATTCCGTACGTAATAAACGTTGCAATCGAACTTCGAGTATCAATTGTGATCTGGTTTTAGCTGTATAACAAACTAATTGCTGCCCGCGGCTACGCCTGCTTAAGGAACATGTTTTATGTAGGAACGTTGTATAAAGTATATTAATCGACGGAGACCTCCTACTGCAGTCCTGTGGGAAAATCTCGATAGGAAGTTTGTAGACCAAGTTGAGAGTTGTTTTCTTGGCCCAAACAGTACGCCATCATTGCGTCATCACGAGCGGTGCGGTTGTAGAAGAAAGCTGTTGGCTTGTTGTCATATCAACCAACTCTGAACACAACTCGTTGTAGAGTCATTGAAATAACGAAATACACAAACAGAGGCAATCTTTAAACTTTTATGCTATGTCATAAAGAAATACGTTTTAATTTGTTATAAAACGTTATCAGAATAATGGGTAATGGCTATATAATACACAAATAATTAAAAATCCTTTTATTTCACCTGCAAAAGTAGTTTTACTGAACTAATGTTGCAGACTCTAATTTGATGTGAAATAATTGTATGATTGAAGTTAGAGAATTGCTCTGTCATATCTATATTATTTTCAATATAATAATAATAAACAAAGAAGAAATTTTATAAATTGTATAGTTAGGTTAGTTAGGCCTCATAAGTATTATAAATCTATTGGTGTTCTATCTAATAATGTAAATGAAATAAAAAAAAATATGTTATCTATAGTCTTGCCATAAAAAGATTAAAAAATATATCAAAAGAGGAAACGTTCTATTTTACTATTATCATAATAAAGTCTAGTCTAAGTCCTAAGTATATAGGAATTTAATGTTCATTTGTATTGCATTTTAGATTCTACTATTTGGCAATTTAATAAACTTAGTAATGTGGGTAGCAAAAATAAATTTGTCATGGGAAGAGCTTGTCTAGAAAAATGATTTTTTTAAAATAAACTACAAGTCCAACAGTACCTACTAATTCCATATTTGAGATTGATACTAAATTTATTGTTTATTTTTCAGTTTATTTAAAGGAGATTTTGGTGAAACTCGATAATGTATAGTTTACTTTTCATCGTCATCGCCATGACAGTTTATATATTCATCATAAGAACAAGACTTACAAAGCCGTCGTAAATATGGGACGTACTTCGTACACGGTCGCAAATACGACTCTTATTCAATGGACATTGAACGGTATGTCTATAAATAAATATGACAGTTTGTTTTTGTTGACAAAAGTAAAGAACTAACGTACATTATGCATAATAAGTAATTAATGGGTTGTGTAGAATAATATATCCTATCTGCGCCGAAAAAATCGTGGGCGAAATGGCGTATTAAATAAAATAAATTAAATATATATTGTATATGGTAACTCTTATAGTATAGGTACTTTTAAATTCTCTAAATTGATGCTTTCGTTATAATTAATTGTCTATAGGTTACGGATACTACGAGTACATAATAGTCTGATGTAAGTACGTTAGGAACTAAAATGGGGTCTTTAGAAATTATAATAGAGTTCGTAGACAAATATTACCTCTAAATTAGTATTAATGACTATTTTCGGACATAAGAATCAATAAATCAGTGCATTACTACATGAAGTTTGTTTTATTTTGACTACTTTCATAATGTTCTATATTGCAGCGGCCGCGACGTTAGTGATTGATAGACAAATATAATGTCTGTGAATAGGTTCAGGGCTAGGTCAATGGGAAGACCTGTTATAACACGAGCTCAGCAATCATAATCCCAGCCAAGGCGAGGATGCATTTTGCATTTCTCAAATATGTGCAGTATAAAGTATACCTAATAACTTACCCTAAAATAAAAATATTTAGTTGGATTGCGTGGAATTAAATTTGCCCATTTTCTTACGGGATGACGCTATTCCATTTCTAAATCCAGTAGGATTGCTGGGGTCCGTTATCTTAGCCTAACGATTCGGCGAATATACTAATTTTTATATAGAGCGACGCCATTGCCTGCCACTGAAACACATCTTTCGAAATACAATTTATGGTACGTGAAAATAATAAATTGTATTTCGATGATCTCTCACGATGTTCAAGCCGCCCGAGGCCCACTGACTTAACAACGTCATCTATCAACAGCCGAGACCGACGGCTTAGCGTAACCGAAGCACGGAGACTCGAGATAGATAAATCCATCCAGAGATAGGTTGCCGTCGACGTTGCTTAACCTGTGCGTTTGATTAGAATGACACGCGCAACGACGCCATCGAGCTATTAGCCCTGCCGTAGGCGAAATAGGAATTCACTATCCCCGGCGATGGCTCCTTTGGTCGTGTCCAGAAGTCCAAGAACGTCACAGTTAACATCTAAAACGGGATCGCAGGTTATTTGAACTCGAACTTCCAGACTTTGATGAAATTTGACAAATATCTAGATAGCCTAACTGGCTTCTGCGTTTTACTAAACTTACCTACCTAAATTTCAAATAATGGTATGGAACTCCCGTTTGGAGATTTCTACTCGCACTTGTTTAACAACATTAGGGCAAACAAAGATACAGATTATCTGATGTGAAGTTATACCTACTTACACGCTTTTGCTGTGACGGCTTTAACTATACTAAAGCATTGTTCGCCTCACTGTCGAAATTCGACCAATAATCTTTAATGACGAATTGATGAAACCATGTATGAATCGGTTATTTTTCTACTTCTTTTAATGAATCAGAAAACCAAAGAACACAGCTCTAAAGTTAGTCAATAGAAGAAAAGAAAATCGATTGAAAAACAGATGAGAAAATGAACATAGACATGTTCATGCACACAAATGATTGTCTTGTATGGAAATCGAACCCATGTGCGCTGGTGACAACGTAGCGTCATTCACGACTGCGAAACTGAGCTCGTCAAAATAATGCAACTATATCTACATATTAATTTATTGTATAAGTTATTTGTACATACACTATGTTTTCTTCAATTTGAAGAACTACCAACATTATTATTTGCATTGCTATTTCACCTTAATAGCAGCACGCAGCCGTGCACTTCTACTTCTAGGGTTCATTTCAACTTCTTCATCTGTCGGCACGTCCACATGTTTATTAAGCGGCTTCCACGGAGTATTTAAGAAACAATTTATTGTGTCTTGGTCCTGGACTAGAGTTGGACTTAAATATTTTAACGGAACAGGGTTAGCTATCTCATTTATTATGTTTCCGGCAATGTGCCGTTTTACTATTGTATCTTCTAATGAATGGAAACATATTGTTACTAATCTCCCATTGAGTTTTAAGTAATATTTTGATAGTACCATGGCATAGTTAAGTTCGTTGAGCTCATTGTTGACGAATATGCGGAGAGCTTGAAAGACTTTTGTTGCATTCGACTGTGGCCGTTGTAACTTGTCCAACCGAATCTCATCTGGACAACAAGAATTAACAACATCAACTAATTCTTGAGTCGTATCAATATTTTTGATCATATACCGAGCGTGCATGATTGTTTGTGCTATTTTCGCCGCTTTCTTCTCTTCACCGTATACTTTAAATATTTTGTAAAGTTCCTGTTCATTTGCTGTCGCTAATACTTCTCTAGCTGTTATTTGGTTTGAATCTCTCCCGGCATCCATCCTCATATCTAAATAGCCATTTTTGCTGATAGAAAACCCCCTTTCCCCCGTATCCAACTGCATGGATGAACATCCGAAATCAAACAAAATGCCATCAATACTGGCCTGATTGTATCCTCGAGTCTTTAAAAGTGACGGTAGCTCACTAAACCTGCCTAATAATGGTGTCACTCGGTTTGGAAACTCTTCGGCAAGTTTGAGTGCTTTCTCATATGCTATTGGATCCCGATCTAACGTTATCAGATGACAATTCGCTTTTTCTAATATTTTACGAGAGTGACCGCCTGCACCGAATGTCATGTCTATATACACTTCATTATCTTTGGGCTTTAAATATTGTATAGACTCATTTAACATAACAGGAGTATGGTCTTTATATTCTACAGATTCTGTACATAAACTTCTAAGGAGAGGAAGTCTGTGAAGTCTTTGGATACATCTGAGAATCATGATGAACCCTTTTTAAATACTTTTGAAAAGAACCCCTTATTTTCTTCCTTTAAATAGTCAAGAATTTCAGTGGAGAGTATTAGGTTGCACTCTTCTGTGCTCAGACCGGTCGCAGTGCTTGTTCGTGTACGATTGTACTTATTCCGGTAGTGGTTATCTGCTATTTTATTTAGAGAGTTATATTGGCGGGTGCAAAGCGCAGAATCTAAGTTTTGTGTTTCTGAAGACTCAAATGCTAATTTAACTTTGTCTCTTATGTATTTTCCAAGGTCTCTGTAATATAAAAAGAAAGTGAAATTTATAAAATAGTTCTGTATTATGAAGAATATAATGAGCATAACCTACAAATACATACCTTTCTCCTTTGCTGCTGTCTAAAGGCCACTTTGCTATGAGTTTAGTAAACTTCTTATACTGAGTAGCCATACTTAGTAAATTTTAATACATTTTGTACCAGAAACTACGTAAATTTAAAGTATTATTTTTAATTTATTGCTGCAATGACAATAGACGTGACAGACAGACAAAGAATTTTTTTTTTCTTTTTTTTTTTTTGGTTCCATTTATCCCCGAGGGGAAAGGCAAAGGGATCTAGCCTATACAGCCAAGTCTTCAGTTTAGAACCATTTGAAAATCTTAATTCTATGTCCAGCTTCAGAAACTGTGCTGAAAAAATACTTGGGAAGGGTACATCGACCCAATCAACCCAGTTTAAATACCACCTGTAAAACGATAGTGATTTTTACAAGGTTTCCTTGATGAACTTATTCACGTCTTCTAAGAAGTGCATAAACGTGTTATATTTGAGTTTTTTCATTACTGTATAATTTCACTAGGACTTATGTTACAAAATACTAACGAAATTGTCACATAAAACTAATTTTACACTGATTTGTAAAATTTTCAATTATTACAACAATGTCACTCGTCAAAAGCGCGGAAGAAGTTCTTTTTTTTTGGTTCTTTTTATCCCCGAGGGGAAAGGCAAAGGGATATAGCCCATACATCCCCGAGGGGAAAGGCAAAGGGATCTAGCCCATACAGCCAAGCCATCAGTTTAGAACCACTTGAAAATCTTAATTCTATGTTCCAGCTTCAGGAACTGTGCTGAAAAAATAGGGTGGGCTTTATTATCGGGGCGCACGATTTCGGGGTTGGTCAGGGTTGCTTTATGTATTTTTTTTATACCACTAAGGTGGCAATCAAGCATACGGCCTGCCTGCTGTTAAACAGTCACCGTAGCCTATGGACATTTGCAACACCGGGGGCGTCACTCATGCGTTGCCGACCCTCTAAAAACCTCTTCACGCATTTCTTGAAGAACTCCATGCTGTAGTCCCTTGGAAAAACCTCGGCTGGGAGCTCATTCCACAGCTTGAGTGTTCTCGGATGAAAACTTCTCTGGAACCGCACCGTACGCGACCATTGCGGTTCAAGCGTGTGAGGGTGAACTCCCCGCCGTCGGCGAGCGGTGCGGTTATAAAAAGTAGCTGTCGGCATCATTTCGAACAACTCTTCAGAACACAACCCGTTGTACAATCGGTAGAACACACAAAGGGAGGCAAAGTCTCTCCTTAAACTTAAGGGTTCAATACCGAGTGTAAGCTTAGGATTGTCGACAATTCTCACAGCTCGTAGAGACGAGCCTGGATACCAGCTTGGACCGTGTGATTCGATTCAGAGGAATCGAATCACACGGTCCAAGCTGGTATCCAGGTGCTCCCGCCCAAAGGTGACGGCTTAATATGGTACTCCAAGTACTCCAAGTGCGGTCTGACTTGAGACTTATATAATATAAGTCTTTGCCCCGCACTGAAGTACTGCTTAGCTCTGTTGAGCACACCAAGTTTTTTCGACGCCAGCTTGACCTTCTCCTCCAGGTGATTTTGATATTGCACATCACTGGAGATCTCAACGCCAAGCATCCTAATACTTTTGGTGACGGTAAGAGGTGTGTTCTGGAATTTAGGAACCACAGCAAATGAAGTTTTCTTAGCGGTAAATGCGCAAACTTGTGTCTTCTTGGGGTTGAATTCGACCATATTAAGCCGCCCCCAGTCGGATACTTTAGCCAGAGTACCATCCATTTCAGATACAAGTTTGTCGGGCTTTCCTCCACAAGGGAACGAGGGATGTTTGCACGGCCTGTATAATAAGTGTCCCCGGTGCTGTCGTCCGCATAACAATGAATGCCATCAATTGACAACATATCATCGATATGCAGAAGAAACAGTGTCGGAGACAGTACAGAACCCTGAGGGACGCCATCATTGATATCCATACTATCGGAGCATCCACCGTCAACCACGGCTTTTATGCATCTGTTGGATAAAAAGCTGGCGACCCATTTGCACAAACCCTCGGGCAGCCCGTATGATGGTAACTTCGATAGAAGACTCCGGTGCCAGACCCGATCGAACGCCTTCGCCATATCTAGGCTGACAGCCAATGCCTCACCTTGACTCTCTATCGCCAAAGCCCAGCGGTGTGTAAGATACACTAGAAGATCACCAGTTGAGCGACAATGGCGAAAACCGTATTGACGGTCGCTAATCAAGTCGTGATCCTCTAGGTATCCTAGGAGTCGTATGTTTATCACACGCTCCATTACCTTGGAGAGAAGGGAGGTTATGGCGATAGGCCTGTAATTCGATGGGTCTGATCTATCGACCTTTTTGGGCACCGAGTGCACATTGGCGGTCTTCCATGAAGACGGGACTTGCCCAGTGGAGTAGGAAACACAACTCAGGAGCACACAGCTTCAGCACCACTGCCGGTATACCATCCGACCCACTCGATTTATGAATGTCGAGAGAGAGTAAGGCCCGCCGGACATCTCGCTGGGTAATGGAGATTTCCGGCATTGAGCTACCGCACCACGTGATGGTAGGTGGCGCAGCTCCCCCGTCATTCATATTCGAGTTAGACGCAAAGAGATTACCGAGTAAATCGGCTTTCTCCTTAGCGCTATGGGCCAAACTGCCATCCGGTTTTTGCAGTGGTGGCATGGACGGTTGACAGAAATTTCCCTCGGCAGCTTTAGCGAGCGACCAGAAAGCACGGCTCCCAGAGGGAAAGCTCGCAAGTCGCTCTACCAACCAACTCTGCCGACGAAATCGATTTTTTTTTTAGGGGTATTGTAGGTGTTAGTTTACCTTTACCTTTCAAACGACACTACTTGGAGCTCCAGGAAATATGCATCTTCTTTTTTTTAATTATTATTATAGTGCACGTGAAATGGAACGAATTTTATTCAATAAAAATATAGTTTGTTTGAAAACTTGTAATTTATTACCTTGAAACGGAACGTATTCCGCCATTTTGTTTGACATTTGACATTATGGTTCGCGTCATTCTGTTTTCGTTTGTACGTTGCGTGAATGTGTTTCAAAACAGTTGATTAGGTTAGGTTAGAGTATGGCAAACAACGCACGAGCCGAGCGAGCGAAGCGAGCGGCGAAGTGCCAGAAGCGAATCGTTGCCATTTTGAAAAGTGTCATTATAAAAAGTAGACCGAACATACAGCTGGCAACTGTGAGGTTGGGAAATAAAACAAAACGATACGATACTTCAAAGAAAGAGGAGGAGGGGGGGATATAATCTTCCTCCCCCTCTAAATATTGATATCAGATGAAAGTGATTGCTCGAATTTGAAAGATTGTAGGTGACATAACCTCAAAAAATTAAAATGTTAACTTTAAAACTATACGTTTCCGTGTTATAGTTCCCCCCACAAGGGGTTCAATTTCCAAGTATAACAACAATGTCATTCGTCAAAAGCGCGGGAAGAAGTGGTGCATTTTTTAGGGTTCAGTACCCAAAGGGTAAAACGGAACCCTATTACTGAGACTCCGCTGTCCGTCCGTCTGTCCGTCCGTCTGTCACCAGGCTGTATCTCACGAACCGTGATAGTTAGACAGTTGAAATTTTCACAGATGATGTATTTCTGTTGCCGCTATAACAACAAATACTAAAAAACAGAATAACATAAATATTTAAGGGGGCTCCCATACAACAAACGTGACTTTTTTCCTCGTTTTGCCTCGATATTGATAACGGCAACAGCTAGACGGTTGAAATATTAATAGAATATTTAATTATATATCCACTTTAAAAATAAATAATTAAATTAAAATAAAATAAATATTTAAGGGGGGCTCCCATACAACAAACGGATTTTTTTTGCCGTTTTTATATATAATAGTACGGAACCCTTCGTGCGCGAGTCCGACTCGCACTTGGCCGATTTTTTTGGGGTTCTTTTTATTCACGAAGGGAAAGGCAAAGGGTACATCCAAGTCATCAGTTTAGAACCATTTGAAAATCTTAATTCTATGTTCCAGCTTCAGGAACTGTGCAGAAAAATACTTGGGAAGGGTACTACGAAGTACCCTTCCCAAGTATTTTGATTGGGTCGACCCAATCAACCCAGTTTTAATACCACCCGTAAAAACGATACGAATTTTACAAAGTTTTCTTGATGAACTTATTCACGTCTTCCAAAAAGTGCATAAACGTGTTATATTTGAGTTTATTCATTATTGTGTAATTGCACTAACACTTATGTTACAAAATACTATCGAAATTGTCATACAAAACTAATTTTACACTGAATTGTAAAAAAATCAACTACAAGAACAATGTCACTGGAAGAAGTCCTCAGAAGTCGTGCAGTTTATCAAAAGCGGTTCTTTTTTTTTGTTTAGTAAATGATACATCTGACATTTCATCTTGGTACGAGTAATAAGCATCTTGAACTAGATTAGAATTATAAATATTAAAAAAAATAATTATGAATGATGATTGAATGATATTATTCGAGTGATCAAATTGTTTTTGAAGTCAAAATTCCTTAGATGCGATATGACGAGTAACATAGATATTTTACGAACGGAAATTATGTTTTCTTGTGTTAATTAATCAATTAAATTATGATATTAATTGAATTAATTTTTCCAAAGTCAAAGTGTTTATTTGCCAGAATACATACATACAATTACAATTAGAATACATACCTGTATGCATTGTCTGCGCGCAGATGTGCAAAATTAATTAAAATTATTTTAATAAAAATGTTATTATCATCACATATCCATGTCATCGAATTTTACAATTTATCATTTGTATTTAAGTGTGTGTAATCTAGCGGAGGGAGGTTTTTATTAAAATTATAAATTAAATAAGATACAATAAAAACCTTCCTCCGCCAGATTATGCAGAAGACTGAGGAGTATAATCTGCCCTTATGTTTAGCGTATGTGGACTGCGAAAAGGCTTTTGGTTTTTTTGAGTCACGGTCGGTGCTACAGTATCTCCAGCGATGTTGAATTGACTATCGATACATCGAAGCGTTATAGTGCTTGTATAGTAAGGCTACGATGTGTATCCGAGTATAGGACCAGAGTACAAAACCGATCTAAGTGCAAAAAGGTGTAAGACAGGGTGATATCATATCCCAGAAACTTCACCGCAGTATTGGAAGATGTCTTCAAGCTCTTGGACTGGAAAGGATACGGTATAAACATCAATGGCGAATAGATCACTCACTTTCGATTTGCCGACAATATAGTTCTCATGGCGAAATCGCTAGAGGAACTTAGCGCTATGCTCAATGACCTTAGTAGTGTTTCCAACCAGGAAGGTCTCAAGATGAACATGGACAAGACTAAGATCATGTCGAATGTCCATATTACACCTATGCTGGTCACGGTCGGAAGCACTAAGCTCTAAGTTGTCGACGAATATGTTTACCTAGGACAGGTTATACAGTTAGGTAAGTCCAACTTCGACCGAGAGGTCTACAGACGGATCCAACTCGGCTTGGCTTGGCAGCGTTCGGTAAACTTTGACGCATGTATCGTCTAAAATTCATCAACATCTGAAGAGTAAGGTCTTTGAACAGTGTGTGTTGCCTACGGAATTGAGATGCGGCCCTTCGCTGCGGCGAATTCGTATGGGGAAGCTCAAGGTCGCTCAGCGTGCTATGGAAAGAGCTATGATCGGAGCTTCTATGCGTGACAGAATCAGAAATGAGATTATCCGTAGTAGAACTAAGGTAACCGACATAGCCCACAGAATAAGCAAAGTGAAGTGGCAGAGGGCCGGCCACATAGTTCGTAGAACCGACAACCGGTGGGGAAGAAAGTTTCTCGAATGGCGTCCCCGTACTCGTACACGCAGTGTGGGACGATCTCCCACTAGTTGGACCGACGACCTCATCAGGTTTATAGGGAGTCGATAGATGCAGGTGGCACAGGATCGAGACGAGTGACACTCTAGAGGGGAGACCTATGTTCAGCAGTGGACGAATATAGGCTGTAATGATGATGATGACAATAAAAACATTTATCTAAAAGCCATTTCGTCAATTTCCTTTTAAATGTTTAAATAAAAGTTTTGTGTCCTTTTAATTCCTTGGAGATATTTTAGTTCATTGGGTAGTTTATTGTATAACATTATTACAAATATTCTGATACAGAAACTTGTGCTAAGTTGGCTTATTTATAAAATGTAAGTATTGTAATCTAGCATGCCTAGATGTTACTTCGTGTCTCATATTGTAATATTGCAGGTTGTTTTTCAAAAATAGGCAGATCTCCTTTTTATAAAGGCACGGCAACCGAAGTATTTTATACTTTTTAAACAATGGTTTACAGCTTTCAATAAACCATTCCTTACTTGTGGCACGAACACATATTATCTGTACTTTAGACGCTTTGTCTGCATCGACGGAGCTGACCCACAAAACTATCTCATAGTTTAGCACACACGACACATATCCGTGATACGCGGTTCAAGCCGCTTCTGTTCATACTATTTGTCTCAATTTTCGCAATGTAAAGGTGAATCGTTCTAGTTTTTTTTACATACTACATTAACCTGGTCTTTCCAATTCAAATGTATGTCCATAATTAATCCCAGAAATTTAAAATTTAACCTCATCAAATCTCGTTCTATTATACTCTACTTTTAGTGTAATTCTGGTCGAATTGTAGGGAGTAAATTGCATGCATTTAGTTTTGGACAAATTTATTTTCAAATAATTGTTGTTAATCCAATTTATTATATCAGTTAATGCTTTGTGTACTAGTGGTTCAATTAATTTCTTATCTAGACATTTTATAATAAGAGTTCTGTCATCTGCAAAAAGAACACATTTCTGTGTGGTGGCATACGAAAGATCATTAATTATAAATTAGAAAAAGCAAAAGGCCGAGAATACTTCTCTGTGAACTACCTGTGGTTTTTATTAAATGTTGACATTTACATGTTATTTTTCCTTTATGAAACTATTACCTTCATTCCTTATTTTTGTTATTTCGGTACATTATTTCTATTTTAAAGTAATTAGCTATCCTTGTATGCATTGCCTCTTATTCCGTATATTTCTTATTTATGCAACAGCAACGAATGTTCAACATGATCGAATGCGCTGCTCATGTCCAGGAATAATGACACTGCCGAGAAATTGTTATTTATACTTTCAGAGGTAGCCTTCGCCAAATCAAAACAGGCAAGCATCGTAGATCTTCCCCATCGAAAACCAAATTGTTGTGGATGAAGTATGTTAAATTTTGAAAGGAATATCTTTAATTATTCGAGCACGGCTTTCTCTAACACCTTTGACAACACCGGTATTATAGTAATCGATTTATAATTGTTAGGTACAGACTTATCGCCACTCCTAAATGAAGGCCTGGCAATGGAAGGCGTAAGCTTTTCCGGAAAAGTACCCTCTATAAACGAAAAATTAATAAGATGACTGAGACTACTTTAGTAGGTAGCTATGTCATCAATACCACTAGATTTACTATTATTCAGCAACATAATTGAACAATGACATCGCAAGCCTGCACATGTGGTTCTATGACGGAAAAGAGAGGTTGGGATAAGGGAAAACAGTTCTTACTATATTCCCTTTTATTCTTAACAGCCTTCAAGACTATGTTTTGAGCCGTTTCATGGTTTAATAGACCAAGATTCTAAATTGAGGATTCAAGCTGTTCAATATTGCTCTATCTGACTTAGCTTAACGACTGTCATCTATCGAGAACAGCCGGGACCGACGGCTTAATGTGCCCTCCGAAGCCCGGATAAACTCGAGATAAATAAACCCATCCACAGGCAGGCTTCGATCGACGTGCTTAACCTGCGTGTTGGGTTAGAAAGACACGCGCAACGACGCCATCGAGCTCTCCACTTCCACTTCAGCACTACTTTTGTAAGACTTACACGACAGAGACCTTCTCCTGTTAAAAAGTGCGCAAGTTGATGAAAAGTTAAGTCCGGACAATGTGACTCCCAAACGCTGCTCGGCTTAATCACTATTTGGCATTCACTTATCACTTAACCACATCGGCGGAGTCTTGTAATTAGTGCCACACATTTTACTATAACTTATTTAGCAATGTTTTGTGATATACATAATACTCTGAAATCCTTAGGTAGACAATAATACAGGAATCAATGTCTATAGTTGGTCTTTATTTAAACCCGTGATTCATGCTTTTTTAATGAAGCGGTTTCACAGTTGAATATCTTTGCCTATTAGGAAATCCTTCTGTGAAGGATAAGTTTAATATAAGTATAGTTAAGTGGTTTAGATAAGAACGCTGCACAATGATGCCTTACCGTGAATAGCGGGTCGATCCGATTTGACGCACATTCGCAAGTAGCTCGCATCTGTGTAATGCGACGATTTTGAAAGATATTTTGTAGTTGTCCTGTTGCTTATATCTCTCAACTATGCCAAAGTCGTCAAACATCGTTGTTTCATGTTTGATTACAAAAGAAAAATATAGCTAAACTTTAGACTACAAAAACGCTTCGCTGAATGCCAAAAGCCTTTTGACGACTCTGGTGATCGCATGGATAGCAATGGATACGTTAATATGGGGTTTTGAGTTTGATTCCCATACATAACAAACATTTGTTCTACGAATGTCTGCCTTGGGCTGGGTATTTTTAAGCGAGGAAAAGTGCATCAAAGTAAAGTATCTCATAAATAACCATAACCAAACACTACGTTAGTGATCCTTCCTGTATTGCCAGCGTTCATGTGCTACGGAACCACTTTACGTCTGGCAGTATGCTTGTATGCCTCTCGACCCATAAAATAAAACTACCTGAAACCCGATTGTCTATGCCTCTTTTTAGTATTTGTTTACTGAAGAACATAATCCTATAAAAAACCCATCTCTGGCCATTATATAGCAACGGGACGAGTTTCAAAATAGTGTCGAGAGACAAAGGCCAGCGGCGTGATCCCAATTATATTGTATAAACCCTCGTTAATCCTCTTATTTCGGGAGCGGCGGCGCCGCGAGATGTGGTTATTGTGACATCCACACGTTCCTGTTAACTGTTCCATGTGTATCTACTAAATTATATCAATTATACATTTAATATTATGTTTTGCCTCCCGTTCCAAGAAAAATGGGTTGTGTTCTGCTGAGTTATTCGACATAATCCCAACAGCTTCGTTTTACAATCGCCCTGGTCGCCGACGGCTGAGAGTTCATCCTCTTACACTGGAGCCGCAATGATCACGTACTATGCAGTTCCGGAGAAATTTTCTACCATGAACTATTAAGTTGGGTAATGAGCTCCCTGCCGAGATTTTCCCAAGTGACTACAGTATGTGGCTCTTCAAAAAAAGGCGTGAAAAGGTTCTTACAATGTCAGCTACGCAAGAGAATAATACATAATATTCAAATATTTTTTATTCAAATAGACTCAACAAGTAGTTTTAAATCGTCACTGATATACTAATATACGAAATGACAGTACAATATAAATGTCTTTATCAATTTCATATTAACTCCAATCGTTGTTATCGTTTAAAAATCATATATAACCCTTTTTTAATTAATGTCCTTTTGACATACTTATCTAATTGAAGTAAAACTTCTTTACGCGCGCTTGACTTGGGGAGTGAGCTGCCATGCAATTCTGTAAGAGCAAACATTCTTACATCCTCGGAAACATCGGCTGTTACAGCCTTGAACACAAAATTGCAATTCTTTGGTGTCGCTGTTCATGGCTGTACGACACTAGCGCCGCAAGGCTGCGTTTGGAATTGGAATTCTACAAGACAAACAGCCTCGCGTACGCTTACAGCCTTATAGAATACCAAATAATTTAGCCGTGATCGCAGTAGACGATGTCAAAGCTGTGACATCTGTGATCACAGCGACGCACACAGCCATTACGAGTCGCTTTGAGAATTGCATGGCTGGTGAATGCGTGACGAGAGCGTTACGAAAAGTGTGATCGGGCGAGGCGAACGGAAGTTGAGAGGGAGATATAAGTTAGTGAAGATAGAAAGAGAGAGAGTTACGTTTCGTATATTACTGTAGGGGCAAGAGAGAGAGGTGCGAGCACACATTTTCTTTCTCTCATAGCGAGTTAAGTTTCGTATATGTAAGACACAGTGCAGGCCTATTGTCTGTATCACACTATTGAGCTAAAGAAGTTTTATTTCAGTCGTGTGGTCTAAAGCACACTCGTTTTATCTAATTACAAGCATGTGATACCTAGGTACTATTAATTCCAGGTTATATTAGCCCATGTAAGAGGAAACAAAAGCTTGCTCGCGTCTAATCCTAATTAGTCTTTATATAAATCCCAGTAATCCTTAGATTGAAACAACACGTTGTTTCGTAACGACACAAACTGTTGGTGGAGACTATTTTATTATTATACAACGTCGGGCGTCATACTAGCATACGGCCCATCTGATGAAAAGTGGTTACATTAGCCTTGCAATAGAGAAAGTGTTTCGTGAGGACTTCTTAGAGCAACTTCTTAGGAGCTTTTATTTATACTACGTCGGGAGGCATACAAGCATACGGCCTACCCCACCGTAAAGCGGGTTCCGTAACCTATTAAACGCTTGCGATATATTAAGTATCACTCGCGCGATGCCCCCTCTGCTGCTTACACAGCAACTCCTTGGGAGCTTACTGGTGACCTCACTCACCTTTTGCCTTGTGTGGGAATCGAACCCACGAGCATTAGTGTCAAAGTCGCGTCATTCACGACTGAGCCACCGAGCTCGTCGAGCTTAATGGTAACCTCACTCACTCGCAGGCGCACAACAATCCTTCACGGAATTAATTGGCTGTAGTTTTCTGTTAGGTGGAAGTACTTTGATTGCCCTACTTCTCATGCAATGTATATGTATGAAATGAAATCTCACAATGGATTAGGATAGCTTCTGGTTCAGCAAGTGTTTCATCCTTCCACTAGCATATCGTCATAAATTTTAACTAAATTATACTATTAAGATGGTAATCAACATAGCCTGCCTGATGAAAATCACATATATAATCTAGAAAATGTATGTATGTATATGTATGTATGTATATCTTCACGCCAGGTCCCTTGCGGGGTAGGCAGATAGAACCGAGCGCCATAAGACGCGGTCCTTACACACTTCACTCGCTTCTTTCACATTCATAGCTCTTTTCATGCACGCTCGCCGGTTCCTAAGGCTCCTGACATCACCTTCTGATAAAACACGACCAATTTGGTCATGGTAGGTTAGTCTTGGTCTTCCTCGGCTCCTACATCCTTCCACTTTCGCATTGTATATCTGTTTCGTCATCTAGAAAATGTAGGGAAAATATTGTTTTTGCCAGTTTCAGAATGGTGAGCAGATAGGTACGATGCAATATAACAAGTATCCTCATTCATTGCCACCCACGCAAAGCCCCTTTAAGCTGATCTTTGTGTAAAGTCTTTGTGACATACTTTACAACGTCCGTCGAATCGCGAATTTTACACGTAACCAATTTTTAATTATTTATTTATTTATTACACCAGGTTACATAAACATTTTATAAAAACAATAAACCACTGAGGTTTGACGCAAATGCAATGATATCACTACTTTATGTAATAATTACCTACAATGTAAAATAAGAATACTATAGAATAGTGCGTACTTAACTACAACAATGAGATTCATCGGTGACCGGGCAAGTACGTTCGAAGACATATATTAGGATATAAGTGGGTAACATATTATAAGCAACTAAGTATACGGTAAATTTATTTTATTCAAAGTATTAATCAATTTGATAAATTGTGTGTACATGTGTACTTGTTATAATAACATATGTAGTTATGTACGTTTGTGTATTTATTTATATAATTACTTTATTTCCTTTAAGTTATGCTCTGCGCCACCCTACCTTATTTCTTAACTTCTCCTCTACCCTGAGGTTGTCTGGAAGAGATCGCATCGCGATAAGACCGCCGTTGTACTGATACTTTGTTATTGTTCTTTATTATGTATTTTTCTTTTGGTGCAATAAAGAGTATTGTATTGTATTGTAAATATGAATTATAATTTAATTAAGATTTATTTTATTGCAGGTAATAACAATAATCACGTAGTATAATTAACAAGTGCTGGAGTTCGCGTTCGCGCAAATCCCACCACTATTTTTACGCTTTTGTTATTACTGTTCTATACAAATGACCGATGACTGTAATTACAACCTGGAAGTACAAAATGTACTTTTTTAAATACTTCCGGTTATCAAATTAACTCCATTTTGATACCATTAGAAAGATGCAATTTAGTTTGACTTTCTGGTGAAAACCGCATCGCTTCAATCGCATTTATAGTTTTATTTCTAGAGGCCAAAATGTCAGTGCAGAGAAATAGAGGGAGAAACTGTACTATTTTATGGGTTTAGGGATTTGTTTTCAAGTTCTTAAGTGAAATTAAATTGTTTTGACTACTTAAATTGTCCAAAAAGTACTTCTAATAAGATGTGTTTTTAAGTGTACCATGTATTTTTCCAAAAAATAGTGAATCACAAGTGTCTAACTTCTTTTGAAATAAAAAATAAATAAAATTGTCTTGGTCTGGGTAGGTAAGGTCACACGTCTTTCGAAATGTAATTTCTTGGACGAGCGGGTTTCGTTGCGATGTTTTCCTTCACCGCTGACTAATTTATAATTATGAACAGCTATGTAAATAAATTCGGAAACAAGAGTTTAGTGTTACGTGCCGGGATTTGAAACGGAGACCATATGGTCAATGGGCCACTTCTTTATCCACTGGACTATTACTGCTCAGTGAGGAATCGCGCATGTCTCATGGAAAGATCTTCCCGCTTGGTCAGTGGTGCGTCGTGCCAATTGACGTGGTGGGCGTTAAATGAAAACAACTCGCCTAGAATCTACAGCAGAAGGGATCTGTTGGAGTAATGTCATTTGTCGGTTGAATGCGCTCCACTAGACTCTGTGCCAGAATTATAATAATGGATCACTCACCTCCCTATCTCGGTGTCCGTCGTTAATGTATATTGTCGGACAAATTACACAGCGCCACCTAGCCCCAAAGTAAGCGAAGTTTGTGTTATGGGTACTAGACAACTGATAAACATACGTAAATAAATTTATTTTTGTAAATACCTACTTATTATACATAGAAAATACCCAGACCAATACAAACAGACATGTTCATGCACACAAATGTTTGTCCTGTGTGGGAATCGAACCCACGAGCGTTAGTGTCAAAGTAGCGTAACAGCGCGTTTCACCATTGCGACACCGAGCTCGTCGATATAACGCGAACAGTCAAATTTCTTTCTCGTTTCCTAGCAACTTTTTTTATTCAACGGCGGGAGGCAAACGAAATATGACCCATCTGATGTAACGTAACCTTCCTTGACCCGAACTCTATCTAGGTTGCTAACTGGATTGGGCTATCATATGCCGTTTTCTAGGTTTTTAATTATGCTGTGTTATACATTTTTATACTACGTCGGGAGGCATACAAGCATACTGCCCATCTGATGTAAAGCGGGTACCGTAGCCTATTAACGCTTGCGATATATTAAGTATCACTCGCGCGATGCCTCCTCTGCTGCTTAAACAGTAACTCCCTAGGAGCTTACTGGTGACCTCGTTTACACGCAGGAACACAACAACCCTCTAGGGAGATGTTATTTGGCTGCGATTTTCTGTGAGGTCGAGGTACATCCCCAGACAGGCTGCTTAGATGCACCCTACCCTAAGCCAGTACAAGACAAACAAACAGGTTCGTGCACACAAATGTTTGTGCTGTTTGGGAATCGAACCCACGAGAAGTGCTGGTGTAGGGGGAACGTAACAGCCCGTTTCGCCACCGAGCGCGTCATTCCAGCCTTCCTTTTAAGCGTGGTCTGCTCTTAAACGTATATATTTATACTATGCGGTATGCAGCGTTGTTGATACAGTCTTCAACTGAGCAATTCAGGCGGGAGTGTGTCAAACTACAAACGCCAAGTTGTAAACCGATTCGTGGCCGAGTTTACGTAACCGCCCGCCCCCGTGTCCGGAGCATTTCAATTGCAAATGCAATGAAGTGTTGTCCACATTCAGTTTGCATATAGAGTACATGCCGATGTCCTGTGCCATTGAAATTATTACTGAGAGCCTTCTAACCTGAGAAAGAAAGAGTCTTCATCTTAGCCACCGTTTCCTAATCATTTAGAGCTACATAAGCTTAGCATTTGATAAAGATACTAATTTTGACATGGAGTGACTGCTATCAGAAATCCGCAACTCAAAGGGAAAACCAGACATTTCTTAGGTAAGTTTGACGTCTTTCGAAATATAATTTCTTGGAAGTACGTGCGGGATTCCTCCCAAACATGTACTTCTTCTTTTTCTTCTAAATGCTATGCAGTTTCATATACCATTAGGATTGGCCTTAGCCTTTGGATTTGGCGGAGATAATGATTTCAACATGGAGCGACTGTTATGAGATTTCCACAATTCAAAGGTAAAACCAGACATTTCTTGGGTAAGTCACACGTTTTTCGAAATGTAATTTCATGAACGTGCGGGTTTCGTTGCGATGTTTTCCTTCACTGCTGACTAATTGATATTTACAAATACCTTTGTAAATAAATTCGGAAAATTTAGCGTCACGTGCCGGGATTTGAAACGAATACCATATTGGCAATGGGTCACTTCTTTATCCACTGGACTATTACTACGCAGTGAGGAATCCCGCATGGACAAGAAATTATATTTGGAAAAACATGTTTCCTTGTTGGGTTTCCTCTCCATGTTTTCCATCACCGCCAAGTAAGTAATAATTAAATAATTCATTGTTAATAATGAAAGAATCTGAAAATACGTATATAGTGGTACATGACCAAGCTAGGATTTGAACCAGAGACATTTTATAGTGCTTTAAAGTAGTAAAAGTGCTTATGAAGATATCCCGTGGTGCGGATGTGTGTCTCCATTATTTTGAGGAGTATGTGACTCGCTATCTTCTTGGCGTTAAGGCCAGCCTCGCAAGACCACAATAACCGTCCAGGGCGTTGTTACCTGTACAATACAATACACTTTATTGCACCAAAAGAAAAATACAAAAAAAAAAATAGGCCAAGTGCGAGTCGGACTTGCGCACGATACCATTATCTATAAAAGCGGCAAAAAAAACACGTTTGTTGTATGGGAGCCCCCCTTAAATATTTGTTTTATTTTAATTTAATTATTTATTCTTAAAGTAAACATATAACTAAATATTCTCTGAATATTTCAAGCGTCTACCTGTTGCCGTTATCAATATCGAGCAAAAATGAGCAAACAAATCACGTTTGTTGTATGGGAGCCACCTTAAATATTTATTACATTCTATTTTTTAGTATTTGTTGTTATAGCGGCAACAGAAATACATCATCTGTGAAAATTTCAACTATCTAACTATCACGGTTCATGAGATACAGCCCGGTGACATACGGACGGACGGACGGACGGACAGCGGAGCCTCAGTAATAGGGTTCCGTTTTACCCTTTGGGTACGGAACCCTAAAAACAACAATTAAAAAAACCGGCCAAGTGCGAGTGGGACTCGCGCACGAAGGGTTCCGTACCATTATCTATAAAAAATGCAAAAAAAATCACGTTTGTTGTATGGGAGCCCCCTTTAATATTTATTTTATTATATTTTTTAGTATTTGTTGTTACAGCGGCAATAGAAATACATCATCTGTGAAAATTTCAACTGTCTAACTATCACGGTTCATGAGATACAGCCTGGTGACAGACGGACGGACGGACGGACGGACAGCGGAGCCTCAGTAATAGGGTTCCGTTTTACCCTTTGGGTACGGAACCCTAAAAAGTATCAGTACAACGGCGGTCTTATCGCGATGCGATCTCCAGACAACCTTAGGGTAGAGGAGAAGTAAAGAAACAAGGTAGGGTGGCGCAGAGCACAACTTAAAGGAAATAAAATATTATATAAATAGACATAAATAAATACATATAATATACATAAATATACACATATAATATACATTAATACAAATTAATACTGTAATCCGTTAGATGGAGAAATGTCCTCAAACAGGTTGTTTCCAGTGGTTGTGATAATTTTTTATTTGTTCAATTTACTAACTGTCAGGTCTTTATCGTTTTCCAAATCGATCCTCAAAACAGTTTGTAAGCAATTCTTCTTTTTAAGGTTCCGTACCCAAAGGGTAAAACGGAACCCTATTACTGAGGCTCCGCTGTCCGTCCGTCCGTCCGTCCGTCCGGCTGTCACCAGGCTGTATCTCATGAACCGTGATAGTTAGACAGTTGAAATTTTCACAGATGATGTATTTCTGTTGCCGCTATAACAACAAATACTAAAAAATAGAATAAAATAAATATTTAAGGGGGCTCCCATACAACAAACGGGTTTTTTTTTGCCATATTTATCGATAATGGTACGAAACACTTCGTGCGCGCGCCGACTCGCACTTGGCCGATTTTTTACGTTATGTCATTGCCTAATCCATCAGGATTGGCGGGGTTCGCTACCTAAGCCTAAGGATTTGTGCGAAGATACTGATTTTTACATGGAGCGACTACCGTCAGACCTTCACAATCTAAAGGGAAAACCAGACATTTCTCAGGTAAGGTCACACGTCTTTTGAAACATAATTTAGTGGATTCCTCACGATGTTTTATTTCACCGCTGAGCTAGTAGTGATTACAAATATGCACATAGGTACATCTGAAAACACCAATTTACGTGGTACGTGCCGAGATTCGAACCGGGCGTCAGTTGTTCAGTAGAACGGTACTTTATCCGCTGGGCTATCACAACCCATCCACATCCAGATCAACCCTTACTCATCCCACTGCAGGGATACGGGTCTCCCTTCAACCGAAGGGGTTTAGAGCGTACTCCACCAAGCTGCCCAAATGCGGACTTAGCTTAACGACTGTCATCTGTCGACAACAGCCGGGACCGACGGCTTAACGTGCCCTCCGAGCACGGAGAAACTGGAGATAGATAAACCCATCCATAGACGGGCTGCGGTGGACGTTGCTTAACCTGCGTGTTCGGTTAGAATGACACGCGCAACGACGCCATCGAACTCTCAATCACTATGGGAGTCGTTAAATCAGTATTTTTGCCAAATCCTTAGGCTTAGGTAGCGGATCCCGACAGCCCTAATGAATTAGGAAAACAGATTATCGTTAAGAAGAAGAAGAAAATTAGGTTATTTTTCAATACTGAAACAATCGACGACTCTAGAACGGCGAGACATGTTGTCCGCAAATATTTAAGAGTAAAGGAGTAAATATATTTTAAATAATTATAAATAATTATTGTCGGACATATTAAACAGCGCCATCTAGCCCCAAAGTAAGCGAAGCTTTTGTTATGGTTACTAGACAACTGATAAACAGGCGTAAATACATTTACGCATGTTTTACCCAGACCAAGACAAACAGACATGTTCATGCACACAAATTTTTGTACTGTGTGGGAATCGAACCCACGAGCGTTGGTGTCAAAGTAGCGTAACAGCGCGTTTCACCACTGCGACACTGAGCTCGTGAATTTTTTTTAAAGAAATCTATCTGTCTATCTATAACTTCGCGTCAAATCCCCTGCGGTGTAGGCAGTGATAACCGAGAGTCACGTGACTCGATCCTTACTAATCTCACTTCTTTAACATTCATTGCTCTTAATTAATATAAGTATACACGCTCGCCGGTGTTTTAAATGAATAGATAATTAAAAAAAATATATATTAATATTCATCGCTATGGCCATGTGAACGAGCTCGGTGGCTCAGTCGTTCACAGACTTTGACACCAACGCTCGCCGGATCGATTCCCACGCAAAACAAAAAAGGGTCGGCAACGCACGAGTGACACCCCTGGTGTTGCAAATGTCCATATGCTACGGTGACTGTTTACCATCGGGCAGGTCGTATGCTTGATTGCCACCTTCTCTATCTATAACTTCACGCCAAATCCCTTGCGGGGTAGGCAGAGAGAACCGAGCGCCACGTGACTCGATCCTTACATATCTCACTCGCTTCTTAAACATTCATTGCTCTTCTCATGCACGCACGCCGGTTTCTAGGGCTCCTGACATCACCTTCTGATAGAACATGACCAATTTGGTCATGGTAGGTCAGTCTTGACCTTCCCCGGCTCCTACATCCTTTCACTTTTGCATTGTATATCTGCTTCGTCATTCTTTCATCCTGCATTCTTTCTACATGCCCGAACCATCGGAGCATGCCTCTTCTTATTTTAACACCGACGCTCACTTTCAGACCAACTCTATTTCTAACATCATCATTGCGAATACGGTCTACAAGCCTTACGCCACAAATTTTGCGCAGCGCTCGCATTTCAACCGCGTTTATTCTACTTTCATGCTCTTTCTGCCATACCCAACTCTCGCTTCCATAAGTTAGCGTTGGGACCAACACTGCATTGTGTATAGCGAGTTGTGCCTTCTGGCTCAAGATTTTACTACCAAGAAGTTTTCCCAACGCTCCATTCACACTATTCCCAGCACTCACTCGTCTTTCCAAATCTGCGGTGTACCTTCCATCCCTGCTGAAAGCGCATCCAAGATATACAAACTCATCCACTTGTTCCAACACTTCATCATCAATCGTAATCCTTACATTAGTTCTGGATTCTTCTCTTTCAAATACCATTATCTTTGTTTTCTTCGCATTCAGTGATTGTCACCTTAGAGGTATTAAATAATTCTGCTAAATTATCGGATCGATGCTGATTTGGGCGAAGTGTACTCGGAACTAAATTGATGAATTATTA
The DNA here is from genome assembly GCA_947507595.1 of Pyralis farinalis. Lineage (NCBI taxonomy): Eukaryota > Metazoa > Arthropoda > Insecta > Lepidoptera > Pyralidae > Pyralis > Pyralis farinalis. Next base: position 26,719,848 of record OX382278.1, read on the forward strand.
CAGATATCTACCACAGTCTACAGCTTTCAGCAGTAAGGTAACTTCAAAGAAACCTTCGAACTCACTGCATTCGCACGCTCGACGACTAAACTAGAATGGCGAGCTCGGTTGGCACAGTGGTTAGTGATGCTACTTTGACACCAACACTCGTGGGTTCGATTATTACACAGGACAAACATTTGTGTGCATGATCATGACTGTTTGTATTGGGCTGGGTGTATTTTAAGAGATGTAGAGGGCATCAAAATGGCCTGCCTGTGGAAGCACCTCCATCTGACAGAAAACCGCTTTATTGGATACTGTGACGAAACCTTAATAAAAAAGCCTTAGGTCACAAGATTGGTAGCGCGCGAGTAATAGACACGTGGTGTTGCGAGCGTCAATAGGCTGCGGTGACCGCTTACCATCTGATGCTGGCCGCATGCTTGTTTTCGAATCTAGTTGTATAAAAAGAATACGAGTACCACTAAGCTCCTAAGGGGTAACTGTGTGCAACAGCGGTAGCGTGAGTTATACTTAATGTGTTGCAAGCGATCATTGGTTACAGTAACCGCTTTACATCAGGTGGGCCGTATGCTTGCATGTCTTCCGACGTAGTATAAAAAAAGGCATTCTCTATTGGTTCGGATATGACATGACGAAACAGACGTACAATGCGAACGTGGAAGGATGTAGGAGCCGGGGAGGACCGAGACTAACCTAACATGACCAAATTGGTCGTGTTCTATCAGAAGGGGATGTCAGGAGGCTTAGGAACCGGCGAGCGTGCATGAAAAGAACTATAAATGTTATAGAAGCGAGTGAGGTATGTTAGGACCGTGTCTTACGGCACTCGGTTCCCTCTGCCTACACCGCAAGGGATCTGGCGTGAAGATATGCATACATTTTGTTTAAATTTTTAGTTCAAATTATCGGTGAGAGAAATATGGGGGGTAGGGCACGCATCAAAGCAGTCTGACTTGGGAAGTACCTCCATCGCCATATAATAACTCCCTGCAGGGGCAGGGTTGTTGTGTTCCAAATAGTGAGTAAGATTCTGGGGAGTTGCCGTTTTAACAGCAAGGGTGACAACGCGCGAGGAATACTTTCTGAATTGTAAGTCATCATAGGCTACGATAACCACTTCACATCAGGCCGCATGCTTGCTTGCCTCCCAACGTTGTATAAAAAAGTAATGTGCACATGATGTACATACTCTATTCCTAACTGCACTTCTGAGCGAGACAGAATTTGTTCACGGGAACAAACATTTTTTCACGACGACTTGCCTTCCCTTACTAAAATCTTAATACTACACGAATACATGTTTCGGGATAGTATACATTGCTCCTGTTTAGTAGAGTTAATGAATGTGCTTTGCTTTTTAGCAGCGTTGTGGATGGAGTGTGCGTGGGAAGGTTTTAGTGGAAAATATCCGGGAGAGGGGTAACGCTGAACGTAACAAAGTGCGAGCCTTTTGTCTAGATTAAGGTGCGGTTTACTTATAAAGATTCGTCGCATGCGAAGCTTTTTTTTATTGATTTTTTTGTTGATCAAAATTGAAAAACGTTCCGTTTAACCATTTCTCATAAACATTTAACTTCAAATGATACATGTAATGATTTGGAAAATAAAGAGGATTACATGGCATATTATCATTTTTTAAATCAAAATGACCTCATCTGCACTCGATACATCCCGACTTGCAGCTAGAAATATAATAAGACCACTGAGACGGTTTTTGTATTCCTGCGAATGAGTAAGGTTACCAGTAAGTAGTTAAATGTGGAGTTGTTGTGTGCAGCGGGGCTCCTTTGTATTGCAATTGTTAATAATTTACGGTCATCATTTCACATCTGGTGGGCCGTATGATTGTTGACCTCTCACCATTATATACACAAATTTTATATGCCAGTCATGCGCGAGATTTGGAATTTGATATCATTATTTTGGCCTTGTTCTCAATGTCAAAATTGTAAATTTATCGTTGATTGTCAAATTGGACATCATTATACTATTATCATAACATATACATTATTATTTTGGTTACAAATCATTTACTTTAGCAAGGTAACTTAAAACTGTATATCTTGGCCAAATCTTGAAAATAGCATTTAAATTTAGCAGATATTACAAACATCTATTAACAGCAGTAATACTGTCACAACACAACAATCACTCTGTGTACTTATATCGTGAGGTATAAAAATATGTACAAATAGACCACTGGATAAATGCTCTTTGAATCAAGAAACAAAATGACAATCAATTATACACGCTCTGTTCCTGAGTTTGCTCTATGTTATAACAACAAAATGTAAACTAACAAAAAGCTCCATATTTAGGGAATTGTTTTAAAAGAGACGACTAATCGCTGCGACAGTGCATTCCAATTAAAATGCTCGAGGAATTCGTCGCAATGAAGCCCTAGACTAAAACGTAGGGCGGTCGGCGCGCGCATCCGCCGCCATTTCTGCCCGCACTGCATTCGACTAACGCGCGCCTCGGTCGCGCCATGCAGCTAACAACACTATTTAATTACATAATCTAAACCAAAAACAATTTGTAATCGGTTACAATCGACAATAGTGGTGTCTTTTGACAATATAGTGACGATTCAGTGCTAAGGTTATATGTGTGCGTGACAGGATCATCGCCCAACGCATAGGTAACAAAATATATTTAATAATTTACAGATTAAACTACACATTATATACCATTCACTTACTCAGTAGAATATAAGGTTCCTTCTATAATTATAAACGATAATTCTTGTCTACACTTTCATAAAATTTTGTTTCCTTTATTGGCAGCAATATCGATTATGCTATAAACAGGATGTACCTACAAAGTTTTATACGAAATGTGTATCTAAGGCTAGTAAATTTTTATTTGGAAAGCTTTTAAATAAACTTTGAGTAATGAAGAAGTTACTATATCTAATTCTCTACTTAGAAATATAACTAAGTACTCGTTATATACATAATTCAATTGGAAACTAAACTGTTACTTACATTTATTTTCAATTGTGTAAGATGAATAAGTTTATAAGAAAAGAATGTTTTGTACTTGTAATTAAAATTTCATGTAGTGGAAGAAAGGGGCATTGCTCTCGCAGGTAGGCGGAAGGAGCATACGTACTATGTAGATACATGTAGGCATGTCCTGTGTGTTTGTGTTGTCTATGGATTCGACGTTGTTTGTGTTGAAAAATGTGACATTATGGTTTACATTACACGGAACGAAACGTGTATACACAATTAAGGTCTTGTTATTCTTATGTATTATATGGTATGACTAAGGATTTTAAAGCTATTAATTAATATTAATAGAATATTTTTGAGTGCTAATGGCTCACTTTTCTTTTTTATTCAACGCCAGAAGCCATAGTAGCATACAGCCCACCTGATGTTAAACGGTTACCGTAGACTATGAATGCTTGCAATACATTAAGTATCACTCGCGCTATCTCTGCCACTAAAACTCCTTAGGAGCTTACTGATGACCTCGTTCACATGCGGAAATGTGACAACTCTCCACGGAGTTGTTATTTGGCTATCTGGCTGTCTGTGAGGTGGTGGTGTTTCCCCAGATGGGCTGCTATACCGTGACAAAGACAAACAGATATGTTCTTGCATACAAATGTTGTTGGAATCGAACCCACGAGCGTTGGTGTCAAAGTAGATTACTAACTTCTAACGTCAACTTACCATCATATTGAGGGCCAAACCCAACCACCAACCACATGCTCGTGACGAATCCTTCTAAAATAAAAAAAATAAGCTTTTCCTATGACTGCTAGAGCGGGCATCGTATCAGCATGCCTGTGGAAGTACCTACACATCGCAGGGACCCTATCTATTAATCTTCATTCTTACGCCAAGTTTCTTGCGGGGTAGGCAAAGAGAACTGATCGCCACAACACCCGGTCGTTACACACTACGCTTTTCAGGAACACCGTTCCTATATGAAATCTATATGTTTGTCTGTGCGTTTGTCTTTGTGTGCATTTTTTCGAATGTTCGAATTTTGACTTCAGATTCGGATTCAGCATAAAAAAGTAGAATAAGAATGTGCAGGAACACCGTTCCTATCTCTTAAGGAACATGGTCGAAATGGCCGACAACAAAAAAAAAATAATTGTTATATAATTGACGAGCCAGGTGTTCCTCTGGCAATGCAAGCTTCCGCATTCTCAACTGGTTTAACTTTCGTTGTTGATTTCTGGCATGCTTATCACGTCAAGTCGTCGGAAATTTCACGACGTACATTTGTCCCTCAAATGACAAAAGACTAAACAATAAATATTGTCGGACAAATTACACACCGCCATCTAGCCCCAAAGTAAGCGAAACTTGTGTTTTGGATACTAGACAACTGACAAATATACGGAAATACATATTTTTTTGTAAATACATACTTATTATATACAGAAAATACCAAGGCCAAGACAAAGAGACATGTTCATGCACACAAATGTTTATCCTATTTGGGAATTGAACCCATAAGCGTTAGCGTCAAAGCCGTCAAGACTATTAAATACCATCCGTTTTTATATACAATTTCGGGAGGCGTGCAAGCATGACTCACCTGATGTAAAGCCGTTACCGTATCTTATGATCCTCACAACAACCCTTCAACGAAATGTTATTTTGCTGCCATTTTTTGTGAGGTGGAGGTACTTCCACAGTGCTTTGGTGCCCCCTATCTCTTACGAACTCCCAGGCCAAGGCAAAAAGAAATGTTCATGCACACAAATGTTTGTCCTGTGTGGGCATTGAATCCTCGAGGCTTGTTGTCAAAGTAGCGTTACTAACTACTGTGCCACCAAGGTCGTCGAAACCCGTTTTAGGGGGCAGTTCATACTATAGAGGTGCTGGGGAAAGAATAGATTTTTGATGAACATTTTGACGAGCTAGGTGGCTCAGTCTTGAATGACGCGACTTTCACACTAACGCTCGTGGGTTCGATTCCCACACAATGCAAACATTTGTGTGCATAAACATGTCTGTTTGTCTTGGTCTGGATGTTTTAAGAGAGGTAGGACGCATCAAAGCAGCCCGTCTAGGGAAGTACCTCCACCTCACAGAAAACCGCAGCAAAATAACAACTCCCTAGAGGGTTGTTGTATTCCTGCGTATGAATGAGGTCATCCAGTCCATCCAGGCATCGCGCGAGTGATACTTAATATATCGCAAGCGTTAGTAGGCTACGGTATCCGCTTTACATCGGGTGGGCCGTATGCTAGTTTTCCTCCCGACGTTGTATAAAAAAATCGGCCAAGTGCGAGTTGGACTCGTGCACTAAGGGTTCCGTACCATTATCTATAAAAACGGCAAAAAAATCACGTTTGTTGTATGGGAGCCCCCCTTAAATATTAATTTTATTTTAATTTAATTATTTATTTGTAAAGTGAATATATAACTAAATATTCTGTGAATATTTCAAGCGTCTACTGTTGCCATTATCAATATCGAGCAAAAACGAGCAAGATAATCACGTTTGTTGTATGGGAGCCCCCTTAAATATTTATTTTATTCTATATTTTAGTATTTGTTGTTATAGCGGCAACAGAAATACATCATCTGTGAAAATTTCAACTGTCTAACTATCACGGTTCATGAGATACAGCCTGGTGACAGACGGACGGACGGACAGCGGAGTCTCAGTAATAGGGTTCCGTTTTACCCTTTGGGTACGGAACCCTAAAAACTGCCCACCAAATAAGATTTTAATAAAGTCTTCATACGAATATAGTTTTTATGTGCCTTTTCTTCTAATACATTCGGAGATACATTCGGAAAAATGACTTTTTTACACTTAGAAAAATATAACTCGTATTTTTTTAAGTAAAACTTCTTTACGCACCCTTGTCTTGGGAAATAAACTGGTGAATGCGTGACGAGAGCGTTACGAAAAGTGTGATCGGGCGAGGCGAACGGATGTTGAGAGGTTTATTGTCAATTCAAAGTATCTATTACTATAAAACGGCAATTTCATACTTTAACGCCCACGAAAATCCATTTTCCATGATCTTAAATTCTTAAATTTATCATATATATATAATATAATAATTTGAATAGAGAATAACGTATATAGAGTTTGAAGTATATAGAGATGTAAGATATTTTTGTATTCAATAAACAATGACATTAGATTTCTCTCATCAGTAAAAAGTAGCAGCTCTATATACTTCTAAGTCGGCTGCATTCGATCTATAGTATAGGCTATTGACAGAATCTTGATAACAGACAAAATATGAAGTTAAATTATGAATAGAAGCATTACAAAATATACATGGATACATTGCAATGCTTCTATGAAGGACATCGGTGAAGGAAAACATCGTGTGGAAAAGTCCAAGAAATTATGTTTCGAAAGACGTGGAACCAAGTGATGAGAAAGGTCTGGTTGTCCGTCTGGGTTGTAGAGGTTCGACAACAGTCGCTCCATGTTAAAATCAGTATCTTCGCCAAATAACCTTAGGTAGCGGATCCCGCAAATTCTAATGGATTAAGAAACAAGATCACATTAAGGAAAAGAAGTAGATGTAATTCTAAGAAAAGAAATATATGCAATTTGATCTAACCTGCTTTGTGTGCTTCCGCCACCAATTAGTTCATGTGGCTTAGCGCCGGTCGGCACTCACCTACTGCTGTTAGTACGTGCAACATGCCGACGCTGCCATGGCTGCTCCGGTAGTCTCTGACTCGGCTGCTGCGGTCGTCCGCCATCTGGAACAGAATCCGCATGCCTCCACCACCACCGTCGCTGCCACGATTGACCTGCCATGCAATTCTGTAAGAGCAAACATTCTTACATCCTCGGAAACATCGGCTGTTACAGCCTTGAACACAAAATTGCAATTCTTTGGTGTCGCTTTTCATGGTTGTGCGACACTAGCGCCGCAAGGCTGCGTTTGGAATTGGAATTCTACAAGGCAAACAGCCTCGCGTACACTCACAGCCTTATAGAATACCAAATAATTTAGCCGTGATCGCAGTAGACGATGTCAAAGCTGTGACATCTGTGATCACAGCGACGCACACAGCCATTACGAGTCGCTTAGAGAATTGCATGGCAGGTCGTCGCTGCGACACGTGTTTCGCCTCTCCACGAGGCATCATCAGGCGCTGTAGACGTTAATCATAGGAATAACAGGTCACTTGTAGCATGTTATTCTTATGATTAACGAACGCTTGAATCTATTAACTAAAAGAAATATAATTATATTTACCCTGCGATTAATTTGACATACTGCTTGTATGTTTTCTGTGTAGAGTATGTTAGCTGCCTTTGCCGACAACACGATCGTCAACCTGCCCATATTTATGGGCAATACAAGTCATATCGAGATTTCGGATTGTGCCCGAATATTACGACGATTTAACTGCCCTAAAACGCTTTACATGGTTTCGCGAACTATTGGAGTTTGTACCATTACTTTTATGACTTGCAATAAACAAGATTGTGATACTGTATCTAACTAGATCTTCACGCCAATTCCCTTGTGGGGTAGGCAGAGAGAACCGAACTCCATGTGACTCACTTGGTCATACATGTAAAGTGGTTATGTAGCCTACCACGGTTGCAATTCGCTCGCCCGTTGCCACCTCTGCTGCGATTAAAGCGACTTCTTAAAGAGAGGAGAGTTATGTCCAGCAGTGTACCAGTACCTACGCACTGAATGATGTTGATGATGACTAACGAGACAAGATTGATACAACTTCCTACTTTTATACAACGCCGGGAAGCATACACGAATACGGCCAACCTGATGTAAAGCGGTTACCGTAGCCTATAAATGTTTGCAATACATTAAATAAAACTCGTGCAGTGCCATCTCTACTGCTAACACAGCAACTTCTTACGAGCTTACTCGCAGTAATACAACCCTGAGTGGTTATTTGGTTGCGGTTTTCTGGGAGGAGGTACTTCCCCAGACGGGCTACTATCGCCATAGTCTCTAGAGCTTGATTACACTTTGATCATCATCTTTTCGCATGTTCATGTCGTAGGTAATCCACTATTCATCACTAGCGATCACTATTTTAAAAGCGGTTCGCTTCTATTACGTTTCAATAGAGAATCGTCAATGAGTACATGGTTCATTAGGTTTATTTCAATGAGCTCGCGTGCTACACAAATATCGAGCTTTTTGCATGTTCATACATCTCAAATGGGTCAAAAATGTTTTGTGGTCGATCCCTTGCTCTTTAGCTACGTCATGACTACTAAATACTGATCCTGCTCCATTTTTTCAAAAATGGCATAGATTCTTCCCTTTTTGTTACAATACTTCAAAATGTCTCGAATTAATTTGTTTTTTTTATGTAGCTTTTGGTCTGGTAACAAAGACCTTTAAGCCATAATGTTGTTTTTCATACGTTTCATTCCATTACCCGTAAAACGATAGTAATTTTACAACGTTTTCTCCATGGACTTAATCACGTATTCTAAAAAGAGAACAGAAGTATTATATTTGAGTTGTTTCATTACAGTATAGTTTCGCTGGCACTTATGTTTCAAAATACTATCAAAGTTATCTCACAAAACTAATTTTATACTGAATTGTAAAATGTCAAGTATAACAACAATGTCACTCATTAAAATTTCTTCGTTAGATTCATTCATTTGAAGTTTGCGAGATTCAAGATTCACTCATTTGCGTGAAGTTATAGATAGATAGATTCACTCATTTTGGCGGACAGATAAATAGAAAAATGGCGGGAAATGGTTATTTTTCTGTTTCCTTACCGAAAAAATTCCGGACCAATGGAGATTGAGTACCATCACTCCAGTTTTCAAAGGAAATGGACTGGATGGATGGAGGCATTGACTTGAGAGGCACAAGCAGGAGCTGCGTGTCACGGAGATGAATATGCTGAGTTGTGCAGAGTGACGCGATAGGTTCCCGCATTCGCGGTAGATTTCATGTCCGTGTCTTGAACTTTACATAATACAAGTAATTTTACAGTAGATAAGGTACACACATATATATACATATGAAATCAGAATTGATCTTCACTCAGCGTTTTAAGCTAGGAACTCACAAAGAATTCGCAGCCCTGGTTTTCAGTGAAAGTCAAGAGTGACAACACGGATCGAAATATACAATGATATAAATATGTTGTTGCATAAAAATAAAACAAATAAAAAATTCTACACATCAATACATATGGTACTAATATTAACTTCATACTCAATTGAGGTTAATAAAGTCCATAGCACTAATACATTTAATGTTGAATCCCAGGCACATAATGTGTTCAGAAATCATCACAAACAGCATCAATATTATGTTATGCTGTGTGCGGTGACTTCCGTAACAATTTCGTAATATAGCAGGAACATTACGTCGATTTCTCTGGCACACAAGAGCAACAACTCTATGCTGTATGGTCATAGAACCATTGCAAGTAATTCCGCAGAAAAACATACCAGACAAACTGCAAGAGCGTCGTCTACGCTGGCACGGCCACGTCTTACGAAAACCGGCACCAAATGTCTGGCATGCCACCTTCGCAGGTTACCGATAGAAGAGGTAGGCCCAAGAAGTGCTGGCGTCGTAAGGGATGACGTGCGTGCCAATGGTCTCACAATAGGGTATGCCGAAGACCGTGCGAAGTGGAGATGTAGAAGTTGGAAAGCAGACCCCGGGCTGCGAAGCGAGAGCTTAGGACGCGACCGGGACTAACGCTCGGATGATGTTTTTAAACAACGTCGCCATGAAACAAACGGAATTCCACATGATGTTAAGTGGTTGTTATTTATTGGATCGCATCGAGTACGAACACTCTTCCACCCCACAAAAATGCAAAAAACTTTTTTGTATACAACGTCGGGAGGCGTATCGCTCGCGGGATGTTACCTCTGCTGCTACCACAGCACGTCCTTAGAGTGACCTCACTCACTCACAAGAACAACACTCCTGATGTAAAATGATCACCATAACTTATCAAAACTTGCGATATAGGAAGTTTGCACGCGCGTTGTTATTTGCCTGCAGTTTTCTGTGAGGTGGAGGTAGTTCCCCAGTTGGGCTGCTTTGATGCGCCCTACCTCTCTTAAGAATACCTACCTACTCAATAAACAATTGAGAGCAGCGTAGATCAATCATTAATTTGTGGGCGTAATTCCATCCGCCGGTCCGTTTGTCTGTTTGTTACAGATACAATTATTCACCATCGTGTCTACTGCCATGCAATTCTCTAAGCGACTCATGATGGCTGTGTGCGTCGCTGTGATCACAGATGTCACAGCTTTGACATCGTCTACTGCGATCACGGCTAAATTATTTGGTATTCTATAAGGCTGTAAGCGTACGCGAGGCTGTTTGCCTTGTAGAATTCCAATTCCAAACGCAGCCTTGCGGCGCTAGTGGCGCACAACCATGAAAAGCGACACCAAAGAATTGCAATTTTGTGTTCAAGGCTGTAACAGCCGATGTTTCCGAGGATGTAAGTATGTTTGCTCTTACAGAATTGCATGGCTGTATCCCTATAGGATTCTCCTGTACAAACTCAACGTTTGTTATATCACGTCCTACCTCTCCTAAAAACTCCTATTGACTGATTATGTGGTTTGTTAGTTGTGTAAAAGATTTTTTATTGCAAGTCAGGGGCACTGCGCGACTGGAACGTTATCTGATTTATTATTTAGTAAGTACGTACAGAACCTGTATACTGAACATGCCCAGCTATATTTAATCCTCCATAACAAATGAATACACGCGAATTCATCGTTGAACCTTGACATTACGGGTTGCGTTCATTCATTCTCTCACACCACGCTGGAGGGACGGCCGGGAGTGACGTCATCGCTCCTATACTCGGCTTCATTTCCCGACCACGAATCTTTTACTACGTCAGCTACCAAACATGCATTTGGCCCGCCTGATTATTGCTACTGTTGCGTTGAAGGAGGGGGTTTTTATCACGTCAGACAGTAGTCACTGTTTAATTGGTGTCGAACACCTCTGTCTCATTCTCATGTATTGGTGAGAACACCAGCATGACACTTCATGCGACGGCATATGCTGATTGGAGACCTACCTACTTCTTATTATTATTTATCTGATGAGCTCGGTGAAACGCGCTTTGACACCAACGTTTCATGGGTTCGATTCCCACACAGGACAAATATTTGTGTCCATGAACATGTCTGTTTGTATCGGTCTGGGTGTTTTTAAGAGAGGTAGAGCGCATCAAAGCAGCCCGTTTGAGGAAGTACCTCCACCTCACAGAAAACCGCAGCCAAATAACAACTCCCTAGAGGATTGTTGTGTTCCTGCGTGTGAGTGAGGTCTCCAGTAAGTTTCTAAGGGGTCGCTGTGTTAGCAGCAGAGGTGGCATCGCGATAGTAATGCTTAATGTATTGCAATCGTTTATAAGTTACGACAATCGCTTTACATCAGGTGGGCCGTATGATTGTATGCCTCCCGATATTGTAAAAAAAGATTGGGCCACTTTAGCAATGAGTTAAATGTGTTATTATTTTAATTTAATATGTAATTGTGTTGCTAAAAAAAATCTTTTCTTTCTTTCTTTCTAAATATCTCAGTGATTGGAGCCTACTGACCAATGGGAGGACAATTTACCCAATAAACCTATAAGTGACGCGATGTTGGTCCGCGAAATAGCCAATAGGAGCAGAGCGTTCTACTTTACCCTTAGCGGCGAGTTTTTTTTTACTATGCAAAATCGTGTCATTGGTTCTCCATAGATTATTTCCTACATGTTTACCCTCCAACACGTAGTTACGCAAAATAGTTTGATCGGTTCTTAATATAGGTTATTTCTTTATGTGCAAAACACCTGGTGTTGGAAATGTTCATAAAAACTAATACCGTTTGGTCGGCTGTACGCTATGAAAGTTAAGGAAGCGGGAGGCATACGGCTCACCTGATGTAAAGCGGTTACCGTAGGCTGTGAACGCTTGCAATGCCTTAATTATTTAATTAAATATCACTCGCGCCATGCCACCACTGCTGCAGCAGCTCCATGAGCTTACCGGTGACCTCATTCACACACAACACGACAACCCTCTAGGGCGTTGTTATTTGGCTGTGGTTTTCTGTGAGGTGGAGTTACTTTTAAAAAATGTGTGTAAGGACCACATTACGGCGCTTGGTTCTCTCTGTCTACCCCGCAAGGGACCTGGCGTGAACATATACACGTTTATTTACAAATCAGCCTTTTATAACGTGTCGATTTGCATCCAAATGTTCATGTGCAAATCTACCCTTTTTTGATGTAAGCGCTTTTAATCGGACGGCGAAAAGCTCGCGCGAAGCTTGATTCGAGACACGCGTTAAAAAGCGCTGACGCGACAACAAACGTGCGTGTAAATAGGGTTCCCTGTTATTATGGGTACCGTTTTAATAACAAGTATGTAACTGCAGTTGTAATATAAAATATTTACATGTGGCTGTGAGATATAATAACTGTTTTTTTCACAGAAACGTTCCTAGTTAAGGTTCTGGCGTTATTTCTGTACCTTCGATTTTCACCGAGTGACACAAGTCGAGATACATCGCTTATATTTATCTATTTTCTAAATCAGCAAAAATGCTATTTTTCTATTTTCGTTATTCGTTTTGACGAGCTCGATGGCTCAGTCGTGAATGAGGCGACTTTGACACCAACGCTTGTGGGTTCGATTTACACACAAGACAATCATTTGTGTGCATGAGCATGTCTGTTTGTCTTGGTCTGGATGTTTTAAGTGAGGTAGGGCGCATCAAAGCAGTCCGTCTGGGGATTTACCTCCACGTCACAGAAAACCGCAGCCAAATAACAACTCCCTAGAGGGTTGTTGTGTTCCAGTGTGTGAATGAGGTCACCAGTAAAGTCCTAAGGAGTTGCTGTGTATGCAGCAGAGCAGGCATTGTGCAAGTGATACTTAATATATTACAAGCATTAATATGCTACGGTAACTGCTTTACATCAGGCAGGCCGTATGCTTGTATTGTGTAACGATACAATATTTTTTTTTTATACAACGTAGGGAGGCTACGTTGTATAAAAAAAAATATTCTATCGTTATATCTAGGCCTTAAAATGGGGTAGTTGATTTTGGTATAAAGTCATATAATAAATAAATAAAAATAAATATAATAATGACGAGATAATTTGTGCAAAAAACATATTATTGCATTTAAAACGAAATGATCCGACCTCCATTTATAATTTTGTATGTGCATGTTGACACAACTGGAATTAACACAACCTACACAATATTATCAATCAATAATACAAGTGCAAAATTATTGTTGACTGTAAAATTTGATCAAAACAAATTTTACATAATATGTTTTTAAACACGTAAGTTTTCAATGGTTAGTTGGTGAAAAGTAATCTATTTGTACTTAAAACGCTAAACGTGCGGCAACGTCCTGACTGAAATTCGGGTAAAATGATCCATCTTAATAACAATCAATTAACACAACTAACAATTAATCACGCGTTTATTGAAGCTGGTGATTTGAATCAATTAATATCATTATATACATGGTATTAAAGTATTTAATGGTAGGTACAAAATTGTATCAAAATCGTTTAAAAAATGAAATGCTGCTAAATTCTGCCAATATGTGTCTATTGGTACAAATTGTAGACATTCAATGAAAGAAAGGCTCAAAAATGAAAGGATCCTGTAATCCCTAGGAGATATGATATGAGCGTGAGATGGTATTAAGCCTGGCTGTTCGATCAGTTTACCAGTTTTTATGCAACTTCCGCATGTGCCCCGTGTGCACTGCAGATAATAAACGTCATTGTCTCATGTAATTGCTCAATTAGTATTTATCCAGAAATAATATAGTGAAAAATATTTTTTAGAGAGATAGGGCGCATCAAAGCATCCCAACTGGGAAAGTAGTACCTCACAGAAAATAGTAGCCAAATAACAACTCCGTATAGAGTTGTTGGGTTCCTGTAAGTGAGTGAGATTATCTGTAAGTATTGTCTTAGGTTTTCGCGATTGTTACACATTGAAATTAAACTATTTTTAACGGAAGTATCGCGTGTTTTATTTATTTTGTTGAAACCTGACGTTTCGAACGTTTTGCAGCGTCCGTGGTCGCAGGAAAGACTGAGGTGGTATTTGTCTTACATTAGTTATTCAATTATTACATCTACCGACATGGATGGATTAATTATATATGTTCCGATTCACACAAAAATCGCTCACAGTGTCCGAACATTTTTTAGTAGATCTTTGGATTTGCGACTTGATTATTTTTAGGACTGGATCCCAAGCAGGTGGTACTTGCCAACCATCTTCTCTATTGAAATTGGGGTGTTTTCTTATTTCAATAGCCTCGCGTAACATTCTCGGCATGTAGCGATTCTCCTTGGCGAGGATTTGTGGTTTATCGAACCGGATGTAATGGTTTGGTTGGTCCAGTGTATGTTCACATACTGCAGAGTTTTTATCGCGCCTATTCTTCATATTAGCAATGTGTTCTTTCACACGAGTACCTACGCTTCTCTTTGTTTGCCCTATGTATGATAAACCACATTCGCAGTCTAATTTGTATACTCCTGCATCTTGTAGGGGTATATTAGACTTGATAGGTCTTAGAAATTGACTGATCTTCTTATGGGGCTTGAAATAAGTTTTAATTGAAGCTCGCCGTAAGATGTTGCCAATTTTGTCTGTGACTCCCTTTAAGTATGGTAAGATGGCAGGTTGACGTTCAACTGTAGGTGGCTTCGGGCGGCTTCTGTGACGCATGCGAGGGAGTTTGTGACTGTTGCTCCGCAGTACTTGTTTGACATGTTGGAGTTCCTCCTCTAGATGCTCAGCGTCGCAGATGCCGTGTGCTCTCTGAAACAAAGATTTGCCTACGGTAGCTAACTGACATGGATGGTGGTGTGAGTTACCATTGAGATATTTGTCTGTATGGGTGGGTTTCCTATACACTGTGTGAGTAAGTGAGTTGTCAAGTTTCCTGGTGATTAATATATCAAGGAATGCTAGTGAATTATTTGCCTCTAATTCCATGGTGAATTTGATTTTATTGTTGATGGAATTAAGGTGGTGTAGGAATATAGACACTTTATCTTTGGGTATGACAACAAAAGTATCATCTACGTACCGTTTGTACATCTTCGGCACAGCCGGTGCCATCGACAGCGCTTTCTCCTCAAGGTCTTCCATGAAAATGTCAGCGACAACAGGAGAAATGGGAGAGCCCATAGCTACGCCATCGATTTGGGTGTAAAATTCGTCATTCCAAAGAAAATAGCCAGATGTTAAGCAAACTTTTTGTGTGAATCGGAAAAAAAGATTTTTGTGTGAATCGGAACATATATAATTAATCCATCCATGTCGGTAGATGTAATAATTGAATAACTAATGTAAGACAAATACCACCTCAGTCTTTCCTGCGACCACGGACGCTGCAAAACGTTCGAAACGTCAGGTTTCAACAAAATAAATAAAACACGCGATACTTCCGTTAAAAATAGTTTAATTTCATTATCTGTAAGCTTAGGAGTTGCTGTGTTAGCTTGCGATACTTCATAAATATAATTTTGTAGGCTACTGTAACCATTTTATAGTAGGTAGGCCGTATGCCTGTGTATTAATACGTATATCCATGTAGTCTTTTGTTTATCTATTAAGCATTCTATACACGAAGACTTCTCTTTTATTAAACACAACTTTTTAATTTTGGTACGCTGAAGGAACATTGTTTGTTTTAATGTACCTTTTTATACCGTCTTTATCCCAAACCTTGTGCAAAAATTATGTAAATTGGTTACAGCCATGAAGGAAATACCTTATGGAGAACAGGTGAGACCAATTTTATGTAATAACTGAATTCACCGCTACGGGTTGGGGTATTTCGGCACAAAAACACGACGTTTTGTTGAGCGCAGGGTACCTTCATGCACAGTCAAGTGATTTATTGGTGTGTGGTTACGACTTATGAACGCTTACAGTATATTATGTATCGCTCGCGCGATGCCACTTCTGCTGTTCACACAGCAACTGCTTAGGACCTTACTGGCAGCCTGGAGTTGTTATTGCTACGGTTTCCTGTGCGATGGAGGTACTTCCCCAGGCAGGCTGTTTTGGTGCGCCCTAACTCTTTTAAAACCACCCACGTTAATACAAGCAGACAGTTCATGCATACAAGTGTTCCTGTCTGAGAATCGAAACCACGAGACTTGGTGGCAAAGTAGCGTAACTGAACACTCCGCCATCGAGCTCGTTATCATAACCCAATATGTTTTTACTACAAACAAAAAAAGTAAAGTACACGCAGTAACACAACAACCCTCCAGGCTCCCTCCTGTTATTTGACTGCGGTTTTCTGTGACGTTGAAGTGCCTCCCCAGGCGGGCTGCTTTGATGCGCCCTACCTCTCTTTAACCAGTTGCTCAATATGTCGGCTCTTTGCTCACTGGGCTATCTCTGCTCCTAAATAATCAAAGAAACTCCTCTGCTTTATATATTAGCATAGATTTTCCTCCAAATCAAAATGCCAAGCATGGCAGTCGAAGGCCCAGACAAGTGAATATGCTAATAATCCATTTTAAAGTATAATGTTAAAATAATTGTGTTATACAAACAGTTAGGGACCCTTAACCCGGCTGTGAGTTTCCAAATGCTAATGCAATTCTGTCCCTCCGACAAAACTTACCAATCTTTCTATTTTATATAACATCCAGACTAAAACAAACAGACATGTTCATGCACACAAATGTTCGTCTTGTGTGGGAATCAAACCCACGAGTGTTGGTGTCAAAGTCGCGTCATTCATGACTGAGCCACCTACGAGCTCGTCAAAGAGCTCGTCGGTTCCCACAGGATACCGGGCTATGCGCGGACATGGTCGTGGGCTATAGCTATGGTACATGATATAGATACCTTCTGTACCGCAATCAGTTGGTACGTATTAGCTAGCGCCGGCTGACACCGCCATTAGTAGATTTAGGCAACGATCGATGCGTTCGTCTTTGTCCGATTTGAGCTTACCTTAAAAGAAGGTGCTTACAAATTTGAACTGAAAAAGCAACTGCATTTGCTGCTATCCCGGCTGTTGCGTTTGTCTGTGTGAAGGGTATTTTGGAATCGAAGTCAGTAGTACCACTGGTGGTACAATTGACACACCTTTGTACCCCTTTGTATTTTGATACTAGTGACATTGATTTAGGATAAGTGGTACCATCATGAATTCTATTGATATTTCTAGACTGATTGATATTTCTTTCTAAGTTAGTACATCTAATATATATTCTAAGTATCGTATTGACATTAGTATTACCTTTACCACTTACAATGTCGGGAGGCATACAAGTAAATTTCTCCTGATGTAAAGCACTTACCGTAGTATACAGAAATAAATAAATAAATATTGTCGGACAAATTACACAGCGCCATCTAGCCCCAAAGTAAGCGAAGCTTGTGTTATGGGTACTAGACAACTGATAAACATACGTAAATACATTTTTTTTTAAATACATACTTATTATATATAGAAAATACCCAGACCAATACATACAGACATGTTCATGCACACAAATGTTTATACTGTGTGGGAATCGAACCCACGAGCGTTGGTGTCAAAGTAGCGTAACAGCGCGTTCCACCGCTGAGCCACCGAGCTCGTCAATCACTCGCACGATGTCACCTTTGCTGCTTACACAGTTAGCTAGTGGAGGTACTTCTCCAGATAGGCTGCTTTGATGCGCTCTACCTCTCTTAAAAATACATAACAGAAGGTGCAACAATGAGTGGGAGATGTGCGAGAGGACAGTGATGGCCTAGTGTGTATAGGTCCAGTTTATTGATATTTGGTCCGTGGTTCGATTCCTAGATGAACTGTTAAATTTGTACAACTATATTCGGGATTTCGTATTTATGTACATATTTGCGAAATTATCACTTGCTCGTCGGCGAAGGAAATCAGTGAGGAGATCCGCACGTCCCAGAAATTATATTAAAAAAAAACGTGTGAATTGAAATAGAAAAGATCAGAATTTTAGAGAGAAATAACAACTCCCTGGAAATATGTTTTTAAAAGACCTATGTTGGCAAGTTTCTTTCGGCATTTCTTCTTAGCCAATAGTCATTTCCGAAATGCTAGTAGATAAAAAAAAAGGAAAAAAGTAAAAAGAGAATTAAATAAGATACAATAAGATTATATTTCAAAAAATGTAAGACGTGACTAAGTGCCCGCGAGGGCCCAATGGCAAATAAAGAATTTTTATCTTTTTTTTTTATTTTATCTAGCGAGTGAGGATACCAGTAAGCTCCTGAAGAGTATTCTAAAAAATGTTTGAACGTTTGTGTCACGTCAGGGAATTTGTCTGAACGGTACGAAAAAAGAGAAAGCTGGTTGAGAAAATTCTAGAACCACAAGCTCGGATCTCTCAAATTGAAATCCGCTAAAGATTAAAGACTCCAGTCCACTCTATAATGGTTTAGTAAACTTTCCCAGTCGTGTGTGAAAGGAAACTTCGTTTCTAATTTGCTCCGAAGCTCGCAGAGTGACAAGGTAACTAAATAGTTCAGGAGCTGCCGTGTTTTCCGTGGAAATATTCTATCCTATGTACTTTTAATGACGAGCTCAGTAGTGTAGTGGTTAGCGACAATTTTACACCAACGTTCCTGGGTTCGTTTCTCACACAGAAGCTTGTAAACACGAGCCTCCACCACGCAGATTGTATTGGATCCGAATGGAGTATGCTCTAAACCATTTCGGTTCAATCTCATTGTCCTCATCATCATCATCATCAAAAAACTGCAACTGCACCGCAGCGCAGCGTGTGTCAAAATGCGTACATTTTGACGTTTTGTTATTCTGTTAAGCTATCTGACAGCAGCGACGTTGCAGCAACGCTGCATAAATGACACGTTATTCTGTTAAAAAAACCTGCGCTGCACCTGCACGTTTCCTGCAATATAATAGTATTTTGACATTTGTATAGCGGTGACAGAAGTTTTGAGCTTATTTCCAGTTTTCCTAAAGTTAGTCTCAAGCAACTTTTGCAAAGTGAAATTAATATTCAGAAACGGTGATTTATATCACAAAATATTTGTTTTGTTTTGAGAGATGTTTGTGGGAATGATTAAGTAAAGCTTCTTTTCAGCTAGAAATACCTCTAATCAAGGGCAATGAGGTTTGAAACTATAGGAGTCGACATTAAGTAAAAAAGATTGAAATATGGTAACATGACAAGTTTTAAGTAGTTCATTTGCAGGATACGCACAGTTGCAGCGTAGTTGCAGTGTCGTTGCAGTGCAGGAAATTTTAATACAATACACATATTGGCACTGCACTACTCCTGCACTACTCAAGTGACAAACGTAAACGTGCAGCTGCATGTTTTTGGTAGAATTGGGCTACAGATTAATTCAACGTCGATTTTCTTCAGTCCATTCATATTGTTTCCGTTATTTCAAACGGTTTGTTGTTTTCCCTTTGTGATTGCAGGAATACAAATTTAATTGGGGGCGCAATTTCATTGTAGTATTATTATACACAGAAATGGCTCCAGTCGAGAACAATTCCGAATTAAATTCCGGCGGTTGGAATCCGGAATTCTGCGCGTTTGCGGCCGCGCTGTCCAATAGTGCATTCCATGCTGTGCCACTCGGTTGAATATGTTACCGTGATATATAGATTGAAAGGAAACTAACCATTAACCTAATTATAACACAAATATATGTATAATATTATTTGCAGAGCTGCGTTAGCCAGCGAAGCTTTATAACCGAGAAAATTGTCTTTTTGCAGTTTTGCGGTTTTCGACTGCTACACGTAGTACTCCTTCAGTTTTGAAGCTAGAGAGCTGATTGTTCGACGTGAATGTACCTTAAGTATGGTGGATTCCCCTAAAATAGATTAAATTTCGATTAGCTCAATAAAGGATATCGATAAGTGATGTTATCTCCCCAAAAACCGTTCCGATACAAAGTCAATTGGAGCGCGTATGGCGAGCACTGAAAAACAACAACACGATTACTATCGCCGTCTAGGCGCAACCGATGTGTGTCGCTGAAACAAAGCGGGGTTAGGGTTAGCAGCTCTGCTTACGCAGCTTGCTGTTATTTACTTATTGTGCAAAAGCAGCTCTGCCAACGCGCCGCAGGCCCAGCTCCCCTAGCAGTAGTGTAAAGAATGGGTTTTAAAGAAAGGTGGACTGTATGTAATAAATAGGTAAAAGACCAGATATTAGAGTATTTTCTATTTATTTAGGATATAGGAGTTACAATAAAATAATGCTTACCAAAGACGCACGTTGACACCAGAAATATGACAGCAGAAAACAAGAGAAAGAATAATACCAGAGTGTAAAAACAGAGATTACAAAAGTATAAAAAGGTTATATTAAAGCTATCCTCAACAAGTAGTTATAGCAATAGAGTAATAATTAGAACTGTTATTATTTAATTCGCGCAATTTAACCACTTAGGCATACAATAAACATTTAACAATTATCAACATATACATTGCATAATAAAACTAACGCATGCAATATTATTCCAGAACTGTGATAGCTTAGTTGATAAGGACCCTGTAAATTCATGTTTATGTAGGTATATATTTGGTTTTTTTATACTATGTCGGGAGGTATACAAGCATACGGCCCACCTGATGTAAAAAGGGGACCGTAGCCTATTAACGCGATATATTAAATATCACTCGCGTGCTGCCTCCTCTGCTGCTTACACAGCAACTTCTTGGGAGCTTATTGGTGACCTCACTCACACGCAGGAACACAACAACCCTCTAGGGAGTTGTTATTCGGCTGCGGTTTTCTGTGAGGTGGAGGTACTACCCCATACAGGCTGCTTTGAAGCACCCCTCTCTTAAAACATCCAAACCAAGACAAACAGACATGTTCATGCACACAAATGTTTGTCTTCTGTGGGAATCAAACCCACGAGCGTTGGTGTCAAAGTTGCGTCATACACGACTGATCCACCGAGCTCGTCAATATTTTAGTTTTATTCAGCAGTTATAGTTATCACTTGCTCGGTGGTGAAGGAAAATTCGTTCTTCTTATCCCTACCCCGTTTCGTAATCCATTAGGATTGACGGGGTCCACCACCTAAGCCTATGGATTTGGCGAAGATACTGATTTATACATGGAGTGATTTTCACTCTGGGTTGTAGATGTCTGACCTCTACAACCCAGAGTGAAAACGAAACCTTTCTTAGTTCATAAAGATCTTTATTATATTGTTTTATTATATTATTTCTCTATGATATAATCATATCTTTATGCATATGACCATGAGGAAACCTCCACGTTCAAGATATCGTATCATATCTTGAAGGAAAACGGTTAGAGCTAGTGATAATAAAATATATGTACATTTTAGTGGTACACGAAAGGATTCAAACTGGCGATCGGTTCACAGGGTGGTTCTTTATCCACCGGGCTATTACTGCTCATGTCAGCTCATCTGCTCACGGCGGGTGTAGGTAGTAGTGGTGTAGCAAGCATCATTAGGAAACATGCACGTCCAAGAAATTACATTATAAAAGACATGTGACCAGTTTGATCAGGTAGTCCATATCAAAATCACTATCTTCGCCAAATCCATAGGCTCAGGTAACCTCTACTACTTAAACTCCCGTTAATGCTAATGAGTTAGGAAACGGCAAACTATTAGGTAGAAGAAGAGCAATAATTAGATTAGTAAATGCTGTATGTCTTCCTTAGAAAATGAAATAATTAAAAGTTAAAAATATAAAAATTCGTCATTTGCTATATTAGACGCTTGCGGACACACGTTTTACATTTTTCAAATAAAATTTCATTGCATCTTAGGCATTTATCACAGTTTTTCTCTTTCATCCTTAATCTGACAGCATTCTGGAAATGACAATTGGCAATGAAGAAATGCCGAAAAAAGTATATGGTGTACCAACATTACTGCAACAAAGTTTGCGAGAGCATATTTGTTTAAGGTAGGGCTATATTCGTAAACGTGTGTGCCACTGCAGGTCATTGTCTAGTGTCCAAATGTCAGCTGGGTGTTGGTCTTTCGTGACGTGATTGTTTACTAAACTTATATGTTATTTGTAACGGGCAAAACTTACTTAATTTGTTTTCCTTTGATTTGAATCTTTTTTCTTTGATTACATCAGTTCCTTCTTTATTTCGGCGCTTAAGGGCAAGATGTAGATAAACATGTAAAAGGCAAAGTCTGAGGATACAAGATTCCTTCTGTTGTGACAGTTTCTCATCGCGCTAGATCCTATTCATCATTCTACCTCTTACCACAGTACAGTACTACAGAAATGTGGTCATGATCGTCCACACTCTTTGTACACGCACAAATACTCGACCCATATCGTCTATCTATATATCTTCTCGTTAAGACCCTTTCGGGGTAGACAGAGAGAACCAAGTGCTACATGATTTGATCCCTATACACCTCATTCCCTTCTGTGTCATTCACTGCTGTTGAGCACCTTGAGCTTCCTGCATTAAAATGCAGGCTCATTGGTCCTAGGGCATTTATTTCCACCTATATCGTCTATCTATTTATAACTTCAAGCTAAATCCCTTGCGGGGTACGCAGAGAGGACCGAGGGCCACGTGACTCGGTCCTTACATACGTCACTCGCTTGTTTAACATTCGTAGGTTTTCTCATGCACGCTCGCCGGTTTCATGAGCTCCTGACATTGCTTTCTGATAAAACACGATCCTTTTGTCATGTAGGTGAGTCTCGATCTTCGTCGGCTACATCCTTCTGCGGTGTTACACGTTTCGTTTTCCGATACGTGGTCACCATTCGAGAACTAAGAGCATCGGTTCTCTGAGCTACGTGGCCTGCCCACTGGCATTTCAGCTTGCTGATTCTTAGAGCCCCGTCTTTAACTCCAGTTCTGCTACGAATGTGCTCATTCCTGAATGTATCTCGCAGAGGAACTCCGAGTATGGCTCTCTCCATCGCACGCTGTGCAACCTTAGCTTCCGTAAGAGGCATAGTAAGGTTTTTCTTCTTTTCAAACATTAAATTCGTTTCGTTTGTTTGTCCTTTAGTATACATTTCATAACTAGTAAATAACAGCAAGCTGTGTAGGCAGAGCTGATATTTTTTAAATTTAAAAAATATTCAAATATTTTATTTTTCATTTTTTAATTTTTTAAAAATATATGGAACCCTGTACGACATCTAGCGACGAGTGCTGTTACTTTTTCTGTTGATGGGAGTGCAGTGCAGACTCTGCACTGCAGAGTGGCCGGCCATACGTTTTCCCATATGTTTTTTTTTCTAATTGGAACGATTTTGGACCGTTCTTCCTCACCAACGAACATTTAAATTTCAAATTAAAGGATACAAAACTACAATATGTTAGCTATTAGTGTGTCGATTTTGGAGTTTCTCACTATTACCGTCTAAACGCTAGCTGGATGACATCAGTCTACCCCAAACGGCAATTTTGAGGGTAATGTGGCTCCGCTGGCTATCGCAGCTCTGCCAAAAATAATTTTAGTTTCTACGCAATTTTCGTATAAAGCCCTAAATTTGTTTATATTCTGTAAATACGATAGAAATTGGCAAAGAGGTCCTGTAGACAATAATTAAATAAACATATTCTCAAAATCGTTTGTGAAGACAATAAACATGATTTGACGAGCTCAGTGGTGAACTGATCAGCACTTTAAACACAACACTCGTGGGTTCGATTCCCTAACAGAGAAAACATTTGTGAGCATGAACATATCCATTCTTTTTATACAACGTCGACAGGCATAAAAGCATTCGGCCCGCCTGTTGTATGCATGCATGCCTTCCCACGTTTGTTGTGTAAAAAAAATATTTTAAAAATTTTAATTCACTTGCACAAACAGACTTTAGCCAATAACGGTTCCTGTTTGTCGAAAGGATAATACCTTTGGCAAACCATAGTTTATTCCTTTTAACCTCCGCTATGAACGCACTGACCTAGATGTAGCTCTGGATCTGAATAATAAGTCCCTTCAAAGGTAATTGGTCACGTACTGGGCCCTTATTTTTGTAACTGTAAAGAACTTTATGAACAAAATCCCCAGCGGGAAGTGAGTCCACATAAATGTTCATAAAATAGAAATCGATTTGACCTCTGGATTGCTAAGCAAACTGGCGAGAGTTAATCATGAGAAGTAGGTAAGATGGACAGGATCTTTGGGTTACGTAAATAAATCTGGATTCATACCATTGGGTTTTTTTTATGCAACGTCGAGAGTCATACAAGCATACGGCCCACCTGATGTAAAACGGTTTCCGCAGCCTATGAACGCTTGTAATACATTAAGTATCACTCGCGCGATGCCTCCTCGGCTGCTAACACGGCAACTCCTTAGGAGCTTACTGTTGACCTCACTAACACGCAGGAAAACAACAATAATCTAGGGAGTTGTTATTTGGCTGCGGTTTTCTGTGAGGTGGACGTACGCCCCACCTTTCTTAAAACATTCAAACCAACACAAACAGACATGTTCACGCATATAAATGTTTGTCGTGTGTGGGAATCGAACTCACGAGCGTTGCTGTGAAAGTCGCGTCATTCACGACTGCGCCACCGAGCAGTGATGGCCCAGTGGATAAAGAGGTGGGGTAGTTACCAACAGGTCTTCGGTTCGAAACCTGGCTTGTAACACTAAATTCCTGCTTTCGGATTTATATACATATTTGTAACTATCAATTGCTCTGCGGTGACAGAAACCATCGTGGGGAAACTAGCTCTTTTAACAAATTAAATTTCGATACACGTGCGTCCTAACCTAAGAAAGGTCTGGTTTTTCCTCTTGGTTGGGAGGTCTGACGGCAGTCGCTCTTTATCAATATCATGTATAAATTAGGAAACGGGATAACGTTAGGTAGCAGAAGACGTCAAAGGGTGAACACTTCTTCCTTCATCCCCAAAGTTAGTCGACCGTGCTTGAATTCGTTATACCAACGATACACGGTTGCCATGGAAAAGCCTTCATCCATGAAAGCCATTTGAAGTCTAACGTATGATTCGTCCGGTTACTTGAAATCGTAAAAAAAATCATAGAGCGAAAATGTTCCCGGCGCAGATCCATTTTTCGATGACACGCGATAATTTAAATTAGCTCTCAAAAATGTGAAGGGAAATTTTGAAATTGGAACTTATGTTTTACTTATAAACAATCATATTTTCAAGTTTAATTCCCTTGCGAGTGTCAAAATATGCGCATAAACGAGGCATAAACAGTCGTATCTTTTGATTTCGTTTACTTACGTTTTTCTGTGAGGTGGAGGTACTTCCCCAGACGGGCTGCTTTGATGCGTCCTCTCTTTAAAACACCCGAACCGAGACAAACACACATGTGTAGGAATCTAACCCACGAGCGTTGGTGTCAAAGCACGTTACGTTTATCCTACTTTCTGTATTGTTGGTCCTAATGGCCATATTATAATGTAGACTAACCTATTACCTTCCTCAAGAATTGAGCTATCGAAACTTTTTAAACCGGCAGTTCCAGAATATACAAACAAACAAACATTTCTATCTATCTATAACTTCACGCCAAATCCCTTGCGGGGTAGGCAGAGAGAACCGAGCGCCACGTGACTCGATCCTTACATATCTCACTCGCTTCTTTAACATTCATTGCTCTTCTCATGCACGCACGCCGGTTTCTAGGGCTCCTGACATCACCTTCTGATAGAACATGACCAATTTGGTCATGGTAGGTAAGTCTTGGCCTTCCCCGGCTCCTACATCCTTCCACTTTTGCATTGTATATCTGCTTCGTCATTCTTTCATCTTGCATTCTTTCTACATGCCCGAACCATCGGAGCATGCCTCTTCTTATTTTAACACCGACGCTCTCTTTCAGACCAACTCTATTTCTAACATCATCATTGCGAATACGGTCTACGAGCCTTACGCCACAAATTTTGCGCAGCGCTCGCATTTCAACCGCGTTGGGACCAACACTGCATTGTGTATAGCGAGTTGTGCCTTCTGGCTCAGGATTTTACTGCCAAGAAGTTTTCCCAACGCTCCATTCACACTATTCCCAGCACTCACTCGTCTTTCCACATCTGCGGTGTACCTTCCATCCCTGTTGAAAGCGCATCCAAGATATACAAACTCATCCACTTGTTCCAACACTTCATCATCAATCGTAATCCTTACATTAGTTCTGGATTCTTCTCTTTCAAATACGATTATCTTTGTTTTCTTCGCATTCAGTAGTAAACCTTTCTCCATACAGTCGTCTTTCATCGCTGTGACCAGTGTTTGCAGTTTAGATGGTGTATCTGCTAATAGCACGGCATCGTCTGCATACAGCAGACAGTTCACCACTTGGTCACCCATGCGCAATCCCACATTCGTTGACCTTATTCTCTGCAGACAACTATCGAGATACAGGATAAACAGCCTAGCAGATAGCATGCAACCCTGTTTGACACCAATTTTGACATCAAACCAGGGTGACATGCCACCGTCTATCCGCACACATGCTGAGCAATCCTTGTAAGTGGACTGCACAGCACGGAGCAGTGAACCGTCAATCCCATATCTCGGCAATATGTCCCACAGTTCCTTTCGCACAACCATATCAAAGGCTTTCTCAAGATCCACAAAACCGCAGAAAACCTTCCGGTCTATGGCCAGATGCTTCTCTACGATATTGCGGAGCGAGAAAACTTGATCCGTACATCCCCTTCCATTTCGGAAACCTCCTTGTGCGTCCCACAGCATTTCATCGGATTTCACCCTCATTCTCCTTTCAATCACCTTTCCATATACTTTTGCTGCTAAGCTGATCAAACTGATGGCCCTATAGTTGGCGCAGTCCATGCGTGATCCCTTGCCTTTATACAAGGGCACGATGACTGCGCGTCTCCAGTCCATTGGGACCCTTCCAGTTCTCCAGCATAGGTTGCATAGGTACCAGAAGGCGTCCCGGACGTAAGTGCCACCTAATTTGATCATCTCAGCTGTGATCAGATCAATTCCCGCTGATTTACCATTTTTCAAGCTTCGTATCGACCATTCGATCTCATCCATAGTTATGCCTTCGTCGGACGCCGTCAACGTGGAGTAAGCATGCGACTCACTCTCATTGCCAGCGTCCGAGGCATACTCATACATTTCCTCAAAATATTCACTCCACCGTTCTAACACTTCCTGAGTGTTGGCAAGAATGACACCAGCTTTAGACTTTATCTTATCCATTCTGGATGCCGACGAACCACTCCGAGACTTCTTTACCTCTCTCCAAAAGAGTTTGGTATTTGCCTCGAAGTTTTTCGTCAGCCTCTCTTCCTCATTCATAATTTGTCTTTCACGCTTCTCTTTCACTAAAGCCTTGGTTTCATTCTTGCATAGACGGTACATTTCTTTCTTCTTTTCTCTCATATTTTCATTTAAAGGCAAAGATGATACGTAATCCAGCCACGCTTTCCTCTTTCTTGCTACGGAGGATTCAACCTCCGCATCCCACCAGGCATCTCCTTTCGCTGTTTTACGTCTCTTTGCGCATCCACAAGCTTCTTTTGCACTATTCACCATACTTTCTTTCAAAACTTTCCAACAATCATCCACATCTGAGTCGGAGAGGCTTGCATTTGCAAGTCTCTCACTTACCAGATGCACATACATTCTCCTTACACTTTCATCTTGCAATTTTTCGCTCATTATCCTTTCATGGTCTCCGAAAGGGATACGCACTCGCCAGTGCCTCCACTTCCTAAAAAGGCCCACAAACCGGCTTACCACCAGGTAGTGGTCCGTCTCAAGAGTGTAACAAACATTTCCTCTTTATATATTTTATTTTGCGCATAAAAATAATTAACGAAAAAAAAAGTGTGTTGACATTAATACAATTAAGCGCGCCATCGCTGAAGCTTATCTCTAAACCCGTCGTTATTTCAGGACGTGTGTCCTGAAAAACTCGCCAGATTATACCCATCGTAACAGGTACTATCGTTTAATGGTGCTTTTCCACCAGAGATATGCTATGCTACGTTGCTACGGATGCGAATCATTTTCATTTACTCACATAGCATAGCACTGGTGTAAACGGATTCTACTATGACGAGCTCGGTGGCGCAGTGGTGGAACGCGCTCTTACGCTACTTTGACACCAACGCTCGTGGGTTCGATTCCCACACGGTACAAACATTTGTGTGCATGAACATGTCAGTTTGTCTTGGTCTGGGTATTTTCTATGTATAATAAGTATGTATTACAAAAAAAAAATGTATTTACGTATGTTTATCAGTTGTCTAGTACCCATAACACAAGCTTCGCTTACTTTGGGGCTGGATGGCGCTGTGTAATTTGTCCGACAATATTTAAATTTAAAAATTTAAATTTAAACTATGCTACGATTTTTATATGGATGGTTTTTTTTGTACAACGTCGGTAGGCATACAAGCATACGGCCTACCTGATGTAAAGCAGTTACCGTAGCCTATAAACGCTTGCAATGCATTAAGTAACACTCGCGCGATGCCTCCTCTGCTGCCTACACAGCAACTCCTTTGGAGTTGACTAGTGACCTCATTCATACACAGGAACACAACAACCCTCTAGGGAGTTGTTATTTGGCCGCGGTTTTCTGTAAGGTGGAGGTACTTCCATAGACGGGCTTCTTTGATGCTACCTCTCTTAAAACATCCAGCCCGAGACAAACAGACATGTTCATGCACACAAATGTTTGCCTTGTGTGGGAATCGAACCCACGAGTCATCAAAGAAGCGTCGTTCACGACTGAGCCACCATAGGAGCTTACTGGTGATCTCATCACACACAGGAATACGTGTGTGGTGAGATCACCAGTAAGCTTCTAAGGAGTTGCTGTGTTAGCAGCAAAGGAGACATCGCGCGAGTGATGATACTTAATATATCGTCGATGAAGTGCTAACTGACATTTTTGCTTAAATTGAGTTTTTATACATAGGCTTAAAGTCGGTATTTGCATCGGTAGCAATTACACCTAATATGACTTACCAGAAAGACTCTAAACAGTTTGTGGTAATCCTATTATCCTACTAATATTATAAATGCGAAAGTTTGTATGTATGGATGTTTGTTGCTCTTTCACGCTTAAACGGCTGAACGGATTTGAATGAAATTTGGCACGTAGATAGATTATGATCTGGATTAATACATAGGCTACGTTATTTGACTCCAGGCGGGCGGAGCCGCGGGCAGCAGCTAGTACCTAATAAATTAACAGTAAACCACTTTAAATCTCTTAATTCTCAAAAACTTAATTTAAGCAAAAATGTCAATTAGGAAGTATTGGCACTTCATCGACGATATGTTACAAGTGTCAATAGGCTACGGTAACTGCTTTTCATCAAGTGGGCCGTATGCTTGAATGCATATCCCGACGTTGTATAAAAAAAAACATACAATAGTTTTATATGTTTTTTTTTTTAATAGTTAAATTAAAAGTTTGTTCATTCCGTTACAACAGACTTTTTATATCTTCAGTAATGCATTTCCTAGTCCAATGTAATTTCACGTTTTTCAACATAAAGTTTAGTTGTATCAAGCCGCAATGGACATGCAAATTTAATTCCGCACGAAGTTTCTAATATTTGTTATGCAAATATTTAACAATAACACAATGCGAGTAACATGCATCCGTATTTTAAATATTTCTTTTTTTGTAAACGTGGGATAATTTAAATAAATTACTTGGAATTCTATCCGAGATGATGAGCTACACAGTACGCTGTGTTGCACAATGATTTCTAGCGAATTGCATGGAGATTTTAGTATTAAATCACTGTACAGTTCAGAACGTCTGAGACGCTGTAGGATACAATGGTTTTGGGGTAAAATAAAAATGAAAGCATTGCGAGCTCAAGAACACCGCAGTGCTGTGTTCAACGTTGTTTTTAAAACACGTTGCCGTGCCGGGCACAGCTAGTATAATTAGAAAGAGACATGAATAGTTTTGATGGCGGCAACATTATTACATAAATATTCTATATATTTAGTTACATTATGTGAAAAGTGAAGAACAAGGTACTCTAAAAACTATTGAT
Source organism: Pyralis farinalis (assembly GCA_947507595.1). Lineage (NCBI taxonomy): Eukaryota > Metazoa > Arthropoda > Insecta > Lepidoptera > Pyralidae > Pyralis > Pyralis farinalis. The sequence goes on from OX382278.1 coordinate 26,749,834, forward strand.
TGCAAACAAGGAGCTCGGTGGCGCAGTGTCTGTTTGTCTTGGTCTGGGTATTTTCTATGTATAATAAGTATGTGTTTACAAAAAAAAAATGTATTTACGTATGTTTATCAGTTGTCTAGTACCCATAACACAAGCTTCGCTTACTTTGGGGATAGGTAGCGCTGTGTATTTGTCCGACAAAAAAAAAACTTTAGTAAAAAATAGGAAACGAGCATTCAATTACTCAATTTATAGGCAATTTGATTTAAACTACTTTGTGTGCTTCCGCTACCGATTAATTCACGCCAACTAGTACCGGCGGCATATGCCCACCACCGTTAGTAAATGCATGCCGTTGCCGCCATGGCTGCTGCGGTCGTCTCTGCCACGGCTGCTGCGCCATCTGAAATATGAACCGAATGCACCCACCACCGTTGCTGCCCTGGCTGCTCCGGTCGTCTCCGCGACACGTGTTTCGTCTCTCCACGGGGCATTGCCAGGCGCTGTAGATGTTAGTCGATAGAATGACATGCTACGCATTCGTAGCACTATTACCACGAATCAATCGTAGCGAAAGCACACGTGTAGTTTCAATCAAATTGCATGAAAATTTGACTGTCGCGAAACAACGCTTGTTAACAATTCAATTACTCAATTGGAAAAGCTGAAAAAACTCTAAACCTCTATGCTATTTGACGTATGATTAAGATATGTAATTAAATAAAAATATTATGCCCGTGGGGGTTATGAAAATACGAGCAAGTATGCTGAAAAATAAATTTTGGTGTCATATAAGTCATGTAACCAATTTATTTGATGGAATAATAATCTCATTTGTCTTATGTTATAACTTATCGTTTTTATTTTACAACTCGAACAGGACGTGAGAAAAATACCGATATGGTAGGTAGCGGTTCGATAAATAATTTACTGCCAACATTGTTGTCGTAAGCGATCATACATGGCCATTTACTAGCTTGCGCCCGCAGCATCGGCCGCGTGGAAGTCCTGTTATTGTAGTTGCCTATGTTTTCCTACAAGTTCTAGTCTACTTTATACAAAACTAGTTGACACACGGGTCTTTAACTGTATATTTTTTCTTTCCTAACTGTCTTAGTTATTTTTGATCTAAAATAAAAAACCGCTAGAGCTAAGTTTGATTTTTTTGGCAAAACTAATGCACGGCGGTTGATTTTTATACATTATATTATTATATTACTTTTATATTATTATTATTATATTACAGTTGTCTGGTAAGTTGGATTGTATTTTTTTTTTATTAAATAACGCTGGGAGGCATACAAGAATACGATCCACCTGACATAAAGCGACTATCGTAGTCTATGAACGCTTGCAATGCATTAAGTATCAATCGCGTGATGCCACACCTCTGCTGCTTACTCAGCAACTTCTTAGGAGGTACTGCTGACCTCACTCATTTGCAGGAACAGAACATCTTCTCAGGGTGTCATTTGGCTGCGGTTTTCCGTGAGGTGAAGGTACTTCCCCAGACGGGTTGCATCAATGGACGCCACCACTACCTCCCTTAAAAACACTCAGACGGTGGCATTTATCTAGTAAAATTTAATCTCTAACGAAATGAGAGGCACGGAGCAAGTAGATCTAGGGAAAGTACCTTACAGAAACAAAATGACAACTCCCTGGTTGTTATGTTTCTGCTTGTGAGTGAGGTTATGTAGCAGTTGCTTTTTGCCTTGTATTTCATAGGCATTCTGTTGGCTATGGTTACCACTTCATATCAGGTGGACCGTGTGCTTTTTATGCACCCCACGTTGTATAAAAAACAATTTATACCCGACTCTCCAAATATAATTTCTTAGTAAGATGATCAGAGTAATATTGTGCATAAATCTTGTTATCTCAGACTTTATTACTCTGCAATCCTTAACGGAGTAGTTAAACAACAGGCTTAGTTATGTAATAACCGGCCATCTGGCACAGTTGTTCTCAAACTGTAAGCGTTGCTCGAAAAAACGGGTGGGATCGCCAGTTGCTTGTAGTGGAATGAAGCACGGGCTAGGATTTTTTATATTACGCCAGGAGATAAACAAACATACAACACGTCTGTGACAGGGTTACTATATCTATGAACACTGTGAATACAAGTAGTATCTTTTGAGTATTGCCGCCCCCGTTTTAATTCACGAAACTCAACGCTCTAAATGATTGTTGAAAGCCTCAGTTATACGAATACATGAAGGAAGTTGTTGTGTGGCTGCAGTCTTCTGTAAGGGGCGGGTATTCTTAATCTCCGACAGAGTTACTTTTATTAGTTGGCAGGGTGCATGACATGGAGCTGAAGTTTGCTTTGGCTTTAAAGATAGTGATGAACTAATATCCTACTAATATTATAAATTCGAAAGCTTGTATGTATGGATGGATGTTTGTTGCTCTTTCACGCTTAAACGGCTGAACGGATTTGAATGAAATTTGGCACGTAGATAGATTATGATCTGGATTAATACATAGGCTACGTTATTTGACTCCAGGCCGGCGGAGCCGCGGGCAGGAGCTAGTCTGTCTATAAGAAAGGTGGAAGAATGAATATCTATCTATATCTTCACGCGAAGTTCTTTGCGGGGTAGGCAGACAGGACCGAGCGCTCAATCTAATGATTTGGTCACTAACTTCTTTACTATTCCTAGCGCTTTTCATATCCGCTCGCTGGTTACTAGGGTTATCCTAATCTGCAGCACCCGGCGGGCAGTATGTCTAACAAACAACTACTATGCTCGCCTATTTCTTACTGCAGTCAAAGAACACGTACAACACACATCGCGGGTATGTTGCCACGTTCTCTACTAATGTATGAATTTATCATAGGCTTTCTTATTTAGTTTGATTTCTTGTATACACATAACATAGAGGTTTTATTTTGCTGCAGTCTGGCGAAGGTGGAGGAGATATTTCTAAAGTCAGAATGCTTCTTATTAAAATTTGCTTTAACTTACTTCTCTTCCTCTAAAATTATTTCAGTAATAGATAGTTGATTTGGCTCCAAAGATGTCGTTTAACTATTTACACCCCGATAATGGAACTCCAAAGCAGCAACTTTTCAGACAAAAAAAGGTTAGAATATCATGAGAGTTTAATTTATTCCACTTTATCTCTCGACCTTTTCGCTATTGAATAACGTCCAAGAGTAATTCCGCCCACTGCATCTTGTGCCCCTTAGAGAATCACCGCCCAGTTTGAGAAACATTAATCTAGATAGTATTGGTAGGTGGCAGTGGCTATTCTCGTAATATATGGCTGAGTTGGTTTCACTAACGGTGAATAATTTAGTTCTAACTGCAGTCGATTGTGGGCATTATGCAATGCAGATTGTGAATTACAATTATGAACAACAGACAATATTATTACATTATATTATCATGATTTGGATTTCATTACCAGTGGGAGACTTTGTACAAAAGTCGTCTGCGTGGGTACCTTTGTCTCACCTATTTCTATAAAAAATATAATCAACAGTACGAAGCTAAATGTGTTTCCTGCCTCTAGAACAGATAAACTCCCACAGTTTCGACGAGCTCGGTGGCTCAGTAGTGAATGACGCGACTTTGACTCCGACGCTCGTGGGTTCGATTCCCACACAAGACAAACATTTGTGTACATGAACATGTCTGATTGCCTTGGTCTGGATCTTTTAAGAGAGGTAGGCCGCAAAAAGGAGCCCGTCTGGGGAAGTACCTCCACCTCACAGAAAAAGGCAGCCAAATAACAACTCTCTAGAGGGTTGTTTTGCAGTAAGCTCCTGGGGAGTTGCTGTGTTAGCAGCGGAGGAGGCATCGCGCGAGTGGTACTTAATGTATTGCAAGCGTTGATAGGCTACGGTAACCGCTTTATATTAGGCGGGTCGTAAGCCTTCCGCCGTTGTATAAAAAAAAATAAGTTTGCATTCTAAGTTATTTGGATAAAGACAAATAAAAACATGGTCAGCAATTATCATTTTATTCAGATATTATCTCCGTTGTTACATTAATAGAAAAATAGCGAGTTTAGTTCAGGTCTGTTCATTTCACCTTACATTTTCGCCGAAAGGTCTAAGCGAAAGATCTATTATTTGTTATATGTACGATTATTGCAAAGACAGCAATCGTAAGTCCAGCTCGCTAGCGTGCAAGCACAATTTACTAATTAAACATAAATTTCGCATTAACTTCACCACAATAACATTTACAAAGGTATTACAAGTTTTAATACAAATTAAACCTTATTACGAAACAGAACAAAGATCAAACTTTAACGACGGCTTTACCAACACAGTCTCCTTTCAACATAGCCACTAAAGTATCTGGAAGTTCTTCAAAGCCATTTGCGACTGTTTCTTTGGCTTTGATAGACCCTTTTTGCAGTCACTCTTTAAGCTGTTTTAATGCATCACTCTGTTTCGACCAGTCCCATTGTGTGAAACTAAAAGAATGTATTTGCACAGATACGCGTGCCTTCGATCGTTTCTGATTTTCTGAACCCTGCCCATATGTACTTATGGCGCCGCATTTTGCTACACGTCCGTGTTCGTTCATAAATTCCATTATAGTAGTCGCTAAAGTCCCTCCAACATTATCAAAATAGCAGTCTATGCCGTTAGGAATGGTAGATTTTAATACTTCTCGAATATTTTCACGTTTATAATTAAAAGCGTAGTGATATCCTAATTCTTCTTTCAACATCCGCAACTTTTCATCTGATCCAGTTAAGCCAATTACTGTACAGCCAATAATTCTAGCTATTTGTCCGACTAAGGATCCGACAGCACCCGCTGCGCTGGTCACGCAAACAGTTTCGCCTTTCTTCGGTTTACAAATTTCTAGAAATCCCAAGTAAGCGGTGATGCCGGGCATTCCGAGCGCTCCGATTGCCAAAGATATGGGAAGATTTCCAATATCAGGTACGTAAGGTTTAATTCCGAACATTTCGTCTGAATCACCACGTAATATTACGTAATCTCTCCAACCTGAATGGGAAACTACGTGAACACCTGTTGGATATTCTGGATTTCTGCTTTCTATAACTTCGCCTATTAGAAAACCGAATTGCTCGTACGGCAATTGAAATTCACTTGCAAACGATCGCATGTATGGATCTACACTTATAAACTTAGTTTTGACGAGGAATTCATTCGGTCTTAGCTTTGTTAGATATTCTTCAACTATATTGAAATCTGATTTTTCTGGCAGAAATTCTTTAAAAGCTCTTACAACCATGTATTTTCTAACTTTCATCATTATATTGTATTGATCTATGGAAGAAATAAAGGACAGGTAATTATTGTATATCTTTATGCATGATTAATTATAGTTTGTTGTACGTAAAATGTTATGTATTAGCCGGACACAACTGAGAGTACTTTCAGTTGTGTCCGGCTAGTACGCGTGGTTGGTTGATTGTGCTAATAGACAACACGAAACAGCAATGCCCTCCTACAAACGTAACTCACGTACATGAAGATCCTTGTGGTTACTGTATACGAATTTGCTTATTATACAAGAACTTAGCTCAATAAAAATGTTACTATATATTGTCTATGGTAACCATAGACACAGGAAAGAGTTAATATATTCCAAAGACTTAAATAAAACACTTACGAAGGTGCAATGACTTCTTTATACGGCTTTAATCCCGTTATGTGGTGTCTGCACGAGACGTGTGGCCCTTGCCGTGACTCAGGTGATACTAAGCTGGGGTGAATGCCAAAGCCAAACCGGTAATATTGACCGGTGTTATTCGACGTTTACGAGGTAGACAATCGTGTAGCGACGCGGTATATATATATTTATACAACGTCGGGACACATGCAAGCATACGGCCGACCTGATGTAAAGCGGTTATCGTAGCCTATAAACGCTTGCAATACATTAAGTATTACACGTGAGATGCCACCTCTGCTGCTAACACAGCAACTCCATAGGAGCTTACTGGAGTTGACGCGGAGGAATTTCCCCAGACAGACTGTTTTGAGGCACATGACTCGATCCTTACGTACCTCATTCGCTTATTTAAAATTCATTGCTCTTCTCATGCACTCTCGCAGGTTTGTATGGCTCCTGACATCACCTTCAGATAGAACACGATCAATTTGGTCATGGTAGGTAAGTCTTGGCCTTCCTCGGCTCCTACATCCTTCTCATTTCGCGTTGTAAATCTGTTTCGTAGTTCCTTCTTCCTGTATTCCACATGTCCGAATTCTTTCTGTTTCAACTCCGTTTCTAACATTGTCATTGTAAATACGGTCATTACAATGGAACCCTAAAAAACTGTAATTGGAGACAATTGACTCAATCCCAACTCAAAGTTTAGCCAAACTGGACCCAAAACTTACGCCAAACTTCCAAGTCAAACGCGAGTGTATGGGAGCGGTCGAACGACCGCGTAACTAATTTTGTTTCGGAAGGAAAAATCCTTTGCAAACAAATTTAGTACATTCTTTTAGAATACATGACAAACTTTCAGAAATCAACGCTCGTGGATTCGATTCCCACACACAGGCAATTGTGTACGTGAACTTTTTTTTTATATATAGGTATATATGGCAATAGTGTTGCTACTTTATGCCAGTGTCAAAGTCTTCAGTTTACAACCATTTGAAAATCATAATTCTGTGTTCCAGCTTCAGGAACTGTGCTGAAAAAATACTCGGGAAGGGTACCTAGATCCAATCAACCCAGGTTAAATACCACCCGTAAAACGATAGTGATTATTACGAGGTGTTCTTGATGAACTTATTCACGTCTTCCAAAAAGTACATAAACGTGTTATATTTGAGTTTTTTCATCACTGTATAATTTCACTAGCACTTATGTTACAAAATACTATCAAAATTGTCACATAAAACTAATTTTATACAGAATTGTAAAAATTTCAAGTAAAACAACAATGTCACTCGTCAAAAGCGCGGGAAGAAGTGGTACATGAACTTGTCTGTTCGTCTTGGTCTCGGTGTCTTTAAGAGAGGTAGGGCGCTCCATAACAGCCCGACTGGGGAAAGTACCTCCAACCTCACTGAAAACCGCAGCCAAATATTTTCGACTTTAAAAGTTGTTTAATAAGGTATTCTGAATCTCTTTCAATCTTTTTTTCTATACAATGTCGGGAGGCATACGACTATAAAGTAGTTATCGCAGCCAATGAACGCATATAATATATTAAGTATCACTCGCGTGACGCTACCTCTGCAGTTAATACAGCAAATCATTAGCTTACTGGGAACCTCACTCACTCGCAGGAATACAATAACCATCCGGGGAGTTTTTATTTTGCTGTGGTTTTCTGTGAGGTGGAGGTCCTTCCCCAGACCAATTATTTTTATAAACTAATCATAAAAAAGTGTCCGTGCTGGTTAATAACAAAATATATTTAAATATAGTTGTCATAAGATTTAAGATTTAAATACAAAAATTGGATAATTAAATTTTAAGATTCCAATTTAATTAATATTTTTTTCAATAAAAATATAGACATATTACTCTCGCAAAATACGCCATCGCATCTGATAGGAGTGACAGCACACACAAGAATAAAAAAAGAATACAAGAAAGTACAATGTGTTCTGACATTTATGGCAATGGTGACATTGACGGCTTAATGACATAGATAACATGCGACATTGCCCAAAGGGAACGTCACAAATACGTTTAGAATTTATTTTGAAAGGCGACCGGGTACAGTTAGCATCACAAAATGTTTTCCGGATATTTCGTGAGCTGGTTCATGTTATGGATTGTGAAGCATTATTATCAGCAATTATAAGGTTTTTAAAATGAAAAGAGAAATGAATGTTAAGGAGGCGAGTGAGTTATGTAAGGATCGAGTCACGTGGCGCTCGGTTCTCTCTACCTACCCCGTAAGAGATGTTGCGTGCAGTTATAGATAGATAGATAGATAAGGTTTTTTAAACAATTAAGGTAGCAAATTAGCGTACGACTTGCCGTCTAAAATTTTGCCTCCAACATCTGTTTGCCCCACGAATGAAATAACCTAGGGAGATCCAATGAGACCGATGTTACGTAGTAACTCAACTCACCGCTACCGTTCGGGTGGGAAAGTGGAACACGCCGCTCTTATTGGCTAGTTCGCGGATGAACATGGCGGCACTTATCGGCTTATTGGTTAAAATATTCTCCCTTTGATATGCAAATTCGTATCGCTGAGATATTTAGACGTAACACCTCAACGTTATCCCGCCAATCCTAATACATTAGGAAACGGGGTAACGCTAGGAAGAAGAAGACGTTCTATAGCACCATTATATATTTTGACGAGCTCGGTGGCTCAGTCGTGAATGACACGACTTTGACACCAACGCTCGGTAGGTTCGATTTCCACACAAGACAAACATTTGTGTGCATGAAATGAACATGTCTGTTTGTCTTGGTTTGGATGTTTTAAGAGAGGTAGAGCGCATCATAACAGCTCTCACAGAAAACCGCAGCCAAATAACAACTCCCTGGAGGGTTGTTGTATTCCTGCGTGTGAGTGAGGTCACCAGTAAGCTCCTGAGGAGTTGCTATGTAAGCAGCAGAGGAGGCGTCGCGCAAGTGATACCTAATATAATTAGAAGCGTTAATAGGCTACGGTAACTGCTTTACATCAGGTGGGCCGTATGCTTGTATGTCTCCCTACGTTGTATAAAAAAAAATACAATTAATAATATAAGGTGATAAACAAGTACATATAAGTTTTATTTATTAAATTCGGCGACCAATCTTTTAAGACCTGTCAAGGAAACCGAAAAAATATCCACTTGGGATTTTGCTACTAGTTTATTATTCCTTCACGAGCTCGGTGGCGCAGTGGTGAAACGCGTTGTTACGCTACTTTGACAACAACGCTCGTGGGTTCGATTCCCACACAGTACAAACATTTGTGTGCATGAACATGTCTGTTTGTCTTGGTCTGGGTATTTTCTATGTATAATAAGTATGTATTTACAAAAAAAAAATGTATTTACGTATGTTTATCAGTTGTCTAGTACCCATAACACAAGCTTCGCTTACTTTGGGGCTAGATGGCGCTGTGTAATTTGTCTGACAATATTTATTTATTTTATTATGCTCGTGACATATCCTCGGAATCGAACTGCATGCCTGTATTGATTCTATACTTTTTAACAACAAAGGGATTAAAATTATTCTGAGATGGCATGATGAAACGGCATCCTCTGGGAGGGCAGTGGGTAAATGTAATTAATTGATGGGGATATTTTAAGCTGTTTTGGTATACACGTATTTCTCGTGTGGACGTTGAGAGAAATGTAGAATGTTTAGTCCAGTTACGCTTCCAGCCAGCCGGCCCAAGCAATGATTAACTTAAGTCTTCGAACTGGTGTGAGTAATTGTCTATCCGATGTCCGAAAAATAACGATTATATAAAAACTAAAAGAATATATGCTATTCCATTTCTTTCTATGTTCCAAGCAATAATGGTATGGCGAGCGCGACGTAAAATAATTTAACTCGGCTATCTCTTGTTACGAGTTTCCACTTTGTTGCCAATGCGCTAAGGTTCGTTTTACGATGCTCTTTTCTTGGTCTATATGTTTTATTTGTAGTAAATGACCTCGTCCCGGCGTTAAAACAAAAGGGAATAAGTAAGATACACATTTTTCTTACAACACTATTACCAAGACGTCAAGGTTCATATTTAAGATAACTTTACTCGGTTTAGGACTATTTACAAATGCGGACGATTTTCAGTTTTAATTTTATGTATGAAATTGCGAATCTACATCAATTAAGATTGAAAGTAATTGAATAAGTAACCTCTCATTTAATTTTTCAACTGTTAAACATGTAAGATTAAAATTAACATTTGAAAAACAAAATGCGCCTTCATCTATTGAACTGTGCGTATTTAAGGATTTTAACAATCCTTATTCTTATAGATTGTAAAGCCACCTTGACAAAACTCTATGGTTTTTCCAGAATAATTCATTAAGTACATAGTTGTTGTAATAACTTCATTGCACGTGAAATTAAATACAAATTATGATAAACATAAAAATAGCAGTATAAAGTTTTAACTCAATTTGGCAGGCAGTGTAGATAAAGATTAAAAATAAAAAAGGATAAAAAAAAATTATTGGCCATTGAGTAAGGAAGACATGTCGTACACATATAATATCAAATCTCGTTATATTTTATAAATTTCTCATATTTATAGTTTTTTAATTATTTATAATTCCGAAAAAAAACTTGCCAATTGTCTTTTTTCAATAGATATTACAATAAATCTATGTCAGTATAACAAAACAATGATAATGATGATTTCAAGTATAAAACCAGTTGAGAATGCGCAAGCTTGCATTGCCAGAGGAACAGGAGGAACTGGCTCATCAATTATATAACATTCATTTTTTTTTTTAATTTGTCGGCCATTTTGACCATGTTCCTTAAGAGATAGAAACGGTGTTCCTGAACATTCCTATTCTACTTTTTTATGCTGAATCCGAAACTGAAGTCAAAATTCGAATATTCGAAAAAAAACGCACACACAGACAAAAATATAGATTTCATATAGGAACAGTGTTCCTGAAAAGGAAAGGGGATAAAATTTTTTCAGAGATTTAGAGGCTGAATGTCAATGTGCATCGCTAGCAGAATGCAAACACTCGCGCCGCAATCATGTCAATTTCGTGTTAGACTGCCATTTTCGACATTGCATTTTATTATTGCGTTTGATCACATCACTATTTTGCATCTTACGGCTGTTACACATGATCAGGTTTTCAGTGTTAGGTATAGACAATCAAATCTCAGAAACAGAATTCATAAAAGTTCGTAAAGGTATGTTATAATGAGCAATTTGAAATGTAAATATGTCGGGTAAACCTTCCAATTATTGGCACTTTAAGAAGCAATTTTGAAACAATAAGACATATTTAAGGCCAAATGGAATTTAATATGATTAAAATTACTTCTAATACGGAATACGGATAAGACTTCAAGTTTAAGGATTTTAATTAAACTATAGATACGGATAGATTTAAAAAAATAAGTACTTAGTATGAAAAATAGATTCAAGGTATCCACATGCTAAACCCAACTAATGGCAATTTTATCCAAATTATTGGAATCTTATTATTTGTCTATAAATGTCAATAATTGGGTGGGTGCCAACGTTGGGACGGATTACGGTAATTTTGTTTTGGTTTCAGTTCAAGAAATGGTGTACCTTCTTAACAAATATTTTTCAAGGTTGACATAATTATTGCTATGAAGGGGAAAGGGAGGGATGATTATATGTATGATATCACTATTTCTTGGATTTTGTACATTATGTTGTTTTATTGTATAACTATGAAAAAGAAATGTACAATCTTTATTTTATTATGTTCTATCCATTATTTATTCGTAGGTTCGGTCCAAATAAAATTAACAAGTACATACGCGCTGTCCAGAAGAGTTTCCTTGCAGCCAAAACAATCACGTATATAATACAATATTGGCAATGAAGATTTTGACGTTTGAAGACCGCGTTCGCAATGATGATGTTAGAAACAGAGTTGGCCTGAAAGAGTGAGTGGGTGTAAAATAAGAAGAGGCATGCTCCGTAGGTTCGGACATGTAGAAAGAATTCGGGTAGAAATAATTACGAAACAGATATACAACGCGAAAGTAGAAGGATGTAGGAGCAGAGGAAGGCCAAGACTTACCCACCATGACCAAATTGATCGTGTTTTATCAGAAGATGCTGTCAGGCCCTTGCCCTCGGTTCTCTGTGCCTATCCCGCACCCGGGATTTGATGCAAAGTTTTAGATAGATAGACAGTGGTCAATAACGATGCGCATCGTTATTGACCACTGCGCCACTGATCTCGATACGAACGCTCGTGGGTTCGTTTCCTACACAGGACAAACAAATGTGTGTATGAACATGTTTATCTTGTTAGAGATGTAGGGCGTATAAAAACAGCCCATCTGGGGCAGCGCCTTCACCTTACAGACAAAACAGCCAAATAACAACTCCCTATGAGTAGGGTTATGTTCTTGCGTGTGAGTGAGGTCACATGCAAGCTCTAAAGGACTTATACAAGTGATATTTAACGTATTACAAGCGTTCATGTGCCCGCTTAAGGCGGGCCGTATGCTTGTATACCTCCCGACGTTGTATAAAAAGAGACGATTTGATGGCTAGCAAACAAAGGCCTGACGAAAAGGTCAATTTTCGGTTTATACCCGAACTCTGCAAGGGTCTCAAAAACTTTTAAATTCGACGCTAGATTGTCGGGTTCGATCTATATTAAGAAATCCTATGAAGCGAGGTCATAGCCTATGCCGCACCTCGTAGGGTTGACCAATTCAAAGTATTTTTTTTTTATACAACACAACACAACACACGGCCCACCTGATGTAAAGCAGTTACTGTAGTCTACGAACGCTTGCAATACATTAAGCAACATTCGCGCGATGCCACATATGTTGATAACATAGCAACTCCTTAAGAGCTTGGTGGTGACCTGACTGCCGTGCAGGAACATAAGAACTCTCCAGGGAGTTGTTACTTGGTTGCAGTTTTCTGTGAGGTAGAGATATTTCCCCCGACCTAGACATGCTTTGCGCCATATATCTCTTAAAAACACCAACAAACAGACATGCATACAAATATTTGTCCTGTGTGGGAGTCAAACCAGGATTGTTTGTGTCAGAGATCAAGCTCGTCAATTTTACAAAAAAGTCCCTTGAAAATACATCAAAGCTTCTAAGGAGTTGATGGGTCATCAGCTGGTATGGCAATGTGCGAGTGATACCTCATGCATACACCACCTACGGTAACTGCTTTACATCAGGTGGGTCATATTATTGCATGCCACCGGATCTTTTATAAAAAAAAGTGATGTGTTTACACTTACGAACCATCCCTCGTGATAGTTAGTAAATTGTACGTACCTATAATTGGTGTACACATGAGAATGTAGCTGTATATCCATTTTTATATGTAATTGTGATGTGTATGCTGTTGGTATGTCATAAATAAATAAATAAATAGGCGTCGGTTAAACGGTTACGGTCAAAGTTCGTTTATTTTAAACATGAACTTTTCAATGCAGTTTATAGATTGTGACAACCCTATGTTTCGAACACAGCCAAGCCCACATTACTTCCAGCCTATCGCCCGCCATATATACCTTGTCCTTTATCGAGGCGTGTGGGAACCAGAACGGATGTTAGTTCAACTGTACGATTGAACTCAATCTATAGATTTAGTTCAATTCACACAGTATACTGTGTGAAGGAATCAGGAGTAATCGCCGTACCGTTCTTATCAGTATTCACGAGTTAAGCTACGTCAACGGGGGCTTTTCAATGGGTGGGTTAATAAGGTAGAAGGAGAGATCCATAACATATATTGTTAAGATAATCCAGAAATCATTAAACCACTTGGCGGCATAAAGAACCCATCGCTCACTAAAATATAGTGTTTTAACGCCTAAATATGTCGGCGATACGAACAATGACCAATTGGAGGATATTTTACCCAATAATACAATAAGTGACACGATTGAAGCGCGTACTAGCCAATAAACAACGCATTCTAATACTCTTACTCGTAGCAGTGAATGGAGTTTTGACGAGCTCGGTGGCTCAGTCGTGAATGACGCGACTTTGACACCAACGCTCGTGGGATCGATTCCCACACAAGACAAACATTTGTGTGCGTGAACATGTCTGTTTATCTTGGTCTGGATGATCAAAGAGAGGTAGGGTGCATCAAAGCAGCCCGTCTGGGGAAGCACCTCCACCTCACAGAAAACTGCAGCCAAATAACAACTCCTAGAGGGTTGTTGTGTTCCTGCGTGTGAGTGAGGTCACCAGTAAGCTCCCAAGGAGTTGCTGTGTAAGCAGCAAAAGAGGCATCGCGCGAGTGATAATTAATATATCGCAAGCGGTAATAGGCTACGGTTCCCGCTTTACATCAGGTGGGCCGTATGTTTGTGTGCGTCCCGACGTAGTATAAAAAAAAAGTTGCTATGCAAATTCGTTTCATCGATTTTCCGCAGATTATTTCCTGGGAGAATTAAATAATTGACGGACGTGGCTACTGCCATGCAATTCTGTAAGAGCAAACATCCTTACATCCTCGGAAACATCGGCTGTTATAGCCTTGAACACAAAATTGCAATTCTTTGGTGTCGCTTTTCATGGTTGTGCGACACTAGCGCCGCAAGGCTGCGTTTGGAATTGGAATTCTACAAGGCAAACAGCCTCGCGTACGCTTACAGCCTTATAGAATACCAAATAATTTAGCCGTGATCGCAGTAGACGATGTCAAAGCTGTGACATCTGTGATCACAGCGACGCACACAGCCATTACACAGCTTAGAGAATTGCATGGCTGTGCTTTTGGGCTATTTCAGCTACTTTTACTGCATTGTATTTTATATACTATTACTGCATTTGTTACGCGACTATGACACCAACGCTCGTTCATCATCATCACCTTCGATTTTCAATTCCCACACAGTACAAACATTTGTGTGCATGAACATGTCTGTTTGTATTGGTCTGGGTATTTTTTATGTATAATAAGTATGTATTTACAAAAAAAAAATGTATTTACGTATGTTTATCAGTATAACACAAGCTTCGTTACTTTAGGGCTAGATGGCGCTGTGTAATTTGCCCGACAATATTTATATTTATTTATTGTATCTTATGGTATACATTCGTGGCGAAGTGCGTCTGATGTTAAAATATTTTTTATCTTACAAAAGTGAGCGTTCTATCCGCTTTATTTATGAGACTACAGGGAATCATCCAGGGAAATGTTCACAGAAATTAATATCCTTGCTGCTACCGCTCAGTATATTTATGAAAATGTTGTTTTCGAAATTCAGTGAAAATCTTAGAAGCAGAAATAAGTTGCCAGTACATCGGCTTCCTAGGACGTTTTTGTCGTAAATTGTATTCAATACTATAAACTCAATAAGTTCCGGAAATAGTCCTGTATTTTTCCGACATCTTTGAAAGGCACATCGGTAAAGTTCTATGTATAAAGGCTTCTTATATAGGTGACGAATAACGAATGTGATCCAATTGGCGAAAATATTTGGAAATAATTCAGAGCAGGCAATACATTTTAAAATTTTACCGCTTGGGCATTATATTATGCGCTGTGCTACCGTAAGTTAATTATATCTAATTGATGACTGGAAAAAGATCTATATTGACATATTTTTTTGATTGATTGACATGATCTTTGAAAGATTTGAAAAATCTAACACAATATAATCGAAATAACTCATAATAAAAGAGTGGTGTAGCTAGAATCTGAAATTGATACAACAATCAAAGTGAAATTCGTACAGATGTCAAAGTTAAAATGAAATTGGTACGGAAGCCAAAGTCAAATTAATTTAGAAGGCAAAGCAAAGTTGATACAGAAGATAACATGGAATTCATATAGTGGTCAAAGTTCAATTCTTACAGAAGCCAAAGATAAATTGACGCAGTAGCCAAAGCTAAATTGATACACGAACTACTAATACAGCAACTCCTTAGGAGCTTACCGGTGACCTCAAACACTCGCTGGAACACATTAAGGAGTTATTATATGGCTTCGATTTTCTTTGAGGTGGAGGTAATTGCCCTGATGGGCTACCTTGATGCACCCTACCACTCTTAAAACACCCAGACCAAGACAAATAGACATGTTCAAGAGCACAAAAGTTTGTCCTGTGTGGGAATCGAATCCACGAACGTTGGTGTCAAAGTCGTGTTATTTACCACTACGCCACCGCACTCGTCAAAATGTATATACCTTCTTCGAATCACATAAGATTCTAGAGACTTCCTAGAGCCTCGTCTACACGGAGATTAAGCCTGGTTTGTCATGTTATGAGTAGGTAAGGCGTAAGAGGTAGTATACGTAAAAGCAACCCGATCGGAAAAGTACATATACCCCACAGAAAACCGCTGCCAAGTAGCAACTACCTGGAGGCTTGTCAGACGAAAGCCGTGCTTATTGCTAGTCTTCATAGGCTACGGTAACCGCTTTACATTAGGTGGGCCGTATGCTTAAATGTCTACGGATATCCCCATAAAAAAAAGATTATTTTGTCTATTTATTTTTACGCAGCATATCTACATTTTGAGACGAAAAGTGGACTTAATGCTGCCACGAGATATATTACTATTATTGAATTTAATTTGAATGTTTTTTTTTAATATATCTTCTTCGTTGGAAATTCGGTAAAAACCGGTAAACTTTAGTGTTGAGAAGCACCGTAAGTCAAATTTCAGTTGGGCACTAGACGATGAATGAGAGTTTCTAGTGCGGAAATACTGCCTACGTTCAGATAAATATGGATGTGGCACATCCAGAGACCCCAACTAGACGGAGCGATGACTTTAATAGGTTTACATATAGGGAGTCGATGGATGCAGGTTGAGGATCAGGTTCGAGACAAATGCCATTCTAGAGGGAAGTCCTTTGTTCAGCAGTGGACGAATACGGGCTAAGGTGATGATGATGAATAGTTTAAACACTGACGACGTAAAAAATAACACATATTATAGCAATACAGAGAATTTATATATTCTAGAGTACAGTAACCGTCTTACATCAGGCGAGCCCTATGCTTGTATGCCTCCCGACGTTGTATATATCTAGCTACCAAACATGTATAATAGCCGTCCTTGACAGAAGCTAGGGCGATATTAAGGGTATATTTATAACGTTAATGAGAAGATACAGGGGTGGTTGCGTGTGGGCTCGGCACTCTGGTTTCCGTCGGTAAACAGTATAGACATTGACCCATTGAAGGAAGGCCATGATGTCATGTTCTTGCATACGTAAGTTACGTTTTTATCTACAGGTTTTATATACAGATTTTATTTTGAATTAAACATTTTTTTAACGGAAGTACCGCGTGTTTTATTTATTTTGTTGAACCTGACGTTTCGAATGCTTTGCAGCGTCGCAGGAAGACTAAGGTGACATTTGTCTTACATTCGTTATTCATTATTATATTATTACATCTACCGACATGGATGGATTAATTATATACGTTCCGATTCACACAAAAAGTGCTCACCGTGTCCAAATGTTTTTGAGTAGTTCTCTGGGTTCGTGTCTTGATTATTTTTCAGATATGTCAGGTTCAACAAAATAAATAAAACACGCGATACTTCCATTAAATTTTTTTTTATTCAATGTATAACAATCGCGAAAACCTAAAACAAGATTTTATTTCCTATATAGGTCTTAATTTAATTCAATTTATTTGGAAAACAAATTAAATTGTGTTGAAATTTAAACTAATAATTGTCAAAAATCATCATCATCATATCAGCCGAAGGACG
The DNA here is from genome assembly GCA_947507595.1 of Pyralis farinalis. Taxonomy (NCBI): domain Eukaryota; kingdom Metazoa; phylum Arthropoda; class Insecta; order Lepidoptera; family Pyralidae; genus Pyralis; species Pyralis farinalis. Next base: position 26,767,137 of record OX382278.1, read on the forward strand.
TCCACCGCTGAACATAGGCCTCCCCCTTACACTTCCATAGTGATCGGTCCTGTGCTGCTTGCATCCAACGGCTCCCTACGATCTTCACAAGATCGTCCGTCCATCGTGTGGGAGCCGTTCTACGCTGCGTTTTCCGGTTCGTGGTCGCCATTAGAGAACTTCTCTGCCCCAACGGCCATCGGTTCTCCAAACTATGTAGCCTGCCTACTGCCACTTCAGCTTGCTGATCCTTAGAGCAACGTCGGTAACTCTAGTTCTGCTACAGACGTGCTCATGTCTGAATCTATCTCGTAGAGAAACTCCGAGCATGGCTCTCTCCATCGCACCCTGTGCAACCTTGCGCTTCCCTATGAGGCCCATAGTAAACGACCACGTTTCTGTGCTGCAAGTCTGGCAAACCACACTGGTGGAAGATTTCTTCTTGAGATATTGAGGTATTTTGGACGAGGAAATCTTTCGCAATTACCCAAAGGTTGCCCATTGATAATAATAAAAAAAAATACAATTAATTATAAGCAATAGAATATTACAATACTAATTACTATCAAAATAAAATAATAATCATCAGAAGTATTACTAAATTGGCTCATTTGAACTATTAATGTAATATCAAATTAATTTACAGTCAAAGTCTATTTTATAATGACCTGAAATGAATTTTTTTTTTGAAGTGAAAACTTCTCAAGGCACGCTTTCTGTGAGGTACTTTTCCAAACAACTGCTTTGATGCGCTCTATCTCTCTTAAAATATCCAGATCAAGACAATGCAAACTCCAGTCGTGCATCGTGGCTGACACACACACACTTTTTTTAATTTAATTCCATGTATATTTTCACGTCAATAGGCTAGTTTTTACCCACTGAGCAAACACTCCTCATGTGACTACTTCAAAGTATGTATGTATGTATATCTTCACGCCCAGTCCCTTGCGGGGTAGGCAGAGAGAACCGAGCGCCATAAGACGCGGTCCTTGCATACTTCAAAGTAACACTTATTAAATACATTACTAGTATTATTACTGAAACCTGTTACGTAAACTATATTTTTATTTATTAAAATACTTTGTGTTATCTCATTCTTAGAACCTGATTCTTTTAAATGCAAAGATACAATACCCCGGACGTGAAAGCATAAAATTTTAATGATATTCGTTCAAACCAATTTAGCCCTAAATATATAACAATAGCTGCATTAGCTTGCATTATATGGCCCATTGAACAAATCCGCATTTTGTTTTTTATATAATGCTGAACAGCATAGTGGCTCCGCTTTGCCTCATGGTAAGCGAAAGAGGAGCCCAAATCGCAACTGCAGGTGACAAAAGACTGCACGGTGTCCTGTCAGTTGACGCTGCCATGCTGACCCGCAAGATGCTTGTTCACGCTTCTTATGAAGGATCCCATATTGTAGGAAGGAGGGAACACGAAGCGTTTAACTTTTTAATGGTACGACAAAGATTGGAGTTGCCGAACTTTTTGGTACGCAGAGAAATGTTCTCAACAGTGGAACAAATACATCGCAAGCCTGCTCGTATGACGGAATGGAGATGGTGGGATAAGGGAAAACAGTTCTTCAGAGCACTCGCCATGGTAAAGCCAGTAAAATATGTTAAGCGAGCCAATGTCGGGGTTTGAAGAGGTGCTAGGTCTTTGGTGACCTCTTCGTTTGTAAGAGTTCTTTAAAGATTACTAGCTGTCGCCCGCGCATGCGCACGCCACGTAGCAGTGTGTTAAGTAGTTTATAACCATCCTCAACGATCAAATGTAAATAGATTTTTTCAAATCCGACTCGTGGGTCCAGATCGGTAAGCAAGCATGCGGACCGCATTAGATGGTAAGCGGTCACCGCAGCCTATTGACGCTCTCAACACCACGGGGATGTTACTCGTGCGCTGTTAATCTTGTGATTTAAGGCTGTTTAGTCACGTACCCAGTAATTTCTCTGCCATATCTCACCCTTCAAACCGGAACACAGCTATATAAATATAGTTGCTTGGCGGTAGAAATAGGTGAGACAGAGGTACCCACGCAGACGAATTTTGTACAAAGTCTCCCTTTGGTAAAACGTTCAAACAAACTCTACCGCTTTATTCTATTTTGCTTTATTCTTTTGTGATTTGACAACCGGCGCGTTATTCAATTAAGGCCCATGACCTTATTCTACAATCGCTCCATTCATCGACAGCTTACATGATATAATCAAAATGATTGTGAACTGTACGGCACTAGTTAGATACTCTTCCACGAACACTGTGTAAAATAGTAAATAAATGCAGCACCGTAATAGACGCTGACTCAGTGGCTAGCTTGAAGCACAATATTTTGAAATACCTTTCATGTACAGATGTTTAACGTATTTTGGTACAAAAAAGTATATAACCTTAAAACTCAGTTGCGTAATTAAGAATATATTTATATACATGCATGTGATATCTACCTATAATTAACTTGTACGAGTACATTTACACACATTATTTATGCGTGTTATGTTGTACCCTTTAGATTGTATAATTTGTTGGTGGATAAATAAATAAATAAAAGAAATAAATAAACACTCACGATGTAGAATGTACTATCTGCCGACACTTCCGAATGAACTATGGTTCATGGGGAGAAAATGAAAAACACAAATTTAGCAGTACTTGCCCCAATCGAACCGACTACCAGACGGTTAATAAGCTAGTCCTAGGCTGGCACTGCTTTTGAAATAAGAAATGTATTCTTTAATAATTTTGAGTGTTTCTAAAACATTTTGTCTGCGAGCTATATTTCTAACAATAGCACATCCATTAAGCTCTCTCAGTTGTACATCCGTCTCGGCCTACTTTTCTCGCATCGGCAGATGCAGCGCTTTTATTTTGCAAGTGGCTTTTACCTGCGCCTGATGGCTGGACTTGTCTTCACTTAACTTTATTTTTCTTGTATCTCCGATATTCTTTTTAAATCTGAATGGAATACGAAGTCAATATCTCAGGTCTTACAGCACTGTTGTGCCGGACTACTGAGATATAAATAGCAGGCTATTTATGTATGTTTTTGACGAGCTCGGTGGCTTAGTCGTGTATGACGCGACTTTGACACCGACGCTCGTGGGCTCGAGTCCCACACAAGGAAACAATTTTGTGCATGAACATGTCTGTTTGTCTCGGTCTGGATGTTTTAAGAGAGGTAGGGCGCATGAAAAGCAGCCCGTCCGAGGAAAAATCTCCACCTCACAGAAAACCGCAGCCAAATAACAACTCCCTAGAGGGTTGTTGTGTTATTGAGTGTGAGTGAGGTCACCAGTAAGCTCCCAAGAAGTTGCTGTGTAAGCAGAGGAGGCATCGCGCGAGTGATACTTAATATATCGCAAGCGTTAATAGGCTATGGTACCCGTTTTACATCAGGTGGGTCGTATGCTTGTATGCCTCCCGACGTAGTATAAAAAAAAAATCTGTAATATCTCCATGTAAAAATAAGTATCTTCGACAAATCTTTAGGCTTAGGACGCGGACTCCACCAGTCGACGGATTAGGAAAAAATATAACGCTGAAAATAATAAATAAAATAAATAAATATTGCCAGACAAATTACACAGCTCCAAAGTAAGCGAAGCTTTTGTTATGGGTACTAGACAACTGATAATGATGAAAACATACGTTAATACATTTTTTTTTGTAAATACATACTTATTATACATAGAAAATACCCAGACCAATACAAACAGACATGTTCATGCACACAAATGTTTGTACTGTGTGGGAATCGAACCCACGAGCGTTGGTGTCAAAGTAGCGTGACAGCGTGTTTCGCCAATGCGCCACCGAGCTCGTCTAAAATAAAAAGAAAGAAGAAATCTTAAAAATAAGAAGTCAGGATACAGGTTCTGTAGCTTTTTATAGAGAAAACAATGGTCAAGTTGGAACGTGTAAAAGGGACGAGAATGTCCCAAAAGTACAAAGCAACTTCAGCTAGTAGCAGGAAGCCATCAGTCCCGTCACCTGTTGTCCCAGGCGGGGGTTTGTCAAGGCGACTTTGCAAGTGAAACTCTGGATTACAACTTCGAAAATTAGTTTTTCTTTGTTGTTTCTGCTGGGAAACAAAACGACTTTGTAACACTGCTAAATATAATTTTAGTACAGGTTGGTTAGCAGTAAAGAGAAATAATAACTACTGATTATATAGGAGTGTCAGCCCAGTGGAGAAATAACCGGCCTGTGAAGTAATTGTCACCGGTTTGAATTCCGGCATGTACCACTAAATTACTGTGATGTGCGAAAGAGATTTGGTCTGAAAGTCACCACACTCGGTGTTAAGATAAGAAAATGCATCCTCTGTTGGTTCGGACATATAGAAAGAATGCAGGATGAACGAATGACGAAACATATATACTATGCGAAAGTGGAAGGACGTAGGAGCCGAGAAAGGCCAATTGTACCAATACTAACCTACCAAGACTTAAATGGTAGTGTTTTATCAGAAGGTGATGTAAGCCTTAGGAACCGGCAAGCGTGCATGAAAAGAGTTATGAATGTTAAAGAAGCGAGGGAAGTGTATAAGGACCGCCTCATATGGCGCTCGGTTCTCTATGCCTACCCCGCAAGGGACCTGGCGTGATGATATACATACATACCACTAAATTGTGGATTGCGGAAACGCCGAGTGATAATTGCAAATATGTGTACATATTTGTAACTATCATTCGGCGGTGAAGAAAAACATCGTGAGGATACATACATACTTCTTCACGTCAAGTTCCTTGCGGGCAGGCAGGGAGATCCGAGCGCCACATGACTCGTTCCTTACTCACTTCTTCAACATTCATGGCCCGTTTATGCGTGCTCACCAGTTCCCTCCGATCACACAACTAATAAACCTCTTGGCTTTGTTTATTACGAGGTGTGATGGCCTACCTTACTCACCAAAATGTAGTGTTTTAGAACCTAAATATGTCAGCGATTAGAGCTTACTGAACAATGGGAAAACATGTTTTTGCTTAGGTACTTATATATGTATGATTTTTCTTTTACTTATTTATTTTTTATTGTCTTTGTGTTATATTTATGTACTTAACTGTTTTCAGGAACACCGTTTCTATATGAATTCTTTATGTTTGTCTGTGCGTTAGTCCATGCGTTTGTCTGCGCCTTTGTCTGTCGCTTTTTTTCGAATATTCGAATTTTTACTTTAGATTCGGATTCAGCCTAAAAAGTAGAATAGGAATGTTCAGAAACACCGTTCCTATCTCTTAAGGAACATGGACAAAATGGCTGACAGATTAAAAAAAAAACATTGAGTTGTTATATAATTGACGAGCCAGGTGTTCCTCTTGCAATGCAAGCTTGCGCATTCTCAACTGGTTACTGTTGCAATGACTCATGTTATTAGTTCATGATACTTTAGTTCAAGAAGATACAGATAGTTTCTCTGCCTATATATGTATTGCATATTCCTGCCAAGCCTATAAAGGTTGGCTGGAAGAGATCTCTCACAGAGATAAGTCCGCCTTTGTACATACTAAACATTTGTAACTGTATATGTTATGTGTATTTGTGCAATAAAGAGAGATTATAACAACAAAAACATTTTAACCAATTAGCCGATAATTGCCGCGATGTTGATCTGTAAACTAGCCAATAAGAGCTGCCTGTTCTACCTGACCTGTAGCGCTGATTTTATTTACTACGTAAAATCGTTTTATTAGGTCATTGGTTATTTCTATGATTGTCTCAACCTTTCTCGGGTCCTACTTCCTTCTACTTTCATGTTGGATATCTACTTCGTCATTCTTTCCTCTTGCATTCTTTCAGACCAAATCTTTTGCAAGCATGCGGCCCACCTGATGTAAAGTGGTTATCGTAGCCTATAAACGCTTGCAATATATTGAGTATCACTCGCGCGATGCCACTGCTGCTGCTAACACAGTAACTCCATAGGAGCTTACTGGTGACCTCACTCACACGCGGGAACACAACAACCCTCTTGGGAATTGTTATTTGGCTGCGGTTTTCTGTGAGGTGGAGGTACTTCCCCAGACGGGCTGCTTCGATGCGCCCTACCTCTCTTAAAGAATCTCCTTGGTACATACTAATCAAATGTATCTCTTGTTACAGATGCCTAAGCAATGAAACGGAAAAGGTGTGCCAGCACTTCAGGCGTCGCATGGTGACGTGTTCTCGCTCCAACCATGACCGGTGACGTCACGACAATGCGCTACGTACTGTTCTGTCTCCTGTCCTTGTCGCTCAACAGAAATCTCGCGTTTGTCCTTGACAAACAAAACCCTTACTCCCAGTTCCGAAAGTGGAACGCTGGGCTCAACGGCACACTCGAATTGGAGTTTAAAACGGACCAGCCGAACGGTCTGTTGTTGTATACAGACGATGGGGGCACTTATGACTTCTTCGAGCTAAAACTTGTAAATGGAGCTTTGAGACTGAGGTATAACTTGGGAGGGGGAGCTCAGATTATAACTGTTGGGAGCAATCTGAATGATGGACATTGGCATAAAGTTCAGGTAAGAGATGTTTAACCCTTTCTATGCCAACTACGGAAATATTCGTTGCTCGGCCATTGTATCTTATTGCCGACTACGAATATTTTCGTTGATTTTGTTTGCCAGTCTATACAAAAAATATAATTTCTTCGCACTACAGGCAAGGTTGATATTTGAAAGCTTGGCATTAGCAAAGAAAACACATATACACATTTATAAACACACTAGCTGATCCGGCGAACTTCGTACCGCTTCCAGGATCAATAAATGGTGTGTTAACTTATTAGATGGTATAAATTCTTTTAATACTTATTATCCTATTCCGGACGAAGACAAATCCAAAAACACAAAAATCATAAAAATCAGTCCAGCCGTTCATGAGTTATAAATGGTGTAACTAACACGACTTTGTTTTATATATATATATATATAGAATATAGATTAACCAGAGGGTGACTTTGTACAAAAGTCGTCTGCGTGGGTACCTCTGTTTCACCTGTTTCTACCGCCAAGCAGCTATAATTATATATCTGTGTTCCGGTTTGAAGGGTGAGATATGGCAGAGAAATTACTGGGTACTTTGACGAAACATCCTTAGGTCCCAAGATTAGCGCGCAAGTAATATGATTAGATTAACAAGTAAAGTAATTTAGCTATGGTAGGCTTAAAAAGAATTACTCGTAACTACGCACAACGCAGGAGTTTTTGGGCATAATGTGCAAAAGTATCATATAAATAGTATACGAAGCAATGTATATAAATAGTTTCCTTTCGAGTTATATTTTTTGTGCACTATTACTGTATGTATGTATCTTCTATTCTACTATGCCAGATACGAATTATCTCGTAGTTCATCAAATGTATGACAGCTTCTGAGGACAAAATCTTAAAATAATCTGACGCGGAATGGGTTAAAATTGACATTCTAAATTCGAATTCATAGCATTTATTTGGAATACAGAGATTTTATGTGCCAATCTTTATATATATAATTCATCTGTCCGTTTTTTAAGTCGACGCATGGGTACCTTTGTCTCTCCTGTTTCTACCACCAAGCAGCTACATTTATACAGCTGTATTCCGGTTTGAAGGGTGAGATATGGCAGAGAAATTACTGGCTACTGTGACGAAACAGCCTTAGGTCACAAGATTAGCACGCAAGTAATATGTTTAGATTAACAAGTAAAGTAATTTAGCTATGGTAGGCTTAAAAACAATTAACTTTTAACATTCTAAATTCGAATTCATAGCATATTTGGAATACAGAGATGTTATGTGTCAATCTTTATATATACCAAGTCTTGCCATAAATACTGAAACAGAGAAAAAAAAATTTTTCTATTGCAAATAACATTTATTACTTTTACAGTGTGTTGGTTTAATACATAAATATAAAACAATTTAAAATATAAAAGCTTATTCGAAGTGGTCTCCATTGGCTGCCATACAGTCCTTTAAACGTTGAGGCCAGTTATCAATAGAAGCACGCCCTCTTTCCATGGGAAAATTCTTCACTGCCAATCGTACGGATTGTTTTAGAGCAAGCCGTACTCTCTAAAACTGACCATAAATCATATTCCAGCGGATTAAGATCGGGACTAGACGACGGCCAGTCTTCAGCTCTGATGAAGTCCGAAACTTTCGTTTCCAACCAAGACTGCGTAGACCGAGCTTTATGACCCGGCGCCGAGTCTTGCTGGAAGGATCATTCTTGGTTATTGAGCATGGTGTTGTTAAGGGGCTTCACTACCTTCTCAAGAATGGTATCTTGATACACTTGTGCCGATGTTTTGATACCTTTTTCACAAAAGTATGGCTCGGTCACTCCTTTTGAGCTTAAATACGGTCATTTTGTTTGTTAAAATGTTGCTCAATTGTAAAAATTTTCAAATTTTTTCTGTGACCTCCCTTTGCGTACCGCTTCAGTAGTTGTTACGATTTTACCACCCTATTCTTTTTTAAATTATCAGTTAAGAAATGACCAGTACGTCTCTTATAGGCTGCAAGTCCTAAGTCATCTTTGGAAATAAGCGACATGGTTCTAGGTGCTATCTTCATCTCCCGAGATAAAATCTTTTGCTTTCGGACAGGATTTCTTCGAATTCTTTCCCTTACTGCTTTGACCACCTTTTTCGTACGAACACTACGTGGACCGCCAGATCTTTTTCTGTCACAAGCAGAGAAGGTCTCATTGTACCTATTAATAGCCCGGTACACAAACAGTTTACTAATACCAAGCGTATGGAGAGTTATAAAAATTCATTTCGCTCCATACCTTAAAGTAGGTGTAATGCAATTACAGCGATTCGGTTCTCTTTATCACCCCACTCCATTTTAATATCGCAAAATATTGTACACTAGCTGCTGCCCGCGGCTCCGCCCGCGTGGAGTCAAATATCGTAGCCTATGTGTTAATCCAGATCATAATCTATCTACCTGCCAAATTTCATTCAAATCCGTTCAGCCGTTTAAGCGTGAAAGAGCAACAAACATCCATACATACAAACTTTCGCATTTATAATATTAGTAGGATTGTATTGGCGCCAAAATGAGAAAACACAATGAACAATCATATAAAAATGACAGATTCCAAATTCAAATGTAATATTTTGTTTATTTTTAATTGTAACAGTATTTATGGCCAGACTAAGTATCGTTCATCTGTCCGTTTGTATGCCCCGAACTTCTTCTAAACATTCGGTTGGACCGATTTTGATGAAATATTTAGTGTGTGCTTAAGTGGCTTAATATCACCTTTAGAGCCAAAGGTAACCTCACTTGCGCGTAATCCACCCTGCTTATCAACAGACAAGGCTCTCTCAAAAAAGAGGTAGGGCGCGACGTTATCCTGACTGGGGAAGTACCTCCATCTCACAGAAGACTGCAGGCAATTAACAACTCCCTAGAGAGTTGTGTTGTAAAATAAGTGCGAGTCGGACTCGCGCACGAAGGGTTCCGTACCATTATCTATAAAAATCGGCCAAGTGCGAGTCGGACTCGCGCACGAAGGGTTCCGTACCATTATCTATAAAAACGGCAAAAAAAATCACGTTTGTTGTATGGGAGCCCCCTTAAATATTTATTTTATTCTATTTTTTAGTATTTGTTGTTATAGCGGCAATAGAAATACATCATCTGTGAAAATTTCAACTGTCTAACTATCACCGTTCATGAGATACAGCCTGGTGACAGACGGACGGACGGACGGACGGACGGACGGACGGACGGACAGCGGAGCCTCAGTAATAGGGTTCCGTTTTACCCTTTGAGTACGGAACCCTAAAAACGGCAAAAAAATCACGTTTGTTGTATGAGAGCCCCCTTAAATATTTAATTTATTCTATTTTTTAGTATTTGTTGTTATAGCGGCAATAGAAATACATCATATGTGAAAATTTCAACTCTCTAACTATCACGGTTCATGAGATACAGCCTGGTGACAGACGGACGGACGGACAGCGAAGTCTCAGTAATAGGATTCCGTTTTACCCTTTGGGTACGGAACCCTAAAAAGGAGCCTTAGAAACCGGTGAGCGTGCATGAAAAGAACAATGAATGTTAAAGATGCGAGTGAACTGTGTAAGAATCGATTCATGTGGCGCTCGGTTCTCTCTGCATACCTAAATTTATTTCACACAAATTCTATGAAAATACATATTAATTCAGTATATAACTTATACTTATATATTACACTTAGCTCAGGTTGAGTGAAGTTCAGAGAACGCAAAGTGTGTGGTTCCAGACATAAGGATCTAAACAAGAGAAGTTTTCTACCGAGAACTCTTAAGTTGTGAGAAAGAACTCCTTGCCGAGGCATTCCCTAGGGCAAAGGTTCCCAAACAGTTTCAGTTCGCGGCGCACTTACCGATTTGATATTTTGTCTCGGCGCCCCGTACTCGTTAGTAATCAATCCAAAGAAGTCACGAGGATACTAGGTATATTGGCACAAAAATTGAAGCATCCGCAATATGAAGCTTTTTTTATACCACTAAGGTGGCAATCAAGCATACGGCCTGTCTGATGGTAAACAGTCACCGTAGCCTATAGACATTTGCAACACCAGGGGTGTCACCCATGCGTTGCCGACCCTACTGCTGCTAGCTGAGTTTTCCATTTTCATTTACACGCAAGAAACCTTTATAATTGAAGAAAAATAGGATCACTAGATCACACACACACTTATATATTTATATCTCAGAAAAGGATGCGAGGTAGACAACGCGCTATCGTTACATAGAGGCGCCCATGGGCTTTATGGTACACACCATTGCTTTAAAATAGGATTTATTTTTTTGAAGAACCCAAAAAGTAAAACGTTTGTCTATTCGGTTCCGACGCAGGAAAAAATACCTATTTGTGCGCATAAACATGTCTGTTTCTAAGATTTTCCTACCTTAAAAATATCCATCAATGCAGCCCCACTAGGGAAGCACCTCTACCTCGTACAAAACCCCAGCGAAATAACAGCACTCTGGAGGCTTGTTGAGTAATATTATCAGTATGTTTCCAAGGAGTTGCTGTGTTAGCAGCAAGGGTAGAAACGCCAGAGCAATACTCTCTGTATTGCTACCTGCCCCACATCCTATATCATTCTAGTAACCACTTCTTTATTAATATTTTTCTATATATTAATGTTACTTTTCCGTCTAGCACAGTGGCTGAGCAAGAAGTGATTAGCAATGCAACTTATCACCCTGGCTCGTGGGTTCGATTC